>CAMTDV010000010.1:41022143-41700643 GCA_947069175.1 Scalesia atractyloides
AGATTTGGAAGCACCCTCAGGGATGGAGGTAAGGTTTTCCCACCCTCCTCATACTCTACCATGGTTGTTAAAAGCCATCGCCTCTTGCGCCTAGGCCCAATTTCCTAGCAAGGCGAGGCAATTGCGCCTTAACTCAAGGAAATTGCGCTTTAACTCTCCAGGTGATGGTTCATGCGCATATTCCAGCGAGATTTCTAGTTTTGGGAGAGTTTCCGGCCAAATTCTCTAAATTCTGGCAAGATTCCAGCTAGATTTCTACTTTTATCTAACGGAAACTATCTTTCCACACTAATATACTAGCATTCTATAACTTTTGGTACTAAATAGACAATATGAAATGTTATATAATAGCTTTAGTTTTATTTTATTTTAAGAATAGTATTAATTTTCTATTATAAAAAATATTTTAAGTTATTTTTGTTGTGCGCTTTTTTTTTCCTAGGCCTCAGGCGAGACCTATGTGCCTTGAGTGCGCCTAACGCCTTTAATAACTACGGACTCTACCAATAGCCTTGCTGTTTGTGGGATTTACTGGGCATGGCTGTTGTTGTTGTTTCCTGTGCAAGAAGTGGTGTTTTTATATAAAGAAGATGATCGAAAGTGACGATGAAGTTCAGATTTTTTTTATAAATAGTTACCTAGTTTATATGGTTGGTTTGTTATTTTGTTGTACGGTTCCTATTTATGAACATTAAAATCATAGTAGTAAAAGTGTGTGCACCTAGGCGCTCAGGTGTGGCGAAGCTTATGAACCTGTGAGACATGAAGGTGACCAAGTGCACATGAAGGCGGACAAATGGTTTGTCTAGCCGCTAAAACATGACCGGGAAAAGATGCAGAAGTAGAAACAAAGTTGGAGATAGAAACCAAACCGTTTCTGGAGAATAACAGAGAGGGGAGAAGGAACCATGCGACGACCGAATATATATATATATATATATATATATTATTTTTTTCATTGTTACACGTTTTTTGCCTCTTGCGCTTAGGCGACATGTGAGGTCTTGTGCCTTGAGTGGATTTAGCTCTTTTGACTACCTAAATTAAAATTGGTCTTGTAAAATTAGGTGCTGGAAAGAACATTAATCTTGTAAATCTACTCTCGCTTTAGTGGGCGGAGAGAAAAAGGGAATGGTCAGAATTAACAAACTCTTACAAATTTATACATCCCCAAAGATATGAAAACTCATTATTAATGGCATAAAATGAAACATAGGATGTTGGTATACTGCATACGACATGTTTGTTATCTTTTTTTTCTTATCTATGTTGTGGATGGTCAACTTATGGTATTCTTTAATCGCACAGAGAGTCAGGTTCTAGCACCAGTGAGCTGACTCCTCATGAAAGAAGAGAAAACCAAAAGAAAGAGGAAGCGTTGCATGCTAGCAGTCTTAGTGTTCCAAGAAGGTATACATCTTTTGACACTATTATTTTTGCGGTCGTGTCTTATTTTACATATTTAATGGTTCTAAATTTATTCCTATTTTTTCTGCGTTTTGTTTTTTCAGACCAGCATGGAATGCCAACATGACTGTTGAAGAACTTGACACTAATGAAAGGCGTGCCTTTTTAGTTTGGCGCCATAGTCTTGCAAGGTTGTATTTTATTTGTATTAATATTCGTTTTAATTATGCTGCTTACTATTATAATGTATGATAATCATTGTCACTCCATGAACTCTTTCTAGCTGTACCATAGAAGAAAAAAAAAAATGTTACGGTTACGCTCTTGTCATTCTAAAACTTTTGTTTTGCAGGCTTGAGGAGAATGATAGTCTTGTTCTTACACCATTTGAGAAGAATCTGGATATATGGAGACAACTTTGGAGGGTTCTTGAACGTAGCGATTTGGTGAGTGTTTAATTGCATACAAGTATATTATTTGTTTTATTTCAAGCTACTAACTTGTGTGACCCTCAACAGCTTGTCATGGTGGTTGATGCACGAGATCCACTGTTTTATCGCTGTCCTGACCTGGAGGTAATTTTGTATTTTTTTAAGACCGTAACCTAGCATATGTAGATATAGATGTATTAATATGTTATATATTTACTTGCATTCTTTCAAGAATTTTGTGTAGAACACATCAATAACGTATTAAGGGTCAGGATATACTAGGAAGTTTCTATGGGTAGGAAGGATAGGAAGTAATCTTGACCATCTATTTGGTAATCAAGGGCTAAGATTAAATGGGTGGTGAGTTTGTTGAGGGGCATTGTAGTCAATCCAAGGTAATAGTTTCTCTCTCCTCCAATTCCCCCCCATTTTTTAAACGTTAATAACTCATTCATACGACATTATTTTTTTATAAAAATTGCACCATAAAAACGAGCGTTTTTTTATCTTTAAAACAAACACACTATTGCTATACTTTTGAAAAAAAGTTTTCGATAACCCAGATGCGTAAAACGCAATGAAAAAAAACACAATTTTTTTTCATTTTCATAAAACACAATTGACTAAAAAACACAAAATAAAGTGTTTTTTCTAAAAGGCAATGGACAAAAAACACAAAAGAAAATGTTTTTTTTTTATCTAAAAAGCAATGAATTAAAACACAAAACAAAGTTTATTTCTAAAACGCAATTGACTAAAAATATAAAAGAAAATGTACTTTCTAAAACGCAATGGACTAAAATCACAAAAAGAAAAGTGTCTTTTGTAAAACGCAATGGACAAAAAACATCGCAATAGACAAAAAGCACACAAAACTGTGTTTTTTTCATTCTTTTGTAAAACGCAATGGATAAAAAACAGTGTTTTCATTTTATTTGTAAAACGCAATTGACAAAGAACACCCAAAAAGTGTGTTTTTTCATTCTTTTGTAAAACGCAATGGATAAAAACTGTGTTTTTTCATTATTTTGTAAAACACAAGAGACCAAAAAACAACCAAAAAGTGTGTTTTTTTCATTCTTTTGTAAAACGCAATGGACAAAAAACTGTGTTTTTTCATTATTTTGTAAAACGCAATGGACAAAAAAGCACACAAAAAGTGTGTTTTTTTCATTATTTTGTAAAATGCAATGGATAAAAAACACCAAAAAAATGTGTTTTTTTCATTCTTTTGTAAAACGCAATGGATAAAAGACAGTGTTTTTTTCATTATTTTGTAAAACGCAATGGACAAAAAACACCAAGAAGGTGTGTTTTTTCATTTTTTTGTAAAACACAAATTTAAATGAAAGTTTAAACTGAAAGGTGTTTTGTAATTTTTCTTTGAGACATTTTGTCAACGACCTTGTGTGCAACTTTTTATTAATGATTTCTCAATGAAATTGGAACTAATGATGTTGCCTATACACATGAATAAATCAAAAGAAAGAGTAGAATCAGAGATATCTTCACTTTGAATACAAAATGTTTGAGAAATTTGAGAAGAAGAGTACCTTTTTAAACAGAAATCTCGTGTTCCATCGCATCATGTTAAGTTTGACAGAGTGGTGAGGTTGGGGAGACGATTCTGGTGGTGGTGGGCGATGGAGTGACGACGGTGGTGGTGGTTGTGGTGGTGGTGGTGGTGGGGTGAGATGTATCGTGAAAGAAAATGACATACTGGGTTTTTGTTATAGAACTGGGTTTTTTATCTTAGGGTTGTTTGACTAAAATGCCCTTCCAATGTTTTTTTATCTTTGATACGTGTCACTCTATCATTGCTTCCTATCCTTTCTAGCTAAAACAACTTCCTATTTGATCCTTACCCAACGTATTAATACATGATAATTATATAAATGAGGAGCTTGCACAAGTTGGTTCTGAAAGCATACTTCGTTTCTAACAAAAAACATGTCTTTTAGTGAACATGTCTTTTTTTAACAATCATTAGTGGGTCGTCAAAGCAAGTTATTGGCTTATTTTGAGAAAGGAATTGTGTTGCATTAGCTGTGATACATAAGACAGTTATGTAATCACATAATTACAGTCACATCTGTCTCTCTCTCACATTATACCTAGTTTGCACCACATACAAATGCGTACGTTATTCTCATGGTTCTCTACTTGAAATTGGTTCTGCATTGAGTGTGCCCCTTTCGTGTGATGTTTATCTTCATATGATGTTTAAAGTTTAAGTCCATTTTTGTTTTTTCAATAAAGCTTTTTCCAAAATTGACGGCTTAGTTTACAATTTGAAAGGAATCATAAGACGTGGTTCAGGAAACATGGATGTTATTGTGATTTTCTAATTTTGAGTAAAACAAATTTGGATGTTAGGAATCGACTTGTTCTCTTATGATTGACGGGCGGGGCATATAATATTTTGTGCATTATTGTAAGAATTGGATAGTAAAAGTGCAGGCCTACGCTAGAGAGAGAGATGAGCATAAAAGGACACTGCTCCTGATTAACAAGGCGGATCTTTTGCCATATTCCGTGAGGTCAGTGTTATATACCATATTATCAATTATTATAAATAATCAGCAGAGATTTTATATCATCAGATGGTAGAATTTTCCTTTATAATCTAATTTGAGATGTTTTTACTCATTTCTACTTTGTCATTTTATCTGTTAAATATTTAGATTTACCAAACATCTAATAATATAATCGTTGCAAATTTGAACGATAGAAGCACATCCATATTTCACCTTCGAAAGCCAGTTTCATTACAGCTGATTATCTGATTCTGATTACTGAATATCATATAATCGCTTTTAAAATACACATCCAAACGCCCGTAAACGGTATAATGCAAATGTATCTTCTGTTCTTGTAACTATTTGTCTTTTGGTTTCATTTGCAGACAGAAATGGGCCGATTACTTCCAGCTTCATGGTATTTTGTATCTCTTTTGGTCTGCCAAGGCTGCAACAGCAGAGTTAGAAGGAAAAAAACAAGTTTCTTCTTCGCAAGAAACCGTTGATGAGGACACAAAAATATATGGGAGGGAAGAGTTGTTATCCCGTTTACAGACGGAAGCAGAGGAAATGGCCCGTATGAGAACCGACTCACAGCAAAATTCAACTGATGTGAAAACCGAACATGTAACCGTTGGATTCGTGGGGTACCCTAACGTTGGAAAAAGTTCAACGATTAACGCTTTAGTTGGTGCTAAACGAACGGGCGTGACATCTACCCCTGGGAAAACCAAACATTTCCAGACACTTATAATTACTGAAAAGCTGACTTTATGTGACTGTCCCGGATTAGTGTTCCCATCTTTCACAAGCTCGAGATATGAAATGATTGCATCTGGGGTTTTACCGATCCACAGAATGACCGAGCATCGGGAAGCGGTACAAGTGGTTGCAGACCACGTTCCACGCCACGTCATCGAGGGTGTCTACAACATCAAACTACCAAAACCGAAGCCGTACGAGCCTGAAAACCGACCTCCTTTTGCATCAGAATTTTTGAGATCATACTGTGCATCTCGTGGGTACGTTGCATCTAGTGGACTCCCTGATGAAACAAAAGCCGCTCGTCAAATCCTGAAGGATTACATCGATGGAAAGCTGCCTCATTACGAACTACCACCTGGCATGTCGGACGAAGAGGATGGTTCAAGAGATGCAGGTGGGTCCGACGCGAGTGAGAGTGATGAATCGGATTCTGGTGATGGAACGGCGGAAGATGCAGGTGGGTCTGGGCCGAGGCTTGATGACGTGATGGATGACCTTAAATCATTTGACGTGGCTAATGGGTTAGGTCCTGGTAACGTGGTTCGTGGGGCTCGGAAAAAGGTGAACTCGAGCGCGTCTTATAAGCAGCATAAGAAGCCTCAAAGAAAGAAGGATCGAGCATGGAGGGTTAAAGACGATGGAAGTGATGGGATGTCTGTGGTGCGGGTGTATCAGAAGCCGGCCAATGTTGGATCAGTTATGGCTAAGTGATAAGACTAGACAAGATTGGATTATGAATGTTTTGTATGAATTTATAATGTCATGTGATGCACATGAATTATATGATTGATTGTTTGTTTGGGTTTTGACCTTTGAAGGTCTGTTGGCATTTCATATGTTGTTTGTGGTTCTATATGTTAGTTTTGTTGCAACTTTGTAGAGGCGATGTGTGGTGTTTACTGTTTATATAAATAAAAAAGTAAATTACTATTTTTGCCCGCTGTGGCTGGGCCTTTTTAACCATTTTGGCCAAAAAATAAATCTTTTGACAAATCAACATTTCATCTTCTTACTGTTTTGACTCTTAGACGCTTAACTCTGTAAGTAAGGTTTTTTTTTTCTTTTCTGTTGTTAAGTGTAGGCATTTTTGGTTCTTTTACACCTCATGGACTGTTTATGTAGATTTACTCAATGTTAAAACAAACCTCCCATCACCACACCCATTTGCATTTATTTTAGGGTTTTAAATAATCAATTTGCGATCTAGTTAGATACACACCCATTTGCATTTATTTTAGGGTTTTAAATAATCAATTTGCGATCTAGTTAGATACACGAATCCGCTAATGAATTTGAGATCTAGTTGTTTAGATTGAGATTCAAGTAATTTTTATTTCAGTCTGTGTTTAGTTGTTGCATAATGTAGTCAATAAGTTTTTAAGGATTCCGTAGATTTAATTTGACAATTTAGCTAATCGAAGCTGAGATCTTATTGTTACTTTGTTGATTATGGTTGAATTTGGGTAGGTTTTTGTGTCTTGACCAATGTTATTCGTTTTGATTGTCAGTTGGAGTTCAATTTGATAACTTGATAACCTAGATGAAGTTTCATGAACTGGTAATTGGTTAAATTTGGGGAATTTGATTGGGGATTTTGTAATTAAGCTTATAATTAACCTATTTTCACAGTTTTATTGTCGATTAACATAAAGATAAGTAAGTTTTGATGATCGGCTACTCTATGAAGGTGGGGGTGATGGAGTTATGAAAACGGTGTTCGGGGTGATGAAGATGGTGGTCAGATTTTTAGATTCGGTGGCCGTCATCACCATCTTCAGGTTCATTTGGTGGGAACATCGATTGAGAGAGACGCTTACCAATGTAATTGTAATTCACAATTTTACATATATATTACCTGATATGCAAAATTACTAAAACACTCTTATACTGAACATAAAAAAAACATCATAGTTAGTGTCAGAGGTTAACAGAGTTCGAAAATGAAATGCTGAAGGCTCATTTGTTAGAAGATTCATTTTTAGGCCAAAAGAGTTAAAAATGCTGTACCAGACCAAAATAATAATTTACTTGTTTTTTTAACTTCCCATATTTATAAAAACATAATATTGATTATTGGATGTGTTCATTATTCATCTATATCTTCTATACTCTATATCTATATATACTATATAATAAAAGAAATCATTTAAAGGACACTTGTCATCATATTAAGCCATGTCTTATGGATAATTATTATTTTAGTTTAATCTCTTCTAATTAATTATAGATAATCCTCATGCTAAATATTATTTAGTTTAACCTCTTCTAATTAATTATAGATAACTCTTCTACTAAATATTATTTTGTTTGATCTCTTCTACTTAACTATAGATAATTATTGTTTAGTTTAAATTTAATGTATACTTCTCATTTATAATATTATTTATTTGATTTTCTATATCATATGATAGACACTTACTTTTATTTGTAATATACAAATTTACTCTTATTCTTTTGGATAATTTAATTATCTCTAATAAACTTTAAACTTTTACTATAGTACTCTAATAAACTTGTAACATAGTATATATAATGCTAGACATAAAATCGAAAAACATTTTGGATAGCATAAATAACTTAAGACATGATATAATTATATGTATAATATGCACTTTTTAATAAACTAATACCAAACAAAATTACAAATATAAAATCATTGATTTTACTAATAATAAAAAGTCTTATTTTTTTAAAATAATTCAAAAAATATATAACTAAAAACATATACCATTATAATACAGTTAACCATTTATTATCATACAACCTCCCAACTATTCAGTCATATTTTTAAATAACCAAATTATTTATCACCAAAACCAAACTTTGTATTAATATATTATTTATTTTTTATTTTCATTATTAAAAAAAATTATATCGATTTTATTGCATAATTTTTAAACAAATAGTATATAACTTTCAATATTACTTTATATATAAAATTATATTTATTACAGGTTTTTTTAAATATAATTTATATTTTATCACTCAAATGGTTGCTTATTTGCTTCTTGAATCACATGTTTGACCACTATATCTTTTTTCAATGATCATCTCCGCAATCACCATATCTATTTTATTTAATATATAAAATTTATTTATTCAATCCGTGTAATATACGGGATTATAACCTAGTAACATAATAAACTCAAGTCAAATTAGATTGAAATTCAGTTTCTAGTTACGAATTGGTGATATTTGAGTGGATTTGAATCCAATCACATCCAAATTATATATATTTTTATTTAAAAAAACATATATATTTTTATTTATCCTACATATCTAGTAATTTTTATTTTTGTCACAAAGCGAGTTATGGAATAAACCTGAATCCAAAATTATGAATTTGGATTTTTTTCTAAACTAATTTTATGCCTTGTCCGCGTTGCGGCGCGCTAAATCGAATATTTCTCGATTTGATAACATGTACGTTTTTGTGTCGGTTACTTTTACATACTACTCATAACAAGATCTCAATAAAAATTATATGATGTAGATAAAATTGTGATATCCCGGGTTTTTCGGATAACTTAAACGTAATACGTGTCAATCTAATTATGTGCTATGTGTACGAACGTGTACGAATTAAATGAATACGTGTTGTGTGTTGTGTGATTGTTTTAGTGATTGAATATTTAGATTTGATATGTGCACGAACTTAACCGAACCGCGACACGTTCCAAACCTTGGTTCATTGCGACTCTAGGAGTAACAAGTTTTTAAACTCTAGCTCAAGTCAAGTCCTCGGCCAAGATCAAAACCCAAACCAAACCACTCTAATCCTTGGCCGCGATATTAAGCCCAAGACCGCAAATATATTTTGTTCAAAACCAAACCAAAACAGCCCAAACATGTTCGGCCAAAAGATCAAACCAAAACCTTAAATTAAAGCTATTCGGTCAAGACCAAACCAAACGTTTAAGGTGGTGTAGCGGTTTGTGGCTCGTTTGTTGTTCGAGTTGGCCGCGAGATCACATCCAAAACAAACTAACTCACCCAACTTCCTCGGCCACAATACTTATCCCAAATCGAAATCCTTATCTCTTGCGCCTATATCTACGAAACTTATGCATGCTTCCTTCTAAAACACAAACTCTAATCGCCTTCTCTTGCTCCATAAATCGCGAACAGCTTTCCTTTTCTTTTCTTTCGGTCGCAGCAAGCATCAGCCGAAGCCATCCTCATCTCGGTCGCGAGATTAGTCTTTGCTCACCTCTAGACGATCAAACAGCCTACTCTATCAACAAGCCTTTCTCGGTCGCGGATCACTTTCAAGCCAAATCCATTCACATCCAAAGTTACGGCCGCTTACCTTGTCACTTAAGGTTAGGATTTATCTTTTGTTGCTAGATCATGTTCGGTTATACGTGTCTTGAGTGTGTTGTGTTCGGATTTGCATAATAGAATATGATAGATGATTGTATTGTTCGGATATATGTATATATATATGCATGCTTGAAAGAATTGGTATAAATGTTTCGGATACATGCATGCTTGAATGGTTAATTGTTTCGAAATTATGTGTCTTGATAGTTGCTGCTCTTAGGTTGCATGATGATATAGTTTCAGATTGGTAATGTTAGATTGAGAGTTGGAATGAGTTTTAAAGTTGAATACATATAGGCTGTGTTTTGTTGGTAATAACTAGAAGTAAGAACTAGGGTTTGCATGGATAGGTTAGTAGTCTTAATCTATGAGTAGAAATCGGCTTATAATCACCTAGGTTAACCGTATGATCGAATTGTGCGAAATAATTGTAACAATAATGCTGAAACAGTCTGCTGAATAATAGTTACAGCCGACTTCATCAGGCTGTAACTTGGTCGTTAGTTGTCGAAAAACGGATTTTCTGATGTCTAGAACGTAGAGATTTGAATAAGGAATCTAATGGCGCTGGATTCATAATTTTCTGAAATCGTTTGATATTTTTAAAGGGCTAAACAAGTTCAGTAGGTAAAGCTGTTAAAATTCTGGAATTTTGTTGATTGTTTATCAGGTTAGATTTTAAAATCAGTAGGGAGTTGAGTCATGATTTTTGTACAGCAACTAGGTATAGAAATTTCCGGACAACTCCAACTGGAATTTTGTTAATCGGACGATCAGTGATTTTTAAATAAATTCTTCCGTGGACTGCAGTCAGAAAGCGGTAAATCTGACTGCAGCTTAATGAATTAATATTTATGGTTAATTGGTAAAGATTTAGGACTTGGAAAAATTATATAAATTTCTATGGTATAGATGTCACATACTGTAAAAATATTGAAATTTTTGGAATGTTAGAACTATTTTATAAAAATCCTAGAAAACAGCTGAATAATTGAGTGTTAAGCAGAAAGTTGATAACTTGTGATTGTGTGCATAAAGTGTTGTATGGTTTTGGAATATGTTCATGATAAGTTGTTTGATTTCTATGATCACATGAGAATACTTGCATGCATGTTTGAGTGTTAGATATGTTATTTGTGTGTATCACTTTGTGAGTAAATTGCGTGTGGAATTTGTATTGGTGTGATTACACACTGACGTGGAATTAACTGGTTTGTTAGGACGCAACTAGCGGTCCCATCTCTTATAACATCTATTCCACACTAACCGAGCAAATAAAGGTGAGTTCACGGCCCCTAACTTTATACGGTTTTTAAACAACAGGGGGAGAAACATGTATACACTCTCAAACTCAATCTCTTTACGTTATACGAATTTAACGTCACATAACTATACGGTAACTAAGTTAATGTTAATGTAATCTTATGGTCACTATGCAGCTTTATCACTTAAGTCCTCGACAATCTCCTCGGATCGTTAGTATTTGGGTTAAATAGCGGGGGAATTATAAGTAGTACTACTGGGTCTGACGAGCCCCATCCGAGCTAGTCGCGCTAGCCGACCGGGTATGGTCAACGGGTGTATGATTGGCCTAACATCGCCATGGTCATGTGATAGACCTGGCAAAACGGAGGCACAACTGTCAGCTTCGATCGCGAACACTTAGTGACATGACTTTAGGCTAGCTACCTATATACATTAATATTGAACTTAATTACGGACAACTTAATATTCCGGGTTTGGAATATTGGAAACATCAACTTATTATCCCGGGTTGGGGATAATGGAAATAACAACTTAATATTCCGGGATGGGAATATTGGAAGCAACAACTTATTATTCCGGGTTTGGAATAATGGAACTGATATGTTATCCCGGGTTGGGGATAACGAAGTAACGAACTATGACCGAACAAACGAATTTATGAAAACCTGTGAACTCACTCATCTTTAATGTTGACACTTGTTTTTTTACATGTTTCTCAGGACGCTAGGAGCTCTAGGTGCACGCACATGCATTGAACAAGACATCATTATCGAGTCTTATTTATAAATATTGTTTTGGGATTTTTCATTTGTTTTGGCGTTTGTGTTGGCGCCCGCATCACTACTTATTTATGCTTCCGCTCAAACTTTAAAAATAATGCTCTACTAAATATTGGTAATTGATATAAAATCTACAATGAACGATTTTGCAAAACATATAATCAAATCATTTAGAGTCGTTCGACGTACTAGTGTTTCAGATTCTGGTTTGTTCACATGCCTCGCGGTAGAACTCCGCAAGTGGAAATTGAGGGTGTGACAAAAATTACCTTAGTTAAAGAAATATTTTTTACTAAAGTTTATGAACTATAGTAACTTTATTAAAGTTTAAGAGCCGTAGCGTAAATTGACTTAAAAAAAATAAAGAAAAACCTAAGTAAACTTAAGAGATATTAAATGTAATATCTCTAACCGGCTTCATTCATTTTGAATCGTACATATATTTAACTTGAAAAACAAAACAACCCAAAAATAATAAAAAACCTAGTGGATGACATGTGGTTGGCTGCATCAATAGCAAAAGATTGTATCTGCAATAGTAGAACTTTGTTTAAAAACTAGTTATTGCCCCGTCCGCGTTGCGGGGTATCAAGCTGAATCTTTCTCTCTCATAACATGTACGTCTGTGTTTCGGTTACTTGTACATACTACTGATAACATGATCTCAGAAAAATAACATCGAGTCAACCAACTAAAACAAAAAACTACCATACTTTTGCTAAAAAAATAAAACGAAAAAAAGACTATAATTTTAAACTGGGGCAAAATTGTAAATTTTCAGGACAAATGGGCGTGTGTCTTGCAGCCGCCTGCCACGAATGAAAATTACCCCGAGTCAACTAATTAAAACAAAACACTACCCTAGTTTTGTAAAAAAAAACTAAAACGATGGCATCCGTGTCATTCTACACTGGGGCAAAATAGTAATTTAATAGGAGAAAAAAACAAAAACGATGGCAAAACTGTAAATTTGAACTGGGGGAAACCGTAATTTGGCTGAGAGGAAAAAAACAAAACCAATAGCAAAACTGTAAATTTAAACGGGGCAACATCGTAATATGGCTGGACGAATGAGGAAGTGCTAGGCAACTAATTTTTGTTGGACGAATGGAGAAGTGCCAGACAATATTCCCACTCATATCATCATCATCATCATCAATAAATCCCACTAATAACAAAACTAAGGTAGGGTTTGAGAAGGGTAAGATGTAGATAACCTTACCTCTACCACGCAGGATAGAGATGCTGCTTCTAGTGAGACCCCTGGCTCGATTGTAGTTTTGTATCAAACCTTGGACATAAGGCACATAGCACTTAGCAATTAGGAAAAAGACCAATTGGTGCATGTATCCCCTTGTCTTTCAGTTATCAATGCCACTACATGATGCATGATTAACCGTCCATCGCTTTTAACGTTATTTTCACGAAATTAGTAAAATAACATTAAATAGTTCAATTTCACTTTTGCCCCTAACAACCTACACATATATACATTATATGTGCACATGTGTAGTCGGTTAGGGGGCATAAGTGAAATTGAAACGTTATTTTCCAACTCATATATGTTTTGTAGTATATAAAATAAAGGGTAAATTACACTTTTCGTGTAACACCCCAACCGATGGCGGAAACATCGGGATGAGACGAAAAGGAGATTGCTCATTACTCACAACATTATTAAGTGACAATAATTAATTAAACCATATTTCATTTCATAAGAATTGTCAAATACATCAATGTAACAAAACAAAGAACAACATAACATTTGCAAAGTCATAACAAAATTGATACATCGACATTAAACCTAACGTCTAATTTGTGTGTATCTAGTCCTTGCTATATGTTTTCATAGCATCATCTCCTTCAACCTGTAACATGTTTTAAAATAATGTCAATGCGAAAGCAAAGGCGAGTACACAAGTTTAGGCATAGCATACGTATACGAATAAACAATCCACATGGCAACCAGATCTATACAAGAGCAATATCAAGGCATGCAATACTAATAATCAAACCCTTAACGCAATCACGATGTTTTAACATGACCTCAGAATAACACGATGGAGGTGGATGCGTGAATTCCTATAGCGCTAAGCATGTCAAACGAAGGCTAAAAATAGTTAATGACTAAAGCATAGCAATACGAATATCCAAGACAAGCATCAAGTATAAGATTCAAGCTTTCATGTATATGGGATCGTTTGTGTGTTTCATAAAGTTTAAGTGTTCGTGATTTTGTATATGGAAACATGTTACACCCGAAAAGTGTTATAAACAAAGCGGGTCGAGTGTACTCACGGTTTTGCTAAGTCTTTCCTACACTTGACAATCCGTGAAGACGTTGGTTCGAGGATGACGCCGAATTATCCTACAAGAGGAAACGAGGCGTATGAGTATAGATTTTCAACGGGAGATTAGGAGTATTCGAGCATGATTAAAAATAAGTTTGATAAAGTATTATGATACGAAAGTATTCACTAAGATGTAACACTCGTTCTTGACACTATAGTAACTCTTACGAGTTGGGTGTGATTTCATAGGTTCGGGGCCTATTAGAATCGTGACAAGGAATTACATACTTTAGTGTTAAACTTAATAACTTGATAGGTGATTATAAGTTCATTATCAAGGTTTCGGTTTTAGAATTATAATATAGTTATCTATATATATCATTATAATCATGTAGGAGGTGGGAGGATGAACCATCCACTTTGTAACCTCTAGTGTCATGTATGTCAAGTATGAGGTGGGAGGTTAAACCATCCACTTTGAACCTCGGATTATGTTCACCACTACACAAGTTACCATTGGTAACAAGGAGGGTACAAGAACTATATACTATACAAGAATATAAAGACAAGAATGATAAGGTGTCATCTAGATACCAAGTAGCCAAGTATTCAACAACCCGACGAGCACACGAGGACAATCGTCAACGACTTTGTGGGGTTGTGACACTTTAAGTCTAGCAAACTATCTTGGGATCTTGATGAAAAATCATCAAGTGATGTGTGGTCTCAAGTTAGGATAGCCCAAGCTTCCTTGGTGGACACACATGAACAAGTTTAAGAACTTGCATCACTTGTGAGCTCAATGCTATTCAAAAACAGAAAGTTTGGAGTGATTAAACACTCCTATTTACAAGTTTAACAACCTAGTTTAGTCCCCATAATCATACATGTGATTAGGAGTTCAAGAACACTAGGATGAATGAGAAAAGTAAGAGATTAAACAAGTTTATGAGAACATAAAGTAAAACAGTCCACTTTGGAACCTTTTTCTGGTCATTCCAGAGCTTGGTCACGGAAAACCAATGGAAATGATCCTTAGGTTAGTCCAAGCAAGTGGGAAAAAGAATGGAAGGATTTTGTTAAGAAATGAGTGAGTTACACTCACTTTAGTGAAGATGAGTAATTCTGCTCGAAAATATGATGTTGCAAGGATTTTGAGGTGATTTGAGAGGGATTAGATGGAGTTTATGAAGTGTAAAATGTGTGGAAACACTTGGGTTTTATAGGAGAAGGATTAGGGTAAGTTAGGCGGGGTTTAGGTGGGTATTAAGTGCTTTAGAAAGTGTTTAAAATACAAACCCAACCCAAAATCCCGCCCCCCAAACCTGCTGCCCGCCCTTGCTGCATTTCATCTCCACCGGGAACAAAGCATATAAGGCTTTTGTTCCCGGGTTACTTCAGATTTGTGGCGAGTGGCGGAGTGGTTAAGGTCTTGCATGTTGAACCGGAGGTCCCGGATTCGAGTCCCGCGCATCCGGTTTTGTTTATTTATTTATTTTTATTATATAATACCCATTAAATCAGTTTCATAAATGGCAGGAATGGTCCCTGTAGTTCAAGAATTCAATATTTACTCTTTAAACCTTGGACTTATTTAAAGAGAGATATATATTAACATTAAATTCTAAATGTTAATATATTTATAAAAAATTAGCATTTTAAATTTTTGTAAAATAAATCAATTAATTTTATTAACTAATTTAATTAATTAATTTAATTAATTAATTTGAATTAACTAACTTAATAAATGAATAGGTAACTTTATTATCGTAACGAATTTAATTTAACGATTACGAGTTTCACGCTTGAGTCTCGATTACGCATACATACCATGTTTGCAAGTTATCACACATTTACGATTGAGAGTACCACGAATACGTTTACATGTTTAAAGTATGAACAAGTATAAGTGTAACAAGATTATGATTAACACAACATGAATAAAAAACGAGTTTCTCATTACGATCCAAGTCTCGGTTTACAACGTTTACAACAAAAGATGAATACAAGATACAACGATTACAGAAAATAGAAGTACGGTACAAGGTTTCCAAATATAGAAAGTATAGAAACGCGGGGCGTTACCTTTCTTCCTTTATGTTTGTACAGGATTGTAACGGATAGCCTTTAACTTCAATAATTACAGTTACAATCCTTTATTTGCAAAACATGTTACACATTTCGTCCTTTAACACTAATGTCACACCCCAACCGATAGCGGAAACATCGGGATGACACGAACAAATTGCTTAAAACATCATGACACTATGTGACAATATAATTTAAATTTCATTTCATAGCAAAACTAAAAATGTCATACAAAGATCCAAACAAGAACAACATTTGTTTCAACAAAACATAAAAAATAATAGCTTAATCTAAGTATGTATCTAAGTCCACTTAAATCTCGTTTCTTCACTTAGCATCATCTCATCTATAAACCTGCAACATGTATTAAAATATATCAACAAAGTTTGGCGACTATACAAGTTTTCATACAGATTATTGGATTAAAATGTTTAACGGCTCATATCCAACATGAATAACAATATGCAAGTTACTAATATGTTGAAACAGTGTACTATATGTTCAAACCAAAGTCTAAAGCAATCGTGATTACCCAACGTCGTCCAAACGAAGGGGTGTAAATAGTTTACTTAACAATACCTCAAGAATACGGGAGGTGCGTTAATCCTATAGCGCTATAATTGTTAAGGTAGGCTTGTACGAAGTTAATGAGCATATAGCATATAAGATTAACAAGCATTATATAGTTTCATGTTTAAGCGTGGATATAGTGTGACCATATTTCAAGTGTGGTGTTTTGTATAAGATACATGTTGCACCCAAAGTGTTTAAAAGTAAAATGGGATCGAGTATACTCACAAATATTGCATATGCTTTTCCGATTATCCAATGTGACGAGGTTGTCGAGACTAGAAGGATGATTGTGTTTGGTTTGGGGTTTAAGGGAAAGTTTATATTTGGGTTTAAGGATTCGAAGTTAAAGTATGACAAAGTAAGTTATGTAGGAAAATAGTCACTAGGGTATAACACTTGTTCTTGACACTATGATAACCCGGATGGGTTTGATGTGATTTCATAGGTTCGAGACCTACTAAAATTGTGACAAGGAACTATACACGTTAGTGAGGAACTTAATAACTTGACAAGTGATTATGTAGTCATTATCAAGGTTTCGGTTTAGTGTATATTTATATTATATAGTCCATATATATAGTTATATAGTTATGTAGGAGGTGGGAGGACAAACCATCCACTTTGGAACCTCTTAGTGTCATGTAAATCAAGTAGGAGGTGGGAGGATTAACCATCCACTTTGGAACCTCGATAAGATTCACCACTACACAAGTGCGACTATGGTAGTAAAGAATATCGGGATTTGTGAGCTTCGTCCATCAAAGTAGTCCGAAGATTGAGACGATCGGGATCCAAATGCGACTATGGTAGTAAAGAATACCATCAGGCTTAGCTTCGAGTGGGTTTTCGATTCCACAATTCAACTCGTTATCGAGGTTACCCTCGTTAATGACGGCAAATTGTACTTGTCGAATCAACTCATTGAGTTTTCCCACGATTTGGTAGCAATGAGCATTCTTGACATGAGTCTTACGACTAAGTGCATCGGCCACGACATTCGCCTTACCAAGGTGAGACTTGGGAGTTTGAGATGCGCTGAAAAGTGTGAAGTTTCGAGGAACGAAAAGATGGGTTTGTAAAAGGGTCTGTTTGTCTAAAATGATTCGAGGCATTGAGCATAAGTAAAACGTGTATGTGTGTGTATAGGCTAGGGAGTTTTAAACAAGTTTGAATAACCAAAAGACGAGGTATTTTAAAGTACGTTACCTAAGAAGGAAGTTTTTGTATAAAACGTTATATATTTTGATGAAAAAGTGTGGCCGCACTGTTGGTGGTAAGAAAAGTTTCGTTGGATTTAAAGCGCATTGGTAATCTCGGTTTTGTAGAGAATTCTTTATTGGTGGAAAACGAGGAAGTTAGGTATTTTAAATAAGAAGCGATTTGGAGGTAACGGCCAACTAAGTATGTTTGTGCACAAATAAAGAATGAAAAATAGCCTTAAATAGTAACAAAGTATTTTAGGGTTGATTGAAAACGGGGTTTGTATAAAAGGCATAGAATAGCGGGGAATTTGGAGGTATAAGAGTGAACGATTAACCTTATAAACGAATGCGAGTATAATAATGGTACGCGTATTGAGAGCGATGAGTTAAGAATGGGGGTCTCTCGTGGATAATCGGATATCGTGCGTTTAGCAATGCATTTGTGAGTTGTTAAAGTTTGTATCAGGTCTAAGTGGGTCTGCAAAACAACGAATTTTTCATGGCATGTTTTACGAAAGTTTTGTAACATGGTGAAAACACTTATGTATAGGAAGTACCAGCGGCGTATCCACCATGTTTCAACCATGTTACGTCTGTTTCGTTATTTAGTGTCATGTTACGTTCCGTGTCTTACCATACACAGTGGTACACTCTATGGTTCTCATGCGTTTATCACTATAATCCCGTGTGCACCCGCGATTATACTGATCGTCGCATGATCCGCATAGTTTGTATTAGTTGCGTATGTGTTAAGGTATACATAAATTCTAAAAATAAGATTGCGTGCGTGTAAGGAATGTAGTATATAAGCATGTTTGCGTTCAAATAAGCATGAGACCTACGTAAGCGAATCCCTCGGGTTTCGCTCGCGTAGAGGTGCGAATATATAGGTTTGGAGTATGAATAAGAGCATGAGCATCGTATAAATTTAAGTACGAATACGTATGTGAGCATAAGTAGTAACCATATGAATAAGAGTACGAGTATGAGTATAAACATGAGCATAAACTGCATGAGTATGAGCATAAATACGAGTATAGTCATAAAATGTATGAATGTGAGTAGGAATATGAGTACAAGTGTAAGCATAAAGCGTATTGGGTGAGTATGAGTACGAGTATAAATATAAGTATAAACTTAAATGTGCAAATATGCATATGAGTATAAATGTAAGATGTATGAGCACGAGTGTGAATATAAGTGTAAACGTAAATTGCATGAGTATGAATGTGAATATGAACATAATGAAATCATGAGTGTATAAGTATAAGTGCAAGTATAAACGTAGACTGTATGAGTGTAAATATGAACATGAATGTAAGAGTAAACATAAGTGTATTAGTATGAATAAAATGTGTGAGTATGGATATAAGTGTAAACATAATTGTATCAGTATGAATAAAATGTATGAATATAAGTGGAAGCATGATCTTTATAAATATGAGTATAAGTAAGATGTATGAGTATCAACATGTATATGAATATAAGTGTAAGCATAAATGTATAAAGATAAATGTAAGTATGAACGTGTAATGTATGAATATGAATACGAACGTGAATATAAGTATAAACGTAAATGTATAAATGTGAATATGAGTGTAGACGTGTAACTGTATGAATATGAACATAAATTTTAATATAAGTATAACGTAAATGTAAAATTGTAAATGTGAATATAACGTATAATGTATGGGTATGAATATGAGTATAAACATAAATGTGTAAGTATGAATATAAGTGTAGACATAAGATGTATAAGTACGAATATGAATATGAGTGTAAGAAATAATGATTTTGTATATGGTATTAATTGAAATGTACGAGTTTAGGCACGTAAAATATCAAGGAGTTTTGAGTATGAAAGAAATGAAAGCGAGTGATATGCGTGTGATTGTCGCGTTATATTGACTAAAACGTGTAATTGATATGCATGTGTAGTTGTTTGAGCGAAACATGGAGTTTATTGAATCAAAATAGGTTGAGTTGTCATGGAATGTAAAATCTAGTTTGTGAATGTAAAGAGAGTATAATGCATCTATTGGTCACCTGTGTTGTACTTTGTGAAAGAATGGAAATACTATTACGGTTTTAACAGAATTTACATAAATGAAAATCGTCGGTCCTTATGGAGTTTCCTTGCCCGTGTGTCTTGAAATTTAAATGACGTATTGTGCGGTGTATAAAAAAAGTTTCTAAAAATAGTAAGTTTGCATCGATTAAAAAGATCTTGCATTAAAGTATGAGATTTTGAAGAGGTTCTCATGAAAATGTTGATCCTTAGGGAAACTTAGCATTATGAACCTAGTGATCGTTCAAAATAAGTGATTTTGCAAAATGATTCGTTGACTTGAAAGAAGTTTTAGTAAAACGACCTTGTAATATCTATAGGATTTTATAGGCATGTGAGAAAAGTTGGTTTGGTTTCGATTGAGAGTGAAAGTCTTTAGTATGATGATATAATGTGAGCGTGTTTTAGTGGTTAGATTGAGTATGAAATCCGTGGGCAAGAGTTTCATTGGACCGATTAAGTTGATAGGTAGCATTTCGTAAGGTTTTGAAATACGGGTAATAAAACGTTCTAAAATATGACTAAGAATTTCGTGTAGGTGAGCTATGTGAGATTAGATTGTAGGGTAAGAACTACGTTTGATAAAACAATGCGTTTTGAAATTGATATAAGTAGAGATTTTGACGAATGATAAACGACTTAGGTGTGTAAAACATGATCGGGTTTGCATAATAAAGTATTTCGAAGGAAAAATTTTGGTAACGATCACCTTGGTAAAGGAATCACCCCTAGCCCGTTGGTGAGCCCGTTTTAAGAAGAGAAGGGAGCAGAGTTAATCGTCAAGGTAAGGAAATCACTCCTATCTTGATGATATGCCTCTATTTATTGTTACTAGAAATATAAATAAAATTATGTGAAACCATGTATGTGAATAATGTATAAGTGTATGAAAAAGTATTAGTACGTTATACGCGTAAAAGTGAAATCTCAAAAATAGTTCGAAATTGAAAGGAGGAAATTGTATCATAAAAGATCAAGGGTAATAGAACGTAAGTTCGATTAAAACATTGGAGGGTTCCAAAACGGAACGTTGACTAACCAAGTGTTCGAAGAGTCTCTCGAATTTGATAAGCATGCTTTGGCCTAATAGGTGGTATACTCTCACCGACACGTCGGTTAACGGTATTCACCCTTCCGGTTACTACATGTCTCAATTCAATCGAAAATTCGAGACTTGGCGGGATTTATGAAAATCGAGGAGTGGGTCTAATCGACGAGGTACGGGTTTCACCCCTAACTTGACGATTTCGTACCCTAAGTGTGGTTGGTACTCGTAGGGTCGAATTTAATTTCCACACGTTGACGAGGGCCCACTAGAATTCAAAATTTGAAGTTCTCCATCAAGATGAGGATTTCACTCCTAGCTTGACGGTGAATTTCGTGTAAAAGAATAGGTGGATTGAGAGTCGTTCACCAAATTACGGGTTTCACACCTATTTTGGTGAAGTCGTCTCGTTTGTATAATGCGAGTGTCTTTGAGTTTAGTGGAATCGTGTAAAATGCGTAAGGAAAGATGTATTTTGGGGAATAATAAAACAAGCATTAACGCATAAGGAAATATGTCAAGATTAACACATAAAGAATAGAATCATGAAACAAGCATTAGCGCATAATAAATCAAGTATCAACACATAAGGATAGCATGTCAAGTATTATCACATAAGTGGCATATACGTTTAAAAGATCAAAGAGGATAAATAAAAAGCAATTAAAGTAGCATGCAAGTAGTTCCGAGCAAAACGAAAAAAATAAAGCTCTAAAATTAAAGTCTAGGTAAAAGCATTCATACTTTTTCTAATTCCCTATAGTCATGGCTCTGATACCAATCTTTCACACCCCAACCGATGGCAGAAACATCGGGATGAGCCGAACAAATTGCTCAAAACATCATGACACTATGTGACAATATAATAAAAATTGGATTTCATAGCAAAACTAAAAATGTCATACAAAGATCCAAACAAGAACAACATTTGTTTCAGCAAAACATCAAAAATAATAGCTTAATCTAAGTGTGTATCTAAGTCCACTTAAATCTCGTTTCTTCACTTAGCATCATCTCATCTATCAACCTGCAACATGCATTAAAATATATCATCAAAGGTTGGCGAGTATACAAGTTTTCATACATAGCATATTATTGGATTAAAATGTTTAACGGATCATATCCAACATGAATAACAATATGCAAGTTACTAATATGTTGAAACAGTGTACCATATGTTCAAACCAAAGTCTAACGCAATCGTGATTACCCGACGTCGTCGAAACGAAGGGGTGTAAATAGTTTACTTAACAATACCTCAAGAATACGGGAGGTGCGTTAATCCTATAACGCTATAATTGTTAAGGTAGGCTTGTACGAAGTTAATGAGCATATAGCATATGAGATTAACAAGCATCATATAGTTTCATGTTTAAGCGTGGATATAGTGTGACTAGAATAGTTTCAAGTGTGGTGTTTTGTATCAAGATACATGTTGCACCCAAAGTGTTTAAAAGTAAAATGGGATCGAGTATACTCACAAATATTGCATATGCTTTTCCGATTATCCAATGTGACTGAGGTTGTCGAGACTAGAAGGATGATTGTGTTTGGTTTGGGGTTTAAGGGAAAGTTTATATTCGGGTTTAAGGATTCGAAGTTAAAGTATGACAAAGTAAGTTATGCAGGAAAATAGTCACTAGGGTATAGCACTTGTTCTTGACACTATGATAACCCGGATGGGTTTGATGTGATTTCATAGGTTCGAGACCTACTAAAATCGTGACAAGGAACTATACACGTTAGTGAGAAACTTAATAACTTGACAAGTGATTATGTAGTCATTATCAAGGTTTCGGTTTAATGTTTATTTATATTATATAGTCTATATATATAGTTATATAGTCATGTAGGAGGTGGGAGGACGAACCATTCACTTTGGAACCTCTTGGTATCATGTAAATCAAGTAGGAGGTGAGAGGATTAACCATCCACTTTGGAACCTCGATAAGATTCACCACTACACAAGTGTCATAGACACAAGGAGGGTCATGAACAATATTAATAATATGAATCAAGAATGTAAATGACAAGAGTGTAAGGTGTGTCACCACTATACCAAGTAGCCAAGTGAACTACAACCCGGGGAGCACACTTTGACACACGCCAAAGGCTAGACAGGGTTGTGTCACTTTAAAACTAGAAAACTAGCTTGGGATAATGATGAGAAATCATCAAGTGATGTGTGGACTTAGAGTTAGGGTAGCCCAAGCTAACCTTGTAGTCATACCTTCAATAAGTTCTTGACTTGGCATCACTTGTGAGCTTAAAGCTCATGTAAAACATAAAGTTTAGAGTGTTAAAACACTCTTATTTACATGTACAACAACCTTGGTTAGGCTCACTAACCATAAACTTGGTTAGAAGCATAAGAACACAAGATTGTTTGAAGAAGACATAAGTTTTTGAAAGAGTTTAGTATAAAACAGAAACTTCAGCCCACTTTGGAGTCTTTTGGTGAACTCCCAGGTTTGGATTTGCCATGGCAAGTCCGTGGGATCATACCTAAGACTTATACGAGCAAGTAGGAAGAAGAATCAAACAAAAAGAGCAAGAAATGAGTAAGTTATGCCCACTTTGGTGAATGTTGATGAATCTGCCTTTGCTACTGATTTCAGCTGATTATGAGGTGTTTAGAGGTGGGATTAGAGTGTTTGTAAAGTGTAAAATGAGTGGGAACGAGGTGGGTTATATAGTTGAAGGTTAGGGTTGAGTTAAGTGAGCATTAAGTGTAAGAAACACACCAAACTAGCACAAAATAACCCAATCCGTGACCTAGGATCAACATTCTGCGGATTATGGCGACTGGCGGGGGGTGAGAGGATTTGGTGAATCCGCTCGCGGCCCGCGAGAAGGTAATTTCCAAAGTTTGTTGTTTTTTGGCACTTTTAGTCCCTGTAGTTTGGTTTTGCACCAATTTTAAGCTAAAATTTGGTATTTTTAGGTGTTTTTTACATGCTTTAAGTATGTAACACGTATGTAGGTATTATTTAAGTATCGAGAGTATATATATGAGAATTTGCACGTATAACAATTATCGGTTTGTGCTTAAGCATTTATTTAACGATCGAAACGTATGTAAGACAAATATGTGTAAAGTACGAATTTCGTTACGATCAAAGTTTTGGATTATAAAGTTGGAATTGAATATGAGTATAACGTGAATAGAAATAAAATATGAATTTCATTATGATCCAAGTTTCGGATTTTTACCATGATTACAACGAAAGAACGAATACAAGATTACAAAGTTTCCAAAAATAGAATTAAAAAACGAGCTTTCTAAATATGGAAAGTATGCAAAAGCAGGGCGTTACAACTAACCAGGTTAAAATTTTAAGTTAAATTTATTCTCTTAAGGGCAGTTTAGTCTTTTTTATTAAATTATTTACTGCATTTAATAACTTAGTAGGAAAACAAATATGAATACCCCCTCTCATATCTCTCTCTCTCTCTCTCTAAAAACTTACAATCTGGTCCAAAATTCATCACAATCAGATTAATTTCTCCACTAATTGATCACAATCACATCAATTTCTACACTAATTCCATCATCAATTCCGCCAATTTCTTCACTAGTTCCACCTAGACATTAACGGCTCTCTTTACTACTGCAATTTATTCGATTACAAAAAATATCATCACAAAATTCACCTAGACATTAACGGCTCTCTATCGACAAAGATCTAATTACCGAATGAAGGTATAACAAGCAAAGAGAAGTAAACGAAAACACTTTAGAGTGTGATTGGTACTAGTTTTCTTTTACACCCAAGTTTGTTAGAGACCATAATATTCAAACAAAGAATTATAGATGCAAATTAATATATCTAAAAATGTGAAAAACGAAGATGCAAGAGAGAAATGTTGTAATTAACATATTGAGGAAATCACCATGAGCACCACTGTCGCCATCGCCTCCTTCCTCCACCGCCGCCCGTTCTCTACCGACGACACCACTACAGTCACCATTGAAACCAGCGTCATGTTCAACTACCGTCGAGATCCGTCGATGTAGCTACTAGATCCGGCCACATCTGCGAACCTCCGTCGAGATCCGTCTCTGATTCAACCACCACCGCCACCTGAAACATCTCTTCCATACCCTATTACCGGATCTAGATGCGGCAGCGAGGGGTGTTGCAGTGTTGGTAGCGTGCGGCAGAGAGAGGCTGTGGGTGGGTTTGTTCAGAGAGAGAGAGAGAGTTCATAGTGTGTGTGAGAGAGAGAGTGAGTGAGGAAGAAAAGGGGTATTTATGTTTGATGTTATTTTTTATTTATACTATAAATAATTAAGCGAAAAGACTAAACTGTTCTTAGGGAATAAACTTAACTTAAATTTTTAAACTGGTTAGTGTTAAAGGACGAAAGGTGTTATGAGTTTTGCAAATAAAGGATCGTGACTGTAATTAATGAAGTTAAAAGTTATTCATTACAATCCGGTACAAAAATAAAGGACGAAAAGTGTAATTTACCCTAAAATAAAACACACAACAAAAATGAAGGAGAAATAAAGAAGCGTGAGTGGCACGTGCAAAATACGAAAACCAATCAAGCGAGGAAGAGATAACTTGGTTCGTCTTTATGACTGTTGGAGCTTCTCTTCTCTCCCGTATAAACCCTTACAGTCGAATTTAGGGTTTTGAATGGTCCATAAAGCTTTCTAATGGGTGCTCAGAAGAGCGTCCATGCCGGCAAAGGTCTCTTTTCTAATTCCTTTATAATTTCCACATAATTCATCTCAATTCACAATTACCCTAGGAAATGTGCGATTGTATGTATGGTTAATCTTCTCATTCCGAATCATACGTGTCCTCATTGTCTCTTTATGCTGATTAATTGCTGTTATTTCATACAGCTAAGATCGATTTCAATGTCGATTTCACGCACAGGCTGTGTGCTGCCATGATGGTTCATTCTTTCAGGTATTTCTGCTTCTCATTTTCTTTGATATTAAACCTATTCACAACGAATCAGCCTAATTTTTTTTTATCTATTTTAAATAGCTAATTTACATAAACCAGTTGACACACTTGAATTTGTTGCATGTCCTTTGCCTAATTTGTAATCCAATGAGGCTGAAATGAATGATGGTAGCAGTTTAGAAGTTTGGTTTTAGATTAATTGATTAGTCACCTATCAGTTAATGCGGTCCAAAATTAAATATAGGCCAAGGGCCTATATTTGAAATATAAGTTATCGCAATGGGATATCGGTAATTTTAATATCATGTGGAATTTATATTTATATCTGTATAAAACATAAAACATATATAACAGTAATAGTAATATCATAAGTCAAAGCTCAAAAGGGCCTATATTTGAAATATAAGTTATCGCAATGGGATATCGGTAATTTTAATATCATGTGGAATTTATATTTATATCTGTATAAAACATAAAACATATATAACAGTAATAGTAATAGCAAGTTTGACGTTGCATACTTTTGTAATCCCCTTTTATATTTTATCCTTTACAATTAGTGTCCTGTTTGTGATATATTTTTGGAGATTTGAGTCTTATGCACACTTACATATTTGTTTTCATGTGAACTGAATCAAGTATAACTTATGTACTTATTTCCTTTTGCAGTCTTCGCATAAAACACCCAAATTTATTTGGTAAAAGTGAGAAGCTTGATGTATTGTGGGATAAAGGGCTTTCAGATTCCAATATATTGATTGCTTATAGGAAACCTAGGCCGGAATGGCTTGCTCAACATTCTTTTGTCCTTCAGGTTTGTTGATATCTACTTGTTTTTTCAACCAACACTTTTTGAGAACCACTACATCTTCTGAATTGTCTTCATAACAACTTGTTTGGATTACGGGTTCCGCTTTTGCTTATGCTTTTCCGTTGTCGTAGTGGCATGTCTTGACATTTAGATTTGTACACCTTTTTTCAATTGATTACCAATTTCCATATATGAATTTGTCAAATAAGTAAATCCTGTATCATTGTTTTTGTTTAGAGTTCCAAGTCATGCTTCGAATACATACACATGTGTAGCATAAGACCTATATAATAATTTCTTTCAAATATCGTTTTTCTTATCTTTAATGGGATACAAACTCAAGTTCTTTCTCTTATAAGAACCGTTTTTGTTGACTAGCATTCGGTCTCACCTGAGGTTGGGATACATGGAGTGCCTGTTGACAACTTCTCAAGAACACAGAGTGGCGGTGTAAATCTATGCAGATTCTCCGCTGGTCTAGATCTTGATGAACCTGGAAGTTCCAATTGGAGCAGCAAGACTAGTATAAAATTCGAGGTAACGGGAGCATACTATGCACACATGGCAATTTAGACCCGTTTACTTATGAACGTCTCAATTTGGGTTGTGGTTTTTCTTAAACGTGTACTGTCAAATCATAAAGTTTATCTAGAAGAGGTATGGGTCAAACAATACAACTTTCTAGTGATTTGTTTGACCTTGGTCATGTTGGTATGTAGCATGTCCGTCCGGTTAATGATGATGGCCACTCAATAAGTAGAGATCTTCATGGATTTCCAGTGACTTGCAGGTAATTATTATATACAGCTTTTCTGAATGCAGTTTTTTTATCTCTATTATTGGACACTAAAAGACGTCTCATAAGATTCTATAATGCAGTGGTACTCGTGATGATAATATGGTAGTATTGAAACAGGAGTCCCGATTCGCCAAGGCAAACGACCACAGTTTTACTCGGGTTATTGTTCTTTCCTTGTTAAATCGTTTTCAGTTGTTCATAATGTAAATTTATTGCTTTTTTATTATTATGTCTTTAGAATCTCTTTTTATGTGTTTAGTTTAGTCTACAAATAGAACAGGGGATTCCTCTATTCTCAAAGTGGTTAATCTTTAACCGATTCAAGTTTGCTGCTTCAAAGGGAGTAAAAGTTGGCCCGGGATTTCTCTTAGCAAGGTAAAATTTATTTTCTATTAACTAAAATAATAATATTTTTTATTTCATAAATTATTTATTCACACAGTTTCTATGTGACAGCCTTACAGGTGGTTCCATTGTAGGTGATATAGCTCCTTACCAAGCATTTGCAATCGGGGGACTTGGTAGTGTACGAGGTTATGGCGAGGGTGCTGTTGGGTCTGGTAGATCTTGTCTGATTGCTAACGCCGAGCTCACATTCCCCATGGTATTTACCAACTTGTTAAGGGGTATTTTAGACATTTGATCAACAGTAAAGCATTTTTTTTTTGTATTACCAGAATCATATGCTTGATGGTGCTCTCTTCTGTGATTGTGGAACTGATTTGGGTTCTGGTCGCTATGTTCCCGGTTAGTTTTCCATCTAGGTTCTTTTGCTTACGCTTTGCGTTATTGTCGGGTCAAAGGTGTTTAACATTAACCTTCAAGGGTGGGTGGTGCAGTGGTAAGCACCTTTTAGCAGAGTCTCATGTTGGAACCTTGATTCCACTGGTTTCCTATCATAACCTCTTGGAGGTGCATATGTTGCGATTTAACAGATCCTAGGGTATCGGCGGGTCCTTTTGAGTTTTCCGGTAAATCATGGTTAAAATTGATTCCACATGTTGACTAATAGTCAAATTTGTAGCTTTCAAGTTTGAAGTAAATCTGTGGATCCAAATTTAATATTGTAAAAACTCGTTTGATCATGATTTGCTTTTAATAGGAAATCCGGGCTTAAGACATGGTAAACCGGGAAACGGAGTTGGTGTTGGATATGGAATTCGGGTCAAGTTCCCAATGGGCCACTTTCAGGTCGACTATGCTCTCAATGACTATCAACAAAAGACCATCTATTTTGGCTTTAGCAATGTTGCTTCTTGATAGCCTCTGGTTCATCTGGATACCTATGATCCAATTTTTCATATTCTTAAAATTGGTCAAAGTCAACAAATTTTGTTTCGTGCCAAACAGGAATGTACGTATTATCTTATTAATTACTGTAAATACTAAATACAACATTTATTTGCTAACTCATACCTATTAATGGTTTAGAACAAATTCGTATATATTGTTGTGTTATGAAATTTTTTAGCACATTTTTATTTCGAGATAAGATATGAATATTTTGGAAATTGTACAATTCAAAGAAACAATATCAAGTACGTTTACACCATTGTCTTAAAATTTGCATTAAAGTTATGACCGTTTAAAGTGCAAGGACAAAAACATATGATATATTAGTCATGTTATAATTTGTATTTGATGAAAGGTGTAAATTGTACGTTTGGTTTGTGAAATGTTTTGGAATTGGAATTGGAATTTGTATAGGAATTAAAATTTGAAAGAATTGAATTTGGAATTTAAACATTCCAATTGGAATTGGAATTTCAATTCCCTTTTTGATGTGTTTGGTTATCAAATGAATTGGAATTCATCACCCCGGCATCGACCACCCCGGTTCGGGTGGAAACAGTATGGGTGGAAGGAAACGGTATGAGTGGAAACGGTTCGTGTTTAAACAGTTTGGGTCGACATGATTCGCGTTGAAATGGTTCGGGTAGAAACGGTACGAGTCGAAACGGTTCGCATCAAAACGGTTTGAATCTCATTCACACAACTTAATTACATCGAGATAGAAGGTAAACGGGCAATAAGCTGCGTCGCTACCCCTTTTTGAATAGCAAAACTAAGTCTTTTAAAAACTACAACCATAGATCTCGGGGTCATAACATTACTATGCATGACCTTTTGAACTCGGCTAAGTAGGTCCACAGCCTCTGGCGCAAGGAACCCAAAAGTATCAAAGGCGAATCGAAATGGTACGGGTCGAAACACATAAAGATTAGAATTGAGATTCCAATTCCATTAAATTCTATGAACCAAACATCTTAAGAGATGAACTGTGTGAACCAAACATCTTAAGAGATGGAATTCAGATTTCAGTTCCTTTAAATTCCATTGATAGCCTGTGAAATAGTATTTTGAATGAAAGTATTTGATACTAATTGTCCGTAGGGATGCCAAGTGTTTTGACTTTTAAAACAAGTAAACTGTAAACATGACAAACAAACAAACGTATTCGGAAAATTCCAGTCATAGCAAGTTGATGATAGGGTATTGAGATGAAACAAAAAAATAATATGGTATGTATGAAATCGTCTATTTTAGAAATGTCAGTGGTTGAGGTTCTTGTAGTAAGTTTGCATCTTTAAATACCATTCAGGGTTCAGAATTGTTGTGAATTTTAAATACCATTTATAAGGGATTAAACTGGATGACATAAATCAAAGAGGTATGAAACTTTATCACATAAACCAAGTCCAAGACACAAAATCTGATAGAAACATGGAAATGGTAAAATGATGAAACACTACTTACATAAAAATGACACCGAGTTTTCCTAAGTAAACCAAGTCTTAAAACTTTTAAAAAGCCATAAGTTACTAAAAAAGAAACCTTATGTCGCATTACAACCAAAGATCTCTAGTACAACAAAACTCGTAAAGACCCTTGTACTATAAATCTTGGTTATGAAAACTAAACTACTAATCCTTACATCGTTCCACAGGAGACAATGACACATTATAATTTACCTTAGGGATCTTGACGGTGACACATTTTGATTTACTTAGGGATCCTAACACCCGAAGATCAACTAGTTGACTACACATTCATAGTACCTGGTGAATCTCGTATGATCCCTCTTTACTAAACTTTTTTAGGGAGAGTGCATACCTAAACATGTTTTTATGTGGTGTTAAATTACGTAAGTTACATTCTGCTGTGTTACTTTGCACAATTATTAACTCTTCGTTGATTTCTCTAATTCTTTCCCTAAGATTTAGAGAAGTGGTGTAAATGCGAGATGCCCTGACCAGTGTCAGAGGCAGAAATACATTCATATGGCTTCATTTTTATTCAATCAAGTCAAAATTTTCAGGTCGGATCGAGTTGAATCACATAATAAAAGCCAATATCATAATAAAGTACAATATCACTGAAAAAACACATAATAAAAATGCAAAGTAATTTGAAGTGTATAAAAAATACATTCGTTAATTTCTTATTACGTATTACATATGAGTGAAAATCATTGACGTCGGGCGAACCCGTTTATCACAATGTGGCTCCGCCAATGGCCCAGTGGAGATTCTGTAATTCAAATTTGACATGAGAAAAAGGCCGACAAACCCTTTAAAGGAGAAAGCAACTATGCAAGTGGCAACGTGGGATATGAATTCAGCCCATAATAATGCATGTAGACAAGTCTCACATGCTACTAACCGACTACCAAGTGGAACAGTGGGATATAAATGGGGCATGTGGAATAAATTCTCATATGTAGAAAACCCGAATTTTTGTTGTTTCAACTTTACCTGCTAGTAGAGACTCTTGTCTAAAAGCTTTTGTTTTTTTGGAAAAAAGATCATGGTTTATGTTAAGAAAGATGATTGAAAAGTAGAATTGTTGTATTATTTTCTGTGTCCATTACAAGGAAAAATACATACAATTTATAGCTAAACAAGAACAATCTAAACATAGAAAGTGAGCTGTTTACGGGCTGGAATTAAGGCTGGTTAATGGCTGTCTTTGACCCTCTTAAAATAGGAAATGATGTTTAACTGATCCCGCAAATTTCTTCCAAACTTATTCTTTGATATCTTTTTAATTTTAACACTCCCCCTCAAGTTGAATAGTCGGATTTCCAAAATTCAACTTGACTAAACAATCGCTGAAGATTTTCCGTTAACTGCCTTTGTTAGAATGTCAGCGAGCTGATCCTTTGATCGAACAAACGGTAGCTCAATCGTACCATCTTCCAATTTTTCTTTGATGAAGTTCCTATCAACTTCTACGTGTTTAGTTCGATCATGTTGTACTGGGTTTTCTGAAATCTGAATTGCAGCTTTATTATCACACATAATCTTACTTGTTTCTTTTGAAGGAAAGCCAATCTCAGCTAAGAGTCTTCGCATCCACATGGCTTCTGTTAAACCTCGAGCTATGCCTCTAAATTCAGCTTCTGCACTTGAAAGGGCAACCACCTTTTGTTTTTTACTTCTCCAAGTGACAAGATTCCCACCGACTTAAGTAAAGTAGCCTGTTGTTGACCTCCGACTTCCCTTATCTCCTGCCCAGTCTGCATCAGTGTAAATTTGAACATTTAGGTGTCCGTGTGATTGAAACAAGACTCCATGACCCACTGTTCCTTTGAGATATCTAATAATTCTTCAAACTGCTTCCATATGGGACTCTTGAGGTTGGTGCATGAACTGACTTACCACCCCTACAGCATAAGCAATGTCTGGACGAGTATGTGAGAGATATATTAGTTTTCCCACCATCCGTTGGTATCTTTCTTTATTTGCTAACTTTGCTCCTTCCTCCATATAAAGCTTTTGATTTACACTCATAGGAGTGTCTGCTGGTTTGCAATCGATCATTCCAATTTCTGCCAACAAGTCTAAGACATACTTCTTCTGACTGATGAAAATTCCTTGTTTCGACCTTAGTACTTCAATTCCGAGGAAATACTTGAGCCTGCCCAAATCTTTCATTTCAAATTCAGCAAACAAGTTTTCTTTCAGTTTTACCATTTCTTCTTTATCGTTCCCTGTAATGATCATATCATCTACATAGATAATTAGGCAGGTTACGAATTTGCCTCTTTTTTTTAGAAACAAAGTATGATCAGCATTACTTTGTTTATATCCAAACTTTTTCATAGCTACGGTAAATCTGCCAAACCAAGCCCGGGGAGATTGCTTCAAACCATAAAGAGACTTCTTCAGATGGCAAACCTCTCCAGTTTTGAAATCTTTTGTGAATCCTGGAGGAGCATCCATAAATACCTCTTCATCTAGGTCCCCGTGTAGAAAGACATTTTTTACATCAAACTGTTGAAGTGGCCACCTTTCATTTGCAGCTATCGAAAAAAGGACCCGAATTGTGTTCATTTTGGCAACCGGGGAGAATGTTTCAGCATAATCAATCCCATATGTCTGGGTAACCCTTTCGCTACCAGTCGGGCTTTATATCTTTCAATTGTACCATCTGGTTTATACTTAACCGTATAGACCCAACGACACCCCACCGATTTCTTTCCCGACGGGAGAGTACACTTTTCCCAAGTATTGTTCTTGATTAGGGCTTCCATTTCTGTTTTCATTGCTTCCTTCCAATGTTTAGACTTTAAGGCTTGATCCACGTTTGTAGGAGTTTCTTCAGAATAAACAGATGAGATAAATGCTTTTGCTTCCTTAGTGAAATTTCCATTAGCCACATTAGCTATAGGATAACTGGATCTTTTTGGCTCTTTTTCAGGAGAATACCGTTTCAGAGGAACCCCTCTGTTTGTTCTAGGGGGTAACACATATCTTGATGGTGGTTCTTCTTGTATGGATTCATCTGCCTGCAAAGTTTCAGCTTGTTCTGTGGCAGTTTCATGGTTAGAAGTATTGGTATCTTCGGAGTCATTAGAAACTTCAAAAGTATCACCAGACTGAATAGGGTGAGTATTACTTACCTCAGACACCAGGTTAGGAGGAACGGGCCTTCAGTGGCACTGAAATTGGACTCTGGTGACTCTGTAGTTGGTACATAGGGAACATATTTCAACCAACTTAGTGTGTCTAAACATTCCTTCTCCCCCTGACCACTGAGTTGGGAATTGTAGTAATACTGGGTTTCAAGGAAGTCACAATTCATTGTGGTGAACATATGACGTGTCTTTAGGTTATAACATCTGTATCCTTTTTGATTTATTCCATACCCAACAAAGACACATTTTTCAGCACAAGGGTCAAGTTTGGTTCGATTTGATTTAGGTATGTGAACAAAGACGGTACATCCAAAGATTCGTGGTTGAAGAGTAAGGACCGGGGGTAGTTTGGAAAATTCTGAAAGGGTTTGTAATGGAGTGTTAAGTTTGAGGGTATTTGTTGGAAGTCGGTTGAGAAGATAGGTAGCGGTAGCAAGGGCTTCAGGCCAAAAATATTTCAGGACTTGGGATTCAATTAGGAGGGCTCGTGTCATTTCCAGCAAAATGTGATTCTTTCTTTCGGTGACACCGTTTTGTTCTGGGGTGTTTGGGCATGTAGTTTGGTGAATTATTCCCTTGTTTTGGAAAAAAGATTTAAAAAAGGTATTAACAAACTCACCGCCATTATCGGATCGGAAAATCTGGATGTTTGTTTGAAATTGGGTTTGGATCATGGCTTAAACATAGTGAATTTTTCAAAGACTTTGGATTTGTTCTTCAAAAAATAAACCCAGGTCATTCGGGTACAATCATCAACAAACATCACAAAGTAACGAAAGTTTTGCCCCCCAAGAACTGGGGCAGGACCCCATACGTCAGAATGGATTAATGAAAATGGCAAAGCAACCTTAGTGTTATTGGGTTTAAAAGTTTTTCTGTGGCTCTTTGCTAAAACGCATGTTTCACAATGTGACATAACATTAACTGGAAATAGTTTTGGAAATAAAATATGCAAATAACTTGTAGAAGGATGACCTAATCTTCGGTGCCATAACCAAGCTTCTCGTTCCGACGTCCCATGAGCCAACATCACAGTACCACTTTGAGTCACCTCGTCCACATAATACAACCCTTGATTTTCAGTGCCACCCCCAATGATCACTCCCGTCCTGATATCCTGTAAAATACAAAACGTAGGGTGCATTAGGACGGTACAGTTGAGTTCTTTTGTGACGTGGCTAATGGAAAGCAACTTATGTGACAACGAGGGAACATAAAGACAATTAGAGATTTTTATTGTGGGTGAAATCTCAATAGTCCCTCCCGATTTTACATCCATTATCCCCCCATTCGCCGTTTGAATATGTGTTTTTTCTGGTTTGGTTGTTGAAATAATATCCGATAACTCATAAGTCATTGTGTCGGTCGCGCCACAATCAAAGATCCATAGTTTTTGTTTTTTATGGTGTACTTGGGCCATATTAGCATTTCCACTATTTCCAGGGACTAAATGTGACATATTTATTTTGGAATTAGGGTTAAATAGCAAAGCGTTTGAGGGAGCAGCCCCAAACCCGTTACTTGTCACTGGATCTTCTCCTTTTGCGTCTGCCATCCCGCCGAAACCAGTACCTCCGGTCACTTGTTGGGCGGCGCCGGTAGAGCTACCTACGGCGGCAGCTGCCTGTCCCCGTTTGTGTCCATCGTTCCACCACTCGGGATATCCCATGATCTTGAAGCATTGCTCTTTAGTGTGTTTCGATAGACCACAATGACTACACTTGAGGTGAGACTTGTCGGGCTTAGACACGGTTCCAGCAAGTCTTCCTGATGAGTGTCGTTGCCCTTTAGAGGCTAACCCGACTGCGATGGGTTCTCTTGGTTCGACGGTAACAAGCCCGGCCGCCACGCCCTGTTGCGGTGTATTGTCAGAAACTGAACCCAAAATTTTTTGGTGGACGGCTTCTTTTCGGACAGCGGCGTAGACACCTTCCGGAGAGGGTAAAGGATCCATTCTTAAAACTTCTCGTTTTATATGGTCATATTTCCCGTCCAAAGCATTAAGAAATTGAAACAGCTTTTGTTCTGACCTTATTTTTGTGTAAGTGTTGATATCGGATGCACATGTCATGGGATTGGGGTCGATTCGTTCGATCTCTCCCCAAATACCCTGCATCACTATCCAGAATTCTTCAAGTGGTACTCCCGTTTTGCTTGACTTCATTGGCTTTGACATGTAGGTTAAAAGTTTGAAGCTTGTCTTTACCACTGCTATACGTTATAACCAGGGCATCCCACAGCGATTTTGCTGTTGGAAACTCGGTTAGATTGCTGGCGAGGGTTGGTTCAATGTTTTGTATGAGCCATGAGAAGACGACTAGGTCGTCTTGTTCCCATTGTTCATACTCTTCACTGGTTTGGTTTGGTGGATTGGTTGATAAATGACCCAAAAGGGCTTTCGATTTACTGCTTATGGCGACCCGAATCATTCGAGTCCATAAGGCGTAATTCTGATTGTTGAGTTTGAGGCTGATCTTGAGGCTGTCGGAAAGATTTTGTTTTGTGTTTTGGGTATTGAGACCATTTCTCAACAGGTAGGCTATTTGGATTGAGAGGTCGTTTGTTGAGCTACCGTCTTCGGACATGGCAGCTCTCCAACAATAGACCCGGAGACAAAGGTAAATGATGGTAAGCAGGTCGGTTTAGAACCGTATAAGCTGCTCTGATACCATGTTAAGAAAGATGATTGAAAAGTAGAATTGTTGTATTATTTTCTGTGTCTATTACAGGTAAAAATACATACAATTTATAGCTAAACAAGAACAATCTAAACATAGAAAGTGAGCTGTTTACGGGCTGGAATTAAGGCTGGTTAATGGCTGTCTTTGACCCTCTTAAAATGGGAAATGATGTTTAACTGATCCCGCAAATTTCTTCCAAACTTATTCTTTGATATCTTTTTAATTTTAACAGTTTAAATCATGATATAAGGTGTAATTTGATATTTATTGATATAGTTAGGAGTAGGAAATTCCTGGAATAATGTAGCCTTTGCTATTAAAAACTTAAAAAATCATGAATTTATAAGCAGTGTAACAATATCGAAATAATGAAGCCTTTTGATGACCTCAACTTGTCAACATTGAAGCAGCGGATGAAGCAGGTGGTTTCTTTTGGCTAAACGTGTACATTATTTGTTGGTTACCTAGGGCCGAAGCCCGTGAACACTCGTCCGAAGGCACGACAGTGCGGTGACGTAAAACCCAATCAGTTAAAGAATCGAATTAGCGATCTCCACCTATTCGTCTAGTCTCCCATTATCACAAGATGCCGCAAAAAAGAATCGAACTAGCTATCTCCACCTATTCGCCTAGTCTCCCATTATCACAAGATGCCGCAAAAATAATGGGAAGGGCAGGAATCGAACTTGGGTCCCTTAGAACACCAAGTCTCTCCCTTATGACTCCACCACCACCACCACCACCTCATTGGCCTATAAACGATGGATTTATTTATATTTCTGAAAACTCTATTTGATTAATTCTGAAAACACTATTGTATTTGATTTTTTTTGGTTTAACTTTTTTGTTACTTAGGTTAACTTGATTCGAGCAAACAATTTTGTGCCTTCTTATGTTAAAATCGATGATATGGGATGTGGTTTACCTACTTTGTAATTTGTTACTACACACGTATAGGGATGAGTTAAAATAAAAATCACTACAAGTTGCGAAAATTTTTTTGATCCAAGGCGAGTTAGGCCAATTTTCTTTTTTTCACAAACGTAAATGAAAATATTAACTGTAATTTCTTTAAAAAAGTGTCGAGTCGGTAGTTTTGACTGATGCAAGTTTTTTTAGTAAAATTTTTTTGCATCAGTCAAAACTACCGACTCGACATTTTAATTTTTTCTTACAGATATGTTGATAATATTTTCATCTACGTTTGTGAAAAAATTATTTGGCCAAACTCGCGCGAAAACAAAAAATTATCACAGTTCTCGCAATTCATGGTTTTCATTTAAAACGAATCCCACACATATATATTACATATGGCTACGTTCAAAAGCTTTATCTACAATAAACTACACTTATTTAATTGGTTAGAAAACGACGGCTCTAAACTATTATATTCATTTCTTCCAAATTTCCAATACTATACATAAATTAACTTTCCCAGTTCCAAGCTCAGTATTATATAATCCATATTATGTTCTAATTAATTTAACGCAATCACTTATTTTTATTTATCTTTTTAATCCATATTATGCTTCTAATTAATTTAATACATTCACTTATTTTTAAGTTTTTATTTTTGTTAAGTTGATCGTTAAAGTTTGTTTTTAGTTTCTTCTTTGATTTCAGAACGTTAAGTTGATAGTTAAAATTTGTTTTTTATTTTCTCTTTGATTCCGAACGTACCTTGCAACATGCTCTTTTTTCTACGTTTCAGAATATTTTTGTAGTTTAACGGGAAACAATGATATCGTTTCATGAAAATTTATGTTTATGACTTTCGATTATGTAAAACACGTGTGATATCCTCTTGAGCATATTTCTTTAGTTGTTATACTGAGTACAGATATCGACCGAAATCCCGCAGCATAGCACGGGTAGTCTTGCTAGTTATATATATATATATATATATATATATATATATATATATATATAACTCAAGCGGGTTTTCTCTCTATACTTCACCTATAGGGGAAGGATAAAACGAAAACCCACTTGAGTTGAGAAAACTCAAGAAAATCCTATGTAACATTTTTATTTTTTTCAAAAAAAAATAGGGAATGTAAGTTACATGTTAATGAACGTTTTGTAAAAAAAAAGTGTCGAGTGGATTTTTTTTAATAAAAAATTACAAAAATTAGCATTTTTAGTATATATATATATGTAACACTGAAATTTAAAAAAAAATTATAAAAAAACCATTTGGCGTTTTTTTTTATTACAAAATGTTCATTAACATGTGACTTACATTCCCTAATTTTTAAAAAAAAATTGTTACATAAGGTTTTCTTGAGTTTTTCAACTCAAGTGGGTTTCTCTCTATACTTCACACACACACACACACACACATATATATATATATGAGGATCCTGTAAAAAAGGGTGTTTTTTGTGAGAATGGTAAGAAAGAATCTACGCCATTGATATTTGATCTAATGGTTGAGATTATAATGGGAAAATTGTAAATAGGGGTTACAATTAAAACAATCAATTTTCTAGATTAAGGGTACAAAGGTAAATTTAACATTTTTAATTTTAGAAACTCACATGCAATGCACATGCAAGTTCCCTCTTTCTTTTTTAAACGTCAATAACTTTTTATTCGTAACTCTTTTTTTTTTTAAATTACACCATAATAACGAGTGTTTTTTTATCTTTAATATGAGTACCATATTGTTATACTTATGTAGAGAAAAAATTACGTTTTGATCTAATGTTTTAGTCCATGTTATTTTTTCTATATTCATACAATAGTGTTTTAATTGTATTGGGATTCAAGACGTTGTGTTTTACAGTAAAACACCATGAACGTAAATAGACACCATAGCATTGCAAATAATGAATTATGATTCAAGTCATGGTGTTTTAACATCTAGAGTATGTAACATTGTACTATGATTACAGTCATGGTGTTATATACTTATTGAATGGTGTTATATCATTATTGAATGGTGTTATATATGTGCTGAATGGTGGTTGCAGTGTTATTCGTGCTGTTTTTTTATAAAGATCTTTAAAATGGTGTTGTATACTTGTTGAATGGTGTTATATATGTGCTGAATGGTGGTTGCAGTGTTATTCGTAGTGTTTTTATAGAGATTTTTAAAAAAATCATGTTCCTATAAATAAGGGTGGCGGTTACGGAAGGTTATCAATTAATTAAATCAATGATATAATTACTTGTTTACCCTTTTGAATTAATTTAGAATGACGACACATGTGATCTCCACAATATTTCTCACACTTCTCACACTTTTAACATTTTTTACAATAACTTTACCCTATATATATATATGGGTAAGATCAAATAGAAAGTTTATTTTGCCTATGTAGGATGAGAAGGAATCTCAACCTTTCATTTTTCATCAATAGTTATGATGAAAATGTAGGAAAAAAGAGATTGTAAGGACATCTTTGGAAAATCATATTTATTGTCTCTCCACATGCATATTTCACCCACATTTTTTAAACTTTCATAACTTTTTTATATGAAAATATTTTTTCATAAAAAATTCACCATACAATTGAGCATCTTTTTATCTTTAATTTAAGTCATATTGATATATAAAATATGACAACTAAAAAACCCACAAAAATGTGTTGTATTTCTATGTCGTATAACATTTTGTGCTATAATTTTTGCATTACATTTTTGTGCTAGATTTTTTTGGCAAAACTTTTTTGTCTTAAATTTTTTTACTTCATTTTTTGTGCTGTATTTTTTTACTGTATTTTTGTATTGAATTTTTTTGTGCTATATTTTTTGGACTAGATTTTTTAGTGCTATATTTTTTGTACTATATTTTTTTTTGCTATATTTGTTTTGTACTTGATTTTTTGTGCTATATTTTTTGTATTTGTTTTTTTTGTGTTAGACTTTTTTTGTTGTATTTATGAGAAAATAAAAAGGGTGACACATGTCATTTTCTCATACCTACTTATAAGGACCATAATATTTTAGTACCAAAATGTAATTCATTTCCTGTGTCATCATCACAATCCTTTTTAGCCTACTTAGGCAAAACCCACTTTTGGATCCTTCCCCTATATATATATATATATATATATATGAGGATGGATCATGAGAAAACTAGTTTAAATGAGAAAACCAAAAAACTAACTAAAAAAGGCAAAACAAACATATAACTTTTTTTTGATTTTTTTTATAAAAAATTGCTATATATATTATATAAAAAAAACTTAAAAAGAATAAATAAAAAAGCATATAATGCACATGTGCAACATATACATATAATGCATATGTGCAGCACAAATTCTTTTTTAAGTTTTTTTTATACATAAAAAAGCAGCGATTTTTTATAAAAAAATTGTAAAAAAAATTGTACATTTTTTTATGCTTTTTAAGTTAGTTTTCTAGTTTTCTCACATTTAAGTAGTTTTCTTATGATCCTCTCCCTATATATATATATATATACTAGGCTATCACCCGGGAATATCCCGGGGTAGGAAAATTTAATTTTCAATAATCAAAAGTACATAAACAATATTTTGAATCTCTTAAGTATCTTGTTTCCTTTCCCACCACAGTTTTTTTGTTCGGTTTTATTAGTATCCTAACTTTGCCTCCATGTGTATTCAAAGTTTTCATGTAAAACTATTTACTTTTTAATTGATAATGAGATCTTAATATAAGAATGTCTCCTAAACCCATACAAAATGTTTTATTTTTTTTGTTTTTTAAATCATATTCTAATATGTTCTTACTTGAATTTACAACGAATTACATTCATAAATATATTATAATCAACGTGCTTTTTATGAAATTATAGGTATTTGGTGAAACCTAAGAGAATGTTTCTAGTGTAACTATGAAGAAGAATTGGTGATATTTTATAGAACCAGTGATGTCACGTGGCTGTTGTGAGCTTTAGCCCAATCATGTTCATGGTCAAAAGGTTTAGGGAAGTTAAAAAAAACCACATGAGAGGCATTTGAAGTACATGAGACAGTTGCTTCTTTGACTTTTTCTATATGGTCAACCATTCCAATTATATTATATGGACAACTTTTTTTTAAAAGAAATGGAAATTTTCATAAATCAGTCAAAACATACCAATTAGCAAGTTACTAAAATGGAAAACATACAGAGCATGATTAACTTTTACATGACACTTAAATAGTCAAATTAAAAAGTCTTCAGTTGCTCAATGGCATACTCCCAAGCTTTGATCTTTTCGATGCCCATTCAAACGTCTTTTCCTTTATCTATTCGACCATTTTGTACATGCTAAAATCCATGCCTCTTAATATTTTTTCATTTCGAGCGGTCCCTATACTTCACATGGTTTGAGAAAAAATGGCATGAATTACCTTCTTTCGATTCACTATTAAGCCCAACCCATTTATACGTTCCAGCGCGTCTTTCACCGAATCCCATTGCAAAATTATCACGCTTGATATCTCTATTGCAATCCAATATAGCAAAATAAGCCCATACATATTATTACATGATTAAGCTTTAATGAAGTACATTATCTATAGCCTACCTATGCACATAGAACAAAATATAGCAATCAATAAAAAAATAAAATAAATAAATAAGTTTACCTTTTGTTTGCTTTTAATTCAAGATTTGCAGAAGTAAGTTATTGATGCAGGGTTTTCATGGCCTTTCAGATTGCATCATACGGAATTCCCATTTTGTGCAATTCCCACTCGTGCAGCCCAACAAAGTTAATAAATCCCTACAGCAACATTGAATATCATTGTGACATTCAATCGAGCAATTGATATGCAGTTCAATATCATCATCGTGTGCATATAGAATGAAAACTCTATGTGACCAAACTCAATGAATACCGATGGATTTCAATGAATCAACTAATTGGTAATCCAGTTAACATCAATTTATGCAGCTAAGATTACTGACCAAGACCAATCAAACCAAAATAAACTTTTTTTAGACTTGTGATTTTTAAACATACCTGTAATATATGATCTGCTTCGCCTTTTTTAGACCAATCAAACCAAGACCAACTCCTCGAGCTCGATTCGATCGTAATTGGTTTTAAGATCCTTATCTACCAACATATCGAGTTTATTCTCATGATGTATTTTTCTTAACCCAATCAAGCATGGCGCATTTTTGGTTCGCAGATTTCCCGAACTCTGGCCCGTGATCAAATCTAGCAGTAGAATCCCGAACCCAAACACGTCTGTTTTTTCAGATGATTGGCCCGTTGAGAGGTACTCGGGAGCTATATGGCCTATGGTCCCTCGAACCGCAGTTGTAACATGTGAATCGTGGTGGTCTAGAAGCTTAGCTAGCCCGAAATCACCTACCACAGCTTCACAGTAATCGTCTAGCAATATGTTTGCAGCCTTTAAGTCTCTATGGATTATTTTTGGGTCGCATTGCTCGTGCAGATATGGTAAACCCCGGGCCGGTCCCAAGGCCGTTCTGACGACGTCATGCAAAAGCCATACAGTCTAAGCAGGTTTCTATGAATCGCTAGGCTGATCATTTCGGATCTCACCGCCAACCGCGTTCCGTCTTTGAGCCGCTTAACAGCTACAACCGTGCCATCTGATAGAACCCCTTTGTACACGATCCCGAACCCGCCCTTTCCGTTTATGTTTTTACTTGTAAAGTTGGTTGTAGCATGTTGAAGTTCTCTAATCTGGAACTCGTTAAGTTCCCCATGCACACTTCTTCCCGGTATTGTTCTAAATACATAAGAATATTAGTTAACCACATAATAAAAACAAAAGTCAAGCTGCATGTGATGAACCAGCTCCAATTTTATATGTGTAGTGTTGTTCACTTGTTTTTTTAAATAACTGAATTGTTTTAGTTTGGACTTTATATTCTATTAGTCCATAATTGGGCCCAGTATGTGAATTGTCTGGTTGAGTTTTTTTTTCCTGTTCAGCTGAATTTGGCTCAATAGAAATATAGAATTATAGGAAGATTTAGGCCAGGCTATACTATACTACTCGCATGCATATGACCCAAAATAGTGCTATTGGGTTGGGCTTCAAAAGGCCCACTTGTTAAGCCCAATAGCACAATATATGTCATGGGTGCTAGTTAATCCTTAGGGGCTTGGCTAGTTTATATATATGATGTTTTTAATTATTTATTCTTTTTATAAATAAATCTTTGACGAGGTCTCGTCCCTTTTTCCGAAACACTAACGTACCCAATAATATCTCACTCATAAAGACGTAGTATGGTTTGCCCCATGGGTAAAAACTGCTTCCGATGATACCCCGGGCTCAACTTAAAAATATTGCAATACATGTTGATATAAGTATTGAAAGTTTAATCAATCATTTTAAACTCACCATTGATATCGAAGAAAACTTGTTGGTTAAACCGTCTATGCCACCAAAACGCAAACCCGAACCCGAAAAACAGCACGCAGAAGCACCCGAGGCTGGTCCCGAAGGCTAAAGCCATCTTTTTAGTTTTTGGCGCGACAGATGGTTGTGACTCTGAGTGTAACAAAAAGTATTGGTCACAAATGCTTCTTTTTTGCAACATGTAATGATATAACTAAATTGTACAAACATGTAATGATATAATTAAATTGTACGAACATGTGGCATATATCTAGGCTTACTTTGTTGACTACCAAGAGTGAGTTACATTGGGATGGGTATCGTTCCATTGCAATCTTGCTCTACACCAGTGGCACACATTATTGGGTTCCCCATAATACTGTTCATATGGTTGCAATAAGTTACAATATGGTTTTGACTTTTGAGGTCAAACATATATAATTTATTTGCTTGATATATGGTTTGTTTCTTCATGTTTTTTATAATTTTTAAAGATATTAAGAGTTTAACAAATATTAAAAGTACCAAATTATATGGTACTAAATTGGATCATATGTCTCTTTAATTTTGCAAATCAAATCTGGAATGTTTGAGCAGGTGCAGTCAAAAAAGAGATTGAAACAGTGGTAAAAGTATAAGGATGCTGGAACTCACTTAAATGTTTTAGCTTGAAACTTTGGAACAGGAGCACTTAAATTATTATAAGACAAGTCCCTGCAAAAGGGTATTTCAGTCATTTATGCTAAAATGAAAGGGGTATTTTAGTAATTTTCCGAAATTTGGAAATCAAGGTTTTTGATCAAAGATAAATGTGACTTGGGTCATGTTAGCCAAAGGCTGAGGAAGTGAGAGTGTTATTATTTAACCGCCTGTGACAATTCAAAATACAAAACTTTAACATAATAATTAATAAAAGTAAAATCTAATCATTACTCTTTGAATATAATAATTCGCTCCAGAAAACCAAGGGTAAAATGGTAATTTCACATGCTTACAAGTAATGAAGGGTCTTGATATTGGCTAAAGAAGGTGGGTTTTCACCGGTTAACATGTTGTTGGATAGATCAAGTGTTTGAAGCTTTGGTAACCTCCCAAGCTCTACTGAATTGGCCGATTCTGTTATTTTGTAGCAGCCTGCATTACACACTTGTAACATTAGCATATCAACTTGTACATCCAAACATTTATGTCTATATTTGTAGATTTACTACTTACTCAAAAACTGGGTCATCTAGGGCCACCTCGATGTGCCTACATAATAAGGAAGAAGAACCGAGCCAGCATTCAGTAAATTGCAATAAAACGCAATAGCAACTTTATGTTTCATTTCTTTGCATGTTAAATAGGGTGCTAAACGGGTCATGTTTGCGGGTTCAACCCGACCCGAAAATCTTGCCATACATACGAACCCAAACACGACCCGAATATTCGCATGTTGACCCGAATCCGCCTCGATCAACCTGATTTTTTTAATTTTTTTTTTTCAGAAAATTAGTAGACTTAAATTAACATTTACTACAAAAAACACCCAATTTAACTTATGACATAATACATATTGTATAAAAAATATAATATAATATAAATTGGTTTCGGTTATGGCGAGAGGGCAGAGAAAAAGAGCCGGGCATGCCATTGCGGTTATGCTAAGGGGTGCAAATAAGTTGGAGGCTACAAAAATAAACAAATATCAAGACTTTGTACTACTGTCAGTTGTGTTAATCTGTTGTAAAGCTATGTGGGCACAAACACCTTACCAATAGACCACTTTGTGTTAGAGCTACAGTTATCGGGATTTCCAAGAGGGTCGAATATTACAAAGGACTCAGTTTTGGTTTGGGGAGATGCGTACACTCAAGTTACACTTCTCAAACGGCTTCTTGGTTACTCCTTTAACCCAGCCACTGTCAACATGGAGCTCACAAAATAAACGACCATCAGCCTGCCACAAATAAATTAAAAAATATACCTAGTAATAACAATTTTAAAACATAAATTCAAATGATGTGAAGATAATGTGATGAAACTTACCTGCTCGTGCCATCCAAGATAGCTTTTAAACTCCCACTCCAACAACTCTTATTGAACTGTAACAATTCCATATAAAAAAAGAGGAAAAGGTCAGTCCAAAGCGTAAAAACTGACTCGCCAAAATACTAAACAATTCCTAAACACTTTCATTAGCACATTGCTTTCCAATTGGTCCGGTTATTGCAGACATGTACAAAAAGAATGGATACAAACAACTAAACGGTTTGAGATTTAAACTATGTTGTAAAGGTTTATATCCACTTGAACACATTACAAGAGTGATCACAAACCGTTGAAACTAAATGGTTTGAGATTTAAACAGTTCGGTTCAATTGGGACCGGAACAAAAGATTCAGGCCCAGGAGTCAAACTCAAACCTGCTGAAACTTGAACCGCAGCTGATGACGATTCACCAGCTAACGGACGACGCATTAAACTTATCCATATCAAGGTACATAGAAAACAAATCTTCTTCAGTATCATCACAAAAATTAGTGCCTTCAAACCCACCCACCACACCAAGATCGCTATCAAAGCTAATATCATCAGGTAGGGTCAGAATTTCCAAATGAGTGCGTCGATGAACCAAATTCCTAGGCGGGTTATTGAGCATTTTGCTAACGTCGTGATTAAATTCCAACTATTTTATAGTTATATTTACTCGCTATTTATATTTAAAATATTAAAAAAAACCTTAAATCCCACTATTTATGGCTACATACCTTAAGCGACCTTCTAACTATACGCTATTCATTATAGCGACCACTATTGACAACCTTGTGAATGACGAGCTTGGTTTGACCACCATACCTATACTATTTTTAATAAATAACCGTCTATTTATTCTACACTAAGAACACATATGCTTACTGTACAGTCATACAAGAGGAAAACCAAACTGTAAAAACTTATAAGATTTGGAAAAAAAAATTACCTTTGAATGGCGTAACTTGGAAAAAAAATTACCTTTACCAGGGCACCTTTCTTTCCAAAAATTGACTTTGTCTGAGTTAAACAATGACATTGAAGAATCAAATACTTTATGCTTCAGCAATAGAATCTTAAATGAAACACCAAATTTTTAGAGATCCAAGATTTGTCAAGTAAATGTTGAAGATTAACTTATTAGACAAAAACCACATTTTGTAACTTATCATAACAAAACTATATGAACACATCTACAAAAATCACGTATCATGCATTAGTGGTGTTTATGGTTTGGTTTAAAACGGGAAACTGTTCAAACCGGTCATCGGTTCAGTTTTACGGTCCGTCTTTGTTTATATTTTTCAGTTGGTAGTCGGTTTCAAAATTCTCTGACCGACATAAACAGTTTGGTGTGCGGTTTACACGGGAAACCAACTGTATAAAACCGAACTGCAAGATCGTGCTATTAAGATTATTCAGATATTTTATTTCATATTCGACATATGTATAGAGAAACTTTTTTCAGTGAATGTAGGCTTAGTTTATATTGGACTAAGTGATCCAATTTCTCAAAGTTGTAACTAAAATATGTTAATGGGAACTTTTTTTCAAGTGAATGGAATACTGGACTTCCATATCCAATCTATCATATTATGCTCAATTCATAGGGAAGTTAGATCTCTTTCTTTTGAAAGATTTATCATCTACAATGAGTACCTTCAAGCTAGTGCTTTGGATCTTATCATCCTGATTAGGAAACACAGCACAGTAGCCAAGAGATCCGCCCCACACCACTCAATGCAAGAATAAATGAATAACATATTGCAAACTATTTTACTTTAAAGACTTCAACCTATCTTTCTCTTCATCAACACATCTCACAATCCTGACAAAGAAAGAAAAGCTAAAATGGTAAAAATTAAAAATAAAAATGTTTTTATAATTATAAAGACAAAGAATGAATGAATATACATTTCCCTCAAGTAGCTAGAGTTAGCAAAGTAAATAGGCACTTCAATTTGTATCAAGACGAGTTAACGTTAACCCGCACGTTGCGGCGGGATATTGATTAAGAATATGATTAACAAAAATAATGTTGCTCATAGATTACATTGGTCGTATAGACACGGTATCAAAAATACTTAACAGAGAAGGCACAAACTGAACATGAACTCTTCAAGATTAAAGGTTTTTATTCTGTATACTTATAAAAAGAACCCCAATAATCGACACCGCAAAAGACACCGTTGCTCACATTTTCATTAAACAAATATTCACATGTAAATTGTAAACACTAAAAAAATGGTTTCACAAAACAAACTGATATAGGTTTTTCAAGATTATCCATGTTAACCATTTTGACGTCAGAAACAAGAAAGATACCTTCCCAATTTGGTTTCCAAAAAGATATTTGTTTTTTTTTTATATGAGTCCGTTTTTAGTTTTACACATCATCTTGAAATATTTGGGTTTGAAAAAAAAATGACCAAAAATAATCACTTTGGTCTTTTAAACTACCAAACCAAGACCCAAACCGGCAAAGTTGGGCCATTCTCCAAAACAGTTTCTTATAGTTTAATTAGGTTGACTAACGGCTCAATAAAAAAAATCAATGACGTATGAAACTCGTCAATATGGTTAGCCCAATACCTAACACATAACAATCCCAACTCTTCAAAACGTGAGGTATATAATCCGCCATATTTTTTTTTACTATTTGACTCTCTTCATGACCAGCCCATAATTTATTTTACTATTTGACTTTCAAAGTATGTTTGACCAGCCCATACTTTTTTTTTACTATTTGACTCTCTTCATGACCCTCGTATGATTCCTTTGCTACACACCTGGAATCCAAAAAACAGCTTAACAACCACCGAAAACATTTTATATTCCAATAGGAGGCTTTGACACGGATCGAGTCCGTTTGACTTTTTTTTCACGAAAAAAAACATATCAATTATTAAAGGACTAACGATAAGCATAAAAAATGGTAAACAGATCTGGGATAATATGACATCACCCAAAATGTTAATCCCAAATGTGTGTTGTTATTACCATACCAACAGAGAACCATAAGCATACTTAATCTTCAATTGTATTCTTCAAACTCTACAAACAAAGTATCCACATACAAAATGTAAACATTGTTTATAACATACAAACAGGGAGTCGACTAATGAAAAGAGAAACAAAGTAATTGACATCGAAAAGTAGCACTGATAATAACAATTGCAACAAACTATAAATCACCTTACAACTCGTAAACATAGAAAACATGTGTTGTTTATAGCATGCAAACAAAGAAATTGACGCCGGAAAAGAGCCAAACTGGAAATTCTTTATTCCCGAACCCAAAATTAGTTTAATTGGGTAAGATATCGGATTAAATGAACCCATCGTTTTATAGGTTTGGACATCTATCTTCCATATCCCAACCTTTCCAATTCGCAGTTCCCACAACCTTTAAATTCCGACGTCTACAATAACAAATGCAGATATACATTTCCTTTTATTTCCTTTACTATAAAGTACAGCCATATATCGAGTCTAAAACAGAGTTCATTTTCTATAGCAACAATTTAGTATTTTGTGAATTCTTAGTTTAATACAACAGACTCGTGTAAATATGTGATTATTGAAATCATTCACTCGTCTGATTTTCGAACACAGGCACTACAACAGGGTCTATTATGGCGAATAATTTAACGAAACTGGATTGTAATTTCAATAATTATCGTCATAATCATTCACAACTCCTGATCCGATCACGTATTTTTAACGTATGATTTCAAAATAACCGTCACCGCGATGGTGAAGCACATACGATAACAGTTATTAAATTAAACAAAATTGGATCCTAATTTCACAATATTCTTCCATAAAACTGATGATCATCTACGAATTTTAACCGATACGTAAACAAAGAAATTGACAGCCGAAAATAGCATTGTTAATAACAATTGCCATAAACTTAGATCCACATACAACTTGTAAATATGTAAAAGCGTGATAATTATAGCATGTAAACAAAGAATTGAACATGAAAAAAGAACCAAAGTAATGAACAACAAAAAATGCGCACAGGCAATAACAATTTTGGAATTTTCACCATGAAAACTTAAAAGGGTGGGAGTGAAAACATGCCGGAATCGACCAAAACAGGAGCGACTAACGTTAGAAGAAATAGGTGGAACGAAGGCGACAGAGAATTGGTCAGAGAGAGACAAAAAAGGGCAAAAAATGTTACAGGAACGGTTACACGGGTTCGTATGTGGTGGTGAATGGTGGGTGGAAATGTCTGAATCGTTGGAACACGGTTACTAATTCTTTGTATAAAAAAGGTGAGGAAAAAATTCAAGAAACCGATGCTAGTTGGATTCGAACGGACGTTAGTGAGTTTTTGAACAGGCATTACAAGCATTCCAACAGGCGCCTCTTTATGTTGACTATTACTTTTAACTAATTCATATATAAAATGAACCGGTGCAATGCACTGGTACCTTAAATTGCTAATTGTATAAGGGTATAATTCCTGAAACATTTTTTGCATTAGAGGCAGCTCCAACAGCTTTTGATATATTCTCTTTGGCAATCTTCTTCTTTGCTTCTTTGCTTCAAACAAATTCTATTTATAATGTAAGAAATATTTACCTCGACAACATAGCGGTTAAAGTGTGTCTCGATTTTTTCCATGATCATGTTGTCCCTATCACCACACAGTAAGTTGAATACAGCTCCTATAAGTAACATTGTAAACAATTTGTTAGGAGGACAGAATCCAAGACTCTGGTTGTTTGGTTTATCCTAAAAAATGAAACATATCCTTGATTTTGGCCAAATGGTAAGCAACACCTGATATCTATAGCTTTGATTTTAGGCCGTCCACAAGTTTCATGCAATTATCCTTGTCGAGGGGCATGCGTTATAAAGATTTGAAATAAACATAGATAGATAAATCAATAAGAAGCATTACCCTTTATGCGGTGTAAGTATGCATCATTGTCAGGCTCTGTAGGATTGTCAGCTAGAACTGGGAGATCATAGTTAACCACCAGATTAACCTGATAAGAAGTGAAAAACATAATAATAATTAGATTATAAAAAGTAAGGAAAGAAAAGAAAAGAAAAGAAAAGCAGGATACGAACGTAAGGGGGATCAGAGTCAAACCCCGGAGCAAGAACATCTGTTGATATTAGAACCTGAGTCAACCCGTCTTTAAAGTCTTTGATTATGTCATCTCTGTCTTGTTGTGTAAGAGCAGCATCAAGTGTGGTAACCGCATAACCATACTTTACAAGTGTCTCATGTAACATAGAAGCACTTTTTCTTGTTGTGACAAATATAATTGTTTGGCGGACTCCCTCTCCCAATTCCATTATTTTATCCATTATTACCATAATCTTTGAGAGCTCATCGGATAAACTCACTTTATATTGCTTGACAGAATCCAGACAGTTCTTCCTTGGCAACTTGCAATTGGTTGTATTCTTGTACAAAAAGGTCTTTCATCTCCGCATACAATCCTTTCATTAACTCACGAGACAGATTCGAATCTTCAAACCTTACAACCTAAAGAAAAATAAAAACCCTATTAGTTAATTTGTTAAAAATAAAACAAACAGAACAATAGAAGACTGGATTGCAGATGATTCTAGGTTTAAATGGGTATGTTGAAATAATCAGGTTTGAACAAAATCGAGAAGAATCAAAGGAAGATGATGAATTTCAGTAACGGTGGTGTCAAGAAAAAGATCCCCAGTTCAATTTTAATCAATCTATGAAAATACAAAGAACAAAGAATCGAAAGCAATTACTAACCTTCAACCATCGCTCGTTGGATAAGAAGAAAGCTTAGGGTTTGTGTACCAGGCTTAGCAGAGAAGAATTGTCACGCAGATTGAATGGCGTATTAGGGTTCGGTAATTAAAATCTATATGAAGGATCCATATTTTGATAAGCGGGTTTTTTTAAAACATCCGGATCCCGCCTAACCCATTAACAAATAAATCTATTTTCCCGCCCAAACTTAGGTGAAGTTGCACCATTACTAAGCCCGCGACAAGTGCCTTATTTGTTTATATAATATATAGATATAGATATACATATATATATATGTATATAGGATGGATCATAAGAAAACTAATTTAAATGAGAAAATCAAAAAACTAATTAATAAAGCCAAAAAAACATATCAAAAATTCTTTTTTGATTTTTTTATAAAAAATCGCTATATATTTATATAAAAAAAACTTTTAAAAATAAAAATAAAAACAAGACATATAATGCACATGAACATATACATATAATGCACATGTGTAGTACACATATAGTGCACATGTGCAGTATAAGTTTTTTTAAAAGTTTTTTATACATAAAAAGTAGCGATTTTTTATAAAAAAAATTGTAAACAAAATTGTATGTTTTTATGCTTTTTTTGGCTTTTTTAGTTATTTGTCTAGTTTTCTCATTTATATATATAAGGAGAGGATCATGAGAAAACTAGATATAAATGAGAAAACTAACTAAAAAAACAAAAAAGCATAAAAAACATACAAATTTTTTTACAATTTTTTTATAAAAAATCGCTGCATATTATGTATAAAAAAACCTTTTTTTCAAAAAAAAACTTGTACTGCACATGTGTACTACACCATGTGCATTATATGTATATGTTGCACATGTGCATTATATGTTTTTTTAATTTTTTTAAAAAAGTTTTTTTATATAATATATACAGAGAATTTTTATAAAAAAAATAAAAAATAAAAAAAATGATGTGTTTTTTTTGTCTTTTTTAGTTAGTTTTTTTGTTTTCTCATTTAAACTAGTTTTCTCATTATCCATCCCCATATATATATATAGGGGATGGGTAAAATGAGAACCACCTTGAGTTGTGAGAACCGTAGGAACCAATATTAGCTATTGATTAAGTTGGTTTTGATGGATGAGATTAAAAGACAATAAAACAATGTAATGATTGCGTTTTTATTAATGACATTTTGTTTTTTAGAGACAAATGAGAATATTGGTCTTTTTACTTTAGCTTTAATTATTGATATGATTATTGATTTTGTTTTACATAATAAGATTGTTTTTTTAAAAAATTTAAACATGCATTATTGATTTTCTTTTAATTCTCATATAATTTTATTTTAATTCTCACTTAATTTTTTAAACATGAATTATTAATTTTGTTTTAAACATGAATTTTAATTCTCAGTTAATTTTTTAGGCGCGGTTTTTAGCTTTTTTTAAGCGCTGTTTTTTATTTTTTTCGTGCATCTTTTTAAACTTTTTTACGCGCCGTTTTCAACTTTTTTACGCGCGATTTTAAATTTTTTTAACACGCAGGTTTAAAAACTTTTTTTGCGCGCCGGTTTTAAGTTTTTTCTGGGCGGGGTTTAAATATTTTTTACGCGCGGTTTTAATCTTTTTTACGCATCGGTATAAATTTTTTTACACGCGGATTTAAACTTCTTTTACGCGGCGGTATAAAACTCTATTTACGCGCGGTTTTTAATTTATTTACGCACGGTTTTAAACTTTTTATACGTGCCGGTTTTAAACTTTTTTTGCGCCCCGTTTTAAACTCTCTTTGCGCGCTGGTTTTAAACTTTTGTTTGCGTGCCGGTTTTAAACTTTTTTATGCCCCGGTTTTAAACTTTTTTTACACGCGTTTTTAAACTTTTTTACGCGCCGGTATAAAAGTTTTTTGCGCGCCGCTTTAAAACTTTTTTTACGCGCGGGTTTAAACTTTTTTTACGCGCCGATACAAAAACTTTTTTACGACCCGGTTTTAAAACATTTTTTTACGCCAAATTTTTTTACGATTTTAAACTTTTTTACAAAAAACTAGTGGGATTACCCGCGCTCCGTGGCGGGAATTTGATTCGGTTCATCAAGGTATCGGCCCGACTCTCGTATGTTTACAATACCAAAAAATTAAGCAAACTACGTATTCGTTTTTTAATAAAACTAACAAACGTATTAAAAAAACCAAATTAGTAAACTCATTAAAAACTTGTATCACATAAATAGTGTCGGGTATAAAAATGAAAAGTAAAAGAAAAAAATTATTTATTTATTTTTTTCGCACCAAAACCAACCATATCAAAATAAACTACATTTTTTACCGCACAATACACAATAATGACTAATTAAAAATTAAAACTTAACAAAATTTTGCTCTGGAAAAAGAAAGTCAAATTGACCAATCAGAAAGAAGCACCGACATAGCATATTAATATTATGTATAATGGATTTTTTATCAAAAAACAATTTCTTTTAGATTTTAAGTGGGAGAGAGAGAGTCGATATGACATTTTGATAGATGGAAAAGTCTGATAAGACTTTAAAGAGAGAGAGGAAAGACATGACATTTAGAGTAAATTACCAAAATAACCTTTAATATTTAAAATAATAGTGTATAGGCGGCATGATCTGATTGGTGTAGAGTGGTTCTCACGGTTCTCGCAACTGGGGATGGTTTTCATTTGAACCGATCCCTATATATATATATATATAGGGAGAGGATCATGAGAAAACTATGTATAAATGAGAAAATTAGAAAACTAACTAAAAAAACAAAAAAAAGCATAAAAGATACAAATTTTTTGTATATTTTTTTATAAAAATCGCTGCATATTATGTATAAAAAAAACTTTAAAAAAAAAACTTGTACTGCACATGTGCACTATATGTGTATTACACATGTGCATTATATGTATATGTTGCACATGTGCATAATGCTTTTTTATTTTTTTAAGTTTTTTTATATAATATATATAGCGAATTTTTATAAAAAAATAAATTTTTTTTGACATGTCTTTTTGGCTTTTTTAGTTAGTTTTTTGGTTTTCTCATTTAAACTTGTTTTCTCATGATCCATCCCCAATATATATATATATATATATATATATATATATATATATATATATAAGACTTGGTGATTTAAAGCACGTGGAGTTTACCTTTTTATTTAAAATTATATATTGTACTATAAGGGGCAAAAAAGACTTTTGTTAACTAATACTTTATTGACTTTTTGGCACCAATCGTATCTTACATTTTAGATCAATCAGATAAAAAAACCCCACCACACATTTAAATTCTACATAAAAACAACTTAAAATAATTAATTTTTATTATTTTTTATTAAAGATTAGACATAAAATAACTCAAAAAACTTCAGCTCTGTATCTTTTTTTATTATTAAATAACATAAAACAACTAAATTTAGATAAAAAATATAACAAACTTGACAAAAGTTTTTAAATAAATAAATACCTATGTAACAAAATATTTACATTGTTATAAATCAGGACAAATGTTAAAATAAATATATACAACAACAACAACAACCATACCCAGTATAATCCCATCTATAGCGAAGCTATTGATAGGGTTTGGGGAGGGTAGGATGTAGGTGTGTAAACGAGCTGGGCCGAGCCCGAGTTTGACTAGGCTAGAGCTCGTCTCGTATGTTTTTATGAATCTCGAGCTCGAGCTCGGCTCGGTTCGGTTCGAGCCTACTTCTTTGAGCTCGGCTCGCAAGTAAAACCAAAGCTCGAGCTCGGCTTGAACTATTTTGAGAACAACCTTAAACGAGCTAAAAGTTGAGCTCGAGCTCGGCTCAATCATCATTATTACTATATTATATATAAAAAACAAAAAAAAATGTTTGGGCTCGTTTAGACTCGCGAGCCTAAACGAGCTTTGTATTTCAGGCTCGAGCTCGGGCTCGATAGCAAAACGAGCTCTATTTCAGGCTTGGGCTCGCTAAGGCTCGGCTCGTTCGAGCTTTTAACCAATCTAATCACGAGTAGCTCTCAAGCCTCTAGGCTTGTTTACACCCCTAGTAGGATGTAGGCAAGCCTTACCTCTATCCCAGGGTATAGAGAGGCTGCTTCCAGTGAAACCCCCGGCGCCAAAACCATAACCAAGACATAAGGTTCTGAAAAAACATACGTAAGCACACAACTACTAAAAAAGGTAGAAATAAAAATAATAAAAATAAACACATAAATAACTAAATATTTGTTAGTACTACTACGAAACCGGGAATTGGTGAAAACCTATAAAAAACTATATCGCACCTTATTGAAACTGCCAAATTAAACTCAAAAGACAAGAACCTAAAACAAAACCAGGCCAAACTACTAAAAGTCCTTAATCTTAATCCTACGTCTCCACGAGGTTCTATCCTCGACCATGTCCTCAAAGAGGTGCAAATCTAGCAAATCTAACAAATCTTGCCTAATTTGCTCATCCCAAGTCATTTTCGGCTTGCCTCTACTTCTCCTTCCCTCTACAGTGAGTGTTTCAACTATTCTAATCGTTCTGTCGTTTTCCTCATCCTGACATGCCCAAACCATCTCAATCTCCCATCCCTTATCTTGTCTAAAATACTAGCAACTCCTAATCTTTCCCGAAAAACCTCATTTCTTATCTTGTCCAACCTAGTGTCCCCACACATCCATCTTAGCATCCTCATCTCTGCTACCTCTAGCTTTCGTTCCTGAATTTTCTTGATGGCCCAACAATCTGTTCCGCATAACATAGAGGGTCTAATTGCAACCTTATAAATTTTCCCTTTTAATTTATCAGAGAACCTCTTGTCGCACAATACCCCTATGGCTGCCCTCCACCTACACCATCCAACCTGGATACGGTGAGCTACGTCACTGTCTATCTCTCAAGTACTCTGCACAAACGATCCTAAATATTTGAACTTAGTTGCCTGGGGAACCACCTGGCCTTCAATGGTGATCTGAGTATCGTGCTCATCGCTTGCTCCACTAAAATCACAGTGAAGGTACTCAAGCTTCGAGCAACTTATCCTCAAACCTTTGCATTCTAAGGCTACACGCCATTCTTCTAACCTCACATTCAAGCTCTGTTTACATTCTTCAATCAACACAATATCATCTGCAAAAAGCAAGCACCACGGAACTCACTCCTGAATCGAATTTGACAACTCATCTAGGACAATCGCAAATTAGAAAAGGACTCAACACGCTGAATTTAAATTTACTCACTAAAAAGAACAACTAGCTGCCTGAAAATCTTGACGTAACATATTCCAAATTTGAAAAGGATTGTGAATCCGAGGTAGTTACCAAGGTGGTTGAAAATGTTTTTGAAAATGAGTCTGATAGCACCGTTTATGAAAGTGCTGAATCAAACAATGAGAAATCAGAGTCAAGTTCACCTTCTGGAAGTGAGAAAAGTTTTCATGAAAATTTTATCACAGCATCAGATTAGTCGAGTCCCACTTCCACAGGAAAGAACGCAGTATCCCCTACCGGTGCACGAACACTAGTTTTAGTCATAACATAAATCTCCTTAATCAAGTCTATATACTTACTAGGTACCCCTCCATCCTTTAAACTGTCCCATATCAATCTTTGTGGCACACTGTCATATGCATTTTCTAAATCAATGAACACCATATGTAGATATCGATTTTTCTCTTTATATGTTTCCATCAATGTCCTTAGAATGTGTATCGCTTCCGTAGTTGACCGCCCTGGCATGAAACCAAACTGGTGTACCATAACCCGAGTTTCTATTCTAAGTCTAGTCTCAATCACCCTTTCCCATAATTTCATAGTATGATTTAACAACTTAATCCCTCTATAACTACCACAACATTGGGCGCTTCCTTTGTTCTTATATAAAGGCACTACAATACTACTCCTCCACTGGTCTGGCATTCTTCTAGATTTAAAAAACAAGTTAGTTAGCCACTGAACTCCATCATGTCCCAAACACTTCCACACCTCAATTGGTATGTTGTCCGGACCCACTGCCTTAGCCCTTCTCATCTTCCTAAGTGCTGTTATCACCTCTCCCTGTGTGATACGCCTACAATAGAGGTTATTTCGTTGTTGTCTCTGTGAACTCGAGTTGTCTCTTTGTTGTTGGTAAGCCCCATCGCCGTTGAAAAGTTTATGGAAGTAAGTTTTCCATCTCAACTTTATGTCATGTTCCTTGATTAACACACGTCCATCCTCTCCCTTTATAAACTTCACTACCCCTAGATCTTGCCTCCTGCACTCCCTAGCTTTGGAAATCTTGAACATGTCATTTTCCCCCTCCTTTGTTTCTAGGTGTTCATACATCTTCTTATAGGCTGTGTTCTTTGCTTCAGTCACTGCTTTTTTCGCCTCCCTTTTGGCCTTTGTGTATCTCTCCTTTAATCTCACACTCTCATCGTCATTCGTGCATCTCAAAAGATCCCTAAAGCTCTATTGCTTATCCTTTATTTTGGTTTGTACCTCATCAGTCCACCACCAAGACTCCTTACGCCCATTTATCTTTCCTATTGTTACTCCTAGAGTCTCCTTCGCCACATAAGTAATTGTTGGTGCATATTATGTTTGTCACTGTGCGAATAGGTTAGATAGAGCGTGTGTGTTGAATATTGTATAGATTAGATACGAACACATGACTTAAGTGCGGACGAGAACGATGTATAAAGTTCACTTCGCACGAAGTGGTCACACCCTACGAAGGTAAGTCACTTCGTACGAAGTTAAACATCTCAGTTCGCACGAGGGTAAATGCCTATATATAGTGTTTTGTGTTTGTCATTTGTTAAGTTTTGGAGTTCCCAGAGGGGAAACGCTGGCGAAATTTCTCCTGAATTTTGCCAGGTTGACTAGATGTATATTCTTTCGGTATGAATGAATGGAAGCTTATGACTTATGATTATTATTCTACTTCTACTCCTTTGTTAATAATATTCTACCGAATTAGTACTATTTTATCCAAACTTCTGTCTAGAACCACCGGATCCTAGAATCTAATTGGTATCAGAGCTACGGTACCGAGTTAATCGAACTAATCTTAATTGAATCACCTACGCTCATGCATTATGGACTTTAGAGGGTTTTAGATGTAAATCATCAAATAAACAGACAATCCACAGACAAAAATTAAAATTGAAACCATAGGATTGTTAGAAAATAAATTTTGAACAGATATGTGGAAGAATCATCATGAAATTCGAAGAAATAAAGATTTTGGATCGAAAAATGTGATCAGATTTGTTCGTACGAAGATAGCTACTTCGCACGAAGTTAAATTACCCTCGCACGAAGTTAACCCAAAATGCCTAAAAAAAGGCATTGGAAAATTTGTTGATCGTATTGATATGACGAGTGTTTAGAAAAAAATTGGTGGTAGAAATTTTTTTGAAGTTTACGGACTGTTCGGGGACACCGTCTGGAGCTTCAGAGAATAGATTTGATGATATGACGCAGATAGGTAAAGATAATGGGGTAGTCACGGACACCTATGCAGAATGATTATCATTTAGTGTAGTGACTATTAATGAGCCAACAAGTTAAATCTGCATTTGCTGAAAACTGACTTTTGTGGATCAAAATGACATATTTTCCGCAATAGTAGAGTTTTTCAGTGAACAGAGAGGACTGAATTTTCCAAGATTTGAGGGGGAAATTCAGTGGTATGTTTTAGAGAGGTCAGAATTTTCAAAAAAATAGGGGGAATAAAAATTTCAGAGTATATATTGAAATTCTGGCATTTTTGAAATTCGTGACATGCAACAGTATTCGGGTGGTTCCGACTTCAGATTATTTGGGGATACATAAGATCTGGATTCATTAGTTTGTGATCATAGGAAGTTCAGAGTCTTCGGTTCGTGATACAGATTGATGTCTTGTGGTTTGAGTCCTGGGTCTTATATAATTCTGGTTAGCAAGATTAGCATCAGGAGATGCAACTGTATTGTCGATACGTATAAGATATCAGAGGGTGTTCATGAATGCTCGATGATAGTCTAAAGTTTCAGAATGTTTAGTCTTCAAGCAGATGAATTGTTTTGCGGACTAACCGCCGAGAAATGACGATGTTTGTTGATTAAGTTGCTGCCGGTCTAGCAGAGAAGACTATATATCTGTTATCATGACTGAAGAGGAAGAATGTGAATCTGATTATGGAAGAATGTTTCTTAGGTCTGAATGTGTTACCAGATAATTTGTTATCTGATGAAGATTTGCTATGTGGGTCCGTTGTACGGATCTTTCAGGCACTAATTTGGCAAACCTAAGGTAAACGTGCGGAATCCATTTGCATAGGCGACATTGGATACAAGTTCTTTACTGTTTAACACCATTTCATTGATTAGAAGACGTTACAGATCCTGGAAACACTTGGACAGAGCTTTGCTGTCGTCAACGCAAAATCTCTGAATGTTACAAATGAAATCACAAGACACATATATATAGGGTTACAAGTTCGCTTGAACTGTGTCGTGGACAAGTTCGGGCGAACTTGTCCTAGCTATGACAAGTTCGGGCGAACTTGTCTAGGCATGACAAGTTCGGGCGAACTTGTCCCTAGACATACATAAACTTCGACATTTCGCTCCAAAATACAGACTTGACTTTATACGATTCCCTAGACATACATAAACTTCGACATTTCGCTCCAAAATACAGACTTGACTTTATACGATGACGTAGGCAATAGACATATGCATCAACAGACTCCCTCTTGGATGTTGCCGTAGTCACCAGTCTTCAATTAAATTCTAGAGTCTTTAATATTCTCTTGATCTTTATTTCTTTAATAACTTTAACTTCCTTGATCTTCATATCATTTTCAATCCTATTCTCTTTCTTGAGCTTGTCTTGATAAAATTTTAATCACAATGCTCCCCCTTGCTTTGAGCTTTCTGGTATCTTCAATTAACGTTTTTACCTAGTTCCCTCTTAAAATCTACTTCTTGTTTCAAAGTTCCTCAAACATCCAAATAAACATTTCAGATTCAAACTTTGAAATTTCTAAACATAAACATATCAAATTTTAATCTTCTTATCAGTTTTAAACCCTCTCAGTTAATCAAGTCCAAATTAATGACCTTGAATATCTGATTCATGTATCAAGTTCAACTTAATGATCTTGATTAAACGTTTTTTACTCTAAACTGATGCAATCATTCAAATGTAAGTTTCAAATTAATGAACTTTTAAACGTTTCAGAATAATCTCAATCAATTTTCAAAAGTTTTAGATTTTTTTCAGCAACTCTAGACTTTGAAAATCAGCTTTTCATCATCAGTGGTCGAAACCAAAAGATAATATAATCTTTTTGTTTTTATGTAATGAATCTCAAACACTAACTATGTACAAACATATTTACATACATATTTTTATTGAGTTTGTGTTAAAGGATCATATCAGTTTTTGAGATATATCATTAGTACCATTGACCTTTTTGAGACTTTAAGTTTTAAAACAAATTTACCTGGATTGTCGATATATTTGTCCTCTTAAACTTCAACACATTTCTCAATTGTTCCAAGATACGTTATGTACAAATAAGAAACTTGACTTAACTATGGTTCCCATCTCAGAATATACTCCCGTATCAAGATTCCCTAGATTTCATCTTACAGGTGAGTATAGTGTAATTGATATCTGTATCTGGGATATGCGAGACCTTGAGAGCTCAGGTTAGTCCCACCGTACCGACAGAGAGATGAAGGCTCATCTTTTAAGTAGTGTTCCAATTTTAGAATCTTTTGAACTGCAATTGTAGTATCTTTCGATATTTCCAATTTTGAAGGCTCGTCTTTAAAAGCATTATAGAAGTTCTAGGCCATTGCTTACGCTAAATCAGAAGAACTTGTATAATACCCCAGATATCAATCACCTATAAAGACCTCGTATCTCAGAATCAGGCAATCTCTCAAACGAAATTTCGGAGTACTAAGTCCATATATCCGAGAGATGTTAATCCACAAGTTTAAGCAGTTGTAAAATTTAGTTTATATCACGGAAACAATTTACTGAACGTGTAAAGCCTATCGACACATCCACAGTAAGACTTGTTTAAACTTTTAAACTTTACAAATCCTTAGCATACTGTGATAGTCCACTGATGTACTATCATTTCCTTTTTACACAAAAACTCTTTTTATCTTTTTCAATATTTTTGTACTTTTTGCTTTTAGTATGTTTTTGGATTTTCTGAATTTTTTTTTCTCCCCCTAAAATTCAAAAACATATTTTTGGAATTTTTATTTATAGAAAAAATATTGACCAACTGATGAAAATCACTTCAATTCTCCATCCGTTACTGCTTCACAAATTTTAATTTTAAACTCTCTCCCCCTCATGATGACAAAAACCTTGACACTTTTGTGTTTATAACAATTTATATCCATGAGTTTTGTCTATTCAACAGTGAAGGTTCTGGGAAATTTTTTCAAATTTTCTTCAAAAATTTGTAAAATTTTTAAGTAAACGTTATTAAAACATGTTTTCAAAAAATTTTCTCCAAATTTTTTAAAAAAATATTACAGTAAACGTTATAGGAATTTCAAATCCTTTGTAGAAATGTCCTTTATATAGAACTTGATAAACCGACCCATTGTCTTCATTGTGTGCGATGGAACTCCATTCTTAGTAATTAGCTTTCATTTTAGAAGTTCCTGCACAAAAATTCAAACAATTAGTTGAATAATGACACACAAGCCTTTTCAGTCTTAGGCATTATCTCTTTAATCTTAATTTTAATTTTCTTTACACAATCAAGTTTATTTAGGACTTTCTCAAGTTTTGGAAAGTCCTCTAAAACTTTCAATCTTCACTGATTGTGTAACTTCTTTTTCTTTTACCAACCATGTTTGATTTTTCTGAAAAGCTTTCTTGAAATACAATGTAGAAACTTTTGTTCATTACTATTCGAGGATTCACCAGTTTCATAATTTGAAAACTTAGTAATAACTGGTTTCACCTTGTTTGTAGTTTCTATACATTGTTACAAAACCTGAGTTGGTATTTTCAAATCTTCAGAATTTTTCTTATCAATATGAACAAGTTTAGGATTAATTTGTAAACATTTTCTAGCAATGTGTCCATTTATCCCATATTTGTGACACAACCTGTTATCATATCGATCTTTTCTATCAAACCATACACTCAAATCGTAACATTGATTTGATGTGTGGTAACCATCTTTCCTATTTCTTCTATAAGAATGATTTGACGTTGAAGCACTGCGGTCCGACCTGCACCACTTATTTTCAAATTTTTGTGAATTTTTATAATGATTGAATGATCGTACCAACGAACTTTTATGTTTCTTTTGAAAATTTTTAGAATTTTCAAAACTTTGTTTTTCCTTTTGTTTTCGTTCTCCATTCTGCTTAGAAGGTTTTTGCGTTGAGCATTTACCTTTTTCAGTAGATTGTAGAACAGTTTCTTGAAAATTTTCTTTTAGTTTTAAAAATATTTCATTTTTATCCTTTTTAACACTTTCATCATCAGTATCATCATCGCAATCCTCAATTATGACATCGGCATAATTTGTGATCTTGTCACTTATTGGGATTTCCTTTTTATTCTCATTGATCGGTTTTGGACATAACTGATCTAGAATCAATGACGAGGTCACAAAACCTTTCAACTTCTTTTCTAAATCAACAGCTTTATTTTTAGCATTCTCAACATCTTGTTCAAGTTTCCTGATTTTTTCAAGATGTGAGTTTATTATAATTTGTTTTTCAAAATCATTTTTATTTAAAATAGATTTTTCATTTTCTAAAATTTTTATTCTATTTTCAAAAGTCTTTTCATTTTCTTTTAACCTTTTATTTTCTAATGTCAAACTCTCCAGATTGTTCAAGAGTTTGGCATTATCTGCCAGATAATCACTCAGATCTTCATCATAGACTGGGCAGATTGGTTTAGAACTTGAAGACTCATTTGTAGATGTACTTGAAACCTTTTCTTCACAATTCTCCAGCATTATACTTCTTTCTTTCTTTATCTGAACATTTAAACTTTGTGTTTCCATATCATTTCCTTGATCACTGATTATACCTGCAAAAGATTGACAAACTTCAGGATTATTAAAACTTTGACAAGCATTTTCATTTTCAGATTTAATCTCAGACTCACATTCCTTCTTTCGTTTTAAAACTTTCATTTTTTCAATTACAGAAATGTGATCCTTAATTTTTTTCAAAAATTTATGTATTGACAAACTAGGTTCCTTTAGTAATTCTTTCGAATAACCATCCCACTCTGATGGTAATGCATCTACAAAGTTTAAAATCTTTTCATGATCCTGAAATCGAAACACATTATAAAACTCGTATAACTTCTTGTCCATGACATAAAATCGATCTATTAGATCATTCACAGATTCATCCTTTTTACATTTAAAATTCTCAAATCTTTTAATCCAAATAGTTAATCGTTCAGAAGAATTCAAATAGTTAGGCTCCTCTTTCCATTCATTCAATTTTTCATAATCAATACCTTTCATTTTCGACGAAAATTTAGTTTTCAAAAGTTTTATGCAAAATCCGACGTTTTAATCGACAATATTAACGTATCGGTTCGCTACAAACGTTTAAAATTTTTCCGAAAACTGAATTTACCTGATTATATCTTTAAAATCGTTTCGTCGATACGAATCTAAAGATATATAATGTCCGAGACGTTTTTCTGAATTTTCATGCCTTTTTTTAGAACCTCACCTTAACTTCGGGCGAATTTGTAATGAACAACTTCGCGCGAAGTTGTTCACTTTTGGACAAGTTCGGGCGAACTTGTTCACTTTTGGACAAGTTCGGGTGAACTTGTTCAGTTTTGGATAAGTTCGAGCGAACTTGTTCAGTAAGCTCGGTCAAAATGAGTTTCCAAAACTTGATTTTTTTGTAAATTTCGACATGATTTTGATCATTTTTAGCTCTGATCTTTTCAAGGGTTTTACTATTATGGATTTTACGTATTATACTTGAAAATCAGTCCATTTTGTCCGTGAAATGTCGAAGAAAAGTTTAGAAAGAAAGAAATGAGTAGAAGATGTGATGTTTTATGTCCAATGTCTTCAAATTAGGCCAATCCTGCTCTGATACCACTTGTAGGTCCATTGTACGGATCGTTCAGGCACTAATTTGGCAAACCTAAGGTAAACGTGTGGAATCCATTTGCATAGGTGAAGTTGGATACAAGTTCTTTACTGTTTAACACCATTTCAATGATTAGAAGACGTTACAGATCCTGGAAACACTTGGACAGAGCTTCGGCGTCCAGTACACAAAATCTCCGAATGTTACAAATGAATCACAAGACACATATATATAGGGTTACAAGTTCGCTTGAACTGTGTCATGGACAAGTTCGGGCGAACTTGTCCTAGCTATGACAAGTTAAGGCGAACTTGTCCATAGACATACATAAACTTCGACATTTCGCTCCTAAATACAAACTCGACTTTATACGATGATGTAGGCAATAGACATATGCATCAACATGCTGATTGAAGAGATTACTGTTTTGCTGATCAATCATTCAGGAGTGTGCTTAAAACGTAAGAAAAACGGGATTTCAGATTTTCGTGGGTATTCACAGACTTGAAGTTTACCGGTGTGTTGATTCGAACTTTCTATCAATTGCCAGTTGAGTTTTTGAAGATTAAGAGAATCATCTCACGTGCTAAAGTGTTAAATAAAAAACCGAACTCGGATGTGGTTAAACTTGAAACAGAGAAGCTGCATTGATTAATTTCGAGTGGTTATTATTCGTGAAGATTACAGTTAAGCAAAATCAGAGGAGGTCAGGAACCGTGCAAACAAAGACCTGAAGATTTATTTCAGGGGCAATTTGTGCATAATGGAGTTAATGCAAGCCTGGATCATCAATCAAGGGGGGATTATCTGAAGATTTCAAGATAACTGATTAAAGTTGCAGAATATTCAAACACGACTCTCATATTTCAAGATCAAGATCAAGCTTCGACAGTAACGTCCAAGGGGGAAATTGTTGGGGCATATTATGTTTATCACTGTGCAAATAGGCTAGATAGGGCGTGTGTTGAATATTGTATAGTTTAGATACGAACACATGACTTAAGTATGGATGAGAACGGTGTATAAAGTTCACTTCGTATGAAGTGGTCACTCCGTAGGAAGGTAAGTCACTTCGTACGTAGGTAAGTCACTTCGTACGAAGTTAAACATCTTAGTTCGCACGAGGGAAAATGCCTATATATAGTGTTATGTGTTTGCCATTTGTTAAGTTTGGAGTTCCTGGAGGGGAAACGCTGTTGAAATTTCTCCAGAATTTCGCCAGCTTGACCAGATGTATACTCCTTCGTTATGAATGAATGGAAGCTTATGACTTATGACTATTATTCTGCTTCTACTCCTTTCTTAATAATATTCTACCGAATTAGTCCTATTTTACCCAAACTTTTGTCTAGAACCGTTGTATCCTGGAATCTCAGTAATAGTGGTCGCCATAGCCTCCCACACCCAGTTTGAGTCCCCACCCAGTCAGGATGATGCTGTTGAGACGACCTTATCTCTGAACAGTATAACCTTTCCGCCTTTCAAATTACCCCATCGTATCCTAGGTCGCATTTTCCCCTTCCCCTTAGTCAAATTTTCTCTCATGACTATATCAGGTACGGTGTTAAGCCACTATTGTCTCCCTGGTATAACCTTGCAATCCCTACACCAACGTAGATCACGACGCCTCATCAAAAGGTAGTCAATTTGTGTGTTACGTCCTCCACTGCTATAAATAATCTAATGCGAATCTCTTTTCTTTAAAAATGAGTTTATAATGCCTAGGTCGTGAGCTACTACAAAGTCTAGAAGATCCCTACTAGAGTCGTTCCTATCACCAAAACCAAAACCAAAACCCCCATGCACTGACAGAAAGCCATCACTATCTTTACCAATTTGACCATTAAAATCGCCTCCAATACTGTAACACCTCGTAAAATTGTGTCCAATAATGTGTTGACATGTGTCCCTAATCCTAATTGTGCCAAAAGTTGGCTATGAGGGACTATTTTTGCAGAAATTTAAAACTATGTATGTGAAAGGACTAAAAGTGTCAATATGTTGGAACTATCCCTCGGAGTGACCTTACACGGTGTTCGTATTCTTAATTGAGCCACTTGTTGGACGTGAGAAACCGTTTGTGGAGTTGTCGGAAAGTTTGTGTAACGAAGGGTTAAAAGTATCAACATGTTAATTTTTACCTCTTAGTGACCTTTTAACGAACCGAAGTTTTATGATGTTGGTCATACACTTAGTGTGCCTAATATTGGCCTAGGAAGGCTTTACACGTTGTTTATAACGTTACACGCAAGTTTGAAGTCATAGGGGCCAAAAGGATCAAGAAATGGAAGTTGTGGGCATGGTTGGTCAGACCCGAACGTAGCTTTCAGTCCCTGGACCATAGCTTACGGTCCGGGCTGACAACTATTGTTGTTTTGTGGCTTAGAGGACACACAAAGCTCCAAACCACCCCATTTCGAAACTAGGTGCTCCCAAACTGCTAGACCACGTTATAGGACACTTGTAAGCTTCTCCTAACTCCTCATTACACCTGTGATCACCTCCTTCAAGCTCCACAAGTATAAATAGCACCATTATTCAACCCATATCTTTGCTCATTCACTTCTTATCTTCTCTACACTTTATCTGGAGGTTCCTAATCCTAAAGGAGCTTCCCCTGAGTTCTAAACATTCTCTCGAATCACTAGTAAGTGTTCCATCCATTTCTCTTTTCATTTTATAGGCTTTTTAGCCAAAAGTCAAGCGTTATCGTAATAACGCTTTGACTTTCGGTTTAGACCATTATGGTCCAGCCATTGTTCGAGACGAACATGGCTACCTGGTTATAATTAGCTAGGTGTTAGTCCTTCAAGAGGGCACCTCCTAAGAATCACGTTTTCTTGGTCAATTTGACGGGTCAACATATTATGTTTTAAAAAGTCAAACATGTCAGTTTGAAAATAATCATAAATTGATAATGTAAGTGTTATATAAAAAGTCAAACGGGCCAGTTTTGAAATTAATCATAAACTGATAATGTAGGTGTTATAAAATATGTTTTATCACTTTAATAACTTGGTAATAATTATTAGAACATGTGTAAACATGTTCAGCTCGCCAATTCCAGCTTTAAGGTCGGTTCGCAACCAAAAGTCGCGAAGTTTGACTTCTGCTTTGACTTTCGATTCAGACCCGAACTAGATTAGTTTCATATTAATCTAAGTTTCCATTATGATTATATATTTATGTAGCATAACTCTCTGAGGTTATATTACAGGATCATAATAGTAATATGAGTTTTATGCAAGTTTCCGTTAAATATGCTATACTTTGACCATAATGCCCTTTTTGTTAAAAATAAGGTGTTAAATATTAACGAACTTGCAAATGGATTACATACTGATATGTTAATATAATTAACATATTATGATGCTATTAAACTAATAATATACTGAGTTTTGACATAATATCGTAAATTAACCTTTCAAAGGACCAAGATGCCCTTTCGGCATCTAAAATAGTTTTTAACCTATTTCCTTTATAAAACTCATTACTTACTGATGTAATATCATAAGTAAGATTATTTGGGATGTCAAATTAGTTTACATTCTGAGTTTAAGTACAAGTTCTTGAAATATGTCGATAAATAACGATAAAGCCCTTATGGCACCTAAATGGGTTTTAATCAAACTTTATGTACAAAACCTTTTACCCACTGATATGATATACTAAGTAACATATGTTAGTTATATAAACCTGATCATAACATCAGTTTTCATTAAACATCGCATAGATAGTCATTTAGCGACTTAAACGCCGTTTCGGCACATAGTATAGTTTTAAACCATATTTACCAACCAAGACTTGTTACCTACTGATTTTATAACTTATTTAAAATGTCTTTACAGTAGGTATATGTTATAAACTTAGAATCCCAAATAAGTCCTCAAACTATTTGAAAAATGACCAAAAATGCATAGTTTGGTCTTAAAATATAAATCACACATTTGTTTGATATCCTACTGATAGTATATCATAAATTAAATATTTTTCGAGAAAGTTTATGATCATAACATCATATTACATGCAAGTTCCTTTTATAAGTCACATAATGACCGAAACACCCTTATGAGGCATAGTTTCGTTTTAAAACCTTAACGGGCATACATGTTAATATCCTACTGATATTATAACATGTTTGATGTATAATGGCGCATGGAACTTGTATAAGACGCATCCGGTTACCCGGTATCGCTTATATGCGTATGGTTAAGCTTATGTAACTAGTTTACGTAATTTAACCGAAATGGGTTTAACCTTATCATTTTTTTTATCTCAAAGTCCAGAATGTTATGTTTACCCATCTTATACAAGTCTTAGTACTTGTCAGGTTTAAACTACATTCTATTCCGGTCATCGCTTAATCTAGCGTATCGTACCGTATTTAATAATTTAAGCTAGCCGGTCCGAGTATATGACTTAAATAGGACCCGTTAGCATTTTAATTGGTTATTAATACCATCATTCCAGAATAGAGCCCTCCAGTAGATTGCTACCTTTACTTATCTATTGATTAACGGCTGAGTTAATAAATCTTTAAAGAACTAGCTCAGGTAAATACTTTTAACCTATTTTCCCTATACGGGCTTGGGATACAATATATTATTACCGCTTGGTCGGGTATGGGATCATGTTTTCGGATTGTGATTTAACTAAATCTCAATAAACCTATTTTAATATGTATTGTCTGATAACTTAAACATTGGGGGTTAACTCGACCGTGTCTTGGATATCCTCAGCTGATTTAAGTTGCTAATGGCCACGACCTAAGCACGAGGTGTAGGCATACACCCGTCAGATGCTAATGCTAAATTATTTTATATACTCCTTATGAGTCGTTTAAGTGGCGTGTCGGTTAATCATGTTATTCGGTTTTTGCACCGGACCCATATGTATTGACAGACCTGTAAAATTGTATACAAGATCATTTTGAATTGTCCCAAGTTATTTATAAAAATGTGCCTTGTGCATTTAAAACAATTTTGAAAATATTTTCTAAATGTGTCGGTTATTTGTATTTACCAGTGTAAACTGACGTATTTTCAAAATACTAAGCTACAGGTACTAACACGTAATAGGCTGGGAGCTGCTCAGGTGTCGACATAGAGGATCTTGCAAGTCCTTAGTTGTGCCTAAAGTCTGTTGAACACTTTTGTACATTTTACGATCCGCCTGTGGATCTATTACAATTGTCTGTATATTTATTTTTGAACTTTGAACAATATCGGGTTGTAATAGTAATTTTATTCCATGACTTCCGCTGTGTTACTCTGTGTTGTTTGGTTATGATGGTATCAATCTTACGTCACGATATTCCCAATCGGGATCTACATGGAATTTGCGGTGTGACAGGTTGGTATCAGAGCCAACATTCGAGGGAATTAAACACTAGCCTTTTTGTGTGTAATCTCGAACATACACAATAGCACATTCCTTAGACTTCCGAGTCTAGGCCTTGACCCAGGATTACTAGTTTCATTATTTTATTATTGTTGTTGTTTTGTTTTTTTAACTTGTTTTTGAAGCAGGAAATATGCTGCCTAGACTACGTGGATGCGGAGGAAAAGGCAAAGGCCCTGTGAGGGGAGGGTCGTTTATGCAAGGACCTTCACATATAGCAAGTCCTAACCCCTACGAAGGATCCGGAGATTCTTCTTCACCGTGGGAACCAATAAGACATTCTATCTGCCATGAATACTCACTGCCTAACTCCAAAAACTCACACCATTCTTATCATTCACATCATTCCCACCAATCTCACCACTCCCACCATTCACACTCTCACTCTTATCATGAAGAGTTTAATCCAAACCTTTATATAAATACACCCCCAATTGATTCTCAACAAACAACATGGACGAGGATTCCATTCCAGAAATGCCGCCAACGGGATCGCTCGGCCATCCCATAGAACTATCCAACGGTTCAATTTCCTATGCTGGATCACCGTACCAAGGTCCCGATGAATTTAAATATTGTGGGACCAATATGAATTTGTTAACACCCCTTCCTATCACAATACCTCTTCCTACCATGCTCCTCCACCACATCCTCCTGAGGATACTCATATGGAACCGGTGGAACAACCATAACCACCACTGTTAGGACCGTCCTCTATAGCACAGGAACATAGAATTTGTATCTAACGTCCAATTAGGCGGAAACTAAGTGACGTGTTAATCGTATAACAAGAATTACTCATTAAATGTCAGATTATTGATCAATATTCATAAATGTTCAAGTTCCGGATCCGACAGAGTTTCGCCATCAGTGTGCCAAAGTTCTTAAATGTGAGATCACAAGCTACCTATTTATAGGCTTCCAAGTTCGGGCGAACTTGTCTGAACAAGTTCGGCCGAACTTGTTCTCACCACACAATTCCGGGTGAACTTGGTGTCCAATATACATAAATACGACGTTTTTCTAACGTGATCTCACCTATTCTATATAGACTCGTACAATACTAAGACATAGAAATACTGTACTAACAGACTCCCCCTTGGATATCGTCTTTGTTTTGGTCAGTCTTTAGAAGCTCTGTTCATTCAGACTCGTTCTATTAATGACGTAGGCAACAGACATATGCACCAACAGACTCCCCCTTGGATGTTGCCGTAGTCATTTGACTTCAAATAAGCTCCCGAGTCTCTAATAATCTCTGATCTTTAGTCTTGAATAGACTTTAACGCCCTCGATCTACAAATCTTCTTCAACTCTGTTTCTTAAGTTTAACTTGATAAAACTTTAACCTCCCTTGCTATGAGCTATGCTCCCCTTACTTTGAGCTTTCTGGTATCTTCATTTAATGTTTTATCCTGCTCCCCCTAAAACTTTACTTCTGTTTCAAAGTTCTCAGACATTCAAATAAACATTTCAAATTCAAACTTTGAAATTTTATAACATCAACATTTCACATTTTAATCTCCATTTTCATCTTTCAATCCTTTCAGTTATTGAAGTTCAAATTAATGACTTTGAATATTTTTACATTTAAGACCTTGACCATTCACATGTTTATCAATATGAAATCCACTTAGTTGACCAAGTCTAAGTTAATGACCTTGGTTAACCAATTTTGTCTAGCAAGTCCAAGTTAATGACCTTGATTCGACCCGTTGTGAACAAACCAAAGTTATATTTCAATTTTAAAGTTTCAATTTAATGAACTTCAACACTTTCGATCATTTTGATTTTTAACAGATGTCATCAAGATTTTCACCATTATAGCACCTTACCAGACTTCGAAGATCCGTTCTCCATCACTGGCTCATTAAAACTAATGTAGAAACAAAATCTTTTTGAATTTTTAAAGTTTATGCTAAAACACACTGAAAATCTTTTTGGTTTAATCTGTAAAACTGATAAACTATGTACAAATTTTTAACAAACAAACTATGTACAAACATATTTACGCACATATTTTTCTGAATTCGTGTCTAAGGATCATATCAGTTGTTTGAGACATATCACCAGTATCGTTGACCTTTTGATGACTTTAAGTTTTAAACTCATTTACCTAGATTGTCGATATGTTTGTCCACTTAAACTTCGACACATTTCTCAATTGTTCCAAGATGTGTTAGGTATAAATTATGAAACTTGACTTAACTATGGTTCCCATCTTAGAATATACTCTCATATCAAGATTCCCTAGATTTCATCTTACAGGTGAGTATAGCGTAATTGATATCTGTATTTGGGTTAATGCGAAGCCTTGAGAGCTCAGGTTAATACCACCGTATCGACAAAGAGATGAAGGCTCGACTTAAAGGTGTATTCCACTTAAGGAATCTTTTAAGCACTGCAAAAGATTAGATCTTTCGATTCTTTTCAGCTTTGCATGTAGTTTAGGGGTTTTTTTAGCAAAAGCATTATAAAATTTCTAAGCTATTGCTTCCGCAAAATCAGAAGAACTTGTATAGTACCCCAGATATCAATCATCTATAAAGACATCGTATCTCAGAATCAGGCAATCTCTCAAACGAAATTTCGGAGTACTAAGTCCATATATCCGAGAGATGTTAATCCACAAGTTTAAGCAGTTGTTAAATTTAATTTATATCTCAGAAACAATTTACTGAACGTGTAAAGCCTATCGACACATCCACAGTAAGACTTGTTTATCACTTTTTTAAACTTTACAATTCTTTAGCATACTGTGATAGTCCACTGATGTACTATCATTTCCTTTTTGACACAAAATTCTTTTTGTCTTTTTCAATGTTTTTGTACTTTTCGATTTTTCAAATGTTTTTAAATTTTCAACTTTTTCATATGTTTTTTATTTTTCTGCTTTCATTACTCCCTCTAAAATCAAAAACATATTTTTGGATTTTAGATTTTTAAGAAATTTTAATCTAAAATATAACAAACCAATGAGGATCACGAGAACTCGTCGTCCGATCCTTTTTTCAACATCTGCATCTGTACCTGTTCAACAGATAAACCATTGATATCATTTGCATGACAGAATAAATGGTTTGATATAAAAATCAATGTTTTTTCAACGGTGTGGATTTTCACAATTTGTTCTTCACAATTTGTTCTTTTCAAATTAGTCCCCCTCAAAATGACAAAGATATGACACTTTTGGAATAAGTTAAGTGACAGAAAGCTCCACTATCCAGGTTCTACTTCAATAGTGTGGATCTTTAGAACCTGCACATGAAAAGTAACTACTTGAATAGGGAAACCCAGACCTTTTTGGTCTTGGGTTGAACTTGATAAAAATCATCGTAATCACTTTCAAACTCATCATCGTAATCAAAATTATCATCAAATATTTCGTCCGATGTCAACATTGAAAAATTTTCGACCTTTTCTTTCTTTGTTTGTTTTGAAAAATTGAACTTTGAAAAATCATTTTTGATTACTGACTCATTTGATTTGACATTTTTAGTTTTATCTGAAACAGACTTTTCACTTTCAGATGATGCTTTCTTCTTGGCAACCTAGGATTGTGATTTGCTTCTTGCCTTTTAATATAGAATCTAGAATCTATGTTTTCATTCGATTTTGAAGTTTCACCTTTCTCAAAAATTGAATTTTCAAACTTTGTTTTAGTTTTAGGTTTCACTTCGATTTCAGATCTTTGTTTCTTTTTAACATTTTGATTGGTTTCACAATCTCTGGTTGCTTATATTTCTCAACATCTGAAACTGTTTTTCTTCGGTGATACACATGCTTTGACTTCGGCCACTTGCGAGCAATGTGACCAACTTCATTACATTTGAAGCAAGTCCGAGTATCATGTAAGTGTCCACCAGTGGGTTTTACTCCACATGCGGATTTAGCCTTATCCCGAAGTTCTTTCTCTTTCTTGAATTCATCATTTAATTGCTTACCGACCAAACTTTCTTCTTGAACCGTATTTGTCCCATATACAAACTTCATGTTTTTACCTTTGTATTCGTGGAATGGAGACTTCTGATTCTTTTTCTGTTCATCTTCACTTACCTCCAAACCCAACCCTGCTCTCCTGTTCTCAGGAAAATCACCACCATTCTTTCGGTAGTTGTTAAAGTTCCTTTTGGGTTTCGAGTAAAACTTCTTTTCATTTATCTCAAGATCATCTGATGAAACTTCTACGAGTTTGAACAATTTATCGATTTGATCGTCTTTCACATTCCGAATCAGAAACTATCATCGAAATATAATCTATCAGATTCCTTAACTTTGTACATGAAAACGTTAGGATCATCACTTAGATCATTTTCTGATGACGTATCGTCATTTTCGGTTGTGATTCCGAATTGTTCGAACTTAAAGTTAGAGCTTTCAAAGCTGCCATTGTCAGAATCATTTCCTAAAACATTTTTTACCACATTTTTCACAATCGCTTCACTGTCATTGTTTGATTTCGTATAGACTACGTCAATGTTCTCAGGCAACTGATCTTTTGTTTCTGATAAAAGTGTTATGTTTATTTCCTTTTCAATGCCGTCCTCTTTCTTGCGGCAGTAACTCGCAAGTAGTGGAGGTGGAACATTTCCGTACTCTTTATGCTTTGTACCTTTTGTTTTTTCATCATTTTCCTCCGACTTGATCGTAGGAAGAATGTGATCAATGACATAAGCGTTTGTGGTATAACTTTTCAACAACTGCCTTACCCTCCCTGTTTCAATCTTCATGTCTTGAAGCTCTCGCCTTGTTTCAGCAATAGTATCAATATACATGTTAATTGCTTCTTGTTTTTCAACTACTGTTGCACTTAACATTGTTATATTAGCACTTAGTTCAAGATTAGATTTTTCGACATTGCAATATGTTCCTTTCATTTTGTCATAAGCTTCTTTCATTGTTCTGTAATCATAACGAAAATTTTCGTTATGCACAGTCATTTCGCTTATGACTTTAGACTTCTCAGCACATTGCTCACAATGATTTGTGCACTTTGTGCAATGTTTTTCAACCTCCACAACTTTCACAATCTCCTTTTCAATCACTTTTACCTCCAGATTTACCTTCTCATCCTCTAGTTTCTTTTCCTCAACCACCGGTTCCTTTTCAACCATTTGCTTGGAAGATGCTGCATCAGAACAACCTGCAAAACTAGGAATACTGTTAGAAGAATTGTCACACAGCATCATCGTGTGATGATAAATCTCCTCTTCTTCTCTTTGTTGCATGTATTACTCTAGAATTGCGTTCTCCAGAGCTGCATTCTCAGCAGATATATCTTGCTCTTCCACAATCTCAGCCATAAGAGCAACTCCAGTCTTCTTGGTAATATACTTGTTCCAATCAAAACCTTCATTTTCATTTAAAGCAACCATAGATTTTTCTGTGGTGTTAGATGAGTGATCTTGAACTTAGATTTTTCTTGGAAATGGCTTGTATTGTAGTAATCATTGCCACCTCCGAAAAGACTTTGATTGCCACTTACTTCTTGGTTTGGACACTCTCGTTTGAAATGTCCTTTTTGTCGGCACTTGAAGCATGTGACTTTTGACTTGCCAAACCTAAGCATGTTACTTGAATTACCAATGTCTCTTCCGGTTAATGCTACAAATTTTGTAACTCTTCTGATGATCGAAGCCAGACTCCACTTAATGTCCATCAGTTCCAATTCTTCTTCATCCACCTGATCGTAATCCTCAGCAGTCATTTCAGGATTTCTGATCTTTCCAGCAACTAAACATTCGTAAGATTCTAGAACAGTAGCAAGAAGTGCTATGTGCTGTTTAGCCACTTTTTCAGGAAAAACATTCTTCAGATTAACAGCGATGTTGCACTGATAAACATTCGGATCAGAACTAGATTGGTTTGGCTGATACGACTGATTGTTCTGATTTTGAAATGAAGAATTTGAACCAGTGCTTGAATATCCAGTGTTCGGAAAACTCTGATTCTGTGATGAATAATTCGTGGAATTCATATTAGCACTAAAAGCTGTCTGAATTTTCGGGCTCTGAATCTGAGTATCTTGAACACCTCCTTTGTAATACATACTGACATCTTGAACAACGTTTGCATTCTTTGATTTTGCAATTTTAACAGTTCCATCTCATGACCTTCTAATTTATCGATGAAAGATGACAACTTTAAATGCCTCCAACCTGGATTGTTCTTTAATATCAATAGGTAAGTTGACCACTATCCCTTCAGAAGTGCATCAGCCAACTTTTCTATTTGCTCTTCGGTAGTTCTCTTAATATCATGCCTTCGCATCTGGACCATTAGATGACAATATCTGTCACTCATCTGTTTCATAGTCTCTCCTTTGATCATTGTAAAGATCTCGAATTCTTTCTTGATTAAGGCCTTTTTGCTCTTTATCATCTCATCGCTTCCCTTGAATTTGTCACTAAGAGCATGCCACAAATCTTGTGAAGTTTCACATTTTGGTAATAATATCAAAAATATCTTCCATCACAGATTGTTGTATCAGGCTAATCATTTTCTTTTCAGCCACATATGCATCTTTATCAGCAGGTGTAAACTTAATCAAAGGCAGATCTTGTTCGCGTTCATCTTTTGGCCACTTGTATCCATTTTCTACTGCAACCCAGCTGTGGAACTGATTGGCTTGTTCCCAGTTTACAAATTTTTCTTTCCATCCCTCAAACTCGTCCATACTAATTAGCTTCGGCGGTTTTGTTATAGTACCCATCTCGTTATCCAGATTCATCTGGTTAACCGCAATAGTACTAGCATTTGATGAAGAAGCCACTTGTGAAGCAAACGCGTTATGGAAATCACCCATTTAGACAAACTGACAACTTATATGAAAGCACAATAAAAACAATCGAAAACTGATTAGCAATAAACAAGTTCGGTCGAACTTGAGAGAAAAACAACTTTTGATTTCAATTTTAACAAGTTCGAGCGAACTTGTATGAAATCTTCAACTTTTTCACAAACATTCAAGTTCGGGCGAACTTGTTGTTAACTTCTGAGAAAAATTTCACCCTGATCAGTTCGGTCGAACTTGATAAGAATTTACAAGAGAATTCACAAGTTTGGGCGAACTTGTACAAAATTTTCAACAAGATTTAATCAAGTTCAGGTGAACTTGATAAATTTGAAGAAAAAGAAACAAGTTCAAGCGGACTCAGCTGAAATAAGTGAAAACTTAATCAAGTTCGGGTGAACTTGATGAAAAATGTGAATTTTTTAATCAAGTTCGAGCGAACTTGATGTCAAGTTCGATCAAAATGAGTTTTTCAAACATGGTTTTTATAACTTTTTGACATTAATTCGTTTGAATTTGATGTTGCAACTCTCAGGGGTTTATTATCAGTGTATTTTACATGACATATTTAATTTTTAACCATATTTGTCCGTGAATTCTTCAAATATGTGAAAAAGATAAGAAAAATGGTAGAATGAGGTAGAATTAGTATTCTTGTGATGATTTCACCAAATTCAGGTATCCAGGCTCTAATACCACTTGTTAGGACCGTCCTCTATAGCACAGGGACCTAGAATTTGCATCTAACATTCAATTAGGCGGAAACTAAGTGACGTGTTAATCGTATAACAAGAATTACTCATTAAATGTCAGTTTATTGATCAATATTCATAAACGTTCAAGTTCCGGATCCGACAGAGCTTCGTCGTCAGTGTGCCGATGTTCTTAAATGTGAGATCACAAGCTACCTATTTATAGGATTCCAAGTTCGCTGGGAGGTGAACAAGTTCGGGCGAACTTGTCTGAACAAGTTCGGCCGAACTTGTTCTCACCACACAATTCCGGGCGAACTTGGTGTCCAATATACATAAATACGACGTTTTTCTAACATGATCTCACCTATTCTATACAGACTCGATCCAAGACTAAGACATAGACATTATGTACTAACAGACTCCCCCTTGGATATCGTCTTCGTCTTGATCAGTCTTCAAAGCTCTATCTTTGTCTGACACGTCCAAAGAAGTTCTTGATTGGCTTCTTTCTTCGTTCTTGCGATGGAATCGGCGTTTGATCTGTAGGTGGCACTTTGGTCTTCACATGAACTAAAAACGTCTGAGTCTTGCCTCTCCACCCCTTTCGTGTAGATGTTCAATTCGCCTCTCTTCCTTCAAAAACTCTTTGCGTTCTAATTCCCTCCAACTGGATTCCCACATTCTTCCAGAATTAACACCATGCGCATCGCAGACATTCACGATCTTCTGATATTGCATTGCCTGTTCCTTCTCACGCTCCTCAAAACATATTTTGCTAAAGAATAAACATTTAATATCCTCCTTAGAGCAGTTCACTAGCCACATCGGGTCTAGTATACGTATCCTTCTCCACAACCCTCTCAAACCTTCTGTTCCAAACATTTCAACCCTTTCTTGAGTGATATCCAAATGGTCTTCAATTCTCAGTACTATCACTGCTTCACACGTTGTAGGATCTATTTACCACCACTTAAATAATGGATAGAAATTCTGTTCAATCGGCATTAGGGGCATGTTTCTCATTGCTCTTGGATGCTTCATAATCAATGTAATATCTTTAACTCCCGTTTTCTTATCTGTTTTGATTCTGCGCTTCGGAATGAAAGGTTTCCAGTACTTAAAACCCTACGTCGCTTCAAATTTGATAATCTTCCATAACAACTGATCAATAAACTTCATATGATAAGTAACATTTCTTGTCTGCACCAATTCTTCTATATCCCAGTATGGAAGTGTTTTGAGATCTGCTATATGTCGGAAGTATTGTACCCCAAATTCTCTTTTGATGGCGTAAATGTTAAGTTCTTTAAACCAACCCCAACTGAGTATATCTCCTAATGAAACATCGGCGTCTCTGGTAAAGAATGCTAGTGGACGTTGAAACTTACGTTCTCTCGGCATTTCTTTAAACCAGGACTTCTTTGCTTGTGCAATTTCTTCCTTCGTCATTGGTTTAGGCACTTTACCTTCACGTACAGACTCAATAGTCTTCTCTTTCAACAAATCATCATTCAACTGCTCGTACATCTCATCGAAAGTTGGAAAACTATCAGTTATCTGACCAACGTACTTTTCAGCTTCATCTTTCTCATCATCCGACGACCAATCTTCAATGATCACTCTGTTGTAATCGTCAGCATCTGATCTACGAGTGTAACAATATTCATTCGGCTCCAAAGTATTCACATTTATCACGTGCTCTTCAAAGTCAAAATCGAACGTTTCATCATCAACATCGATCAGCTTTGCCAAATCTTCTTTAGAGTAATTGTGAACATACTCGCCTTCCTCAACATTGTGTTCTAACATCAAAATCACCGGCTTTGTAGGAATAGTAGCAACAGGCATAGCAGTAGTAATAGCATCTGTCATTTCAACATCAGTTTGCCCTTTTTCCCCTGTCTGCTCCCCCTAGCTTTGATCTTCCATTCTATTTGTATCTTCGTTTAATAGTGAAGAAAAATCAAAATCATCAGCAAATTTAGCATCAACAACCTTTAGACCAACTCCACCCTGATCATCATCATTACCATCATCGTTGTCAGAGTCGGCTTTCGTATCATCTGCCGGTTCATCATCGTCTTTATCTTCAGTTTCTTTATCGTCTTTCTATTCAGTTTCTGTTTTAGGTGCATTAAAGACTCAAGAACTTAATTGAAGACTGATGACTACGGAAACATCCAAGGGGGAGTCTGTTGATGCATATATCTATTGCCTACGTCATCATATAAAGTCGAGTCTGTATTTAGGAGCGAAATGTCAAAGTTTATGTATGTTTAGAGCCAAGTTCGCCCGAACTGTTGTCTAGGGACAAGTTCGCCTGAACTTGTTATGCCTAGGACAAGTTCGCCCGAACTTGTCATGGCTTGGACAAGTTCGCCCGAACTTGTCCATGACATAGTTCAAGCGAACTTGTCATCCTATATATAGATGTCTTGTCATTTCATTTGAAAGATTCAGAGATTTTGACTGCTGGACGGCGAAGCTCTGTCCAAGTGTTTCCAAGATCTGTAACATCTACTAATTAATGAAACAGTGATTAAACATTAAAGAACTTCTATCCAATGTCGCCTATGCAAACGGATTCCACACGTTTACTTTAGGTTTGCCAAATTAGGACCCAAACGATCTGTACAACGGACCCTCAAGTGGTATAAGAGCCTGGATACCTGAATTGGTGAAATCATTAAAAGATCTACTCTTATTCCACTCCTTTCTACCATTTTTCTTCATTTTTTCAAGAAAAACAATGAATTCACGGATAAAAGTTGCTAACTTTTGAATATGTCATGTAAAATACATTTGTGGTAAACCCCTGAGAGTTTGAACATCAAATTCAAACGAATTGATATAAAAAAGTTCAAAAAACCATGATTTTCAAACTTGTTTTGATCGAACTTGGGATCAAGTTCGCCCGGACTTGATTAAAATTCATTGATTTAATCAAGTTCGCCCGAACTTGACTGATATTTCAAGGTTTTTCATACAAGTCCGCTCAAACTTATCTAATTTTCTTTCAATTTTTATCAAGTTCACCCGAACTTGATTAAATCTTGTTGAAAATCTAGCATAAGTTTGCCCGAACTTGAGATTTCACTTGAATATCTACACAAGTTTCCCCGAACTTGCATCAGGGTGAGAATTTTCAAATCCTCAACACAAGTTCGCCCGAACTTGTGTAAAATCAAAAACCTGATTTTCTTAAACTGCAAGTTCGCCCGAACTTGTCAGTGTACTGATCGTTTTTTGAAGTTTGTGAACGTGTGTTTTTCAGTGGTATTCGTCAGTTTTTCAAGATGGAAGATCTTCATAGTGCATTCATGACGGCTTCAGCATCAAATGCTCAAATGGTGAATCAAGTGAACATCGATAACGAGATGGGCACGTCTGTAAAACCCCCGAAAGTCATGTGTATGGACGAATATGAGGGGTGGAAAGAAAAGTTCATCAACTGGGTGCAAGCTACGTATTTTCACAGCTGGGTTGCAGTCGAGACTGGTTATACTTGGCCCATGGATGAAAATGATAATGTTATCGACATCAGCAAGTTTTCAACAATTCAAAAGGAAGCTTATGTCGCCGAGAAGAAAATGATAAGCTTGATCCAGTAGTCGATGAAAGAAGATATATTGGTGCTGCTACAGGAATATAAGACTGCACAAGAACTATGGAAATTCTTGAAGAACAAATACCAGGGAAGTGCAGAAATGGTCAAAAGTAAGAAAGCACTGATCATGAAGGAATTCGACATATTCACGATGATTAAAGGCGAAACGATGAAACAGATGATTGAAAGATTTTGTCATCTAAAAGTCATTATGAGGAGGCACGGGCTTGAGAAAATGGAAGAAGAATACATTGATAAGCTGGTTGATGCTTTACCTGAGGGTGAGTGGACGACTTATCTCATGGTGCTCAAAGAAAGTGCTAGCTGGGAATTCTTCAAATTATCTACCTTTATCAATAAGCTAGAGGGGCGAGATGGAGTTGTTAAAGATAGCCAAATCAAAGAATTCAAATGTTGCTCAAGATGTAGGGCTTTACTACAAGACCGGAGCTCAAGAGAATATCACAAGCCCAAAGATCCAAACCGCTTTTAGCGCGAATCTGAATTCTTCGAATCATTCGCCACAGAGTCAAGCTCAATCATATCCAAAATGTGATCAGAGTCCTCAGAGTTCATCATTTTCAAGCACAGGTTCTAATTCTTTGTATCAGAATCAGTCAAATCAGAATAACCAATCGAATTCTAATCCAAATGTGTTTAAATGCAACATCGCAGTCAATTTAAGCAACGTCGTTTCTGAACAAGTCGCCAACGACACATGGCACTTCTTGCCACAGTGTTGGAATCGTATGAAAGTCTGGTGGCTGGGAAGATAGGTAATCCTGAGATGACTGCCGAAGACTATGATCAAGTAGATAAAGAAGAGCTTGAACTAATTGACATTAGGTGGTCTTTAGCTTCAATCATTAGGAGGGTTACTAAGTTTGTTGCTCTAACCGGCAGAGATATCGGGAATTCAAGCAACAAATTGGGATTCGACAAAACGAAGGTTACTTTCTTCAGATGCCGACAAAAAGGGCACTTCAAAAGAGAATGCAAGAATCCAGAGGCAACTGGTAACCAAAGTCCATTTGGAGGTGGCAGTGAATACTACAAAAAGTCACTACAATACAAGCCTTTCCCAAAGAAGACTCAAGTCAAAATCCAAGAGAAACCATCCAATACCACATAAAAGGCAATGGTTGCTTCTAATGAAGATGACGGTTTTGACTGGAACTCTTATATTGGCAAAAAGACTGGAGTGCTCTAATGGTTGAAATCATGGATACATCTGCTGAAGATGCAGCTATGGAGAATGCAATGCTAGAAGAATATATGCATCAAGCTGAGGAAGAGGAAATCTACTACCACACAAAGGTGCAGAGTATCCTTTCTCCTAATATGAATACTAGTTTTGTAGGTTGTTTTGGCGATACAACATCTTCGGTGCATGTTGCTGAGGAAAAACCTGTGGTTAAGGAAGTTATCAATGTAACCAAAGAAATGAATGAAGAAAACCTCACAGAGATCGCCAATAAAGCTATGATGGTAAATCTAACGAAGGTAGGTCCAGAGGTAAAGGTACAAATTGTTGAGGTAGAAAAACCATGTACTAAATGTGCTGAACCGTGTGTTCAATGTGCTGAAAAGTCTTAGATCATAAGCGAACTAAATGTGCATAATAATAATAATTTCAAATACGATTGTCGCACAATGAAAGAGCCTTACGACAAAATGAAAGATGATTACAACAGGCTTGATAATAATAACATTGAACAACACGATACTATAAGAATGTTAAAAGCTACATTAATGGAAAAACAAAAAGCTATTAACGTTTACATAAACAACATTGCTGAAATAAAACAAGAGCTTCAAGACATGAAATCCGAAACCGAAAGGGAAAGACAGCTTTTGAAAAGCTATACCACGAATGCTTATGTCATCGATCATATTCTTCCAACGATTCAGTCGGAAGAAAATGTTCAGAAAGCCAAAGGTAAGAAACGTGGAGATTATAGCAATGTTCCACCACCCTTGTGCGAAAAGTATTGTCGCAAAAAGGCTGAGGGGATGGAAAAGGCGCTCAACATTGAACTTTTAACCGAAAAGAAAAATGAGCTGCCTGAGAACATTGATATAACCTACACAAGTAATGATGGCGAAGCTATAGTTAAAAAAGTTGTTGAAAATGTTTTGAATGATTTTGATGATGGCAGCTTTAAGAGCGCCAACTCGAGTTCGAACAATTCTGATTCACAATCTGAAGATGACGATACATCATCAGAAGATAGCCTAAGTGATGATCCTAACATTGTCATGTACAATGTTAAGGAATCTGATAGACTATACTTCGACGATAGCTTTCCGATTCGGAATGTGAAAGAGGATCAACTTGATAAATTCTTCAAACTCGTTGAAGTTTCATCAGAAGATTTGGAAATTAATGAAAAGAAATTTTATTCTAAACCTAAAAGAAACAACTACCGAAGAAATGGTGGTGACTTTCCGGAACATAGGAGAGCGGGTTTGGATTTGGATGTAGAAGAAGAACCGACTAAGAAAAAGTCACCATTTCGCGAATATAAAGATAAAAACATGAAATTTGTGTATGGGACAAGCACGGTTCAAGAGGAATGTTTGATTGGGAAGCAATCAAACGATGAGTTCAAAAAGGAAAAAGAACTTCGAGATAAGGCTAAAGCCACAAGTGGTGTAAAATCCACTAGTGGACATTCTCATGATGATCGGACTTGCTTTAAATGCAATGAAGTTAGACACATTGCACGCAAGTTTCCGAAATCTAAGCTTGTCTATCTTCGAAGAAAGACAAGTTCAGATGTTGAAAAGCCTAAGCAGCCAGATTTTGTAAAACCTTTCACAATTTGAAAAGAAATGAATCTAAAATCGAAGTTAAACCTAAAACTGAATCGAGGTTTGAAAATTCAATTTTTGAAAAAGGTGAAACTTCCAAAACAAATGAAAACAAAGATTCAAGGTTTTACATTAAAAAGGCACAGGTTAAATCACAATCCTGGATTGCTAAAAAGAAATCAACAACATCTGAGGTTGCCAAGTCTGAGACTGTTAAGATTGGTAACAACAAAGAGTCTAAATCTGAGATTTAAACTAAAACTGTCAAATCTTCAAAAGATAAAAAGAAAGTTTAGTTTGAAAATGTTAATGACAGTGAAGTCTCAGATGATGATTTTGAGGATGATTATGAAGCTTATTATCCCAAACCCAAGACCAAGAAGGCTTGGGTCGCACTTTTCAACTGAATTGCAAATGTGTGCAGGGGCTCCAGAGATCCATTCTATCAAAGTGGATTCTAGATAGGGGAGCGTCAAAGCACATGACCGGGATGAAAGCGCTACTCTTCGACATCAAAGCGATAAATGGAGGGTATGTTGGCTTCGCTGGAAACCAAGGAGGCCGGATTGTAGCTGAAGGAAAATCTCAAATGGCGTGGTATCGTTTGATCGTGTGAATTATATTGCTGAGCTAGAGAACAATCTTCTAAGAATCTCGCAGATTTGTGATAAACAGTTCACTGTTCATTTTAATGATAAAGAGTGTATGATACTTAAGCCGGGTTTCAAAAATCTGAATGATTGGATTCTCATGCGTGCTCCACGCGAAAATGATCTCTATGTGTTAGATATGGGTACTGCTACAACATCATCAAAATCGGCTCAATGTTTTATCACAAAAGCCACGGAGAAGGATTCGATTCTGTGGCACAGAAAAATGGGGCATATACATTTGAGGAAAATGAATTTTCTGGTTCATAACGACTTAGTCGAGGGGGTGAATCTTCGAAGCTTCCACATGACGGATCATTGTCTTGAATGCAAGAAAGGGAAGCAGAAAAAGAAGTCATATCCTAAGAAGATTCTGAATTCTCTAAAGTTGCCGCTTGAACGTCTACATATGGATCTTTTCGGTCCGGTGAATGTCTGAAGTATATCCAGAGATCTATACTATTTGGTTGTCACAGATGATTATTCTCGATATTCATGGGTTTTCTTTCAAGAGTCCAAGGATGAAACGTTTGATAATCTGGTGATTCTCTTCAAGAAGCTCGAAAATCTATATCATCTGCCTGTCAGACGTATTCACAGTGATAACGGCACGGAGTTCAAGAACAACAAGATGAAAGAGTTTTGGAACGCCAAAGGAATTCTGCATGAATTCAGTGTATCTTATACTCCACAACAAAATGGCGTAGCTGAGAGGAAGAATAGAACTCTAATCAAAACAGCAAGAACAATGCTTGCAGACTCGAAACTTCCTGTTAGCTTTTGGAGTGAGGCGGTTGCAGTGGCATGCTACACTTTAAACATGGTCTTAACTGTCAAACCAACTAAAAAGACATGTTTTGAAATGATTAACCGAAGGAAACCAAACCTAAAATATCTAGAGCCATTTGGTGCACCATGTACAGTGATTGATCAAGATGGTAAGTTCGGTACCAAAACTCTTGAAGGTTTCTTTGTCGGGTATGCTAGTCCGCTAAGAAGAGTTTATGTTTCTGCTTTGAGAAGAGTGATTGAAGCACAACACGTTGATTGCTTTCGGTGCACAACTCCTATTCAGAGAAAAGGCGATGCGTGATTGTTCAATTACCAAGATTTGTGGAAGTCTTTTGACTTGCCAGAAGAACCGTCTGAAGAAGAACTTGCAGCTCTTTATTATCTTCAACAGTCGGCAAACCAAGAACAGATTATTAGGCCAATTATGGTTAATCAACCCACTGTTGGTACTTCGTCTTCTGGGGCAGGTCCGAGTAATAGTGGTGTTCCGGTTGAACAAGTTTCTGAAGCAGAACCTATTACAACTCCAGCAAATGTTTCCACTGAACCAGGAAATGCAACTACAGAGTCGAATACTTCTCAGAATCAGAATTCTGACTCTGATAAAGCTCCGACTTTCGATGATGATGGAGAATCTTCTTCCGATGAAGAATCCGAGCAGGTATCCAACATGTTGAATCAATCTGCTGGCCCGAGCAATCAAAATGAAGCTACATCTAGTGCTCCTGAAGTTGATTTGAATGTTGATCTGAATGTCTCAAATTAGAACAGTACGGTTGATGTTCCTAGCGAGGAGATGCCACGATCTTATTCTTATCATCCTTCAACAAACATTATTGGAGAGTTACAGACTGGTGTGCGAACAAGAAGTCAAATCAACAAAGCATTAAGTTGTTTCTATACCCGAGTGGCTCCTACTCAAGACTACTGTTATTATTCATGTTTCATATCTCAAATAGAGCCGAAGATTGTGAGTGAAGCTCTGGGTGATGAGAACTGGGTGATAGCGATGCAGGATGAGTTGTTACAATTCGAGAAACTGGGAGTCTGGAGTCTTGTTGATTTACCACCGAAGCAAAACGCAATAGATACGAAGTGGGTCTTCAAGTGTAAAAGGGATGATCAAGGTGTGATTGTTAGAAACAAAGCTCAGTTGGTTGTCAAAGGTTTCCACCAGCAAGAAGGTATTGACTACATAGAAGCTTATCTCCTAGACAAAGCCTTATACGGATTACATCAGGCCCCGAGAGCTTGGTACGAGACGTTATCTCAACATCTCGTTGGAAACGGCTTTAATAGAGGCACAGTTGATAGTACATTGTTTACCAAGGAAGTCGGAAATCATCTAATCATCGTACCAATCTATGTGGATGATATCATCTTTGGTTCAACGGATGATAGTCTTTGCAAAATTCGAAAAGATTATAAAGAAGAAATTCGAGATGTCTTCTATGGGCGAAATGAAATTCTTCCTCGGATTACAGGTCGATCAGTTACCAGACGGCATATTCATTCATCAAACCAAATATGTTCATGATATTCTGAAGAAGTTTGAAATGGATAGCTTGAAGCCGCTTTCGACTCCTCTGGCGCTGAATCACGGGATTTGCATTGACGAAACAGGAACCAAAGTAGATGATACGCTCTATCGGTCGATGATAGGATCTCTTATGTATCTGACGGCATCTCGCCCAGATATCATGTATCCTACCTGCCTTTGCACGAGATATCAGTCCAGTCCCCGAGTGTCACACATGCAGATAGTCAAGAGAATATTCCGTTACTTGAAGGGATGTCCAAGCATCGGCTTGTGGTATCCAAAGAACGATAATTTTGATCTGACGGGATACGCTGATTCTGACTTTGGGGTGGACAAGCTGAATTCAAAGTCTACAACAGATGGTTGCCAGTTCTTCAGAACTCGATTAGTAACGTGGCAATGCAAGAAACAAACCACGGTCTCTCTTTCTACCTGTGAGACAGAATACATTTCTGCTTCCAACTGTTGTTCACAAATCCTATGGATTCAACAACAGATGAGGGACTTTGGATTGCAATTTCTTGATACGCCTTTATATATAGATAATAAGGCAGCAATCGACATCACTAAAAATCCTGTTCATCACTCTTGAACTAAACATATAGAAATTCGTTATCACTTCATTCGTGATTGCTACGAAAAGAAGTTGGTGCGAATAGAAAAAATCCACACCAATGAACAAAAAGCTGATTTTTATACCAAAGCTTTTCCTTTAACAAGATTTAAATATCTAATGAGGCTTAACGGTATTAAAATTTGTTGACAGGTGCGAAAGTAGAGGTGGAAAATGGATCGGACGACGAGTTCACGTGATCCACATTGGTTTGTATATCTTTTAGATTAGTATTTCTTAAAAACTAAAATACAAAAATATGTTTTTGATTTTAGGGGGAGAAATATTTGAGAAAATACAAAAACATATGAAAATTTTCAAAAAGTACAAAAACATTGAAAAAGACAAAAAGAATTTTGTGTCACAAAGGAATTGATAGTACAATAGTGGACTATCACAATATGCTAAAGAAATGTAAAGTTTAAAAAGTGATAAACAAGTCTTACTGTGGATGTGTCGATAGGCTTTACACGTTCAGTAAATTTTTCTGAGATGTAAACTAAATTTTACAACTGCTTAATCTTGTGGATTAACATCTCTCAGATATATGGACTTAGTACTCCGAAATTTCGTTTGAGATATTGTCTGATTCTAAGATATGAGGTGTTTATAGATAGTTGATATATGGGATATTATACAAGTTCTTCTGATTTACGGACGCAATATCCTAGAACTTCTATAATGCTTTTGCTATAAACCCCTAAACTGCATGCAAAGCTGAAAAGAATCGAAAGATCTAATCATTTGCAGTGCTTAAAAGATTCCTTAATTGGAACACACCTTAAAGTCGAGCCTTCCTCTCTTTGTCGGTACGATGGTACTAACCTGAGCTCTCAAGGTTTCGCATTAACCCAGATACAGATATCAATTCCGCTATATTTACCTGTAAGATGAAATCTAGGGAATCTTGATACGAGAGTATATTCTGAGATGGGAACCATAGTTAAGTCAAGTTTCATAACTCATACCTAAGATATCTTGGAACAATTGAGAAATGTGTCGAAGTTTAAGTGGACAAACATATCGACAATCTAGGTAAACGAGTTAAAACTTAAATTCATCAAAAGGTCAACGGTACTGTCTCAATCAACTGATATAATCCTTAGACATGAATTCACAAAACATGTCTGTAAATATGTTTGTACATAGTTTACTCGTTCTGCACATAGTTTATCTGCTTTACAGATTAAAACCAAAAAGATTTTCAGTGTGTTTTAGCATAAAGTTACAAAAATACAAAAAGATTTTGTTTCTACATTTGTTTCAACAAGCCAATGTTGGAGAAAAGATCTTCAAAGTCTGGTAAGGTGCTAAACTGGTGGAAATCTAATTGACAATGGGCTGGGAGGTAATCTGTAAAATCTGATAAGCCAAAACGATTATAAGTTCATTAATTTGAAACTTAATTTTTGATAAAAACCAACAGATTGTTCATAACGGGTCGAACCGAGGTCATTAACTTGGACTCGACAGACAAATCGGTTAACCAAGGTCATTAGCTTGGACTTGGTCAACTAAGTGAATTGTTAAAACTGGTAAAATCTGAAAAGTTCAGGGTCTAAATTGAAAAATTTGAAAAATTTTGAGTTTGAATTGATCAAGTTCGCCCGGACTTGTAATCAAGTTCGACCGAACTTGTATGTGCTTCTAAAGTGTTATTATATAACAAATTCGCCCGGACAGCCGTCAGTGTGCCAATGTTCTTAAATGTGAGATCACAAGCTACCAATTTATAAGCTTCCAAGTTCGCTGGGAGGTGAACAAGTTTGGGCGAACTTGTCAGAACAAGTTCGGCCGAACTTGTTCTCACCGCACAATTCCGGGCGAACTTGGTGTCCAATATACATAAATACGATGTTTTTCTAACATGATCTCACCTATTCTATACAGACTCGATACAATACTAAGACATAGACATACTGTACTAACAGACTCCCCCTTGGATATCGTCTTTGTCTTGATCGGTCTTTAGAAGCTCTATTCATTCAGACTCGTTCTATTATAATGACGTAGGCAACAGACATATGCACCAACAACCACCTGAACCACAACCACGGTGAAAGCATGGTGCACGCATGTTGGTGCGTGCGGGGCAAAGGTCGGGATCGCTACCACCATTACCTCCAACCTACCCAACCATTCCTAAAGATCTCCAAATGGGTGGACCCTCAAACACTGCACATGCGGTTGATTCGACACCACCACCTGTGGTTCAACCGCCACCATCGGGTTATGATAACCCAATTCCTGCTTATCCAGACATGTCTGGATATAACCCTTTAAACCCAACAGCGGCTCCTATTGATTTTAATTTTCCTGCGCCGTCATACGACCCTTATGTGCAAGCATCTATGTTTAATGCACTTTACCCTTCCCCTTCCCCTCCTTATCAGCTACGTTCTATCCAACTACTGGATATCCCAATTATGGGTACCAGTATCCGGTTGCGCCAGCACCATAACCTCAGCCACCGCCATAACTCAAGGCCATGAATGAGGCCATAGAGCGGATGAAGGAAATTCAGCGTCAGACTGAGAAAATGGAGAAGTAAGCTAGCAAATTCTTCAAGAAATTCTCCAGGATGGTTAGAGGGAAGAAGGATGATTAAAGTCCTTTTTATTTTATTTAATTTTCAAAAGTCCCTGCGTGGACATTTATTTCTTTTAGTCCCTACGTGGACAATCAGTTTATTAGCTTTAAAAGTCCTGTTTAAGGCATTATTGTAATTTCTTATCGATTAATAGAAAACTTTGGAGTTTGATTATAAAGTATTTATTTATTCCTTTGTTCAAAGCGATCATCTAAAAATTTATTCGACCTTTATCGATCCGCTATAAAATTCTAAAAGATCTTCTTAATGGTTTACACCAGCCAAGTGACAAGTTCACATTATTTGGCAAACAAAAATTTGGTAGTTAAGGAGAATAACCTTCTACCATGATAGTTAAGGAAGATTATCCCTTCTATCTAGAGGTGGCAGACTATGTTCAATCCTCCAAGCCTCTTTAGTCAATACGACCATGGCTATATTGTTTAACCATTAAGATAATTATTCTATGTTAACATTCAAGTAATGTTAACACTCCTGGCTGTGTGACTTGAGGAATCACACAAGCCGTCAAGGTATTTGGACTAAGTCCAAGCCTTAAAAGTCTATTTGATAAAGATTATTAGATCATAACTAGTATCATCAATACGATGATCATAACATCCATTAGTGATGAAGTGCCTACGGGCCATTATTATTAAAACATCATTTGTGATGTATAGCCTACGGGCTATTATTATTAAAAACATCGATTAGTGATGACTCGCCTACGGGCTATATCATATTGTCCATTTGAGACAACGACAGTTGTGGTCTATGACTCCCTGTCCAAAGGTAATGAACCGTGTTCAAACCTTAAAAGCCTATTGATCGACTAAGATCACGTCTTAGATGTTTAAAGTCCTTTATGTGACAAGCCATTTGTGCTACATTTAAAAGGCCTTTAGTGACAAGGCCTTTTGTGCCATATCTATAAGTCTTTGGTGATAGGCCTTCGTGCAACATTTTGATATCCCTCGGGATAGGCCTTGTGCCATATTATCTCAACGTCCTTCGGGATGATCCCTTGGGCTTCACATATAAAATATCTTAATGACAAAGATAGTTGTGACCTTATAATCCACTATCTAAATAACTGAATGACTATATCCAAATTCAGTTGCCCATAATGGTCATTTGAAGACCTAGACCAATTACATATAACATTAATTTAAAATGTTTAAACCTGACAAATGTGGCATTATACCACTAGCTCTAAAAGGCAAAGGATTTACATATCCATCTTAAAACCTTATATGGTTTATAATACCGTGATAATTGCACAATGAGTAGTCAAATGCGAGTGACTGATTATTATAAATTGGTGCTTAGTACCAAGTGTCACACCCCAACCGATGGCAGAAACATCGGGATGAGACGAACAAATCGTTCATAGCATGATAACACTAAAGTGACAATATATATTAAATCCAATTTCATAAATAACTAAGATTCAAATACAATGTCTCAAATAACAAAACCAAAAAATGTAACAAACTTTTATTTTAAAGTGCATTTCTAGAGCTTGTCCTAACTTGATTCCTTCAACATCTTGACTATCAACCTACAACATGTAAAATACATCAACAAAAATGTTGGCGAGCATACAAGTTTGATACATAGAATAGTATGTTTAAAAATGTTTAAATCATGCCCACAACATGTAAGAATAAGCAAGTTTAACTAATATGCTGAAACGGTGTAAACTATGTGTTCAAACCCAAGTTTCCAACGCAAAGTGCCTTTCCCAAAGTCTAACGGGAGGTTAATGTGTCCAACTTAACAATACCCCAAGTTTCAAGGGCAGTGCGTTACTCCTATAGCATATGTATAGTACCATAATTGTTAAGGTAGGCTTGTAACAAGTTAATGAATCACATAGACACGAAAAGTTTACATAGCATAAAGTATCAACAAGCATCAAATTGTTTCATGTTTAAAAATGGATAGAGTGTGCATATAACAAGTCTCAAGCGTTGCGTGTTTTTGGTATAAATACATGTTGCACCCCAAAAGTGATAAAACAAAAAGGGGAACGAGTATACTCACCTTAGGTTGCGTAAAAGTCTTGTGAATGCTAGCATCGGACCCAACTTGTGAGCTTCCGGTCAGATTTGCTCAGCTAACAGAGGCGGAGTTCATTGTTAGCTGATTGAACAAACAAAGAACAAGCATGATGATTACTGTTAAACCGTCTGTATCTTGTATTGATTAACTTCGTAACGATTACAGACTCGAGCAGGGCTTCGTCTCTGATCAACAAAACAACATGCATAACAAACATCCTAAGTCACCTATTTATAGGCAAGACATGACAGCACTAGAGACTCAGGACCAAGGGATTTTCGCACGAAATTTTCGTGCGAAAATCCCTAAGAATTTTCGTACGAAAATTCTTGTTACAACCAAAAACTTAACTTTCAAATCTAAATATTTGACGTTGCGAAACCCAATCTATACAACAGACTCGTCCTAGACGTAGGCAAAGACATATGTGCACCAACAGACTCCCCTTGGATGTTGCCGCAGTCTTGGACAGTCTTCAAAACTTTTCTGCAAAAAATCTTCAAACATATTTTACTTGATTATCCGAAAAAGCGTTTGGGTGGCTTCTGACGCTCCTCCGAAGCAATGGGAGTTTGATTTATAGGAGGAGGTCGATTGTACGTGTTTCCGAACTTGAATCTTTCTCGAGAAGCCACCTTTCGTCTTGCCTCGATTCTTTCTTCATTCGGATCTATCTTTTTCTTTTCTTTATCTTCAAGTTTTCTCCAGGATGTGTTCCAGTCTTACCTGAATTAATATTGTTAGCATAACACACATTTACAATCCTCTGGAACTGCAAGGCCTGCTCTTTATCTTTTTCTTCATAACTGATCTTGATGAAGAATAAGCGTTCAATATCTTTCTCTGAGCAGTTGATAAGCCACATCGGATCCAAAACTCTTATCGCACGCCACAACCCATAAATTCTCTTATGCATAATCACAGTTTCTGATAGATCTTCAGACATATCCCATGATCCTTCATCAGGCTGTAAACAGATAACAACCTCCCCAGTACTTGAATCGTAGGGCCACCATTTGAAGATTTTGTAAAAATCTTGTTCCATCTTCTTCAAAGGCATATTCTTCATAATACGTGGCCGTTTGACAATCAAAGTAACATCCTTTTCTTGTGTTACTGGATCAATCTTTGTGACGTTGTGGGTCTTGTGTGGTTTCTAGTAGTTGAAACCATGTTCTGCTTCAAACTTGATTAACTTCCATAGACGATCATTTGGTCGTAACTTCATACTAAACATCTTGGTCTGCACCAATTCTGTCACATCCCATTCAGGAAGAGTCTTTATATCACCCAGACGTCTGAAGTATTGAACTCCAAACTCGCGTTTCAATGCATATACATCCGGTTACTCAATCCAACCCCAACTGGTAATGTCACCCAGAGATGCATCATGATCTCTAGTGAAGAAGGCTAATGGACGACGAAACTTTCTTTCTGGCGGCATTTCCTTGAACCACTTTTTCTTCATTTCTATGATCTCTTCTTTTGTCGGTGGTTTAGGAGCCATCCCATCTCTATCCGCTTCTTCCATTTTGCGCTTTAACAGATCATCGTTTACTTCAGAAGTCATTTCAGCAAAGGTAGGAAACACATCTGTTCCTTCACCTGTATACGTTGCCGCTTCATTATCATCATCTGAATCCCAATCTTCAGTGATCACTCTATCATAATCGTTTGCCTGTGGGACGTCTTCAAAAACATAATCATTTGGCTCTGAGCTTGTGTTCTTTAAATCTTCCTCAAAATCGAACACAAATGAATCTTCTTGTAAGCCAAACAATTATGCAAGATCAGCCTTTGAGTAGTTATGAACATACTCTCCCTCTTCGACATTGTGCTCAAGGTAGATGACTTTGGGCTTTGGCACTGTCTTATCAACTTCGTTCAATGACTTTCCCTGAACCTGTTCATCGGTTAGTTCATAAACAGAGTCATTCATGTACGCATCAACGATCATATTTTCATTATCAAACAAATTCAATACAGATTCGAATCCTTCCTTCTCTATCTGATCAAACGTTTCATCTACCATATCAGCGATCTCCCTTTCTAACTTCCTCTGTGCTAACGCTTTTTCCTTTGTCATTGACTCTAACATCCCTTCACCCTGAAACACAAAACTCTTACTTATATCAACAGCTGGATCATAGACGACTAACTCAGAAGATACTGGCACAGATTCAGCTTCTGGTGCATATTGTTCAATCACAGGATCCGAAGAAATCACTGCTTCAGGCTCGGGTTGGCTGAGAATAGGAATATCATCAATCTTGTGCTTTCCTTTGCCTTCAGCATCAGATAGGGCTTTAGAAGCTCGTTCCCTTTCTGCAATTCTCTTCCTTGCCTCCTCTCTCTCTATCTTTTCAATCTCATCTGCTAGAGAGATCCCCAAAGTTCTGACCAGAATTTTCTTCATCAGATCTACCTGCCTATTGTTCGATTCTCGTTCTGCTTCATATTCTTCCATTTTCTTTATTATCCTCTGATTTTCAGTCTCATAGCTCATGAGAGTTGCCTTCAGAATCTCTCTCTCATTCTCCAGTACTTTAATTCTATCTTCGTAAACAGTAACTTTCTATGTATCTTGAAAGAATTTCTCGTTATCATCAGTGACTAACCTCAGAATCTCCCTGATACTATCCCTATCTGACTCAAATATCTTGATCTTCTCATCAGCATTCTTTAACTTTGTTTCTAATTCTCCGTGCCTCCCAACATCTACATTATCAGCTGTGAAATTTTCTCCCCCCTAGGATAGCACTCGAAGAAAAAAATCATCAAAGGCTGTGTCTGCTGGAGGATGTCGTTGTGTAGGATGAGCCAACGATGTTGTCTGCGGCTGAGACACAGTAGGAGGAGTGCCAATAGGTGGACGTGGAGGAGATGCAACATGAATCTCTGTAGCAATGTGTTGAGGAGGAGGAAATGCTTGTTGAGCAGTCACACTTGGTGGTTCAACTGTTGGGGGTGGCTGAGATACTGGAGGAGGAGATGGAGGACGTTCAGAAGATGTTTCAACTGATGGAGCAACTGGAGTCTCAACAATCTTTGTTCTTAGCTTCTTTGATGTAGACTCAGGCTTTCTAACTACAGTATGTTTAACTCTCTTTCCAGTTTTCTTTTTCACAGGCTTAACAACGGTTATATCTTCTTCGGTCTCAGATGGCTCATATGTTGTGTCATCATCTCCTGTAGCCTTGCGTTTTTTTTCCTCGGCCAACATTCTCTCTCTTTCTATTCTTTCTTGTTCTTTTCTTTCTCTTTCTTTCTTTTCACCTTCCCTTCTATCTTCAGAATCTGTACTAGACCGATGGCCCTTCATCATCACCACCACCTGCTTCTTTTTCAACACCAACCATTCATTCTATTTCTTCAGCGGTTTCTTTTATAGACTCTTCAACATGTGCTGTGTCTGTAGCTTGCACTGTTTCTTCAACACATACTTATTCAGTATCAGGTTCATCAATCAAACCTGTTCCCACACTTGGTTGTTTCTTTTGGCACTTAGGAGCTGAGGAGGAAGTCTCTGACGCTTTCTTTCTTTTTGTTGCAAGGAAGCAGAGCCAGCTTTCTTTTTACCATAATGACCCTTCTCTCCCTCTCCTTTGATATACCATATGCTTCGCTTCTCAATGAAATCTTCCATCAAATTCCACTCCTCACTTTCATCGCCACTACCTTCATTCCTCCATTTGTCATCTGGCGGAGTGACATAATCAGCCTTAACAAAAGTACCAAAGATAGGCTTAAATGCTGGAGCCTTTCCCCCTTTACGATAATTGCTGATGTTGTGGAGGTCCGATGGAGACATATGTTCTAGCTCCAAAATATCATCCTTCTTCTTCTCGAGATTGGGGTGTAGGTGGTCGAGGATCATCTGAATAAATCTAGGATATTGCAAGAATCGACCCTTTCCCAAATTCATCACCATTTGATTGAAAATCATCTTACTGAAGTTGTAAGGCTTGTTGAGAATAACTGCTACGATCATGCACATGTGATAATCTACGAGATCGTCCCAACCTCCTTTCCTATGACTTAACGCCCGTGTAATGTAGTGAACTAGAAATCTGTAAGGCAGTCCTAGCCTGTTGATCTTGAAAGGAGCAGAGTTCACATAATCGTTGTACCCATGCGATAAAAACATCCTTTGACAAACTTTTCTGTAAAGCCTGTAGGAAAGCTGCTTTCATCTCTTAGATGTAACACTATTCGTATAAGATCTTCTGTGATTGTAATCGCTACATCATTCTTCCCGACTCTAACTGCTGACGTAATAGCCCTTGGTTCGGCTTGTAACTCTGCTGCGCCCCAAAAACGGTCTACATGAGATGCATAGGCGTTATGCTAATGTGTAAGAGCATAATATACTGGCAGCCTTTCCAGAAAGTCAACGTACTGTGAAAAAGGAGCAAATTCTGGTACTTTTTTTATCAATCAAGCAGCAGAAGTTGTGCATGGGGTGGACCTCATGTGCGGTTTTCTGTGAAACAGAGAGACATGAAAAAGTTAGACAAAATTTCTCAGAAACACAAATTCCTCATAATTTTCGTACGAAAATGACCTCACTACATCACTGAATTTTTGTGCGGAAATTTACAAGCTAACCTTTAACCCTTTATCACACTAATTTCGTGCGAAAGTTTTATATTTTCGTGCGAAAATTCCCTTCGTCCCCGACAGTTTTAAGATTTTAACCAACTCAAAACACTTGTAATTTTTGTGATTTTTATGAAATTGAAACGGTAAACCTTGGTTAAATTAGCCGATTTTAACATTATTGAGTTCAGTTTTAAGTTTTACCGGCTAGTTTATCCTAAAACTACGTGTTTGATCCGTTTTCGTCCGAATCGTTCAAGTTTACGGTTTAATCTTAATGTTATACCTTTGCCATTACAAGAGGTGTGCAAATCAACCTCCCTAATGTGTCAAAACAAGTCAGAAAGTGGGTAAAGTGAAAGATACTAGGAAATCGCCTCAAAGGATCTGTACCAAACTGCTTTCAAATTTTCGTACGAAATCTGGATCCCTCACTGCTATATATACCCCTGAGATTTTCGTACGAAAATTGGCATTGTATAGACTTGCCAAATTTTCGTGCGAAAATTGCAATTTTCGTACGAAAATTGTTGACCCTTTGAAATATTATTAACTTTCCAACTTTTTCATTTTTTTTTCAGTTTTAATTATCCACACAGTTGACCAAGTCCAAGTTAATGACCTTGTTTAACTGTTTTGGCTACCAAGTCCAAGTTAATGACCTTGGTTTACCACGTTTTGACCAAAAACTATCATTTTCATTTTCTTTTGATTTTTTAAGTTTCAAGTTAATGAACTTTTAAACGTTTTAAACCAGACTTTGTTTCCAGATTAGCTCCCAGCCCGTAATTCTTTTAGATTTTCCTCAGCATTCTGTCACCTTTTGACTTTGAAGATCTATTTTCCATCACCGGCAGTCAAAAACTAAAGTAGAAACAGAAATTCTTTTTGAATTTTGAATATCCTTAAACTAGAAACACTTAAAGCGATATGTACAAACATATTTACAGACATATTTTTGCGAGTTTGTGTTAGAGGATTATATCAGTTTATTGAGACACATTACCAGTACCGTTGCTCTAGATAAAACTTTAAGTTCTTAAACAGATTCTCTTTAGAATGTCGGTATACTAATCCACTTAAACCTCTACATGTTTCTCAACTGCTTCAAGATATGATAGGTAATTTTTTAGCAACATGGCCTAATCTGTGTTTCCCACCTCATAATATACTCCCGCATCGAGATTCCCTAGATTTCATCTCACAAGTGAATATATCTAACTGATATCTGTAGAGGGGTGAAATACGAGACCTTGAGAGCTCAGGTTAGTACTTCCATACAGAGAAAGAGATGAAGGCTCGTCTTTCGGTGGTGTTCCACTTGGGAATCTTTTTAATTTTGTACTGCAGAATGTCGTATATTTTTTATGACATTTTTCTTTTCTTCTTTTTTTTTTATGCAGCATTGGGGGTGAATAATGCGGAAGTATTATGCAAGTTCTAGGTCATTGCTGACGTAAAATCAGAAGAACTCATATAATACCCCCAGATATCAACTAAATATAAAGACCTAGTATCTCAGAATCTGGCATTCTCCCAAACGAAATTTCAGGGTACCAAGCCCATATATCCGAGAGATGTTAAACCACAGATTTACCAGTTTATCTATTTAGGTTTATATCCTGAAGAGCAGTTTACTGAACATGCGAAGCCTACCGACACATCCTTAGAAAGACCTATTTAGACACTTTTAAACAATACATTTCTTTAGCGTACTGTAATGGTCCACTGATGTACTATCATCTCCTCTTATACACAAAACTCTTTTTGATTTTTTTAATGTTTTTGTATTTTTCATGATTTTTCAATTTTTTATTTTTCATGATTTTTCAATGTTTTCGTATTTTTCATGACTTTCTCTCCCCCTAAAATCAAAAACATATTTTTGGATTTTTTGTGTTTAAGAAAGCATGTAAACTATTTACAGAAAAACTTTTGACTTACCAGTGAGGATCACATCACAACATCGTCATCCTCAAATTCAAGCTCATAAATATCCTCTGATGTCAGATTCTTTAAACCATTTAATTTTGAAAGATTTCAAAATCTTGCTCTATCAAAAGCTTTGGTATAAAAATCTGCTTTTTGGTCATCAGTGTGGATTTTCTCAATTCGTACCAACTTTTTCTCGTGACAATCACGGATAAAGTGGTATCGAATCTCGATATGTTTAGTGCGTGAGTGTTGATAAGGATTGACTGTGATATCAATAGCTGCCTTGTTATCTACAAATATGGGCGTATCAAGAAATTGCAGACCGAAGTCTCTCATCTGTTGTTGTATCCACAATATTTGGGAACAACAACTGGATGTTGAAACGTATTCAGCTTCACAAGTAGAGAGAGCGACCGCAGTCTGTTTCTTGCATTGCCACGTTACCAAGCGAGTTCCGAAGAACTGGCAGCCGGCCGTTGTAGATTTTGCATTCTGCTTGCAGCAACCAAAATCAGAGTCCGAGTAACCCGCAAGATTGAAATCGTCATGGTGTGGTACCACAAGCCGGTGCTTGGGCATCCTTTCAAATAGTGCATGATTCTTTTGACGATCAACAGATGTGATTCCTTCGGGCTTGACTGATATCTGGCGCAAAGACATGTGGGGTACATGATATCTGGACTTGTGAGATACATCAAGGATCCGATCATGGATCAATATAGTGTTTCATCGACTTTCTCTCCATGATCATCTGGACAAATGCCGTGGTTTGTGGCTAAAGGAGTAGATGCGGGTTTGGTTCCGGTCATGTCAAATTTCTCTAACACGTCATGAACATACTTCGTCTGGTGAATGAAATACCTTCTGGCAATTCTTCAACCTGAAGCCCCAAAAAGAATTTCATCTCTCCCATAGCACTCATTTGAATTTTTCTTTCATGACTTTCTCAAAGCCCTTACACAACTGTTCATTTGTCGATCCAAAGATGATATCGTCCACATAGATTTGCACAATAATCAGATGTCCATTTACTTCCTTGGTAAAGAGGGTGCTGTCTACTGTTCCTCTGGTGAATCGGTTAGCGAGAAGATGTTTGGAAAGCGTCTCGTACTAGGCTCTCGGGGCCTAGTGTAATCCGTAAAGAGCTTTGTTCAGCAAGTAGACCTTATCTTTGTGAATTGGATCGACAAACCCTGGTGGTTGGCCGACATATACCTCCTCTTTTACTTTACCGTATAGGAAAGCAGACTTCACATCCAGTTGGTACACTTTAAAACCTTTCCATGAGGCGAATGCCAGGAATATGCGGATAGCTTCTAGACGTGCGACTGGGGCATAGACTTCGTTGTAGTCTATCCCTTCATGCTGACGAAAACCTTGAACTACGAGCCGAGCTTTGTTGCGCACAACCACTCCTCTATCATCTCTTTTGCACTTGTGAACCCACCGAGTGTTTATCTTTTTCTGCTTTGGTGGTAAGTCAACAAGTTCCCAGACTCCTAGTTTCTGGAACTGCAATAATTCTTCCTGCATTGCTTCCACCCAACTTTCATCTTTAAGAGCATCTCTGAAGTTTCCTGGTTCTACCTGAGAAACAAAACAACTATGAGAAATTTATTTTGAAGTGGAGCAACTTTAGAATAAAAGCAACTTAGATCCTTATTGATTTGATTTCGCGTTTTCACGCCAGCTTGCAGTTCTCCTATGATGTTGTCTATCAGATGGTAGGAGACTGATCTCGGCATTACTTCGCCTGGAACATTTACTGAGCTTTCCAAATTTGTGATATTCTGATCTGCAACTTTTTCTGAAGAAGTAGCCTCATTTCTAGCACTGGTTTCGGCAGCTTGATTGTTGAGATAACTTGTAATCTCTTCTGATCCTTCATCGGAACTAGATCCCGCATCATCAAAGGTAGGATTTTGTTCAGGTTCTGCATTTGCTGGCTGAGAGGAAGATGGTTCTGCCGTATTCTGAACTGGTGCAATAACTGGTTCTGACTGAGTGTTGCTCGGACCTGCTTTTGAGGAAGGTGTTGCTGTTGGAGAAATTACCAATGGCACTGTTACTTGCTCTTGATTAGATATCTGATGTTGTTGAAATAGCAAGATGAGTTCTTCCTCGGATGGTTCTTCAGGCAGATCAAACGAATTCCACAACCTTTCATAATTGAACAGCGAAGGGTCTCCAGGTTTTTGCATGGGCGTTGTGTATCTCTGGCAATCAACATGTTGAACAACGATAACCTGATTTATGCTTGGTAGATAGACTCTCTTTTGCAGACTTGCATACCCTACCAAAAATCCTTCCAAAGATCTGGCTCCAAATTTTCCTTCCGGGTCCAGTACGGTACACGGTGATCCAAAGGGCTCCAAAAACTCTAGATTAGGTTTTTGGTGGTTAAGAAGTTCAAAGCATGTCTTTTTGTGCTTCTTGACAGTCAGTACGCGATTAAGGGTGTAACATGCAGAGGCAACAGCTTCGCTCCAAAAGCTAATAGGCAACTTTGAATCAGCAAGCATCGTGCGTGCAGTCTCGATAAGTGTTCTGTTCTTTCGTTCAGCTACTCCATTTTGTTGAGGAGTATAGGGGGCACTGAACTCATGATGAATACTCTTTGCATTGCAGAATTCGAGCGTCTTGTTGTTCTTAAACTCAGTACCGTTGTCACTTCTGATTCTCTTGATAGGCAAATGGTAAAGGTTTTCGATCTTTCTGAACAAGATCATCAAATTTTCGAATGTTTCATCTTGCTTTCTTGAAAGAAAACCCATGAGAATCTTGAGAAGTCATCGGTTACGACCAGGCAGTATAGATATCCTGTGATACTTTTCACATTAACAGGCCCAAAGAGATCCATGTGTAACCTTTCTAGTGGAAGCTTGATAGAATTAAGAAGCTTTCTGGGGTGTGACTTCTTATGCTGCTTCCCTTTTTTGCAGCTAATACAGTCATCTGACAGATGAAAATTTTGAGATTCACCCATTCCACTAGATTGTTGTGCACAAGAAAATTCATCTTCCTTAGGTGAATGTGACCCATCTTTCTATGCCAAAGAATTGATTCCTTTTCTATGGCCTTTGATACAAAACACTATCCTTCCTTAGAAGTAGTGGATGCGACGCTCATGTCTAATACATATAAATCATTTTCACGGGAAGCGCGCATGAGGATCCACTCCTCGGGAATTACGAAACCCGGTTTGAGAATGAGACATTCTTTGTCATTGAAGTGAGTTGTGAACTTCTTATCACGGATTTGCGAAATGCTCAAAAGATTGTTTTCGAGCTTAGCAATGTAGTTCACTTTGTCAAAAGATACCACTCCGTTTGTCGGAATTCCTTCTCCCACGATCCTGCCTCCCTGTGTTCCGGCAAACCCAACATATCCTCCCCTGATGGCTTTTACATTGTACAGCAAAGCCAACATCCCTGTCATGTGCTAGAAGCTCCACTGTCCATGATCCACTTTGAAATGATTGACCTTGGAAGCCCTTGCACACATGAAAAACATTTTACTTAAACAGAGAGACCCAAGCCCTTTTGGTCTTGGGTGGGATGACAATGTCGACTTTTGGAACATTGGCAACTTTGACATCTTTCTTGATCTCAACCCATTGTTCAGTCTTAGATTCATTCTTTTCTTTTGTTTTGACTGGAACATTGGTTGATTTTGGGGTTACATGAGATGTTTTTGCTTTAGCTACCCAGGTTTGTGCTTTTGAAAATGCCTTTTTGATGTAGAGATTAGATTATTTCTTTTCATTTTTCATTGATGTTTCACCAACTTCATATTTTGAAATGATTTCATTTGTTGGTTCATTATTAGAACTGGAATTATCTTTTCTCTTTAAAATCTTTGTTGGCACAAACTCTGGACCCTTTTTATTCTCATCTACTGTAAACCTCTTTTGTTCATGAACAGGTTTTGGATGATTTTGAGAACATTGTCGTGCAATATGCCCAACTTTGTTACATCTGTAGCATGTTCTACTGTCGTTTCCAACAGTGTGTTCGAAAGCTTGTTCACGAAGTTCCTTTTCTTTCTTAAACTCATCGTTGGTTTGTTTGTTAATGACTTCTTTTTCCTCAACAGTGTTGGTTCCAAAAACAAAATCAACTTTCTTTGTAAAAATTTTCCTTCGGGATTTGTTATTCCTTTTCTTTTCAAACCCTAACGTATCCCTCTTGTTTTCAGGATAACCTCTACCTCTTGGATGGATGATTTTGTTAGACTTCTTTGGTTTTGAGTAGAAACCAGCAACTTGTTTTTCAAGATCAGATGTGTTAACTTCAATGAGTTTAAAGAATTTGTCGACACGGTCGAAGTTAACATTCTGGACTGGAAATTCCTCATCAGTATATAGTTTATCTGATCCTTTCAGTTTGTAAATAATTACATTAGGATCATCAATTAAACTATTTTCTGATGATGTGATAAAATTTTCTTGAAAACTTTTCTTACTTCCAGAAGTTGACTTGACTCTGATTTCTCATTGTTTGACTCAACACTTTCATAAATTGTGATATCAGACTCATTTTCAAAAACATTTTCAATTACGTTGGTTACGACCTCAGATTCACAGTCCTTTTCAGATTTGGAATATGTTACGTCAAGATTTTCAGGCAGCTCGTTACTCCTTTCAGTGAGTAAGTTTAAGTTTAGCGCCTTATCCACCCCGTCAGGATGTTTCTTAGCATAGCTATTCCATAGGGGGGTGAAACATGATTGTAACATTTTCCAAGATTTTTATCATTCTTCTTACCTTCTTTGGTATTTTCTGCTTTCGGAAGGATGTGATCAAGAACATACATGCTGGTAGAATAACTGATTAATAATTTGTTAACCCTTTCAGATTCAATTTTAGTTTTCTTCAGCTCACTTTTTAGCTCAGCAATTGTGTTAATGTGCAGATTAACGACCATTTGTTTGTCCATCACAGTTGCTTTGAGCATTGAAAGTGTTTTGTCATCTTCTTTAACAGCTTTCTCATACTGTCGAATGGTCCTGCTGAGTTTATCATATGATTCTTTACGGTGTTATAATCACACGGCAACTTATCATTGTAGGTTTTAAGTTCTTTAAAAGATTTTTCTTTCTCAGCACATTGTTCACATGCTTTGTCACATTTCGGACATGGGGTGATCATTTCGACAGTTTGAGCTTCGATCGTTTCTTTTACTATTTCAACCTTTTCTACCTGATCTTCCACACTGACTACCTCGTTTGTATTGGTCATGAGTGCTTTGTTGGCAATGTCGATTAAGCTCTCCAGTGTTACAGGCTTGGTCACATCAATCACCTCCTTACTTTCTGTCTTTTTCTCCTCAGGACTTTCTTCTTTGTGACCAGAATCAAAACTACCTGCAAAAGTGGTAAGAATTGTATCAAGCAAATAGGGTTTAGGAGTACCTCTGAGACATTCTTCTTCTTCCGAAGATGATCTGAAGTAGTCTGCCAGAACTTCTTCCATTTCTTCTTCTGAGACTTCTTCTGATGATTCAGGTTCTTCCATAATTTCAGCAACAAGAGCAAGGCTCTCCTTTTTGGAAATGAAATTGTTCCAATTGAACCCTTCATCTTCTTGCATGACCAGAAGAGCTTTGTCCTTTGAGTTCGATGGTCCATCTTTGATTTGTGCCATTCGTTTCTCTGGCTGTGGTCGATGATAAATCGCCTTCTTGTAATAATCATCCCCAAAATGATTCTGATTTCCCCTTACTTCACGATTTGGACATTCATGCTTGAAGTGTCCTTTCTCTGTGCATTTAAAGCATGTAACTTTGGATTTATCAAATCCTAGTTTTCCATCAAGGCCTCTTAGATCGTCTCTTCATGTGATTTCCATGAAGCGCTGAGCTCTGCGAACTACTGATGCCATACACCACATGATATCAATCACTTCCATCTCTTCTGGATCAATCTGGTCATAATCTTCCTTTGTCATTTCTGGATTGCCAATTCTTCCTGCTACTAAACTTTCATATGATTCTAGAACTGTTGCAAGTAGAACCATGTGCTGTTTTGCAGTTTGCTCGTTGAAATCTTGAGCATTCTGAAGGTTTACTTCGATATTACATTACAAGATTCGCTGGTTTGAGTTGGATTGATTTTGCTGATTGTTTTGTGGCTGATTGGAGCTTTGAGACGATTGTTGTCCTTGGTGATTGTTTGGATTGAAGGAAGCAAACATTTGAAATCCACTTGATTGGTTGGAAGCTGGACTGGCATTAGAGTCGGCAGTGAAAGCTGTTTGAATCTTGGGACTTTGAACAGGTGTATTTGGATTTCCTTTGTAGTATAGACCCACATCCTGTTGCGCATTCGACTTCTTGCTCTTTGCCATTTTCTGTATTTCTAATTCATGACCTTCCATTTTTTCGATGAATCTTGGCAAACTGAGACTATCATACTCGGCTCCATTCTTCAAGATGGTCAGATATGTTGCCCAATCTCCTTCAGGCAGTGAATCAGCCAACTTATCAACTAATTCTTCATTGGTTTTGACAATTCCCATACGCTTCATCTGTACTACCAGGTGGCAGTATCTTTCAATGAGTTGCTTCATGTTTTCGCCCTGAAGAATATTGAATACTTCAAATTCTTTGTTCAGTAATGCTTTCTTTCCTTTTCTGACATGTGTACTCCCTTGTGCTCTTAATCGTAAGGCAAGCCACAAAGACTGAGCATCGTCGTCATGTTGTAAAAGAACCAATATATCTTCTTTTATGGCTTGCTGTAGAAGATTCATCATCTTCTTTTCATTAACGTGTTTGTCTCATTCTTCATCGGTCAGACGAGCCAACGTTTTCTCAATGCCAAGTTCATTCAGTGGTGCTTGATACTTGTTCTCAAGAGCAAACCAAACAGTTAAATTTGTTGCTTGAACCCAGATTTTGAATCTCTCACTCCAACTTTCATAGTCTTCAATGTTCATGAGTTTTGGTGGCTTTGTAGTGTTTCCCATTTCATTCTCGAGATTCATATTCTGAGCCGCTACAGAAGTTGTAACCGTTTGTGTGGCAAACACGTTATTTCCTCACCTGACATCTTAAAGCACTTTTAACAAAGAAACAGATTAGAACTGGTTAACCTGAAACTAACTGAAACACATGATAAGGTTTGAAAATTTTCGTACGAAAATATGTTATATGATTTCGTGCAAAATTTTAAGATAGTTGATACTTAAACCTTTTGAATGTTTTATCCTTCTAATTTTCGTACGAAAACTTGTGTTTTGTGCGAAAATTCTTATCTGCTCTGAACACTTGTTCAAAATTTCACGTTTTCTGCAATTTCAAGCATGATTTTGATGAATTTTAGGTTGTATTTTTCAGTGAACTTGTTTAAAATTGATTTTAACACGTTATACTAATAACCTAGTCCAAATTGTCAATGAAGTCCTTCAGATTTAAATTATGTTCCAAGAAAGTGTAGAAGAAGAGTTTCCAATGGATGAATCTTGAACTTTGAAGGTTGAATCCAGCTAAAACTTGGTTGTTTGTTCATAAATCAAACCTCAAGGCTCTGATACCACCTGTGAATGCTAGGATCGGACCCAACTTGTGAGCTTTCGGTCAGATTTGCTCAGCTAACAGAGGCGGAATTCATTGTTAGCTGATTGAACAAACAAAGAACAAGCGTGATGATTACTGTTAAACCGTCTGTATCTTGTATTGATTAACTTCGTAACGATTACAGACTCGAGCAGGGCTTCGCCTCTGATCAACAAAACAGCATGCATAACAAACATCCTAAGTCACCTATTTATAGGCAAGACAGGACAGCACTAGAGACTCAGGACCAAGGGATTTTCGCACGAAATTTTCATGCGAAATCCACAAGAATTTTCGTACGAAAATTCTTGTTACAACCAAAAAATTAACTTTCTAAACATTTGACGTTGCGAAACCCTATCTATACAACAGACTCGTCCTTGACGTAGGAAATAGACATATGTGCACCAACAAGTTTCTTGAATAAACGCACGAGTAAGGATGGAAAAATTCCAAGAGAACGTAACAGTTATCCTAGATATTTAAAATAACACATGACGAACTCGTTATTATTTTAAGTTAAATAGATTAATTATTTAGGTACTTCATCTAAACCTTTAATGTTATAAAAAAGATTGTGAGAAAAAAAAGATATGAATGATGAAGGTGGGTGTCGTTTATATAGGGTTCTCGAGCTTAAAAGGGTGTGATTAGGATCCAAAATTTAAGGCGGGTCGGATTTTGGAAACCCATTTTGACGGATGTTACAGTCTCCCCTACTTTAGGAGATTTCGTCCCCGAAATATAAAGGAACACTTTTGAAAGGATGGCATTCTTGCTAAATTGTTTGGCTAAAATTGAAATTTCGAAATGTGAAATGTGTTGAGAATGCGTAAGTATAACTTGTTGACCGAAAATGATAAAAGATAAAAATTTGATCGTATGGTTGGCATGGTGAAGTTTCTTTGAGAAAGAAGAAGAGTTGGTAACTACCTCCGAGGTAAGGAAATCACCCTAGCTCATTGGTGAAGTTGAAAAGTGGGCGGAGCTAATCGTCAAGGTAAGGAAATCACTCCTATCTTGATGATAAGCTTCCACTTCTGGGAATATGAGTACTAGCATAAAGATTTAGGAAAATTCACTTGACACACTTAGTAAACCAGATTAACGCATCACTGGCATGTGAATAAACAGGTCAACCCATCGTGTACCACAACTGAATGACTTAACATGACCTCTCATTCACGGGTGGTGCGCTACTCCTGTAGCACTACGCATAGTGCTATACATGTTAAGGTGTGGCTTCTTACGAAGTTAATGACAAGTTCATCACATAAGAATCGCCCAGTAACATGAATCCAATATATAATGTCTCAAATATTTCACATAGTATAACATGAATTTCACATTGTGTCACATGTAAAATGAAAGCGTCATAAATTTAGTTCGTTCACGAGAGAAAATTTTTAATTGTTTTAGATTGTGATTCGTGCCCCAAGCTTGAAATGAAAGTAACGCTCAAATATAATACACATTAAAATTGAGATAACATAAAAGAGATTTAACGTAAAATGTGGATTGTCACGGAACGTAACATAAGACTATTACAAAGTAAATTGAAGTCTTTTTCGAATTAAGGGAACGTGCTTTGGCCTAATAGACAAATACTCTCATTGAGGAGCGACTAACGATATATGTCCTTCCAGTTACTACATGTCCTTAACAGATTGGGAAATCGAAAATTTGGCGAGATTGAAAATCGAAGAATGGGACTACTTAACAAGATGCGAGTTTCACCTCTAACTTGATAACATCGTACCCTAACGTGGTTAGTACTTATCAAAAGATAAGGGTCCACTAGAGTATGAAATTGAAATTTCCTTCAAGGTTTGGATATCACTCCTAACTTGAGGGTAAATTTCGTGCAAAATTCAAAGTATCGCTGAGTGAAAGTCATCACCAAATGTGGGAATCACCCCTATTTTGGTGAATCATTGTGATTGTGTTATAAGAGTGTCTTTAAGCCTCCAAGTGTGTATTTGTGTTAGCCTTAGGAAAGGCATGTAAGTTTAAGAGTCCGAAGAATATAGGGAGAAGCAAGTAAGATAGAAGGGAAGTTGTTTTAAATAACACATAGTGAGAAAAGCTCCTAAACTATAGACTAGGCAAAGCATTCCTACTTTTCCTAATTCCCTATAGTTATGGCTCTGATACCAATCTGTCACACCCCAACCGATGGCGAAAACATCGGGATGAGACGAACAAATCGTTCATAGCATCATAACATTAAAGTAACAGTATATATTAAATCCAATTTCATAAATAACTAAGATTCAAATACAATGTCTCAAATAACAAAACAAAAACATAACAAACGTTTATTTTAAAGTGCGTTTCTAGAGCTTGTCCTAACTTGATTCCTTCAACATCTTGACTGTCAACCTGCAACATGTATTAAATACATCAACAAAAATGTTGGCGAGCATACAAGTTTGATACATAGAATAGTATGTTTAAAAAATGTTTCAATCATGCCCACAACATGTAACAATAAGCAAGTTTAACTAATATGCTAAAACGGTGTAAACTATGTGTTCAAACCCAAGTTTCCAACGCAAAGTGCCTTTTCCAAAGTCTAACGGGAGGTTAATGTGTTTAACTTAACAATACCCCAAGTCTCAAGGGCGGTGCGTTACTCCTATAGCATATGCATAGTACCATAATTGTTAAGGTAGGCTTGTAATAAGTTAATGAATCACATAGACACGAAAAGTTTACATAGCATAAAGTATCAACAAGCATCAAATTTCTTCATGTTTAAAAATGGATAGAGTGTGCATATAACAAGTCTCAAGCGTTGCGTGTTTTTGGTATAAATACATGTTGCACCCCAAAAGTGATAAAACAAAAAGGGGATCGAGTATACTCACCTTAGGTTGCGTAAAAGTTTCTTGAAAAAATGCACGAGTAAGGATGGAAAAATTCCAAGAGAACGTAACAGTTATCCTAGATATTTAAAATAACACATGACGAACTCGTTATTATTTTAAGTTAAATAGATTAATTATTTAGGTACTTCATCTAGACCTTTAATGTTATAAAAAAGATTGTGAGAAAAAAAAGATATGAATGATGAAGGTGGGTGTCGTTTATATAGGGTTCTCGAGCTTAAAAGGGTGTGATTAGGATCCAAAATTTAAGGCGGGTCGGATTTTGGAAACCCATTTTGACGGATGTTACAGTCTCCCCTACTTTAGGAGATTTCGTCCCCGAAATATAAAGGAACACTTTTGAAAGGATGGCATTCTTGCTAAATTGTTTGGCTAAAATTGAAATTTCGAAATGTGAAATGTGTTGAGAATGCGTAAGTATAACTTGTTGACCGAAAATGATAAAAGATAAAAATTTGATCGTATGGTTGGCATGGTGAAGTTTCTTTGAGAAAGAAGAAGAGTTGGTAACTACCTCCGAGGTAAGGAAATCACCCTAGCTCATTGGTGAAGTTGAAAAGTGGGCGGAGCTAATCGTCAAGGTAAGGAAATCACTCCTATCTTGATGATAAGCTTCCACTTCTGGGAATATGAGTACTAGCATAAAGATTTAGGAAAATTCACTTGACACACTTAGTAAACCAGATTAACGCATCACTGGCATGTGAATAAACAGGTCAACCCATCGTGTACCACAACTGAATGACTTAACATGACCTCTCATTCACGGGTGGTGCGCTACTCCTGTAGCACTACGCATAGTGCTATACATGTTAAGGTGTGGCTTCTTACGAAGTTAATGACAAGTTCATCACATAAGAATCGCCCAGTAACATGAATCCAATATATAATGTCTCAAATATTTCACATAGTATAACATGAATTTCACATTGTGTCACATGTAAAATGAAAGCGTTTTAAATTTAGTTCGTTCACGAGAGAAAATTTTTAATTGTTTTAGATTGTGATTCGTGCCCCAAGCTTGAAATGAAAGTAACGCTCAAATATAATACACATTAAAATTGAGATAACATAAAAGAGATTTAACGTAAAATGTGGATTGTCACGGAACGTAACATAAGACTATTACAAAGTAAATTGAAGTCTTTTTCGAATTAAGGGAACGTGCTTTGGCCTAATAGACAAATACTCTCATTGAGGAGCGACTAACGATATATGTCCTTCCAGTTACTACATGTCCTTAACAGATTGGGAAATCGAAAATTTGGCGAGATTGAAAATCGAAGAATGGGACTACTTAACAAGATGCGAGTTTCACCTCTAACTTGATAACATCGTACCCTAACGTGGTTAGTACTTATCAAAAGATAAGGGTCCACTAGAGTATGAAATTGAAATTTCCTTCAAGGTTTGGATATCACTCCTAACTTGAGGGTAAATTTCGTGCAAAATTCAAAGTATCGCTGAGTGAAAGTCATCACCAAATGTGGGAATCACCCCTATTTTGGTGAATCATTGTGATTGTGTTATAAGAGTGTCTTTAAGCCTCCAAGTGTGTATTTGTGTTAGCCTTAGGAAAGGCATGTAAGTTTAAGAGTCCGAAGAATATAGGGAGAAGCAAGTAAGATAGAAGGGAAGTTGTTTTAAATAACACATAGTGAGAAAAGCTCCTAAACTATAGACTAGGCAAAGCATTCCTACTTTTCCTAATTCCCTATAGTTATGGCTCTGATACCAATCTGTCACACCCCAACCGATGGCGAAAACATCGGGATGAGACGAACAAATCGTTCATAGCATCATAACATTAAAGTAACAGTATATATTAAATCCAATTTCATAAATAACTAAGATTCAAATACAATGTCTCAAATAACAAAACAAAAACATAACAAACGTTTATTTTAAAGTGCGTTTCTAGAGCTTGTCCTAACTTGATTCCTTCAACATCTTGACTGTCAACCTGCAACATGTATTAAATACATCAACAAAAATGTTGGCGAGCATACAAGTTTGATACATAGAATAGTATGTTTAAAAAATGTTTCAATCATGCCCACAACATGTAACAATAAGCAAGTTTAACTAATATGCTAAAACGGTGTAAACTATGTGTTCAAACCCAAGTTTCCAACGCAAAGTGCCTTTTCCAAAGTCTAACGGGAGGTTAATGTGTTTAACTTAACAATACCCCAAGTCTCAAGGGCGGTGCGTTACTCCTATAGCATATGCATAGTACCATAATTGTTAAGGTAGGCTTGTAATAAGTTAATGAATCACATAGACACGAAAAGTTTACATAGCATAAAGTATCAACAAGCATCAAATTTCTTCATGTTTAAAAATGGATAGAGTGTGCATATAACAAGTCTCAAGCGTTGCGTGTTTTTGGTATAAATACATGTTGCACCCCAAAAGTGATAAAACAAAAAGGGGATCGAGTATACTCACCTTAGGTTGCGTAAAAGTTTCTTGAAAAAATGCACGAGTAAGGATGGAAAAATTCCAAGAGAACGTAACAGTTATCCTAGATATTTAAAATAACACATGACGAACTCGTTATTATTTTAAGTTAAATAGATTAATTATTTAGGTACTTCATCTAAACCTTTAATGTTATAAAAACAAAGATTGTGAGAAAAAAGATATGAATGATGAAGGTGGGTGTCGTTTATATAGGATTCTCGAGCTTAAAAGGGTGTGATTAGTACCTAAAATTTAAGGCGGGTCGGATTTTGGAAACCCATTTTGACGGATGTTAAAGTCTCCCCTGCTTTAGGAGATTTCGTCCTCGAAATATAAAGGAAAACTTTTGAAAGGATGGCATTCTTGCTAAATTGTTTGGCTAAAATTGAAATTTCGAAATGTGAAATGTGTTGAGAATGCGTAAGTATAACTTGTTGACCGAAAATGATAAAAGATAAAAATTTGATCGTATGGTTGGCATGGTGAAGTTTCTTTGAGAAAGAAGAAGAGTTGGTAACTACCTCCGAGGTAAGGAAATCACCCTAGCTCATTGGTGAAGTTGAAAAGTGGGCGGAGCTAATCGTCAAGGTAAGGAAATCACTCCTATCTTGATGATAAGCTTCCACTTCTGGAATATGAATACTAGCATAAAGATTTAGGAAAATTCACTTGACACACTTAGTAAACCAGATTAACGCATCACTGGCATGTGAATAAACAGGTCAACCCATCGTGTACCACAACTGAATGACTTAACATGACCTCTCATTCACGGGTGGTGCGCTACTCCTGTAGCACTACGCATAGTGCTATACATGTTAAGGTGTGGCTTCTTACGAAGTTAATGACAAGTTCATCACATAAGAATCGCCCAGTAACATGAATCCAATATATAATATCTCAAATATTTCACATAGTATAACATGAATTTCACATTGTGTCACATGTAAAATGAAAGCGTCATAAATTTAGTTCGTTCACGAGAGAAAATTTTTAATTGTTTTAGATTGTGATTCGTGCCCCAAGCTTGAAATGAAAGTAACGCTCAAATATAATACACATTAAAATTGAGATAACATAAAAGAGATTTAACGTAAAATGTGGATTGTCACGGAACGTAACATAAGACTATTACAAAGTAAATTGAAGTCTTTTTCGAATTAAGGGAACGTGCTTTGGCCTAATAGACAAATACTCTCATTGAGGAGCGACTAACGATATATGTCCTTCCAGTTACTACATGTCCTTAACAGATTGGGAAATCGAAAATTTGGCGAGATTGAAAATCGAAGAATGGGACTACTTAACAAGATGCGAGTTTCACCTCTAACTTGATAACATCGTACCCTAACGTGGTTAGTACTTATCAAAAGATAAGGGTCCACTAGAGTATGAAATTGAAATTTCCTTCAAGGTTTGGATATCACTCCTAACTTGAGGGTAAATTTCGTGCAAAATTCAAAGTATCGCTGAGTGAAAGTCATCACCAAATGTGGGAATCACCCCTATTTTGGTGAATCATTGTGATTGTGTTATAAGAGTGTCTTTAAGCCTCCAAGTGTGTATTTGTGTTAGCCTTAGGAAAGGCATGTAAGTTTAAGAGTCCGAAGAATATAGGGAGAAGCAAGTAAGATAGAAGGGAAGTTGTTTTAAATAACACATAGTGAGAAAAGCTCCTAAACTATAGACTAGGCAAAGCATTCCTACTTTTCCTAATTCCCTATAGTTATGGCTCTGATACCAATCTATCACACCCCAACCGATGGCGAAAACATCGGGATGAGACGAACAAATCGTTCATAGCATCATAACATTAAAGTAACAGTATATATTAAATCCAATTTCATAAATAACTAAGATTCAAATACAATGTCTCAAATAACAAAACAAAAACATAACAAACGTTTATTTTAAAGTGCGTTTCTAGAGCTTGTCCTAACTTGATTCCTTCAACATCTTGACTGTCAACCTGCAACATGTATTAAATACATCAACAAAAATGTTGGCGAGCATACAAGTTTGATACATAGAATAGTATGTTTAAAAAATGTTTCAATCATGCCCACAACATGTAACAATAAGCAAGTTTAACTAATATGCTAAAACGGTGTAAACTATGTGTTCAAACCCAAGTTTCCAACGCAAAGTGCCTTTTCCAAAGTCTAACGGGAGGTTAATGTGTTTAACTTAACAATACCCCAAGTCTCAAGGGCGGTGCGTTACTCCTATAGCATATGCATAGTACCATAATTGTTAAGGTAGGCTTGTAATAAGTTAATGAATCACATAGACACGAAAAGTTTACATAGCATAAAGTATCAACAAGCATCAAATTTCTTCATGTTTAAAAATGGATAGAGTGTGCATATAACAAGTCTCAAGCGTTGCGTGTTTTTGGTATAAATACATGTTGCACCCCAAAAGTGATAAAACAAAAAGGGGATCGAGTATACTCACCTTAGGTTGCGTAAAAGTTTCTTGAAAAAATGCACGAGTAAGGATGGAAAAATTCCAAGAGAACGTAACAGTTATCCTAGATATTTAAAATAACACATGACGAACTCGTTATTATTTTAAGTTAAATAGATTAATTATTTAGGTACTTCATCTAGACCTTTAATGTTATAAAAAAGATTGTGAGAAAAAAAAGATATGAATGATGAAGGTGGGTGTCGTTTATATAGGGTTCTCGAGCTTAAAAGGGTGTGATTAGGATCCAAAATTTAAGGCGGGTCGGATTTTGGAAACCCATTTTGACGGATGTTACAGTCTCCCCTACTTTAGGAGATTTCGTCCCCGAAATATAAAGGAACACTTTTGAAAGGATGGCATTCTTGCTAAATTGTTTGGCTAAAATTGAAATTTCGAAATGTGAAATGTGTTGAGAATGCGTAAGTATAACTTGTTGACCGAAAATGATAAAAGATAAAAAATTTGATCGTATGGTTGGCATGGTGAAGTTTCTTTGAGAAAGAAGAAGAGTTGGTAACTACCTCCGAGGTAAGGAAATCACCCTAGCTCATTGGTGAAGTTGAAAAGTGGGCGGAGCTAATCGTCAAGGTAAGGAAATCACTCCTATCTTGATGATAAGCTTCCACTTCTGGGAATATGAGTACTAGCATAAAGATTTAGGAAAATTCACTTGACACACTTAGTAAACCAGATTAACGCATCACTGGCATGTGAATAAACAGGTCAACCCATCGTGTACCACAACTGAATGACTTAACATGACCTCTCATTCACGGGTGGTGCGCTACTCCTGTAGCACTACGCATAGTGCTATACATGTTAAGGTGTGGCTTCTTACGAAGTTAATGACAAGTTCATCACATAAGAATCGCCCAGTAACATGAATCCAATATATAATGTCTCAAATATTTCACATAGTATAACATGAATTTCACATTGTGTCACATGTAAAATGAAAGCGTCATAAATTTAGTTCGTTCACGAGAGAAAATTTTTAATTGTTTTAGATTGTGATTCGTGCCCCAAGCTTGAAATGAAAGTAACGCTCAAATATAATACACATTAAAATTGAGATAACATAAAAGAGATTTAACGTAAAATGTGGATTGTCACGGAACGTAACATAAGACTATTACAAAGTAAATTGAAGTCTTTTTCGAATTAAGGGAACGTGCTTTGGCCTAATAGACAAATACTCTCATTGAGGAGCGACTAACGATATATGTCCTTCCAGTTACTACATGTCCTTAACAGATTGGGAAATCGAAAATTTGGCGAGATTGAAAATCGAAGAATGGGACTACTTAACAAGATGCGAGTTTCACCTCTAACTTGATAACATCGTACCCTAACGTGGTTAGTACTTATCAAAAGATAAGGGTCCACTAGAGTATGAAATTGAAATTTCCTTCAAGGTTTGGATATCACTCCTAACTTGAGGGTAAATTTCGTGCAAAATTCAAAGTATCGCTGAGTGAAAGTCATCACCAAATGTGGGAATCACCCCTATTTTGGTGAATCATTGTGATTGTGTTATAAGAGTGTCTTTAAGCCTCCAAGTGTGTATTTGTGTTAGCCTTAGGAAAGGCATGTAAGTTTAAGAGTCCGAAGAATATAGGGAGAAGCAAGTAAGATAGAAGGGAAGTTGTTTTAAATAACACATAGTGAGAAAAGCTCCTAAACTATAGACTAGGCAAAGCATTCCTACTTTTCCTAATTCCCTATAGTTATGGCTCTGATACCAATCTGTCACACCCCAACCGATGGCGAAAACATCGGGATGAGACGAACAAATCGTTCATAGCATCATAACATTAAAGTAACAGTATATATTAAATCCAATTTCATAAATAACTAAGATTCAAATACAATGTCTCAAATAACAAAACAAAAACATAACAAACGTTTATTTTAAAGTGCGTTTCTAGAGCTTGTCCTAACTTGATTCCTTCAACATCTTGACTGTCAACCTGCAACATGTATTAAATACATCAACAAAAATGTTGGCGAGCATACAAGTTTGATACATAGAATAGTATGTTTAAAAAATGTTTCAATCATGCCCACAACATGTAACAATAAGCAAGTTTAACTAATATGCTAAAACGGTGTAAACTATGTGTTCAAACCCAAGTTTCCAACGCAAAGTGCCTTTTCCAAAGTCTAACGGAGGTTAATGTGTTTAACTTAACAATACCCCAAGTCTCAAGGGCGGTGCGTTACTCCTATAGCATATGCATAGTACCATAATTGTTAAGGTAGGCTTGTAATAAGTTAATGAATCACATAGACACGAAAAGTTTACATAGCATAAAGTATCAACAAGCATCAAATTTCTTCATGTTTAAAAATGGATAGAGTGTGCATATAACAAGTCTCAAGCGTTGCGTGTTTTTGGTATAAATACATGTTGCACCCCAAAAGTGATAAAACAAAAAGGGGATCGAGTATACTCACCTTAGGTTGCGTAAAAGTTTCTTGAAAAAATGCACGAGTAAGGATGGAAAAATTCCAAGAGAACGTAACAGTTATCCTAGATATTTAAAATAACACATGACGAACTCGTTATTATTTTAAGTTAAATAGATTAATTATTTAGGTACTTCATCTAAACCTTTAATGTTATAAAAACAAAGATTGTGAGAAAAAAGATATGAATGATGAAGGTGGGTGTCGTTTATATAGGATTCTCGAGCTTAAAAGGGTGTGATTAGTACCTAAAATTTAAGGCGGGTCGGATTTTGGAAACCCATTTTGACGGATGTTAAAGTCTCCCCTGCTTTAGGAGATTTCGTCCTCGAAATATAAAGGAAAACTTTTGAAAGGATGGCATTCTTGCTAAATTGTTTGGCTAAAATTGAAATTTCGAAATGTGAAATGTGTTGAGAATGCGTAAGTATAACTTGTTGACCGAAAATGATAAAAGATAAAAATTTGATCGTATGGTTGGCATGGTGAAGTTTCTTTGAGAAAGAAGAAGAGTTGGTAACTACCTCCGAGGTAAGGAAATCACCCTAGCTCATTGGTGAAGTTGAAAAGTGGGCGGAGCTAATCGTCAAGGTAAGGAAATCACTCCTATCTTGATGATAAGCTTCCACTTCTGGGAATATGAATACTAGCATAAAGATTTAGGAAAATTCACTTGACACACTTAGTAAACCAGATTAACGCATCACTGGCATGTGAATAAACAGGTCAACCCATCGTGTACCACAACTGAATGACTTAACATGACCTCTCATTCACGGGTGGTGCGCTACTCCTGTAGCACTACGCATAGTGCTATACATGTTAAGGTGTGGCTTCTTACGAAGTTAATGACAAGTTCATCACATAAGAATCGCCCAGTAACATGAATCCAATATATAATGTCTCAAATATTTCACATAGTATAACATGAATTTCACATTGTGTCACATGTAAAATGAAAGCGTCATAAATTTAGTTCGTTCACGAGAGAAAATTTTTAATTGTTTTAGATTGTGATTCGTGCCCCAAGCTTGAAATGAAAGTAACGCTCAAATATAATACACATTAAAATTGAGATAACATAAAAGAGATTTAACGTAAAATGTGGATTGTCACGGAACGTAACATAAGACTATTACAAAGTAAATTGAAGTCTTTTTCGAATTAAGGGAACGTGCTTTGGCCTAATAGACAAATACTCTCATTGAGGAGCGACTAACGATATATGTCCTTCCAGTTACTACATGTCCTTAACAGATTGGGAAATCGAAAATTTGGCGAGATTGAAAATCGAAGAATGGGACTACTTAACAAGATGCGAGTTTCACCTCTAACTTGATAACATCGTACCCTAACGTGGTTAGTACTTATCAAAAGATAAGGGTCCACTAGAGTATGAAATTGAAATTTCCTTCAAGGTTTGGATATCACTCCTAACTTGAGGGTAAATTTCGTGCAAAATTCAAAGTATCGCTGAGTGAAAGTCATCACCAAATGTGGGAATCACCCCTATTTTGGTGAATCATTGTGATTGTGTTATAAGAGTGTCTTTAAGCCTCCAAGTGTGTATTTGTGTTAGCCTTAGGAAAGGCATGTAAGTTTAAGAGTCCGAAGAATATAGGGAGAAGCAAGTAAGATAGAAGGGAAGTTGTTTTAAATAACACATAGTGAGAAAAGCTCCTAAACTATAGACTAGGCAAAGCATTCCTACTTTTCCTAATTCCCTATAGTTATGGCTCTGATACCAATCTGTCACACCCCAACCGATGGCGAAAACATCGGGATGAGACGAACAAATCGTTCATAGCATCATAACATTAAAGTAACAGTATATATTAAATCCAATTTCATAAATAACTAAGATTCAAATACAATGTCTCAAATAACAAAACAAAAACATAACAAACGTTTATTTTAAAGTGCGTTTCTAGAGCTTGTCCTAACTTGATTCCTTCAACATCTTGACTGTCAACCTGCAACATGTATTAAATACATCAACAAAAATGTTGGCGAGCATACAAGTTTGATACATAGAATAGTATGTTTAAAAAATGTTTCAATCATGCCCACAACATGTAACAATAAGCAAGTTTAACTAATATGCTAAAACGGTGTAAACTATGTGTTCAAACCCAAGTTTCCAACGCAAAGTGCCTTTTCCAAAGTCTAACGGGAGGTTAATGTGTTTAACTTAACAATACCCCAAGTCTCAAGGGCGGTGCGTTACTCCTATAGCATATGCATAGTACCATAATTGTTAAGGTAGGCTTGTAATAAGTTAATGAATCACATAGACACGAAAAGTTTACATAGCATAAAGTATCAACAAGCATCAAATTTCTTCATGTTTAAAAATGGATAGAGTGTGCATATAACAAGTCTCAAGCGTTGCGTGTTTTTGGTATAAATACATGTTGCACCCCAAAAGTGATAAAACAAAAAGGGGATCGAGTATACTCACCTTAGGTTGCGTAAAAGTTTCTTGAAAAAATGCACGAGTAAGGATGGAAAAATTCCAAGAGAACGTAACAGTTATCCTAGATATTTAAAATAACACATGACGAACTCGTTATTATTTTAAGTTAAATAGATTAATTATTTAGGTACTTCATCTAAACCTTTAATGTTATAAAAACAAAGATTGTGAGAAAAAAGATATGAATGATGAAGGTGGGTGTCGTTTATATAGGATTCTCGAGCTTAAAAGGGTGTGATTAGTACCTAAAATTTAAGGCGGGTCGGATTTTGGAAACCCATTTTGACGGATGTTAAAGTCTCCCCTGCTTTAGGAGATTTCGTCCTCGAAATCTAAAGGAAGACTTTTGAAAAGATGGCATTCTTGCTAAAATGTTTGGCTAAAATTGAAATTTTGAAATGTGAATTGTGTTGAGAATGCGTAAGTATAACTTGTTCACAAGTTAAAGCTGAACATAAAAAATCGTTAGGACTTCTACAACAACTTGAAATTCCCACTTGGAAATGATAAATGGTAACTATGGACTTGATTACCATGCTACCAAAGACCAAACGTGGTAATGACACGATTTGGGTTATCATGGATAGGCTGACTAAGTCGGCTCACTTCTTGCCAATAAAAGAGACGTATAGTCCTGAAAAATTGGCTAAGATGTACGTGGACGAGATTGTGTCCCTACATGGAGTGCTGGTATCTATTGTATCCGATAGAGATACAAGATACACGTCTCATTTCTGGAAAAACTTCCAACAATCTTTAGGCACTCGATTGAATTTTAGTACGGCTTACCATCCACAGACTGATGGACAGAGTGAGCGTACCATCCAGACTTTGGAAGACATGCTACGTGCATGCGTAATCGACTTAGGTGGTAGCTGGGATGAAAGCCTACCCCTAATTGAATTCTCCTACAATAATAGTTATCATACAGGCATCAAGGTTGCTCCTTTTGAGGCCTTGTATAGGAGAAAATGCCGAACGCCCGTTTGTTGGGCTGAAGTTGGGGAAGTGATGGGTTGGTAAAAATCCAAGTGTTAATCAATTTAATATTATTGAATTGTGTGAAATACACTATTGAATGGCACTACTTTGATATGGTTTGCATGTTGTAGGCTTTGACAAGTTTAAGGTGCATTTGGGAGGCTTTTTGGAGCATTAAGATCGAAGATATGACAAGCGAGGAAGCAAAACGAGTCAAACAAAGAAATCAAAAAACTGCTGTTTCTGTAGGGCGTCACCGACGGCCCCTAGGGCGTCGCCGACGCCCATTGGATTGTAAAAAACACTAAAGTGGGTTAATTTGGTAAATCAATGTCAAGTTTTGGGGAGTTACACCCTAGTTTCGAAATTGGGGAACTAATACCTCAGAATCCATCATTCTTAATCATCTTGATTACTCTCTAATCATTTCCCATCACCTATTCCAAGAAGCACAACCAAAGATTGAAGATTCGAGCAAGATTATAACCGCGATGCAAGGCTAATTTCCCCAAATCATCCCCGGGTGAAGATTGTGAGTTTCTAGGGTTTGTTTTTCATGTTTTGGTTTGATACAAACATTTGTTAATCTTTGATTGAAATTTGTGAATCATTTGTTGGTATTGCTTTGAACTCAAAATTGTTAAGTTTTCTTGCAACATTGACGTTGAGAGATGATTGCTATCATTAAGTTGTGATTTATGCTAGGGTTTGGTTTTTGTTCTTAATTAATAAAGCCTACTATTGTCTCATATTGTGATGGTTATCTTGCACAGGTTACATATGATAGACAATTGTTGATGTCCAAGATTAGGTTTTCAAATTAACAAACTCAAGAAATCATTGGTGCTCATAACATAATCAAACCATTCATGTTGGATAACTCTAGATACTTATTAATTCAAAACCCGGGTGTGATTATTTTCTAAATAGCGTTCACAAATCCATTTTAATTACCGTTTTGATATTCATCATTCCAATTAACATCATTTAAATCATTTTCTACAAACCAATTGGAATCACATTGTTGGTTCACACTTTCAAACACAATTTTAAAGATAAAAAGTAAGCTTCATAATTGACCCGTTTAATCATTCTAAATCCAAACACTAACCACAGACTCTTTGTGGTTTGACACCCTTCTTACCACTAGCTATATAGTTAAAGGTACTAAGGAACATATTATAAATATTATATTTGAACCGGAGCGCGACACTCCGATCAAGTTTTGGCGCCGTTGCCGGGGAGTTCGTGCGCTTTACGTTTGGATTTATTGATTTTGTGATTAACTATTTAATTGCTTGTTTCTTATTATCGTATCTGCTTTTATGTTACGCGGGTGTGTTACTTGTACAGGTTATAGGTAGTGTATGCATACACGAAATTCCGGGAGAACTTCACTGTTAGTATTCGAGCCAGCAATTGAACGGGTCGTTAGAAGAAACCTAGCCAACCGGTTAGAGGCAACACTTGCCCCTAACAAAAACACCCAAAACTCACCATCCACACCATCCGTTGGAACCGTTCCAATGGATCAACAAAACCCAAACCCTCAAAACCGTAACAATCGTTCGGGGGGTAATAATAACCGCCCACCGGTCAACCCACTTCGACAAAATGAACCTCAAAACCAAAACCCTCCACCCAACCTTAACAACCGTAACTGGAACCAAAAATTGGGTCCTGAGCCAAATTTTAATCAATCAGAGTTTGAACGAGTAGACCCAAACAATGCGGATCAATACAAACCGAATTACGACGAATTAAGGAACAACATTCCGAACGATGCTAGATTTAGTGTTCCAAGTTACCGGTCACCGGATTGGTTTAGCGTAAACACATGGCAATTAGAAGATGAAGGGGAAGATGGTTTTGGGGAGAATGAAAATGATGTGAACTTCTACAACGGTAGGGGTTTCAACCATGAAGATGGGTATCAAAATGCCAACATCAACAACGGGAATGCTGAGTGGGACGACGGGTACGGTTATGGGAATGAATACAATGGTGGGTACAACCAAGATGTCGGTTACCAAAACAATCGCCAACCTCGGAACAACAATCGAAGGAATCCGAACAACTATCGAAATAATAACAACATGTGGATTCCCGAGTTTGTGGGTATGGCTAATCAACCACAAAACCGACGAGCAAATCATGGACCACCGGTTAATCAAGAGGTGAATGGTCCACCGAGAAATAACAATCGCAACAACCAACGTCCACCACAAGGGGTTGACGGTCGGTTTCGACCAATGATATCGGAGAATGATTCTCCAATTGTACCACCTCAAGGAAGATTGGTATTCGATTGCAAGCCCAACTACATAAACATTCTTTCACATTTCAATGGGCGATCAAATGACGAGCCGTATACGCATCTACAAGAATTTTCGGCGATTTGTAGTACTATTGGAGGGGCAACTTCTCACAAGATGAGATTCGCCTTCGACTATTTCAATTCTCCTTAAAAGACAAGGCAAAACAGTGGTTCTTGACTCTGCCTACTAACAGTATTCGTACATGGGTTGAGATGCAACACGTATTCTTGGATGAATACTATTCGATGGCCAAAACCGATGATGCTCGGGATGAAATCCGGTCTTTTAAGCAGTTGTCAAGTGAGCCATTACACGAGGCGTTTATGAGGTATAAGGAGTTGATTAGGAAATGCCCACACCATCAAATTGAGAAGTGGGAGTTGGTGAAGTGTTTTGTAAGGGGTCTAGATGGTGAGACATGGAACCATCTTGAGTCGACTAGCAACGGAACGATATTAAGCAATCATGAGGACGATGATTGGGAATTGCTTGAGAGAATGGCGAAGAGATCAAAAGCCAAAGAGTCGGCTGACCGAGCTAGGAAGCACCCTATCTCCCGGTCACTTCCCGATCTTGATTCTAGTTCAAAGGATCGTGTTTTTACATTAGAACGGGAATTGGCTCGTATGAAGAAAAAGGAAGTTAATGCAGTGCAGTTCGCGGGTTGCGACGGGTGTGGGGGGCTTGACCATAGAACCATCGAATGTCAAATGGGAAAAGCCGAAGATACCAAGAAATCAATAAAGTGTTTGGTGATCGCAAGAATAACGACATGAACTCAAACACTTATCATCCCGGTTTGAGAAATCACCCTAATTTCCGTTATGGGAACGTCGAGAATCAAATGAACCCGAATTTTCATGCGGGTAACCAAGGCGGATCTTCCTACCAAAACCGTCAAGGGGGTAATCAAGGAGGTTATCAACGTAATTACAACCAAGGGTACTAAGGACGTGACGATAACAATTATCAAGGTGGGTACCAACGGAATTACAACAACCAAGGCGGTGGTGGAAGCAGAACGGGTAATCAAAGTGGGGGTGTTAGTGATTTGAATGCGAAGATGGACGCGATGCTCTCCATGATGCAAGAATCAAAAAAAGAGAATGAAATTCGAGATAAATCACACGAGGCATTGGCAAAACAAGTGGGCCAACTAGCGGAGGAAATGGCCCAAATGCGGGGAAGCGGAGGAAGGCTTCCAAGCGACACCACGGTAAATCCATAACATCAAGGCTCTTCCTGAAAGAACACACGTGAGGTACCAATCAATAAAATTTCTTTACGTAGTGGTCGAGTCGTTGATAATGGTGTTGAATCACCACCACCCCAGTTTGTTGAAGGGGTGGTGGAAGATGCTAGTGATGAGGAGAGTTCCAACGGTCAAACGGGTCAAAAGAAAATTGTTTTTGAAAATACTAAAACCAACCCCGTTGTGACCGTCCCCGTCCCTCAAGCTAAGGAAAAGGGTGTGGAGGTTAATAATGCCCCCTATCCCGAAGCTCTGTTGGGACCATCCAAGAAAGTGGTATCAAAACGTGGCCCACAACAAGAAGAAATGTGGGAAATTTTTAAACAAGTGAAATTAATTTACCACTCTTGGATGCAATAAAGCAAGTACCCTCATATGCTAAGTATTTGAAGGAGTTGTGCACACATAAACGAACTGACAAGTTTCCAAAGAAACTTGATTTAACTGAAAATGTTAGTTCGATTCTTTCGGGTGCACTTCCACCAAAACTACAAGATCTAGGAGCGCCCATTATTTCTATTCAAGTGGGAGAATTCAAAATGACACGGGCACTTTTGGATCTTGGAGCAAGTGTGAGTATCTTGCCGGGTAGTTTGTATGACCAATACGAGTTTGGTCCACTTCAGTCGTCTAATACTACCGTGGTGTTGGCGAACTTGACTCCTAAACTACCCCGCGGGATAGTCACTGATGTGATTGTAAAGGTCGATGACTTTTACTATCCGGTGGATTTCCTTGTACATGATTATGTCTTTTTGCACCGAACCAAGCAACCAACGGTTATTCTCGGTCGACCATTTTTGGTGATATCAAACGCCCAAATTAATTGTAAAACAGATACGGTCAACATGACTTTTGGTAACCGTCGGTTGCGGTTGAATGTTTTTTCGGGTAACAAATCCTCTAGTTGGTGACGAATGCTACATGGCGGACATCATTGACGAGTGTATACCTATATGCAACATTGGTGTCGAGGAGGAAAACACAATAGAGGAGTGTTTTATGTTTGACAGGTTACAGTTGGAGACAAATCGAAGCATGGATGAGAAGCGAGGAAGGTTGAGGTGATGGCGGCTAAAGAAGGAAGACCCACTTGGACACACCAAGTGGAAAGTCTTCCGGAGAAGATCGATACAAAGCTAAAGCCGTCATTGATAGAACCTCCGAATGTGGAGCTTAAGGTGTTGCCCAAGCATTTGAAATATGCTTATGTGGGTGAGGGCAACACGCTTCCGGTGATCATTGTGGCCAATCTAACCGGAGAGCAAGAGGAAAAGCTCATGGAGGTCTTGGTCACCATTAGAGCCGCTATTGGTTAGACCATTGATGATCTGAAGGGAATTAGTCCCTCAGTGGTGATGCATAAAATCATCACCGAAGAAGGTATACTCCTTCTCGTGACGCACAAAGGAGATTGAATCCCAACATGCGAGACGTGGTCAAGAAGGAGGTGTTGAAGTGGCTAGATGCGGCTATTATTTACCCCATTTCTGATAGCCAGTGGGTGAGCCTAATGCAGACAGTCCCGAAAAAGGCATGCATTCAAGTCGTCACAAATGACGCAGGTGAAGAGGTTGCCACCCGACCGGTAACCGGGTGGCAAATTTGCATTGATTATAGGAAGTTGAATTCCGCAACTTCTAAAGACCATTTCCCTTTGCCTTTTGTTGACCAAATTGTTGAGAAGTTAGCGGGTCAAAAGTTTTATTGTTTCTTGGATGGGTATTCGGGGTATAATCAAATTGCTATCCATCCAGAAGATCAAGCTAAGACCACGTTTACTTGCCCATACGGTACTTTCGCATTTAGGCGAATGCCATTTGGGCTATGTAATGCCCCCGCCACCTTTCAAAGGTGTATGATGAGTATATTCTCGGACATGGTGGGGGAGTCCTTAGAGATCGTTATGGATGACTTCTCAATTTTTGGATCATCATTTGATGCATGCCTTGATCAATTTGAAAAGGTTTTGAAAAGATGTGTTGAGAAAAATCTAGTTTTAAGTTGGGAGAAGAGCCATTTTATGGTTCAGGAAGGGATTGTTTTGGGGCATGTAGTGTCTAGTCGTGGGATAGAGGTTGACTGTGCAAAGGTGCAAGTCATCTCTACTTTGACGTATCCCACGAGTGTTAAGGGTGTTAGGTCATTCTTAGGTCACGCGGGTTTTTATAGAAGGTTCATAAAAGGGTTTAGTGACATTACAAAACCATTATGTAACTTGTTATTGAAAGATCAACCGTTTGACTTTAATAAAGATTGCCAAATTGCTTTTAACGTGTTGAAAAAGAAACTGGTTGAGGCCCCAATCTTGCAATCACCGAATTGGTCTTTACCATTCGAAATTATGTGTGATGCAAGTGACTACGCGGTGGGGGCCGTGTTGGGTCAAAGGGTAGAAAAGAAACCCGTTGCTATATATTACGCGAGTAAGACTCTCTCGGATGCGCAATTAAATTACACAACTACCGAGAAAGAGCTACTCACGGTGGTATATGCATTGGAAAATTTCTGGGCTTATATTTGGGGTAACAAGGTGATTATATATTCTGACCATTCTACCGTTAGGTACCTCATGGAGAAGAAGGATGCTAAGCCGCGGTTGATTCAATGGCTACTCTTATTACAAGAGTTTGATTTGGAGATCCGAGACAAGAAAGGATGTGAGAATGTGGTAGCCGACCACTTGTCTTGATTGATGGTTGAAGACGGTTCATCATCCATGGAGATTAATGAAACTTTTCCTGATGAGCACATTTTAGTTATTTCCACTTTACCTTGGTTTGCTGACATTGTGAATTATTTGGCAATAGGTACAATGCCGGAGCATTGGTCGAGGAAGAAGAGGATTCATTTCCTCTCACAGGTTAAGCATTACATTTGGGATAAACCGGACTTGTTTAAAGTGGGAGCTGATCAGATGATTCGGAGATGTGTGTCAGATGAGGAAATCCAGAGTGTGTTGATGCACGTGCATTCACTTGCATGTGGAGGTCATTTTAGTTGCCAAAAGATGGGTCACAAAGTGCTTTCTAGTGGTTTATTTTGGCCTACAATATTTAAAGATGCTTTTGAATTTGCCAAAAATTGTAAAATTGCCAACAAGTATGGAGTATTTTTAAGAGGGATGAGATGCCCATGCAACCGATTCTTGTAGTGGACATTTTTGACGTTTGGGGAATCGATTTCATGGGACCCTTCCCCAATTCATATGGCAACTTGTACATCTTGGTGGCCGTGGATTATGTATCCAAATGGGTCGAAGCTGTCGCCACCAAAACGAATGACCATACCGTTGTTTGTAATTTTGTCCAGACAAACATTATTTCAAGGTTTGGGATTCCTCGAGTTATTATAAGTAATCGAGGATCCCATTTCAAAAATTTTAACTTAGGAAAATTACTTAAACGGTATGGTGTTGACCATAGAATTGCAACTCCCTATCACCCCCAAACTAGCGGGCAAGTGGAGGTTCCAATAGGAAAATTAAAGAGATTTTGCAAAAGACCATAAGGGCGGACCGTAAGGATTGGTCAACCAAGTTGAACGATGCTTTATGGGCTTACCGAACGGCTTACAAAACTCCTGCTGGCACCACCCCGTACCGCTTAGTTTTTGGGAAAGGATGTCATATACCGGTTGAACTTGTTCACCGGGCGTTTTGGGCAATTAAAAATGTTAATCTTAAGTATGATGATGCAGGTAGGGAGAGAAAGCTCAAGCTTTGTGAGTTGGAAGAGTTGAGGGAGGAGGCGTATGAGTGTGCTTCCAAGTACAAGGAGAAAATGAAGGTGATGCATGATGCAAAGATTCGGAAGAAAGAATTCGAGGTTGGACAAAAGGTATGGTTATACAACTCAAAATTTAAATTCTTTCCAGTGAAGCTTAGAAGTAAGTGGATGGGCCCGTACGTGATTACCTGGGTCGGTAAGCTTGGTAAGGTGAGCATTGAAGACCCGAAAGATGGGTCGAAGCAAACGGTAAATGGGCATAGGTTAAAGCCGTTCTTGGAAGGTAATGAGGTAGATGAAACACAAAAGGAGTCAGTAAGCTTTCTGGTAAGTGTTCCGACTTATGAGACCGTCTGAGGATCGAATTGTGTAAATTGGTGTTTAGATTTTATTTCTATTTTATTTTTCTTTGCTTGTTTCGTTTCGAACTAACCTTCATATTATGTGTAAATAAAGGAAGCAACATCTAAGTCACGAGGATTCCAGGTATGTGACATGTTCGTTGTGTATTCGGGACAATACACGTTCATTTGGGGGGTGGTAGGTTTCGTTAAACAAATTTTTCGGTTAAAAAATGAAAACAATAAAAACAAAATAAAACCAAACATTTACATACCTTTCAAAAAAATAAAAATTTAAAGAATTCAAATAAGTTAAAACTCAACGATGACATCAGCGTGATGTCATACATGACATCAGCGTGGGTAGCCCATCATCGACGACTTCTCACCAGCCAAACAACCTTCCGACGCATGTTTATCTGCCCGACGCACAAGGGTGCATTGTTGACGCGAGTTCTAAAGACAGTCAGCGATGGGTTACCCACCGTCGCCGACGCGCCCAGCTGAAACGTATCTTTATCCGACGCACCATCTTCTGCCCGACGACTTCCTTTTGCTCTCCGACGTGTTTTTCAAGCACCGTCGGCGACGCTATCACAGCCGTCGTCGATGCCTTTCCTTCGAACTAAATCATCTCCGACGGTTCATCCACTGCCCGACGCCCATCTTAGTTACCTCGACGCAAGAATCAAGTTTCGTCGACGACGGTTACCACCACATCACATACGGAATTTTTTCCAACCAAGGCACGTTTACGTGATGTTAATCCAATGATGTTGACTGGTTCTGTTGTTGTCTTTAGTGATTTTCAATAAAAAAATTTAAACAAAAAATAAAAATAATAATAATAATAATAATAATAATAATAATAATAAAAGCCAACCCGATTCAGAAAACCATAACTCGAGCCACCCAGATCCTATACTCATGATCCAACCCAAACAACTAAAACCTGACCCGTACCTGTTAGTATCCAAATCAAACAGTCTAAATTCAAAAATTGGAATTAACTATGCTAAATCTCAGTCAATTCCAGTCTCCCTCTTCTAATTTCTCACCATCTTTTCTTCTTCTCTTAAACTTCAAGAACACCCAAAACCCTAGATTCTTTAAATCTTAACCGAAGCACACAAATCATAGGTGTTTTTCGATTAATTTTTCGAGAGCAACAAAACCCCGAGGTTGGTTTTGCGAGATTCTTCACGGATTTAGAGTAATCAAAGGTTTAATTCCGAATTTTTGTGGGTTTTTCAAGTTTTCAAGAAAATCTTCAAGCTTTGCATTTGTTTATTCTTATTCATCAACAAAGGTATGTCTCACTCACTTATACATTATTATTACATATTATATGTGTTCCTTGCCAAAATTTTGAACTTGAAAGTTTGAATGTGGTTAGGATAGAGATATATGATGACTTAATATATGTTTGTGAGAAAAAGTATCATACTTTGGTAGTGTGATTATGGATTAAATGTGCTAGCATGAATTTAACATGAGTTGTTTTAAGTGGATGGAAGTTGAGGTTGGATGGTTTGGGGTTAGTTGATGAGCATTGTTGAAAACTACTGTTGAACTAGTTTATTAAAGCTTGTTTATAATAATAATTTGGAATTGGCACTTTTATAAAAGTTTAAATTCTTTTCCGAATCATAATTATTATGAGTTAAATGGCTTTGAAGATAGATTTGTACATGTTCATCAAGGCAAAGACACACTTGCAAGCAAGTGTGGGGATTATGGTTTGGGAATGAAGTGAGGTTATTGAGTTGTTGTAAGTGATATTATTGTGATGTTTATAACCTTTATGCTAATTGTGGTATCATTGGTTTCGTAGGCATCATGGGTTCTTCAAAGAAAAATACAAAGGTCAAGGAAATAGCCAGAAGTTCAAATCCGTCAAAAAGAGCAAGGGTCAGCCTAGCCACACTGAATGAAGACATATTGGTTGGTGATGAAATTCAAGATGAGTTGGATAATCAACTCGGGGCAAGGGATCAATCTAGGGCAGAGGCATTGCCCGATTGGGAAACAGACAAAAGGTTGTCATCATTTAATAAAAAGAAATTAGAGACCTTATTGTACAAGAGTAAGATGGTGGGCTTGACAAATGGGATTGAAGGTGTGATGCTTTGTGAAAGGCTAGTGAATCTAGAAGAGTTGAGGTTGCTGGGAATCACACAAAAGTTTGAAAGATTGGGCTGGGAAGCGGCACTCACCTTTTGTGAGAAAAAATATGTAAAAGTGTACATAAAAGCGATTGAACAGTGGATGTCAACGCTTCGTTGTGTTCCGGGAGACCGCCGACCCGCCTAGAACAATGCAGTTGATTGGAGATGTGGGAGGAAGCAAATGGTGATGTCAATGGAGCATATGAGGAAGATAGCTTATTTTGATTCAGGGCCTCAAGATGAGTATGTTTACGCGGACCCGACAAATTTCTTCTCCTATAAGTTTCTTGGAACTGATCATCCCAGCATTCAAAGAGATTTATTTGTGGAACCCTCAAAGAACCGCACCGAATTGAATTGTGAAGCATGGTTGCTACAGAATATTAATTTAGAAAATATTATGGCGAGATTGGGTGACCGAGGGACAATGAAGATATATGATGTTCGGGTTGTTCACGCTATCATGACGGGGAGGCCAAGGTTCTCTTTTATGCATTTGGCCATGATGGACGTGTGGGAAAGCAGGGAGAGTAAAGAAAGAAATATGATACCCCATGTGAGGTTGTTGTGTGCTATGATGGAGCAGCAGGGTGTTGTTACAAAGGCAACAACTTTTGTGAAGGAAAACATTGTGCATATCGACTTTGCTCAAATGAAAAAAAACGGGTTTGACTTATGATCAAACGAGCCGGTGTCATGTTTTGAAAGACAAGGGATCGGGACCGGGTCGGATTCTTAAAGTGCTAAAGGATGATGCTCCCCCAAGTGAAGAAGAAGATGAAGAAGAGGAAGAGGATGATGAGCCGGATGCTCCAGAGCCCATGACGCGGCCGAGAATACCGCTCGGGAGGCAAAGTAATGAATGGGAAGCAATGATTAGTCAAGGGGGGTAAGGAGTAATGTGTACGATACTTGGTCCAATTTTCACAAAGAACAATATGATCGAATGACTAGAAGTGAAATTTTGGGAACTCTAAGGTATGAAGATATCTTAGCTCGTATGCAAGAGAGACAGAGAGTAGAGAATGAGAGATGGCGGCATTTGTTTATGGGTCTGGAGATTGAGAAAAATAACCGATTCATCTTTGAAACCATAAATCGCCACCATCGCGATTTTGTGGAAGGTAGACCTTATACGGAGTACGCATCTCACATGGATTACTCCACCATTCGTGATCAATCACAAGCGGTGCGGGAGGCGGTAACGAATCCGCAATCATATGCTTCTAGTTTTGTTCCATTCCATCTATCCACACCACCGGTAGAAGGATCATCTTCCTCGGCTCAAGACTCGCGTAGCAACTATAATGAATTTTTGGGTCTCTCTTGAACCTTCCCTACAGGCCTTATCCACCAAGTGACTCGAATGACCCTTACTACCGGTAAGGGGAGGTATGTTTGTTGTTGTACAATTTATTTTTTTGTTTTCGTTCTATCATCATTAAATGAACTTTGTGGGTGTGTTCCCTATATAACCCTCACGAGGCCTTCCTCGTCCTCCCGAGCTATCGGGAGGTTTAAAGGGCTTGTGGTATACGCTAAATGCAACCGTGATTCCTACGAAAGTGAGTTAGGATGTTGTTGTTGTAAACTATCTTTTTCCACTAATCAAAGCAAATAATAGATAACTTGGTAAATGTTTTCATGAAATGGTAAAAGGAATAACTTATGGTTCAATTGTTGTGAGAAGCTTGCTTCTACACAAATTTAAAGTTTGTAGGTATTTTCATGCTTATCGGTGGCAACCATTTTGCTTGGAAACAAGGATATCATGGAATATGAAGAAGGCCAGGTGCATCTATTTCTATCTTCCTAAGCTTTGATTGTTGTATTTTTATTTTCATAGTGGTTTGTAATTGTATATTATTGGGGATGAGGTCATTGTGGTCGTGGTTAAGTCTTGTGCATCCCGGTTACGCTTGAAAAGTTTTCGAAAGTTAAATTCTAAATCTTATCTTTCATTCAAAACACTACACATTTAGGACAATGTCAATCTCAAGTGTGAGGATGGAGAAAAATTGGAAATTTTGAAAACTTTTGCCTTTAAGTCAACTTAATTGTGTTTGAAAACCGAATTTTTCAAAGTAAATCATCGACGGGTTCCAAACCAAACCACATGTATAGGTCTTTAGTCATGGTCATATTCCTTGTGATTGTAGTAAAAAGGTAATTCTAGCAATTGTTTTAAAAGAAAAGGGAATTGGAATGCCTAGCTAGAATTAACAAGCTTTTGGTATAATAAATGCATGCTTCACATCGGTAACCCTTTCGCCCTACTTGGTGAGTTATTGAGCCTACTTTACAACAAAATGAAAATCATTATCATATACATATATGTTTTATTTGTTTGAGGGTAGGCCTTATGTTAGCTCTATGTTAGAACTTGTATGATTTGATACACGCCGAGGCTATGGACTAAACATTCGCACATAGATGATAAAGGCAATTTAGGACCACCCTTTTGTTTTGACACCCTTATTTATGTTTACCACCTTACCCACAAACCAACCATCAGTAGCTAAACTTGAACCTTTTCCCCGTTCTTTCTTAACCCATATCATCACCCAAGTTAAACCTTAAGCCGTTGAAAGCCGTTAAAAAAACGAAAAAAAACCGAAAAAAAGAAACGAAAATGAATAAGTTAGATACGGGTCAAAATTACCCAATGTCTTTTAGTTTATTTGTTTAGTAAAAAAATAAAGATTTTTTTAACGGTTCGTTTCACCATTTTTTCATTTTTAGCCACTTTTTAGCCAAAAATTCCTAACCTTCGCCTAAGCCCAAAACACGTAAGACCTTTTGATATGTGTGGTGTCTATGTGTTGTAGTGGAGGTGTGATTGTCATACAAGCTTATAATTATAGAATAACATAGTTGGTCTTTGAGTGTTTATTACTAGCGCATTACAAGCTAGTTCAGAAATGAAACCGAGAGGAGTGAACAATTGTGAGGGGTGTGTTGCATGAGCATAAACTCCAAAGCACGTTAAGTTTGGTAGGCGTTTCGTGTTTTCAAAAGAGTATCGTATGATTTGCTAGAGAATAACAAATAAACTATGATTAGCATTGTGAATGAGGTATAACTTTGGACCTTAACTAGGAATGGTAAGGAATTTGTGAAGTGTTTTTGTTAAATAATGGTCGGATAATTCTGAAAGAGTTTGCTTGAGGGCAAACAAAAGATAAGTGTGGGGATGTGATGGGTTGGTAAAAATCCAAGTGTTAATCAATTTAATATTATTGAATTGTGTGAAATACACTCTTGAATGGCACTACTTTGATATGGTTTGCATGTTGCAGGCTTTGACAAGTTTAAGGTGCGTTTGGGAGGCTTTTTGGAGCATTAGGATCAAAGACATGACAAGCGAGGAAGCAAAACGAGTCAAACAAAGAAATCAGAAAACTGTTGTTTCTGGAGGGCGTCGTCGACGGCCCCTAGGGCGTCGCCGACGCCCATTGGATTGTAAAAACGCTAAAGTGGGGTTAATTTGGTAAATCAATGTCGAGTTTTGGGGAGTTACACCCTAGTTTCGAAATTGGGGAACTAATACCTCATAATCCATCATTCTTAATCATCTTGATTACTCTCTAATCATTTCCCATCACCTATTCCAAGAAGCACAACCAAAGATTGAAGATTCGAGAAAAATTATAACCGCGATGCAAGGCTAATTTCCCCAAATCATCCCCGGGTGGAAGATTGTGAGTTTCTAGGGTTTGTTTTTCATGTTTTGGTTTGATACAAAATTTGTTAATCTTTGATTGAAATTGTGTGAATCATTTGTTGGTATTGCTTTGAACTCTAAATTGTTATGGTCCGGGCTGACAGCTATTGTTGTTTTGTGGCTTGGAGGCCATACAAAGCTCCAAACCACCTAATTTTGAAACTAGGTGCTCCTAAATTTCTAGACCACGTTATAGGACACTTGTAAGCTTCTCCTAACTCCTCATTACACTTGTGATCACCTCCTTCAAGCTCCACAAGTATAAATAGCACCATTATTCAACCCATTTCTTTGCTCATTCACTTCTTATCTTCTCTACACTCTATCTGGAGGTTCCTAATCCTAAAGGAGCTTCCCCTGAGTTCTAAACATTCTCTTGGATCACTAGTAAGTGTTCCATCCTTTCCTCTTTTCATTTTATAGGCTTTTTAGCCAAAAGTCAAGCGTTATCGTACTAACGCTTTGACTTTCGGTTTAGACCATTATGGTCCAGCCGTTGGTCGAGACGAACATGGCTACGTGGTCGTAATTAGGTACATGCTAGTCCCTCAAGAGGGCACCTCCTAAGAATCACGTTTGCTTGGTCAATTGATGGGTCAACATATTATGTTTTAAAAGTCAAACGGGTCAGTTTTGAAAATAATCATAAACTGATAACGTAGGTGTTATAAAATATTTTTATCACTTTAATAACTTGTTAATAATTATTAGAACATGTGTAAAAATGTTCGGCTCGTCAATTCCAGCTTTAAGGTCGGTTCGCAACCAAAAGTCGTGAAGTTTGACTTCTGCTTTGACTTTTGATTCTGACCCGAATTAGATTAGTTTCCTACTAATCTAAGGTTCCATTATGATCATATATTTATGTTGCATAACCCTTTGAGGCTATATTACATGATCATAATAGTAATCTGAGTTTTATGCAAGTTTTCGTTAAATATGCTATACTTTGACCATTAACGAACTTGCAAATGGATTACATACTGATATTTTTATTAAAAATAAGGTTTTAAAGATTAACGAACTTGCAAATGGATTACATAATGATATGTTAATATAATTAACATATTATGATGCTATTAAATTGATCATAAACTGAGTTTTGACATAATATCGTAAATTAACCTTTTAAAGGACCAAGATGCCCTTTCAGCATCTAAAATAGTTTTAAACCTATTTCCTTTATAAAACTCATTACTTACTGATGTAATATCATAAGTAAGATTATTTGGGATGTCAAATCAGTTTACATTCTGAGTTTAAGTACAAGTTCTTGAAATATGTCGATAAATGACGATAAAGCCTTATGGCACCTAAATGGGTTTTAATCAAACTTTATATACAAAACCTTTTACCCACTGATATGATATATTAAATAGCATATTTTGGTTATATAAACCTGATCATAACATAGTTTTCATTAAACATCGCATAAATCGTCATTTAGCGACTTAAACGCTGTTTCGGCACATAGTATGGTTTTAAACCATATTTGTAACAACCCGATCTTTCGGATTGTTATCCGAATCCTGTTATTTTCGTTTATTTCTGTTTCGAACCCGTTTTGTACTCTGAGATTTATTGTAATGGTTAAACTAATTTGAAACGCATTTTATATGGCTTATTTATCGCATCTAAAAGGCTTAATACTCGTAACTCTCTACGCAAACTCAGATCACAGTTAATTATGCTACTTTATATAACTTATGTGTTATGTGTGCTTTATGTTTTATGGTTGAACTCGCTATCGCAATGCTCTCGCTCACACAAATCGCTCAAATCACATTATTTTATTCACACAACGCTTACCACCTTGCCAAAACGCTTAACATAACTACCTAATACGAACAAAACATTGAACAAATAGCCAACAAACGAATTTGGAACAATTCCTAGCAAAATGGGCAAGTTCGCACGAAATAGACCCCTACTTCACACGAACTTAACCAAGACAAGGGATTGGCCAAGTTCGTGCGAAGTAGTGGCCTACTTTGTGCGAACTTGCACCCTTGCCACCTACTTCTCGCTCACCTATAAATACCCAGCACCTCCACACACACTCCTCTTGCTGCCATTTCGCACCAGAACTCTCCAACCCGCATTTCTCTGATTTCCAAGTAAGAAACGACTAGTTTTATGCAAACCACAATGTTTTCCACTACGATTTTGCACAAGGCTACCTTCGATTTGATTAAAACTTTTTCTTTTACGAAAATCTTCATCTTTTTCCATAAAATTTCTTATTCAAACTTAGATCTACACTTAAATGAGTATATTGGGCTTAGCCTTGGCTTCCCAAGCTAGGAATCTTGATGGTTTCAACTCACCAAGTGTTAGATCTGAGAAAACTGTTTAAAACATTGATTTTTACACCAAAACGGACAAACCGACGTGTGTTTCGTTCACTAGATAGTGGAACGAAGCATGGTCAGACAACATACTTGAAATGGATTCGAAAATACGTCTATTCCAAGTGGAAACTTAGTTCCAGAAGCACAACGACACAAAACAGTCAACTTGGCGAATTGGAGAGCTTCGCACGAATTAGTCCTAGTCGTACGAATTAGTCCAAGTTCTTAAAAGTGACTAAACTGCTCAAAAAGACCTCCCCAGCTTTTGGTTTGCTCAGTAGCTCAAGGTTGGAAGGATGGACACTAGATTTCCCCAACAAACGAAGCGAAAACATACGATTTTGGCACCAAGACATCCCAATTCGCACCAAAAGGGCAACTTCTCACGAACTAGGCACCTAGTTTGCATGAAGTGCACCTCTGGTGAACACCAGGTACAACTTCGCACGAAGTGCACCCTGGTGAGAACTTGGTGCTACTTCGCACGAAGTTCCACTTCTGCGAACTAGCACAAGTTCGCACGAATTAGCCTGTTACCCTCCTGCACTTCGCTTCGACCGTTTCAGCACTTCGGAAGACTGATGCACTTTTGTTCTCGCATACAGGCTGTTCTGGCGCTCCCTTCAATCCATAGCAGATTGTGTTTACTTGCTAAGCACGAACTGTGAGTATACTTGAACCCTTTTTCGCTTAAAACACACTTTTGGGTGTTACATACGTTCTCTATATCAAAACACGCTACACACAACGCTAAACTCTTTTAACGGTAACCGCTCTCGCATGCTATACGTTAATCACTGAATGTTTGTTTGCTATGTGTAAATAATGAGGACTTGCAGACCACCCTTAGCAACGATAGTACCATAGTTTGGACTCAGCACCCGATTGGTTCGGGGGTTGTTAAGGCTCGCATGTTAACTTTACGTGCGTGTTCGCTGTTGTGAGCACGTATCGCGCATACTCCACCTCGTAGTCGTGTTGGTTAGCTTGTATCATTGTTGTTAGCATACTTAGATTTGCCTCTCTACGTGTTACATGTTGGTTATGCGTAAACGCTTTATCGCTATTATTATGCTACTAAACTTGTGTACTCACCTTTACTTTTTTATTGACTTATTTTAACGTATGTAACAGGTTAATGGATTATGTTGCAATTGGACTTAGGATTATCTTTAAAAACTTGTAACAAAAACCTAGTTGTCGAACTGTTTTGTTTGAGAATGATGCAATCCGTACGACTTTTGATATGGATGTTTAGTTCGACTGTTTGGGAAATTGGATGTTATTAAATATTGTCATATTAATAGTCGTTGTGGAAATTCTTGAGCAATCGGTTTGCTTAGTGTCGCGCCCTGTTGATTCCGCCATCGGTTGGGGTGTGACAGATTGATATCAGAGCCATAACTATAGGGAAATAGGTAAAACTTCCATGTTTGAGCTAGTCTATAGTCTAAGTACCAAATAAGACCACTTTTCGACTTAAATACTTGAACCACTTGTCTTAAATGCTTACATGTCTTTCCTAAGGCTAACACAATGTACACCCTTAAAAACGCTCGTATAACACAAACGAGTGATTATGTCGGGATTAGGTGTGAAAACCAAGAACTCTCGATGAGATCACTTACTCTGCGTACTATTTACTTCACGAGATTCTTTCATTAAGTTAGGAGTGATATCCATATCTTGACCGAAATCTCCACCTCTATTTCAGTGGAACTTCGGACTTGTTCGGTGAAAACCACAAACATGGAACGAAGTTGTTAAGTTAGTGGTGAAACCCGCATCTTAATAACAAATTCCACTCCTCGATTTTCAATCTCACCAAAGTCTCGACTATTTTGATGACTCGAGGCACGACGCAACTGGAAGGATAAATGCCGTTAGCCGTAGTACGGGAGAGCATTTGTCTGTTAGGCCAAATCATGCGACCGAACTCAAAGAATTTTCGAATCACTTTGGGTAGTCGCTGTCTCAACACCAAGGACGCTCCAAATTGTTTTAAGCCTGAAATCGCCGATTTTACGCATCATCGAGTTTTATTATTAATTATGTGTTTAAATTTGTGAATTTTACGCTTCATCGATTTCTCGTTTTACTGCATTTCGCTTTACGAAAATGCGCACAACTCGCACAACTCTCGTAATATAAAACGCTAATTAATCGCAAACCAAACTGAAACGCTCAACCCTCTTACGCGAATGTCCTCATACGCGTTATTACTACTCGCTTATTACGCCTATATTACATTTATCTCATACGCGCTACGCATGATTTGTTTGAAAGTGAATACGTGCAAAATATGTGCTTATGTGATTCTGTGCTTATGTGATTATGTGTTGTTGTGATTACGTGATTTTGTGCCTTATGTGAATAATAATAATAAGTATATGGTGTAAAACGCAAAACTTTTAAACAAAACCCATTATAATCTAATCTCGTCTAATTTCCCTATGTGCCATTTTACAATCTCACTTTCGCAAACGGCATCCATGGGATCTCACACTCACCGTACCGCTCAACGCAACAATGCCAACAAGCGAATTGCCTCACTCGTGGCCAAGCAGATGGCCAAGTTAATTCCCCAGATTGTTAGCGAAATCCAAGCCGTGGGCAGCAACTCGTCTGTGGACTCTAAGGGCAATGCCCATAAATCTCGATTCAGTTTTAAGCAGTTTAAATCATGCGGTCCTGCAGCATTCACATGCAAAGATGGACCAATCAAGATGTTTCACTGGATCGACTCGATCGAAGTCACTTTCAGGCAAAGCGGATGTCCTGAAAATCTCCGCACTGTCAACGCCACTAGAGTCTTTCCGTCAAGGGCACCTGACTGGACTGCCGAGCGCAACAGGCGCGGTAATGATGAAGCTTATGCTCTCGCATGGGAAGAACTTTAGGAACTCATGATCAAGGAGTTCCGCCCACCGCACGAAATCCAAAAGCTGGAAAATGAGTTCGGGAATATCAAGCAAGTCGGTGGTGACAACGCAGGACTCACCGCTCGCTTTAAGCAACTCAGCCTCATCTGTCCAGGCCAAGTGGATACCACCGAGAAAGCTATCAAGAAGTATCACGGCGCTCTCCCCGACTGTGTCGTCGACTTTGATCATGCAACAAGACCAACTACCATCGAAAAGACTTACCAACTCGCAGCTGATATCAACGACAAGCGAGTCTTGGCTGGAGCTTTCAAAGTCCCGACAAAGAATCTTAGCCAAGCTACTGTAGATCCAAGTGCCAATACTGCTCCATCTCAAGCCTCCAAGTCAAATCACCAGAATCGCAAGCGAAAGGGCAACAACAAGAAATGTGCAGTAGTCCCAGCGCCGAACTCCCAATCTCGCCAGGATGCTACTCCCAACGCCCCAGCTGCTAAGCGTGCATACACTGGACCTCACCCTTTGTGCTCTAAGTGCACATATCATCATGCGGTTGGAGGATACTACCGCTTTTGTGCCAACTGCAACATCTATGGGCACTTCACGGCTTACTGCCGCACTGGTCCACGTCATCAAGCTCCTCCCGCTCTTGCAGCACCGCCAGCTCCTCTCAATGCCATGCCAGTCAATCAAGCTCCGCAAGCACCAGTTGTACAAGCACGTGCATGCTACGCATGTGGTGATCTAAACCACTTCAGCAATGTCTGCCCGAATCGTGTCATGAAACAAGAACCACAGCAGCCTCACCAACAGCCACCACAGCCACAACAGCAGCAACAACCACAGGCTATGCATGGAAGAGCTTTCAACATCAACCACCGCCAGGCGCAGAACGACAGCAATGTTGTCAATGGTACGTTCCTCATTAATGGTATTTATGCTTCTTTTTTATTTGATACTGGAGCCGATAACTGTTTTGTATCGTTAGAATTCGAAAAGCTTCTAAAATGTAAACGCGCTAACCTCCCAAAGACCTTCGACGTCAAAATCGCCACCAGAAGAACCGTTACTGTTAACTCCGTCCTGCGTGATGGTACTCTCGAACTCAACAATCACAGCTTCTCTATCGATCTCATACCGATGCAACTAGGTAGTTTTGATGTCATAATAGACATGGATTTTCTTCGCGAGAATCGTGCTGAAGTCGTCTGTTTCGATAAAATGATTCGTTTTCCCCTTCCTAACGGAGATCAACTACATGTTTACGGCGAAACACCCACAAAGAAGTTGATGCTTTTGTCATGTACTCAAGCGAACAAGTATTTGCGCAAGCAGTGCATCGCTTTGCTAGCCCATATCGTGAACCTGGAGAAGGAAAAGAAAACCTTGAAAGACGTACCCGTTGTTTGTGATTTCCTAAAGTTTTCCCCGACGATTTACCAGGGTTACCCCCTACTCGTGATGTCGAATTCCGTATTGATCTAATCCCCGGTGCTACACCTGTCGCTAAAGCTCCCTATCGCCTTGCAGCATCCGAAATGCGCGAGCTATCTAGCCAAATTCAAAAGTTACTTGATAAAGGCTTTATATGTCTGAGCACATCACCTTGGGGCGCACCAGTCCTTTTTGTGAAAAAGAAGGATGGATCGTTCCGAATGTGCATCGACTATAGGGAACTTAACAAGCTTACAATTAAGAACCGCAATCCTCTTCCTAGTATCAATGATTTATTTGACCAACTCCAAGGTGCTACTTGTTTTTCGAAGATTGATTTACAATCCGGATATCACAAGCTACGTGTACATGAGCAAGACATTCCAAAAACTGCCTTTCGTACTCGCTATGGCCATTATGAATTCATGGTCATGCCTTTGGACTAAAAAACGCGCCCGCGGTCTTCATGGATTTGATGAACCGTGTGTGCAAAGCCTTTCTGGATCGTTTCGTCATTGTTTTTATCGATGTTATCCTCATTTACTCGAATTCGAGAGCCGAACACGCGCGACATCTTTGTTAAGTTCTCGAACTTCTCCAAGGAAACCGTCTTTACGCCAAATTCTCCAAGTGTAAATTTTGGCTTAACGAAGTTCAATTTCTTGGTCACGTCATCAACAACCAAGGAATCCACGTCGATCCCGCCAAAATTGAAGCTGTAAAGAGTTGGAATACCCCGAAGAATCTGTCCGAGATCCGTTCCTTTCTAGGATTGGCGGGTTACTACCACCGATCCATCGCTGACTTCTCAAAAATCATTGTACATCTTACCTCATTGACTCATAAGGATAACCCTTTTGTTTGGGGTTCCGAATAGGAGGAAGCCTTTCAGACTCTCAAGCGTATGCTTTGCGACGCTCCCGTTCTCGCACTTCCCGACGGAGACGACGATTTCGTTGTTTATTGTGATGGCTCTAACCTAGGTCTCGGCTGTGTTCTCATGCAACGAGACAAGGTTATCGCGTATGCGTCTCGGCAACTCAAAATCCATGAGAAGAACTACACTATCCATGATCTCGAGCTCGGTTGACATTTTTGCGTTAAAGATATGGCGACACTACCTTTATGGTACAAAGTGTACGGTCTTCACCGACCATAAGAGCTTACAACACATCTTTAACCAGAAAGAACTAAACATGCGCCAACGCAGATGAGTGGAACTTCTCAACGATTATGAATGTGAGATACGCTACTATCCCGGCAAAGCAAACGTCGTAGCCGATGCTCTTAGTCTTCGAAGCTATGTGTATAGCATTCATGACGTTCAAGCCCAGAACAAACTCGAAACCCTGATTCTTGAAACCCAGCACGCATGTTTCATTGAGAATACCTTGTATGAGGAAATGAAATGTTGTGCCAAAACCCAGCTGGAGAATAAGTCTAACGGGATCTATTACTTTCTGAATCGCATTTGGATCTCTAGTCGCAACAATCTTCAAGAGTTACTGATGACCGAAGCCCATAAGTCTCGATATTCCATTCACCCCGGTGCCGACAAGATATACCAGGACCTCCATTCTGCCGGGCATGAAAAAGGAGATCGCTCTATATGTTTCGAAATGCTTAACTTGTGCGAAAGTTAAAGCCGAACACCAACGACCCTCTGGCTTACTCGAGCAGCCCGATATCCCGATGTGGAAATGGGAGAGTATAGCTATGGATTTTGTTACAAAACTCCCTCGCACCTCTTCTGGTCACGATAGCATTTGGATTCTCGTAGATCGCCTCACGAAATCTGCTCATTTTATTGCCATACGAGAAGACTATAAGGCAGAACGATTAGCACGAATCTATACCGAGTCATTTGTCGACACGGGACGCCTCGTGACATCATCTCTGATCGCGACGGTCGCTTTACTTCACGTCTCTGGGAAACATTTCAATCCGCACTCGGTACGACTCTTAACCTCAGTACTACGTTTCATCCTCAGACTGACGGCCAGACTGGGCGCACGATTCGCACCCTCGAAGACATGCTTCAATCGTGTGTTATAGATTTCGGTGGTAATTGGGATACACATTTACCTTTAATAGAATTCTCGTACAATAACAGTTATCATACTAGTATTCAAATGGCACCTTTTGAGGCATTATACGGTAGAAAATGTCGATCGCCTGTTGTATGGCACTAGATCGGAGACGTTCAACTCACCAGTCCCGAGTTAATACAAGAAACGACAGACAAAATCCTCCAAATCAGAGACAATCTCCTGAAAGCTCGGAGCCGTCAAAAGAGTTATGCCGATAAACGCCGCAAGCCCCTACCATTCGAAGTTGGAGATCACGTTCTCTTAAAGGTTTCACCTTGGAAAGGAGTGATCCGATTTGGAAAGAAAGGGAAACTAGCGCCACGATACGTGGGTCCTTTTAAGATTCTGGAAAGAATTGGCAAAGTGGCCTACCGACTTGAACAACCGGAAGAACTCAGCAACGTACATCCGACTTTCCAAATCTCGAACCTTAAGAAGTCTTTAGCTGAAAGGAATCTTCATGTGCCAAAACGCTTAAAATAACTACCTAATACGAACAAAATACTGAACAAATAGCCAACGAACGAATTTGGAAACAATTCCTAGCAAAATGGACAAGTTCGCACGAAGTAGACCCCTACTTTGCACGAACTTGACCAAACCAAGGGATTGGCCAAGTTCGTGTGAAGTAGTGGCCTACTTCGCGCGAACTTGCACTCTTGCCACCCACTTCTCCCTCACCTATAAGTACCCAGCACCTCCACACACACTCCTCTTGCTGCCACTTCGCACAAGAACTCTCCAACCCGCATTTCTCTGATTCCCTAGTAAGAAACAACTTGTTTTATACAAACCACAACGTTTTCCACTACGATTTTGCACAAGGCTACCTTCGATTTCATTAAAACTTCTTCTTTTACGAAAATCTTCTCTTTTTTCCATAAACTTCTTATTTCAAACTTAGATCTACACTTAAATGAGTATATTGGGCTTAGCCTTGGCTTCCCAAGCTAGCAACCTTGATGGTTTCAACTCACCAAGTGTTAGATCTGAGAAAATTGTTTAAAACGTTGATTTTTACACCAAAACGGACAAACCGACGTGTGTTTCGTTCACTAGATAGTGGAACAAAGCATGGTCATACAACATACTTGAAATGGATTAGAAAATACGTCTATTCCAAGTGGAAACTCAGTTCCAGAAGCACAAGGACGCAAAACAGTTAACTTTGCGAACTGGACTGCTTCACACGAATTAGTCCTAGTTCGTATGAATCAGTCCTAGTTCGTACGAATCAGTCCAAGTTCTTAAAAGTGACTAAACTGCTCAAAAAGACCTCCCCAGCTTTTGGTTTGCTCAGTAGCTTAAGGTTGGAAGGATGGACACTCGATTTCCCCGACAAACGAAGTGAAAACATACGATTTTGGCACCAAGACATCCCAATTCGCACCAAAAGGGCAACTTCTCACGAACTAGGCACCTAGTTTGCACGAAGTGCACCTCTGGTGAACACCAGGTACAACTTCGCATGAAGTGTACCCTGGTGAGAACTTGGTGCTACTACTTCGTGCGAACTAGCACAAGTTCGCACGAATTAGCTTGTTACCCTCCTGCACTTCGCTTCGACCGTTTCAGCACTTCGGAGACTGATGCACTTCTGTTCTTGCTTAGAGGCTGTTCCGGTGCTCCCTTTAATCCATAGAATATTGTGTTTACTTGCTAAGCACGAACTGTGAGTATACTTGAACCCTTTTTCGCTTAAAACACACTTTTGGGTGTTACACACGTTCTCTATATCAAAACAAGCTACACACAACACTAAACTCTTTACACTAAACGATCTCGCATGCTATACGTGAATCGCTGAATGTTTGTTTGTTATGTGTAAATAATGAGGACTTGCAGACCACCCTTAGCAACGATAGTACTATAGTTTAGACTTAGCACCCGATTGGTTCGGGGGTTGTTAAGGCTCACATATTTACTTTAAGTGCGTGTTCGCTGTTGTGAACACGTATCGCGCATACTCCACCTCGAAGTCGTGTTGGTTAGCTTGTATCATTGTTGTTAGCATACTTAGATTCGCCTCTCTACGTGTTACATGCTGGTTATGCGTAAATGCTTTAACACTATTATTATGCTACTAAACCTGTGTACTCACCTTTACTTATTGTATCATTTTAACGTATGTAACAGGTTGATGGATTACGTTGCAATTGGACTTAGGATTATCTTTAGAAACTTGTAATAAAAATCTAGTTGTCAAACTGTTTTGTTTGAGAATTATGTAATCCATATGAATTTTGATATGAATGTTTAGTTCGATTGTATGGGAAATTGGATGTTAATAAATATTGTCATATTAATAGTCGTTGTGGAAATTCTTGAGCAATCTATTCGCTTAGTGCCGCGCCTTGATGATTTCCGCCATCGCTTGGGGTGTGACAATATTTACGAAACAAGAATTGTTACTTACTAATTTTATAACTTATTTAAAATGTCTTTACAGTAGGTATATGTTATAAACTCAGAATCCCAAATAAGTCCTCAAACTATTTGAAAAATGACCAAAATGCCCCTACGGTGCATAGTTTAGTCTTAAAATATAAACCATACATTTGTTTGATATCCTACTGATAGTATATCATAAATTAAATATTTTTCCAGAAAGTTTATGATCATAACATCAGATTACATGCAAGTTCCTTTTATAAGTCACATAATGACCGAAACGCCCTTGTGAGGCATAGTTTCGTTTTAAAACCTTAACGGACATACATGTTAATATCCTACTGATATTATAACATGTTTAATGTATAATGGCATATGGAACTTGTCTAAGACTCATCCGGTTACCCGGTATCGCTTATATGCGTACGGTTAAGCTTATGTAACTAGTTTACGTAATTTAACCGAAACGGGTTTAACCTTATCATTTTTTTATCTCAAAATCTAGAATGTTATATGTTTACCCATCTTATACAAGTCTTAGTACTTGTCGGGTTTAAACTAAATTCTATTCCGGTAATCGCTTAATCTAGCGTATCTACCGTATTTAATAATTTAAGCTAGTCGGTCCGAGTCTATGACTCAAATAGGACCCGTTAGCATTCTATTTGGTTATTAATGCCATCATTCCAGACTAGAGCCTTTCAGTAGATTGCTACCTTTACTTATCTATTGATTAACGGCTGAGTTAATAAATCTTTGAAAAACTAGCTCAGGTAAATACTTTTAACCTATTTTCCCTATACGGGCTTGGGGTACGGTATATTATTACCGCTTGGTCGGGTATGTTGGATTGTGATTTCACTAAATATCATAACCTGTTTTAATCTGTATTGTCTGATAACTTAAACATTGGAGGTTAACTCGACCGTGTCTTGGATATCCTCGGCTCATTTAAGTTGCTAATGGCCACGACCTAAGCACGGGGTGTAGGCATACACCCGTCAGTTGCTAATGCTAAATTATTTTATATACTCCTTGTGAGTCGTTTAAGTGGCGTGTCGGTTAATCATGTTATTCGATTTTTGCACCGGACCCCATATATATTGACAGACTTCTAAAACAGTATATAAGATCATTTTGAATTGTCCCAAGTTATTTATAAAAATGTGACTTGTGCACTTAAAACAATTTTGAAAAGATTTTCAAAATGTGTCGGTTATTTGTATTTAACAGTGTAAACTGACGTATTTTCAAGAGACTAAGCTACAGGTACCAACACGTAATAGGCTGGGAGCTGCTCTGGTGTCGACATAGAGGGTCTTGCAAGTCCTTAGTTGTGCCTAAAGTCTGTTGAACACTTTTGTACATTTTACGATCTACCTGTGGATCCATTACAACCGTCTCTATATATTTATTTTTGAACTTTGAACAATATCGGGTTGTGATAGTAATTTTATTCCAAGACTTCCATTGTGTTACTCTGTGTTGTTTAATTATGATGATATCAATCTTACGTCACGATATTCCCCACCGGGATCTACGTGGAATTCGGGGTGTGACATATACATAATCTTTCATCCCTTGGTATGCCCCTCACAACTATATCTAAACAATCCCAAAAGTCCCTCTTCTCTTGGTCCCCTAGTCCAACTTGTGGTGCGTAAGCACATACCACTGCTACCTCTCCCCCTAGTACTAACCTCAACACTATAATCATATCAATGTGTCGTATCACCTCAACCACTTCCAAAGCCACTAAAAAACCTACCCCATTCTTTGCCCCATCCGTCCCCGAGTACAATAACTTGTACCCATTACGCACCTCCCCTTTGTGCCCCTTCCACCTAGTCCCTGAAGGCATGCTATCCTTTTCCTACGTCTTTTAAGTGCATCTACCACCTCCAACAATTTACTACTAAGAGTTCCTACATTCCAAGAGGCAACACACAAATTATAATCCATATCCTTTCCCTTTCTTGCACCTCTCTTGGACACGATCTCAAGAAAAAGTCATGACTCCTATCGTCTATGATTGTAACAGCTCACCTGAAAGAGAAATGAAACACACAAGCCCCAAAAACGTCGCTAACACGAAATCACAACCCAACACGTACAAAGATTAATAAGTAGCACAATGATAAATTTTTATTTTCTTTTTACAATGTTAGTGACCAATCCAGAAGCACAAGCTAGTCAACGACTAGCAAGGAACATGCGATAAGAATAATGATCAGGCAAACCCAATAAATCAAAGAGCATACAATTACACGCGCATGCGGTATATCTAATTATCTATGAACCCACACTGTGTACACCCAATAGTCTTTAAGGATTGTGCTAATTTAAGGATCAATAATAATTTGTATATGGAAAGATGTATCTTAAGTAGATGTGCATCAAAAATATACTTGCTTTAAATAACAATGTTGTGTGTCCGGCTAGGTTCTTTCTCTAAATTTGCATTAACTTTATATCAAAAGACATATCTTATATTTTCTCCTTTCACATATGTTTATATATATCAAAATTTGTACTAACTAGATATGTATATGTCACACCCCGATTTCCACGTGTATTTCAGTGGGCCCGATGGGGAGTATCCTGACATACAGTTGATATCATCATAACCAATTACAACACAGAGCAACACAGCGGAAGACTTGGAGTAAAATATAAACTATTACAAACTATAAAGTGTCCAAAGTTCGAAACATAAATATATACAGACAAGGTTTGTAATATGATCCACAGGCGGATCAGATAACATATAAAATGAAAACAGACTCTACAGGCTCAACTCTAAGGTCGCAACTCCTTAATGTGAACGCCCCGCAGCTTCCGGCCTATTGCGTACTTATACCTGTATTTTAATCTTCGAAAATACGTCACTGGTAAATACTGTTAACCGACTCATTTTGAAAACCCTTTCGAAAATGATTTTAGGTGCACTGGCACATTTTATAAAATAAATTGGGACAGTACAAATGACCTTGTATACAGATTTACATGTCAGGCTTTTACATATGGGGCCCGGTATAGAAACCGAGACATGATCGACTAACACACCACTCTAAACTTTCAAAAAGAAAGCAGTTAGCAATTACCCAATGTATGCCTACATGCCATGCTTTAGTTGTGGCCACTAACACTTTAGTGAGCCAAGGATATCCCAGAAACGGTGAAGCCCACCCCCAATGTTTGAGTTTCCGACCAAACAGATCAAAACCGGGTTATGCAATTTTAGTTAATTATCACAACTGGATAAAACATAATATCCTTACCCGACCAAGCGGTAATAATTTACCGTATCCCAAGCCCGTATAGGGAAAATAGGTTAAGAGTATTTACCTGAAGTTAAGTCTTCGAAAAGTCAGAACTCAGCCGCAGATCAATGACAAGCACATGCACAATTTATCGGAAGGCGTTCAGTCTGGAGTGATAGTAATTATTAACCAATATTAGAATACTAACGGGTCCTTAGTTAAGTCTTAGACCTGAACCGGTTAGTCTTACGCTAAAACAATACGGTACGACGCGCTAGATTAAGCGGTGACCGGAATAGGATGTTAGTTGGACCCGACAAGTATATAAACTTGTCTAATATGGGTAAACCAACAACATTCTGGATTTCGATAAGGAAATGACAAAGTTAAACCCGTTTCGGTTAAATTACGTAAACTAGTCACATATGCTTATCTGTAAGCGTATAGGCGAAACCGGGTAACCGGAGGAGTCATATATAAGTTCAACATGAATATATGTTTGAAATATGTTATAAAATCAGTACCTTTGCAAAATATAGGCCCGAGGTATATTCAAAACCGAATTATGCCTTACAAGGGTATTTTGGTCATTTTGGTGTTTATAAAAGATGTTTAAAATGAATTTAATGTCAAGGTCTCTAATATTCTGTAAAAATACTTATTTTATGATGTTATAACAGTAGGATATCAAATATATGTGTGTTTGACGACTTTGAAATAACTTATGTCCCATAAGGGCATTTTAGTAATTTCACACATAATTTTGAAGCCAAAATTGGGATTCTGAGTTCGGGACTTGTACTTACTGTTAAGATGTTGAAAATAAGTTTATAAATCAGTAGGTATCAAGTCTTAGCTCATAGTTACGGTTTTAAACCATACTACGCGCCGAAAAGGTGCAAAAGTCGCTAAAATGTCGTTCAAATCGATGTTTTAAGTTAAACAGAAGTTATTGTAACACCCCAAGTTATTGTAACACCCTTGCTACTCGTTATCACCAATATTGTCCGTTTTGCCCGCTAAGAGCTCACGGATTTATTTTTGGTTGCCCCGGTGGAGACTTCCCAGGAGGTCACCCATCCTGGTACTACTCCCACCTGAGCACGCTTAACTGTGGAGTTCTCCTCTCATCCACTAGCATTAAGCCCAAAACGCGTTGGTGATTTTAGAGGTAGGGCATTACTTATGAACCAGGAATCTCTCCTGTCCACGAACGATGTTGGGAGGTATGCCATTAGGTGTTATAATCACCCCCTTAAGGGACTCATCGTCCTCGATGAGGTTTTGCTCCAACATGTAGGAGGTTGCCATTATCCTCGATGAGGTTTTTTTTGCCCCACATTTGGGAGGTTGCCATTAGGTGTTACAATCACCCCCCCTAAGGGACTCATTGTCCTCGATGAGGTTTTGCCCCAACATGTAGGAGGTTGCCATTATCCTCGATGACTCTCATCCACTAGCATTAAGCCCAAAACGCGTTGGTGATTTTAGAGGTAGGGCATTACTTATGAACCAGGAATCTCTCCTGTCCACGAACGATGTTGGGAGGTATGCCATTAGGTGTTATAATCACCCCCTTAAGGGACTCATCGTCCTCGATGAGGTTTTGCTCCAACATGTAGGAGGTTGCCATTATCCTCGATGAGGTTTTTTTTGCCCCACATTTGGGAGGTTGCCATTAGGTGTTACAATCACCCCCCCTAAGGGACTCATTGTCCTCGATGAGGTTTTGCCCCAACATCCCGAACGGCACAGGAGTGGCTCTGATACCACTCTGTAACACACCTGCCCCTCGTTATCACCAATATTGTCCGTTTTGCCCGCTAAGAGCTCACGGATTTGTTTTTGGTTGCCCCGGTGGAGACTTCCCAGGAGGTCACCCATCCTGGTACTACTCCCACCTGAGCACGCTTAACTGTGGAGTTCTCCTCTCATCCACTAGCATTAAGCCCAAAACGCGTTGGTGATTTTAGAGTTAGGGCATTACTTATGAACCAGGAATCTCTCCTTTCCACGAACGATGTTGGGAGGCATGCCATTAGGTGTTATAATCACCCCCTTAAGGGACTCATCGTCCTCAATGTGGTTTTGCCCCAACACGTAGGAGGTTGCCATTATCCTCGATGAGGTTTTTTTGCCCCACATTTGGGAGGTTGCCATTAGGTGTTACAGTTATGACCCGTTTTATATACCAATAATATGTCATTTAACTTATTACATCATTAGGTTTAATTTTTGGTCATTAAAATATTGATTAAAAATCATTTTGCGTAAAAAATGTAATTTAGTCATTTATCGGCAATTAGCGAATCTTAAAGCTTCATTCAGGTTATAATCTGAATGCACATCACAAATGGTCCGACTTATCATATTACATTAGTAATTATATCATCTTGGTCATAAAATCATGTTAAGTATTTCTAAAATGCCCGAAGGGCATTTTGCCATAAACGCATATTTTGTTAAAATTCAGATTAGAATCAGATCCTTGACATCAGTATAATCAAATTATGATTAGGAATCAGTTTATAACATATATTTATATGCATGTATGTTTAAAACCTCAATTTGTATGAAAATGACCTTTTCGCAAAGTTTTAGATAAATAATTATGGAACTCACATAGAAACTCAGATTTCTAATGAATTGAGTGACGAAACTTTAGGAGGTCATCCTATACTTAATTATGGTCTTAAAGTAACCAAAAGTCAGTACCCAAAATGGCTAAACTTGGTCAGAATCGAAAGTAAATGAAAAGTCAAATATAGCGACTTTCGGTTGCAAACCGATGTTAGATCGAGACTTGTCGAGCCAAAACAGTTTATATAAGTTCTAACACTTATTTTTAAGTTGTTTGTGCATCAAAACATATTTTATAATATCTAGATTGTTAGTTATGAATTTTTATAAAACTGGACAGTTTGACTTTCTTTGACTTTTAGTTTGACTCGTCAATTGATCAAGAATTCGTGGTAATCAGGAGGTGCCCTTTTAAGGGATTAACACCTACATCATTACAATCACGTAGCCACTTTCGTTACACCCCATGGCTGGACTATCAAGGATTTAGATCAAAGTCAAGGCGTATTTACGTCAAGACTTTAATCTTAGCTTAAAATCATAAGAAATCAACTTGGCATGAAATGGAGCACTTACATAGGGTCCAAGGAGTACTTAGAGCAGAAGAGATGCTTCAAACATGATCAGGAGCTCCTCTAGATGAACTTGGTGGATTATGATGAGGAAAAGTGAGTTGCAGGTTCAAGAATTCATCTCATAAAAGGTTATGGAGGACTCCAGGAGGTTTCCAGGTGTTAGAGGACTTCAACATGTGTCAAGGGACGTGGCTAGCATGCAATGAAGGTGCCAAAAGCGGTAAGAGGTGGCAGAACTGAGTTATGCCACATTTTGGTTGCTGGCAAGTCCTTACGGACCGTATGGGTCATGCCTTGTGGTCCGTAAGGATCTCAGGCGCCCATTGATTTAATAATGGTTACGGACCGTAACCAATATGGCTTGTGGTCCGTAACCGCCTCCAGAGAAGAAATATTTGGCATTTTTACACATTGGCCCCTCAATTACGTTCCATGGCATAACGAGGATAAAATAAGCGATTCAACAACCTTGGTCCTTCCCGAGTTGGCACATAGCACACCAAGATTACCAGGACACGTGTCGGAAAAATATTGGACGTAAAAACACGAGGTGTTACATCCTTACCCCCTTAAAATAAATCTCGACCCGGAGATTTCAATCAACAAGTATGGGTACTTTTGTCGCATAACGGACTCAACCTCCCACATGTACTCGGGACCTCTACGAGCGTCCCATTTAACCTTCACACTTGGCACGTGCTTCCTACGATGCTTTTTAACCTTTCGATCTTCGATCGCTACGAGTTTCTCAATGAAATGCAGGTTTTTTTCGATTTGTACGTCTTCGTGTGGCATGGCCAACGATTCATCTGCCAGTCACTTTTTCAAATTGGAGATGTGGAATACATCATGGATTCCACTGAGCTTTTCCGGCAATTTCAACTTATACGCCACAGATCCAATACGTTCAATGATTTCGAACGGTCCGATGTATCTTGGGCTTAACTTGCCCTTCTTTCCAAAGCGCATAACGCCTTTCCAAGGCGACACCTTTAATAAAACCTTGTCCCCTATCTGGAACTGAAGAGGTTTACGCCTCTTATCCGCATAACTCTTCTGCCGATCCCTTGCAGCCTTGAGACGATCATGAATTCGCAAAATCTTATATGTCGTTTCCAGGACAATCTCCGGCCCTTTAAGTTGGGCTTCCCCAACTTCTGCCCAGCAAATGGGCGTCCTACATTTCCTCCCGTAAAGAGATTCAAACGGGGCAGCTTGAATACTTGCATGATAGTTGTTATTGTAGGGGAACTCGACTAGAGGCAAGTGTTTGTCTCAACTTCCTCCTAGATCGATTATACACGCGCGCAACATATCTTCCAACGTTTGTATAGTACGTTCACATTGTCCATCTGTCTGCGGGTGGTATGTCGTACTAAAGTTTAAACGCGTGCCCAAGGCTTGCTGAAAGCTTTTCCAAAAGTGAGAAGTATATCTGGTGTCTCTATCGGACACAATAGATATCGGCACACCGTGTAAGGATACAATCTCATCCACATATACAGTTTTGCCAGCTCATCTGACCTGTAAGTTTCCTTAATGGGCAGAAAGTGTGCCGACTTAGTCAACCTATCCACAAGGACCCATATGGCGTTATTCCCACGGTTCGTCTTTGGTAACTTGGTGATGAAATCCATCGTTACACACTCCCATTTCCACATGGGAATTTCTAGCGGCTGCAGCAGTCCCGACGATTTCTGATGCTCGGCCTTAACTTGCGAACACGTCAGATATTTAGCTACATAAGTAGCTATGGATTTCTTCAGCCCTGCCCACCAATAGATGGGCCTGAAATCCTTGTACATCTTATCACTACCCGGATGAACAGAGTATTTTGAATTATGCGCTTCTTGGAGAATTAATTCCCTAAGTCCTCCAAATGTTGGAATCCAAATTCGTCCACAGAATCTAAGGATTCCGTCACTTCCCTGTGTGAGTTGTTCCACAACTTTGCCCAATTCTTCATTAGGAAGATTCGCTTCTAACAAGGCCATCTTTTGGGCTTCCAGAATCTTTTCTTTCAAACTATTCTTTACTTCTATGTTCTTGGCGTTAACCCGAATGGGTTTAACCCTTTCTTTGAGACTTAAGGCATCGGCAACCACATTTGCCTTGCCTGGGTGATAACGGATCTCACAATCATAATTGTTAAGCGTTTCCATCCGTCGCCGTTGTCACATGTTCAAATCTTTCTGGTTGAATAGATGTTGGAGACTTTTATGATCAGTGTATATAATACACTTCGTTCGATAAAGATAATGCCTCCATAACTTGAGCGCAAACACCACGGCGCCTAATTCCAGGTCGTGCGTGGTGTAATTCCTTTCATGAACCTTCAGCTGTCTTGAAGCATAAGCAATTACTTTTCCTCTTTGGATGAGCACAATCCCATGCCGGTGTGTGATGCATCACAATAGACCACAAAGTCTTCAATTCCTTCTGGTAAGGTTAGCACAGGAGCATTACTTAGTTTCTACTTCAACACTTCAAAGCTTCTTGCTATTTCGGACCCCAATTGAACTTAACATCCTTGCGGGTCAAAGTAGTCAGGGGCGTAGCAATTCTTGAGAAATTTTCGATAAATCTTCGGTAGTAACCAGCTAATCCCAAAAAGCTACGTGTCTTTGACGGGGTTTTAGGGGGCTTGCCAATTCATAACGGCCTCGACCTTAGCGGGGTCTACTTGAATTCCACGTTCCTTGACAACGTGTCCTAAGAACTGAACTTCACGCATCCAAAACTCACACTTCAAAAATTTTGCGTAGAGCTTCTCTTGTCTTAACAATTCCAGAATACTCCTCAAATGTTTCTCGTGGTCAGCCTGACTGCGAGAATAGATAAGTAGGTCGTCTATGAAGACAATGACAAACTTATCTAAGTACGGTTTGCAAATCCTATTCATCAAATTGATAAAGGCCACAGGTGCATTCGTGAGCCCGAAAGGCATCACTAAAAACCCCGTAGTGTCCATACCTTGTTCTAAATGTCGTCTTCGGAACATCTTCTGTACGAACCTTGAGTTGATGATATCCAGACCTCAGATCAATCTTTGAAAAGTAGCTAGCTCCCTGAAGTTGATCAAATAAATCATCGTCCTGGGTAATGGATAGCGATTTTTGATGGTTAACTTGTTTAGTTCCCGGTAGTTGATGCACATTCGCATCGATCCATCCTTTTTCTTTACAAATAAGATTGGAGCTCCCCAAGGTGAGGAACTAGGTTGAATAAAACCCTTTTCTAGTAGTTCATCTAGCTGGGTTCGTAATTCCTTTATTTCTGTAGGTGCCAATCGGTATGGAGCTCTTGAAACAGGAGCGACTCCTGGTATAATATCGATTCTGAACTCTACCTGTCTGTCTGGAGGCAGACCAGGCAAGTCTTCGGGGAAAACATCTGTAAATTCAGAGATAACGGGTAGGTCTTCAATCTTTGGCTTTGGCTCGTCAATGGTCACTTGTGCCATATAAATGACACAACCTTTCTTCAAACACTTCGATGCTTTAAGTAACGATGCTTTTTCCGACAACCCATAATATCGGTCTCCTTATATAGCGAGTGTATCTCCATTTTGGGATTTGATCTCGATTAGTTTCTTGTTACATATGGGCTTGGTTACTACACAACTAATCCATACCAAGAACTACATCGAATCCCGCCAATTTCATTGGCAGAAGTGCAACAGGAATGGAATGATTCTTGATGGATATGGAACATCCATCTAGAATCGTAGAAGCGGTCTCAATCGTTCCATCAGCGAGTTCTATGTCATAGGTTACGTCTAGAGTTCTTATAGGCAAGTTTAATAAGGCACTTAACTTATGGTATACAAAAGATTTATCGGCTCCTGAATCAAAGAGAACTCTAGCATAAACATCATTAAGAAGGAACGTACCTGTTATCATATAGTCGTCATTCACGGCCTCCTTAGCTTTCATCTGGAAAGCACGAGCCCTTCCCTTCTTTGACCCATTGTCCTTAACAGCATCATCTTTCTTATACTTAGGGCAGTTGGTTTGATGTGCCCTTTTTCACCACAATTGTAACAAGTGGCTTCCTTCAAATCTTTACAATTTAGGGCCTTGTGCCCCGTCTTCTTACAGATACCACAGGGTTTGGACTGAGAGTCACCCTGACATGATCCAAAGTGTCGTCGGTTGCACTTCTTGCATTTTGGCCTATCATCCAAACTTTGCTGAAACCGATTTGACCTAAACCTTCGATTTTTGTTCGACCGGTGATTCTGGTCATCATCTCTTTTTCTCTTCCCTTCAGCTTCAGACTTGATGGACCACTGCCTCTTCAAGTCCTGGGTAAGTGTCAAAGCTAACTCTGCTGCAGATCTGAAAGTTTCGGGCCTTGAAGCCCTGACATTGCCCTTGATTTCCGGTTCCAATCCACCAATAAAACACTTGAGCGTTTGGGTTCAGGGGTAATCAGGTAAGGTACCAATCTCGACAAGGAGTTATAATCAGACAAATATTTCTGCAGTCTAACTTCTTCATTTGCAATCCCAGAAAATGTGTTTCAATCTTTTCCACCTCGTAAGGTGGACAATAAGTTTCCTTTATCAATTCACCAAATTTCTTCCAGCTCAAATTATACAAATGAACTTTCCCAGACGATTGAATCATTGACTTCCACCATATGAGAGCATCGCCTTTGAATGACTGTGCCACGTATTTTACTACATCCTTCTCTGCACATCCACTAATTTCTACAACGATCTCAATCTCGTCCAACCATCTCAGAATTTCTACTGCTCCTTTCTCTCCAGTAAAATCTCGCGGCTTGCAAGACATAAGGTACTTATACGAGCAACCTTCCTTCGAAAATTTAGGCTTTTTCTAGTATTCCTCCCTCTCTCTCCTCACATTTGAGGAGAGCTCCGAGTGTTCCTTCCTTTCTGAAAGAGGTTTCAAGAATTGCTTGGTGGTATGCTTGGAGGAGTGCTTGGACGAGTGTTTAGAATGTGAAGCACTTGATTCTAACGGCTTATCAGCATGATCCTTTATTGCCTTTTCAACTTCCGTGGCAATGAGTGCTTGAAGATCTCCTTTGGTCATAACGATGTTCTCATTCGTGTCATCATCCTTCCTTTGGCTGTTCACTTCATTAGAATCCGCCATCTTGTCTGATTAAACTATAATAATAATAATATAAGTTTTAAATTAGTCATACATGCTTGATGACTTGCAACGTATGGTATAGCATAATAGAGCCATACAAACTTGTCAATTTTATGGGGGTGTTTAAGTATGGAACAAAGACCTGTCATTAAGGACAAAAGAATAGCGTCAACGGCTTGCCGCAATGTCTTGGTTTACAAAATGCGAAGATCACAAAAGAATCGCGAAGTTTCGAGGTTCGAACGTAGTTTTACTACCTCAAGACAGGGAGTCATAAACTACAGCTGTCGCTTGTCACTAATGGACATAAATATAGCTCGTAAGCACTACACTACTAATGGGTGTTAAGTAGAATAATCATTATACTGATGGTTGATCAGGATCAAAATAGATCATGTAGGTTTGGACGTAGTCCATTACCTAGACGGCTCGTGTGGTTCCTCAAGTCACACTTACCAGGAGGTTAATATCTTGAATATATTAACTTTTAGAATAAACTCTTAAAATGATTTAATAACTAGTCCAGATCAGGCAGACTAGGGAGGTTTAGAACGTAGTTCACCACCCCTGGATAGAAGAGAAAATCTCAACCTTAACTATCATGGTAGCAAACTATATAACTACCGTTTTTCCAATTCATGTGACCTAATCACTTGGCGGGCGTAAATCATCAAGAGGATCTTTTTGGAAATATTTCGCAGATCATAAATTTCAAACTAAATCGAGACGATCGCTTGAACAAATGGTGCAAGGAATACATAAATAAAATTCCAAAATTCCATTAATAATAATGCGATACAATAGTGTCCTTAAATAGGGCTTTAATAAAGGAAAATTGTCCTTGCAGGGACTATAGTTGAAATAATTAAAATGTCCACGCAGGGACTACATTAAATGAAATGTCCTCACAGGGACTTCTTTAAATTAAATTACATAATAATAATAATAATAATAATAGCGAAGATTTTTAATCCTTCTTTCCCTTAATTGCTCTCATAAGCCCTTTTAGCAGCTTGCTTGTCTTCTTTCCAGATTTAGCCGTCTGCTGCTGTAGTTCTTCCATCCTTTTTAATGCTTCGTTCACAACTTACAGTACAGGTGGTTGTTGCGGCTGTGTTTGAGGTATGGGTGGAGGTTGATAAGGTTAGGATAAAGAGCGTTAAACGCAGCTGCCTCCAAGTATGGATCATTAGAAGGTGCATCATGAATGTAATTGGGCCAGTTGGAGGTATCAATGTGATGGTATCCAGACGGATCTAGATAGGTGGGAATTGGGTTTTCAAAACCCTGAGGCAATGGTGGTAGTTGGGGGTATCAATGTAACATTTGTCAAAAACGGGTTTTCCAAACCCGCTCCGTTTTGTAATCGAATATCAGGTTATAAATGTTCGTTGCGTATTTATGCCTATTTTGATTTTTAATGATACATAATTAATAAACAAACTAATCTATAAAAGTTATAATTGATAAAAAGTAAAAATAAAATAATTAAAAATAAAATGAGGCTGCCGGGACTCGAACCCGGGTCAGCCGGAAGAGAACTCAAAGACTTAACACACACACGCATAACCACTCCGCCACTTGTTGTTTTCTGTCATCTATGGGAAACAAATAAATCTTATAGACAACCATAAATCAACCGGTTACGCCAAATGTAACCGAAATCGGTCACCAAACGTCCAAAGACGTTTGATTGATCTCGGTTTACTGAGTTTAACCGATGCACCGACGCTTTCAATCAAGTTTGCCTTGAATGAACTTAAATTCGAGAGAGGATCGGTTTTTATAACCGAAAACTTTCAATTCCAGGAATACTTCAATCTTTGTCCCCCCTTGCGACTCAAACTCACTCTACAAACCTCCAATTACATTTCCGCACAATTTTCAGTCCACCGGAGAAGATATTTGAACTCGCCGGAAAGTTTCTGCAAGTCGCCAGAAAACCTTATTCTCCATCAAAACGGTAAGTCTTTCAATACCGTCGTGGTCTATCAATTGTTAAGCTATTTCTAACTCGGACCTTTCAATTGAAATCGAATTCAGACGCTGTTATCAGATAATTCCAGTTCGCCGGAAAATTTATGGAAATCCTTATTTTCAGCTGTGAAACGGTATGGACATTTAAACACCCTGTTAACGCTTGTTTAGCACTTCAATTCCACGTTTAGCTAATCAAAACGAATAATTTGCTTGCTCAGTTGAAGTTCATAAAAACAGAGCCGACGCCTTACCGGAATTCTGAGTTGAATTATTCCTCCGGTATGTTTGTTTCCAACACAGTCTTTGTCATTTCATCTCAGTCTTATGAATGTGTTAATCGTTTTAAAACAAGAAAACAGAGGGGTAATCTACTGTCTGTAAAAACTAACGGGGAAGATAAACTGTGCTAACATTATAAGGATAATTAAAATTGGTATTTTAAATGGGTTAGACACACAGTCCAGCGGTGGACTGTGTGCAAATAATACGCACACGCCGCGAGTTCGATCCCTGATACACACACCCTCTATGTAATAAAACGTTTTATTTTTCTAACTGAACCGAGTTAATTTACGTTAGTTGTTAAGTATAATAAAAATTTGTATATTAACCAAGTTAGACACACAGTCCAGCGGTGGACTGTGTGTAACGTTAAAGCACAGGTCCCGGGTTCGAGACCTGTTAGTGACACCGGTTCAATGATTTAAAATGTTTTTGAAAATAAAAGAATTTTGGATAAGCTGAGTTAATATATAAGTATAATTAAAAACGGAATTATTTCGGGTTAGACACGTAGCTCAGTTGGTAGAGCTGTGTGCACGCGTACGGGATGTCTCGGGTTCGAGCCTCACCCAGCGCATTGCAATTACACAATAAACCGGTCAAACAGTCAAAGTCAAAAAGTCAACGGTCAACCCAAAAAGTCAACATATTTTTATATTTTTAATTATTTAATTTAATTTAAAAATCAATTAAAAATGCTTAAAAATAATGTTTTTAAAGATAGGAAATAGCCTTAAACTCGCAAAAATATATCTAAAAATTCTATTAAAATCCTTAATAAAATCCACTCATTTACTATATTTTCCGTTATTATTTAGGTTAGTTAATTCTCGTTATTCCGCTCTTCCAACTCGTGCGCATCTCACCATCTCCAATCAAACGCACCCAATGTGAGTGAATCTTTACAAATTCCCCGTTTTAATCACGTTTTTGGGGTGTATCATATGTCTTGCTACTTATTATACTTAAATCATTGTGCATACATCATATCATGAACAAATGTGTATTCAGTTTGATTCAATTGTTTGTGTGGTTATTGTTAGATTTCATTCATTATTTTCAGTACATGCAATTTCATAGGCCGCCGCTCCCCATTACATTATGAGCGTTGAGCATGTTCCCCATTACATTATGAGCGTGAACCTGGCGTGCCAACATACGATCGGCTCCGTTTGATTGAGCCTTGTTCGTACAGACATTTATCATTTTCAGTACATGCAATACGATCGGCTCCGTTTGATTGAGCCTTGATCGCACAGTTTCATTCATGTTATATATTTATGCAAGTTGACATGTTATGGTATGCTGTTGGTATGTTATTGTATGTTATAGTTTGTGGTTAACATTGTTACTGATTGATTATTTACATTTGCTCACTTATGAATATGCACAATTTTTCCTTGATAAAATAACAAGAAAATCAATTATAAATGTTTATCTAACAAGGTTCACTCGCCAACTTATGTTGACCCAAAAACCCCTATTTTTACACATGATACAGGTGAACCAGTTGCAGCCAGAAACACATAGGATTGGCCTAGAAGAATAAAATGATTTAGAGCTTGGGAATTGTTTAGTTGGTTATTTTCTTTGTATTTGTATGGAGATGTTTAGATTATTGAGAATGTAATTTTGATTTAAATAAATATGAAACATAATAGTAAATATCATGAGCTTTGGTGATAACCCAATTATGCCCCGACTCTTATTCCGCTGCGGGTCGGGGTGTGACAATCAATGTGATGGTATCCAGACGGATCAAAAGTTTTCTGAACGTTTTCTAACATCGTTTCTTCTGTATGGCTCATGATGACCAGGTCATCAATATATACTTCAACGGTTTTCCCGATGTCATCTCCGAAAACTGAGTCCATAAGTCGTTGATACGTGGCTCCCACATTGTGGAGCCCAAAAGGCATTTTTGTATAACAGAAAGTACCTTTTTCTGTGCGAAAAGCCATCTTGTCTTCGTCCTCTTGTTTCATCAGCACTTGATGGTAACCTTTGTAACAGTCGAGAAAACATTTTCCAACAAAACGATGCTAATGAGTCTACTTTTTTGTCAATATCTGGAAGCGAGTAACAATCTTTTGGACAAGCTTTGTTTAAATCCTTAAAATCGACACACATGCGCCATCCGCCGTTATATTTTTTGACCATACGGGGTTCGCCACCAAGGTTTGATACTTGACCTCACGCAGAATACCCTCTTTAAGCAATTCGGTAACTTGTTCGTTCATAGCTTCTGTTTTTTCACTTCCCAAGTTGCGCTTTTTCTGAACTACTGGTTCCGCCGATGGAAAGACATTTAAATAGTTTTCTACAATGTTGCGCAGAACCCCTACCATGTCTGCTGGTGTCCAGGCAAAAATATCCATATTTCGAAACAACAAGGTTTTGAGTTTTGCGCGGATTGTCGTAGAAATTGCAGGACCAAGAATGATTGGTTGCTCTGGATGCTTGTTGTTCAGAACCCATTTCTCATGTTCATTTGGTGATGTTGGTTTAGCAGCCTTAAAAACTGGTTCTTCAATAGATATAATCTCTTTTCTAGCGAAAATGATAGCTACTCCAGTTGGCGTTGGGAAACCACATGCAGCGTGAGGCGCAGACGTGACCATGCTGAAATCTCGCTGCGCTCGACGCCCTAATAAAACGTCATGGCGGGATGTTGCTGGCATTACCATGAAGTTCACTTGAATGGTGCGCGAGTGTTTACCGTTTGAAAGAATCACGGAGAAGACTATCTGTCCAAGAGGGAAGACAGCCTCGCTGCAGAATCCAGTTAACGGGAAGTCAACTGGTTCCAGGCGTGCCTTATCTTCCGGATCTAGCTGCTTGAAACATTGTTCGTATATGATATCCATAGAACTTCCCGGATCTATGAACATGTAGTCAGTCTGGTAATGGCCAAAGATACCTGTTATTACCACTAGTCTTTCTTCTTGAGGTCCGCCTGGAACCACAGGAAATATCACTTGTTGCTCGCGCCATTTCTCTCCTCAGAATCGTTGAAAGCTGCGCTTGCGCAACGAGCCTCCTTAAATCATGGCACTTGTTTCATTTTTTGTTGCTTGGCCCTTCATCGCCACGTGTGAGTTGCCTGACCTCTTTTTGAACTGATTGCACTAAGTGTGTCAACTTACCACTTTTCAAAGCCTTTTCAATTTCCGTGCGCAGGCTAATGCAATTGTCAGTTGTATGCCCTGTGTCTTTGTGGAAATCACAGAAGAGGTTTGGGTCTTGACCTTTTTTGTTCTTCATATGTTGTGGTTGTTTGAACTGATAGTTCTCTGTGCTGAGAACCTCTGCTGGAGATTTGGTGAGAGGAGTCCACTGTCGCTCTCGATTCTCGTTTTTAATGGCTTTCTGAGTTGTGATCTTGTTAATCGTTTCGCGAGCATCCATTGGAGAGTATGGTGAATAAGAACCCTGATTCGAGTCTTTCCAACTCTTCTTAAACTTCCGACCTCCTCTGCTCAGATCCTCAGGACGATGTTGAGGTAGAGGAGGTCTGTTTGAATTGAGGTTTCGCTCGGTTTGCGCATAAACCTTCGCTGCTGCCATGAGCTTATCCCAGCTTTTTGGCAAACCAGTAGTACTAGAAAGCACTTTAATCAGTTCGTCACATCTTACCGCATACTTGAATTGTGCGCAGATAAGATCTTCATGCACATCACCGATCTCTAACACCTCCTTGTTGTAACTCGTAATGAAATCTTCCAAACTCTCGTTGTCTCTTCGCCAGATGTTCATCACATCTGACGAATCTCGAACATAACGACGCTGCTGACTGAAATGAGTAAGGAATTTTTCCTTAAGATCATTCCATGAGGAGAGCTTACATGTTGGTAAGTTATCGAACCAGGGTCGCGCAGCTCCAGTTAACATTTGAACAAACAGATGGCACCACATAGGTAGAGTCCATCCTCCAATAAGTCCTGCGCCAGTAAACAGATGCATGTGATCATCTGGATCTGACAATCCATTAAACTTACCAACGTTTGATGGCAATTTTGCTCGTTCTAGAGGGGCTAGAGCGATTTCCTTCACAAATTTTGATTGTTCTGCGGCTTCAGCAGATCGGTAAATCAAGTTATAATCATGTTCTGCCTCCGGACTATACACTTCTTGGATTTTAGGTTTATAACTAGCATGATCTGCAGACAAACGATTAAAAACACTTGCACTATCTCATTCTTCATAGGTCCTATCATACTCATCGTGTTGGGTGTCCCGCTTCTCTGATGATCGCGGGCCCAAACGTGAGTGGACTGATGGCCGACGTTGAATGTTTTATTCTTGCTTTCTGTTACCAGAATGAACAGAATCATTTATGGTTTAAGAATACATTTGAGTTCCGTCTATAGATACATGCGAAGGCGCACGAACTTGGTTCTGAGTGCCGTAACTCAACGCTCGAGGCGTCGGCAAAGCACGGGCCTGAGGTGTACCAACCGGAGCTTGAAAAGCTGGAGTTCCGGTTTTAGCACACAACTGAGCATACATAGCGTTCAATGCAGTTTGAGACTTAATCAACCATGATAATGGAGTTTCTCCAGGAGGAAGAATTGACACAACGTCAACATGAGGAGCCGCCTGTGTTACTGGAATGTTCGCATGATCTGGATCATACGGAACATCAGCTTCATCGGACGAATCTTCAACAATCTGTCCGTCGACCTGAGGAGCGCCGGTGACGCGATGAATCTCCGATCGAGGACCTGGAAATGATGATCCATCACCCATGAAGCTGCAGATCGAGGTGAAACAAAACGAAAGATAAGAAAAGAAAAGAAAATCGGTGGGCGCTGTGTAGATCTATGGATCGGGCTCTGCATAAAGAGGTTAATCCTTCGTTTGGTTTCAGGAAAGATACTTCGACTGATCCTGCAAAACAGAACCGTCAGCCTCGCCACGGGGAGAAGGGGGTTCTCTCCGTGACCACCCTCCGGCGTGAGAATAAGTACAGGTAGTCGGAAGTAAAGTGAAGTAAGAGAGAAAGTAGTTGAGAGTGAATACCTTCTACTTGAAACCGACGGTCCTTATTTATAGCCGGGTTTTGGCGCCAAAAAAGGATAGATGAAAATTTAACGGAATCTTTGTCATTCCTTTAAGTGTTATGTTCTCCGTCAGAGCACACGGATCGTCCCATTATCAACGGCTAGGGAAGAGCCATGTGTCATCGCGAGATTGGTTGTGCTTTATTGAGGTGAGCATGCCATCATCGTGATTTACTGGAGTGTCGGTGATGTTGACACGTGGCATTCTGTTATTGCAGCAAGGTGATCGTGCACAATGGAATAACTAACTGCATCTGGAACGTTACAGCTGTAACCCTCTGGGGAATCGCCACGTGTCTAGTTTGTTACAACAGAAAGATTCCTTTCGCACGGGTTTCTGGCAAATTTGTTAACTCCAAGCTTAACTCTAACCCTGCGCGCCCGTGCAGGTTTGTTTATGGAAGTTATTCTTTTTGTTTGTTCCTGGCACAAGAATTCCCTGCGCGGCCGTGCAGGGCTTCCCTAAGACCAGATGAATTTCTAAGTTGAGGTATGGTCCTTTGCGCTTCGTGCAAGGTTTTTGGGACCATACCCCTTCACTGCCCTAAAAAAAGCCTATGCAAGCCTGAAAGCAAGGGTGGTCGTTGATGTGAACTCGTTGGTTCTGATGGGAGGTCGTCGACGTGAACTCGTCGGTACCTAAAAAGCTCGTTGGTTCTGACGCAAAGGAGGTCGTCGACGTGAAACTCTTCGGAATTCCAGAGAAATAGTGACGGAAGGTGTGTAATAGAGAGAAGAAACATGCGGAGAGACTCGTCGGAGAGATCACCCTTGCCGGAGGTACCTTGTCTGGCTTGTACCTGTAATAAAGAGAAGAGACTCGCGGGAAACTAGCCGGAGATGAAGGTAATTTGGCCGGTGAAGAAAAAGGCCACCAGTGAAGAAAAAGGTTCGTTGGTGGTGTACGAAGGAAAAATGTACGGAGAGGAAAAGTCAAAAGAAGTCAAAAGATGCAGTTGGTAATGCAGAGAAGAGACTTGCGGGTGGCCATTTTCTATCAATATGTCTTGAATATTGTGAAGATCAATATAATAACTAGATGGCTTATCTTATCAATAGATGTATATGTAAAGTAGGTATACGTATAGTTATATACCGAATCGAGCGCACCTGGAAAAAATGTAACAAAAAATTAATAACGCCAAGTTGTCCTTCATTACCCCAAGATTTGCACCGATGCCTATCTTACGTAGGTATCATTTACATATTCGTAAAAAACCACAAAAAACACAAAAGCTATCATTTACACCGGTCGTAAACTTTAACAAAACCCTAAAAAATATTAAAAACAATGTTCGGTATTTCAAAATAAAAAAAATGTTCAGAATTTCAAACTTGACTTTTTTTACATTCGACACCCTACGTAAAAACATTTACAAACATATGTAAAAATTAAAAATATAAAACAATGTGAAAACATTTTTTACCGCATATAAAACAAAAAGTTAACGTTCTCCACTGTACGCAAAAAAATTTACATTCGACACTCGTACGTGAAAACATTTTACAAACGTATGTAAATGAAACATTTTTTACAAATGCATGTGAAAAATATATTTACGTGTGACGCTTAGAAGAGCTCGATCAGGGGCATAAAATACATTTTTTTACCATATGTAAAAAAACGTTTACTGTCATTGCATACGGTTTAGTATGTAAATTAACAACACCGAAGCCCAAAAATTTCAAACCAACTCTGTTGCAATCAAAAGATACCACTTTTTTTATAAAAATACCACAACACCATAAGTTATATTAAATATATTAACAACATAAATGAGAGAAAAAAATAATAAACTTTAAAAACATGAGAGAAAAAAGATGAATAAACTTTGAAAATTAAAAAGAGAGAGAGAGGAATTATGAATATTTGTAAAAAAAGGAAAAATAAAGAAGAGAATAGAGAAACATGGGATGATGTATAACATGAGATAAGAGAAACATGATGTGATGTATGACATGAGGAGAGATATTGAATATTAAAATTACTAGTTTACCTTTCCAGCCAAAAAACATGCATATATGGCCTCATCTAATTGGTGTATCAGAGTTCTTATGGTTCTCGCAAGTAGGTATGGTTCTCCCTTAAACTGAATCCATATATATATATATATAGGAGGTTCATGCGAGAGCCACTTTATTGCGAGAGCCACTTTATTGCGAGAACCATGAGAACCAATGTGGACATAACAAAATAAACCCACTACCCGACCACCTAAAACAAAAACACAAACACCACCCACCCCACCCAAAAACTAACCCCCCCCCCCCCAAAAAAAATAAAAAATAAAAACTATACCTTACCAACCCTCCCCCCCCCCCCCCCCAAAAGACCTAATGTCACACACTGAAATATCAGAGCTGGCGGTACTGGACTGGTATCTTCATTGCACAGCGGAAGTAATTATTAGCTAAGACTTTTAGGAAATGAACGCCGCTAAGTACTCGAGTTCCAATGGTTTCTCCTATTCCAACCGTGCCATTGTTTATGTAACCTGAGAAAGAAACATGTGAAACATCAACATAAAGTTGAGCGAGTTCATAGTTTGTTTGTATAAGATTTAAAATAAATCTTTTGATAACCGGTTCATGAGATCATAGTATCTCAAAACATATGAAATGTCGTATCGCGTATATTGGTATCAAAATGTTCTCTGTTGTGTTTGTAAACCAATGCATGTAACTGTTGTATTTGTAAACCGGTAACAAAATGTTTTCTGTCATAATGTTTTCTGTCATAATTGTCATCAACGTTGAAATCCTGCCATTGTCATAGTTATAAACCAATATTTAAATCCTGGCCACTGTCATAAGCCAATATTGAAATCCTCGATGTTATTGTTACTCTTAGGGTTCAATGATCTATCAGTGGGTAGCGAGCCCCCTGACATGATGTGTCATAAGTAAATAACCAAACCGAGACAACCCTGTCATTCATAGTTTCATAGGGCTCACAAAAGCACTCTAAACGGACTTGTTTTATTCAGAGTGGAGCGTGTCTCACAACTCAATAGATCTACACCTTTGCACCTTGGTCACCGAGATATTAGTGGGTGATTAATGGTTATTATGTTATCAATCCTACTTATACACATTGATCTAGTTCTTTCTCTAAACCCGTAGCTAACATACCTTTTGTCATAAAAGGTTATAGCATGTATTTCACCCCCGATTGTTATAAAACCGAAAAAAAACATTAAAAAGAAAAGGGGGAAACATGAACTCACAAAGTCTTTGTGCCCCGCAAGTGAAAATGGGCCTAGCCCGTTTAAGTCTAAAATCAGGACCAACCAGTCCTCTTGTTTGTATGTAGGACAATCATGTCCCGTTGTAACTAGGGTAATCCTGTCCCTATCCATGAAACTCATGCACGTTTAAAAAATACGCGAGTGTTTTGTAAAACTGGTATATTGAGCATAAACCTTTCGTAAACCATTTGAGTTATTTGAAATCCTTTCGCAACATGGTTTAGGAATATGAATTTTTCGTTCATCGAAATTTTGTGTACTTTTGCAAAACTTGCATGTCTTTCCACCCCCGAAAATATTTACAAAAATGTAAAACGGTAAAAAGTGGGGGTTAGGAACTCACCTTGATATTCTCATGCAAAGCTAGCTTAGTGTGATTCCATAGTGTTGTTACAAGAACGTGAACTCGCTAGCGTGCAACTAAAGCCTTCCTATTAAGAAATCGAGCTTATAAGTTCTAATGAGGCAACGTAGTTAAACTACGTTTCTGAGCTCTATCGAATCGTTAACAAACGATTCTAAAAAGGTGTTGTTATCTTGCCTTAGAATAACCGATCTATGGTTATTTTATCTCATTTATAATCGGGATAGAACTAAAGTCTTGGAAACACTCAATTTCCCAAAAGATTTAGAATATATATATTTATATATTTAATATAAATATACTTACGAGGTCGTATTAGTTTTCGTATGGAAATACGTAGAAGATGTAATGTCACGACTCGTTGTAAACTTCGTAGACGTAAGTATATATATATGCATATATTCAAAACGTTACGTGTCCAAAACAAGCGTCTTGTGTCGCGTTTATAATAAAAATTGTATAATTGACGCTTGTTATACTTTTGTAATAAAGTGTCGTTCTTGTTTAGGGATCGGAAATAAATATAAATAATTATATTTATTTTTACGAGATTTCAGACTCGTTGGCGTTTGACATAAGTATAAACTATTATGTTTATATAAATAAAGTATTCGAAAATATCCGACTTATCGACGTTTGAAATAAATATATAAAAATTATATTTATTTTATAAATTTTCGGGTCGTAACCGTTGCTAATAAATATAATACTAATTATATTTCTTTTAGATAATCGTCGGATAATAAACGTTTGGATTAAACATAAGAGTTTACGTTTATACGAAATAAGTTTCGGTAGTTGGTTATCTTGTAATCACTTTTATCGAAATGTTCCAAACTTGTTTCGTGAGCCGTAAAGCGTCGCCAAAATAAATAAACTTTTAAATTTATTTTATAAAGTACCTCGTTCTCGTTACATGTCATTTTTTTGTGATATAAATACATTTCGTATTACAAGTTTTTACGAAAAAGGGCAGAGTTTCCCCTGTTTTAAGGATGCCCCGACAATCAAAGTTGTCGATATCATTTCGAAATTCAACACTCAATTCACAATATATTCGACAATATATACTTTCGCCAAAATGCAAAACATAACTAATCTCTAAACGTATTTGGTTTCGAGCTCGGTCGCGTATAAGTATTCTAAAAAAATCGCAAAAGAAATAACTTGCTGCGTTAAAACGTTACCGGGTCCTAAGTTGACCGAGTTCGACCCGGGTTGACCCGAACTTAAAACAAGTCTGACCGTTGACAGCTGTTGACCGACCTTGACCAGGATTAACTCGGTGTTGGCTGAGTTAACCGGCTTACCGTGTGGACCGAGTTGACTCAGTTTTACCGAGTTGAACCAAACCATGCTGAGTCGAACCGAGTTACGTGAGTTGACTCGAACCCGTACCCTAAATCTGGCCCAAACTAGTCTTGGCCCAAACCGACCCGAAAACAACCCGATTCGAATCCCGTAACCGTGAGCCATTACCATTATCGTCGCTACCGCCGGCCGGCCACAGTGCCGCCGCCGGCGGTTCTCCTTCGCTCCCTCTCATCATCATCTCGCCATCATCATCAACATCATCTCGTCATCATCATCGCCATCATCTCGTCATCATCATCGTCGCCGGTCACCACCGCCATAACCCACCACCACTGCCATCGCGGCCGTCGGCTGCCTGTGTGACTACCACCGACCACCCCAACATCTTGCTGCTGCTATCCACTGCTGAAACCACCTTCCTATGGCCATAACCCCACCTGAAACATCAAACAATCTGGCCGGAGAACATAGATCTAGGAAGATCTGGAAGAAAGAGTAGGTTAGAAAGCTTACCGGAGAAGAAAGACTCGAATAGCGCCTGCCGGTGTTGAAACTACCACTATCGTTGCTCCAGTGGGAAAATAGATGCCGGAAATGGACTCAGAAGGTCCGATTTAGGGGGGTACACCCTTGGTCCGCCGTGAAACTCGCCGGAAAAATCCACCGCCGCCTTCCGCTACCGCCTGAGTACCTCCGGCACCGCCGTGCTCCGGCGTCGCTCCGCCGAGCTCTGGTCGCTGGTTTCCGGCTTCTATAGAGAGAACGAGAGAGAGGAGTGAGAGTATGTGTGTGTTTTATGGTGTTGGTGTGTGTGTGTGGGTATATATAGGTAGGGTTTGGAGTGTTTGGGCCCAAGGCCCATTACCTCGTTCCTAGCGTTTTCGAGCGGCCCGATCGCGTTTTTGGAGCCTGTGGTATTATCGAGTATTAGGGTCAAAATTATGTAAAATGGCGTCGGTGGTCGTCGTTTGACGTGTTTGTTAATCGATTGCATTAAAATCGTGAAATTTGCCTCGGAGGTCATTTCTAATCCGTTTTTCGATCCGATTTCGACTGCGTATAATAAATTTGATTAGGAAGCAATATAAGTCATAATATTTCCATTTTAAAGGTGGTACGCGCGTTCGATGCCTCCGTTTTGTTGCCGGCGCGTTCCTGCAGTCGCGTTTTTCATACACGTAAGCATTTTCTGTCATTCGAAGCACCGTGATTCCGCAAAACCAAGTTCATATGCAATAATTAAATGTATAAATTCGTGCTTTTCGGCCTTGTCATTATTCTTGTCCGGTGTCAGTTCGTTGTCGCTTATCGTTCAACAGTTTTCCCAAAAATCGCCATACGCGCACTGTAAAGTTAGAAAGCTGTTTCTAGGCATTTCAAAAGCCTAATTAAGTTGATACGTTTCTTAACGCTATTCATTATCGCCTTAAAAGTTTGTTAATCGCGTAAATAAAAGCCGAAAAGTGCCGGTTGTCACACCTAACCCCCTCACCCCCAAAAAACCTAAACCTAACACCCCCCCCCCCCCAAGCTAAATGATAAAAACTAAACAATAAAGCTAAACCCCACAACTAAATCCCCCCCCCCCCTCCACCAACCCAAAAAAAAATTTTGATTTTTTTTGGACGAAAAGTAGCAATTTAAAAAAAATATTAAAAACATTTTTTTGTGTCTTTTTTAGATTTTTATTTTAGGTATTTTTTGTTGTGTTTACATTGGTTCTCGCAGTTCTCGCAATAAAGGGTGGTTCCTAACGGATCCTTCTACTATATATATATGGTAGGGTTCATGCGAGAATCACCTTTATTACGATAACCATTGTGAACACAAAAATACCTAAAAAGCACACAAAATTTTTTAATAGTTTTTCATAAAATCCGCTATATTTCGTCACTAAAAACAAAACAAAAAAAACAAAAAATTTCGAGTAACAATTATCGATGTACATGTGCATATGTATCATTTCTTTGATAAATTCCATAATATGTTACAAGCATTATACAATTGTACTTTCATTTACACTATCATCCATCTGTAAATACTCTACTTTTTACATTACTAATATTCAAAATGAACATATGCATCATTATGCATGACCATGATATAACGTGTTTTGGTACAAAAAGTTTGTGATTTTGAATGATGAAGTAGGCCCATATACATATCTTTTGTTAGTTATATCTAGTGGTTGATGGTTTGGTTATATTTGTCACATTATGATTTAATATGTTGTTTGATATGGTATGAAGGGTGTTGATGTACATGTGCATAAAGTAATATTATACATATTGGTAACGGTAGTGTATTATGGATGGTAGGAGGTAATGGTAGTGTATTATGGATGTTATGATAGATAACAGGGAAAATGTATTCAAAGTAGTGTACCAAAACATGTTATATCATGTTCATACATATAGATGCTCATGTGCATTTATAATATTGGTAATGTAAAAATTAGTGTATTACGGATGGTAATATAAATGAAAGTAGTGTGTTAAATAGTCAAATATATTTAATATGAACGATAATGTATCTATTCATACTATATCCCATAAACTTCTATAGATGGTGTATAGTAAATATATTTTGTTGCTCTCTTATTGGTCCAAGTGGACTACATGAGCTTTTCTTTTTTATTTTTACTTTTTTCAAATATGTAAAATATGAATTATATCTAAATAGCACATAATTCAATCATGGTTCTAGCTCAAGTGGTTGTTCATTTGTTGTTTATATTTTTTGACTTTTTTGAAAACGTTAATTTCTTCCATAATTTAACAAGCCACAACGATACCGTTCAATGTAAAATTATTTTTATGATTTTCCATCGGTGAAAAATACGTGTCGATATTCTTTTGCATATTTCTTTCGGTTCTACGCCCAGTACCAATGTCGCACCTAACCGAACCGATACCAACCAAAATTCGCGCGGCATAGCGCGTGTATTTGTACTAGTTACATACATTTACTAAGATATAAATATACATGTAATTATTTATATGATATGGTCAATTACATATATTTTTATATCGCTTGAGGATATAGAAATTTTTTATGATGGGTTCAATATTTTTAGAGGCTACAGGTTCATTGGACAAGACATAAAAAAATGAGAGTCGGTTCTACAGTTTATGGACCAGCAAACACTTTTTTTGTCTATAAAAACCTTATATTATGAATAATCCAAATATTAATTATGATGACCAAACAATTTTATTACTAGCATGAACAACAACACAAATGTGAACACGTTTAGATTAAGCAAAAATCTGTACCAGTTAAAACTTATAAGCAAACCCTAAACTAAGTGCACCACACCACATTTGCACTTAAAAAATCATTCGGATAAAGCATTTATTAGACAAACACAACTACATAATCCAGTGAATTCATGAGAAACAAAATGAAGAATTCATCAACAACTAGTTGATGCCTCGCCCGCGTTGCGGGGCGATGGCCGAGTAATGAGCGAGTGTTAGGCAGCTCCTTCACACGAAAAACAATTAAATCGAGTCAACCAATTAAAACAAAACACTTTTATAGTTTGAAAAAAAAAACTAAAACAATGGCAATACTGTTATTTTTAACTAAGGGGAGGTTATTTCTTAACTAGGGTAAAATCGTAATTTGCCAAAAGCTAAAGTGATGGCAGTACTGTAAATTGAAACCAGAGGCAAAATTATAACTATGCGCAAGGGCAAATTCATAATTTTGAACTTAGGGCAACACAGTAATATAAATTTGAACAATTTTAGAACGGAGGCAAAACCATAATTTTATTTTGAATTGAGGCATAATCGTAATTTTGAGTTGGAGCCAAAAGCGTAATTTTATTTTGAACAGGGGCAAAAACGTAATTTTTAACTGAGGGCGAAATCATAATTTTTTAACGGGGAAAAATCTATTTTTGAAGAGAGGGCAAAATCGTAATTTTAAGGTGGGGCAAAAACATATTTTTCTCTTTAGAACTGGGGCGAGAACGTAATTTGAGCTGAGGGCAAAGTCGTAACTGTAGGCTGGGGGCAAAAGCGTAATTTTATTTTGAGCAGGGGGCAAGGCAAAAACGTAATTTTAAACTGTGGGCATAACCGTAATTTTAAATTGTCAAAGAAAATAATAAACAGTTGGTATTTTGAGCTGAGGGCCAAATCGTAATTTTGAGTCGATGGCAAAATCGTAATTTTAGGCTGGGGGGAAAGCGTAATTTTATTTTGAGCAGGAGGGAAAAACAAAATTTTAAACAGGGTAATTTTAAAACGTAAAAAAAATAATAGACGGTTGGTTCAATGAGGGAGTGCCAGGCAGCTGCCTGACACTATTCCCCCGAATGTTTTTTTGTTTATGTAAGAATAGACAAGCACTATTCAAAACGTTTGTTTTTTAATATTAAATTTTATATATATTGTTTAAATAACTCTTCAACCTTATATTACATTAGAATGATTTTAGTATTGTAGATTAAAATGAGGAACTTGAGACAAGTGCGATGGATGAACCTCTCTCTGGCCCATAGTAGAAAAACGTGTAAGGCCCAAGAGATTGGTTATGGTGAATTTGGTGAAGAAAAAAAATAGAAATGACACGATACAGAATCGTACCAGAGACCTCTTGACTAATAGACAATATTTTTGCGACTGTACCACTATTCAACTTCGTTTATACGTTTATCTCGTAATTTATTTACGAGTTCACCTAGATTATATGTTTTCTATTAACAACTCAAAACTTGATGGGTTCGCATGAACCCATTGCTTGATCCACCCTGATCATGTAATCATTCATATTACATACATACACTATATTTTTAAAATAATAAATGCTATATTTTATGGTTTAATTTTAATAAAACTATTATTATTATATTAAAAAACAACTAATGTTCAAAAAAGAAGAAAGTTGGGGGAGTTGATTAGGTGACATTCCGTATTATTCAAATAAGTAGGACGCTAACCAAATGAATTTGCTTTAAAAAGATTAAAGACTATCTGTCATTCTTTAATTGACTGAAGTTAAAGAAGGGTGTTTGAAGTGGTTATTTAATTTCAAAAATGTTTTTCAAGGTAATTATTTACTTAACTTCTTTTATGGAGTATTTAAATAAATGTTTGAATTAGCTTTTGTGGTATGAAAAGTAAAATAAACGTAAAGTATGTGGTAAGTATTCATGTTTGGTTGCAATTTTAAATGGTAAGAATAAACTGGTGATTTTATGTTTAAAAAGTCCAAAAATCATTTAAAAATGAAGTTTTTCTACCTTTTAAAAAACAACTTTTTACCCCTTTTAAAAAAGCCAAAATAAAAAAAAAACACTTTTATAAATGTCAAACATTTTTTAACTTATTGACTTTTAAAAAAACCATAGGTGACCTTCTTTCACCTGTTTACAATTTATTATTAATTTATGTCCTTATATTACATCGTGTCTATTAAGAATTTTGCTTGCAGATGTGGGGTGGGGTATGACAATTCAAGTGAGTTCAGTTTCACATGTGTGGAGTATGATAATTCAAGTGGTTTCAGTTTCACATGTGTTTTAAGTGATAATATTGCTGCTTCATGGCCTTCATCATCTTGAACTTTGGTTCATTTTCGTGTGTGTATTTGGTTCATCACATTTGATCAAGATCTAAATTCAAATTTGTAACGAAATACCATGTCTTGATTGATTCGAGCTAACTCGCACAAAAGTTTGGTGTTATTGAAGCTTCAGCATATTTTCATTCGTTAAATAACGTGTAGCGCGACCTCTAACCTAGTTTAACATATAACAAAAAATGTCGGGACATATGTAACTAACATAATGATGTACCTAGTGTAACACCCCATACCTACTAGTGTTGACATGTCACTCTTACATATATCAAAATTAAAAACCAATCCATAACGTTAAATAAAAAGATCCTAATTACATTTTATTAAATTACTAAAATAAAGAATCTTGGTCAGCAACGTCCTAACGCTCCTCACTGAAATCCCAGATTATCCGGATTACCTGTAAAACAATAAGACAAACACAAAAAAAAACTACGGCTGAGCCAAAAATTACTCAATATTGGAGAAATCAACTGTAAAATTAAAGTAAAAAAAAAGGGAAAACCAAACATAATATAATAGAATTAAGACTGAACTGAAACAATTACTGACTCGAGTACTCAAAACTGATAAAGACAAAAGAATGATACAAAACTGTTACACAAATTGATCTGAAACTCTAACGGAAACAAAAGTCAGTCATATACAAAACTGATACTGATCTGAATACAAAGTTGATGTAGAGACGTTGACCATTATGACTAAAACCATTTTTAATTTATAGACGAACCCATTCTAAAACATCATTTAATAGTACTAATATTTTTAATACCAAATACTTGGCAAAAATATTTTTTTTATATTGAACATTTGAATTATTATCAACATATAATAATTTATCATATTTAATAGCAACCATCGGATACAAAAATAAATAATTTTCTAACTTTGAAAAGTTATATATTTAAGAAAGAGTAATTGATTTAACCTGGATTTCTATACAAAAATAATAATAATAATAATAATAATAATAATAATAATAATAATAATAATAATAATAATAATAATAAATTTCGTAAACCGAGAAACATTTATTCTTTTATAAACAATTTTATCTTAACCATCATTAATAATTCAACGATTTTAAAAACAGGTTATTTGTCTTTGTTAAATAGAAATCCAAATAAAAAAATAAATAAATATTATCTTGTAGTAACGTTGAGATTTAAACGAGATATAATACTTTATTGAATCTCAAAGTAAGTCATTACTTAAGAAAAATAATAATTTAACAATGGTTAAAATACAAATGCTTTGAAATATTTTATGTAAAAATTTTATATAAGTAATTTGTTGTAGCATTGATTTTAATGAATATAAACACTTATATTATGCTTTGTATGGTTTAAAAATAAAAGGTCATACATTATTGAAGTTGATGTTTGATTGACTTTAAGAATTAAAATAGTTTTTATGAAATTAATGATAATTTAGTAGACTCTTCATATGGAAGATAAACTCTTAACTAGAGTTTTATGTAAATTTATTAGTTTTTAATAGAGTTTATGTCTCTAATAAAATCTCTAATTAAGTGAGCCACCCTATGTCTCTTGTATTAAAAGTAGGCTACGTACCTAACTTGATGAGATTGGAAAACTACAAGAGTAAGAATACAAATCACAATAGGTGATGGTGTAGTTGTGTGGGACTTATCACCAACTTTAATTTGTGATTTCTAAATCCAAATGGTCATGTTTATATATATATAATGACAACTTTTCTAATGTGTATCACAAATACAAGGTTAGAGATTGTTCATTGTATAAGCCATAATGAATGAAACTGTTTTGTGTAAACATTTAATTACCTATGTGTGCATTAAAAACAACTAGAAACGTTTTATTTTATAAACTATTTCCATGGGAAACGTTTTATGTAAACCTTCGATTTTATAATGTGTCTGTTATAACATTTTTTTCTAACATGCGTGTTAGAAAACATTTCGTACATGCTTAATAATACTAGACAATATAAAATCAATTGATATTTTGGGTTTTGATTTATGTTTTCATAAACCCTATTTGATATTATTAATATAGTATATTGCAAAACTAAGAAAATGTTTTAGAATGATTTTTAAAACAAAGTTTTGCATAGCATTGATAATTCAAATGGTTTGCTACTCTTGCTAGAAGTAGCATATGGTGAACAAAGTAATAATCTCGTGATATTATAATCTTGTGATAATATTCGGTGGAAACAACTTGGTGTCGTTGTGAACAAATTTAATTGTTTAAGTATACTACTTAAATGTAGTCTTTGTAACAACTTGATGTTGTTTTAAGCATGATTGTCCAAGTTTATAGTTTCAAGATGAAATGGGAAACTTGTACTTACAAGTGTATGGAGTCTTATTGAGGGAGTACCTCAAGACATGCCATAGGACGATATCGTTGAGAAGATTTCGGTCAGAATATAAAGTGTTGAAGATAAAAGCACTTTGAAATTTGATGTCTACATATCGTATATGCTTCCGTTTAAATTTCATATGTTTCTGGATTTAGTTTCCAATGTATTTTATTGTTTTGTGTTCAATATATTCGGATAACACATGCAATCTTGTACAAAGAAATCACTAATTTTTTGTGACGTATAAATTATTTTGTGAAAAATAATTATAACCTCAACTATACATTGTTTAGAAGAATTGGTTTTAAACGGATAATAAATGGAAAGATTCGGACATGAGCAACTTGAGAGTTGTTGCATTGACTAAAAGTCAAAGATGAAACATCAAATGTATAACCACATCATGAGAGAATAATGGAAGAACATAGTGAGTGTATTGAGATGAAATACAAAAACGAGATTCATGTCGACATACTTCGGTAGAAGTCATTGGAAAATTCACAAGTGTGAATTCTAACATATGAAAGAAAAAGTACTATATGTTATTATATACCTTTAATAAATCTTGCGAGATTTGTTCCGAGTGATCTATACGTAGATGCGTCTACCACTTGATTATTGTTAGAACTATATGGAGATTTTATATAGCATCCTAAATATACATATCTCCTAATGAATAAAAATAGATGTGTGCAAATCACTTATGGCAAAATTATGAATGCCATGTTGTTGAGTGTCAATCTAGTTGACTCTGTTTCACACATAATAGTGATTCTAGACGAGGAACATTCATCTTGTTGGTGATGAATGTGTTCACCAAGTGACTTGGATTAAGACTTATGTTTAAGTCCTTGTGGTCAATGGTAAAGCGTTAGAGATCAAAGGTAAACAAGTTATGTTCCTTAATTGAATGATAAAATTTAGCTATGTGCTATATAAATAATTTGTGAGACCTTCGTAAATATTGATATTTTAGGATTATGAATAAGTCTCATTATTTTGTCTTAACAAAGGATGAATGTTGCAAAGTGATATTATGGTATCCTTAAGACTGTGAAGAATCAGAGTGATGCATCTTCTGTTCACATGCTAACGTATTGGAGTCTAACGCATGCTAGACTAGTACTTGGTTGATTATGGGTCTTGACGAAGACTAATGAACTCTAAACATTCATATGTGTATGAACACAAAAAGAATTTATGTACAGACAAAGTTGAGGGAGAATTTCCATTCATTATAAGGAAAAGACATGTAAGTTTTGAAGAGTTTGTTCGAAAAACTAATGAGGAGAACTCATTGTCTAGGCTTATTCTAGAAGGTAAGTTAGAATTATTCTAAGTTGGTGACAAACTTATGACAATGGCATGTGTTGCTTTGGTCAGCTCGGAAGCTTATGTAAGCTATTGCAATATGAGTTGAATTCACTAATACAATGAGGTTGATCTTGTTCAATCATATGTGTATAAATGTCGCCATAAGTGAAGTTACGAAAGTGTTGATCAAATGACAAGAAATGCAGGGGGGTGGGGGTGGGAGACATTTAAGAAACAACCCTATAAGGGTATGTAGAAATGGTTTCATTACCTCATATGAATGTTATCCAATAACACTTAAAAGTGGGGGTGTCTTGCATTTGTATCATAAAAGCAATAAGGATTTTGTAATCCAATCTAACACTGCAAACAGACGACTAAGTGGAGGACACAAAGGTCGTAGTGCATAATGGAGATGTGTTTGCCTTAAATGATATGCATATATTACAAAGACATATATTATAACCAGATTTAGATGGCCACTGAGGTTATAGTCTTAGAAGTTGACAATAGGCAATGTTAACTTTCGAGTTAAGAACACATCATGACAACTAATCTCAAATATGCAAAGTTATTTGTTCCAACTAGACAAAGTAAAATATAATGTTATGGATCCAACAACCTGAGGGTTTATTAGAGATCAAGTTGAGGAATGAGACTAAAGTCCACGGAAAAAAGGTGTGTGGAGGAAACCTAACTTAGTTGACTGGAGATCCCAAGATCTAAGTTCAATAGGACAACGAATTCATATGCCTAAGGGTGGTTACTGTGGGGGCATAACTGACATGCATAGCTAGTATATATAGTTATATATAACCCCTAAACGATAAAAGGGTGTTTGAATACGTCCTAGTCAATTCCTATGATATTCAGTGCCAAAGAGTGAGGCTAAGCATAATATGTGGTAAATGATTTTGATAAATCACGATAACCACAATGCTTTTAATGATCTAAGGAGAATCACCTATGTTAGAGAGAAGTGGGGTCGCTTCGAATGGAACTGAGGGCACAATTCCTAGAGCTCTCGCGGAACCAGGAAAGTGTTCCACGACCATTATTGGACACGACTATGATGAGATGACCCGGCTAAGAAGAGTCTTGTGTGAAGTGTATTGTCGTCTACACAAACGGTAGACAAGTTCAAAGACATTGATGTCTACTAAGAGTTAGTGGGCTAAGTGCATTTTATGAGCAAAGGTTCATGAGCAAAGGTTCAAAGGGTAACACCAACTATTGTAAGCAAAACTCAACTGTCGAGGTTCCATTGGAAATTTTATGTGTTTTGAACGATCTCCATTCATGTGGGGGATTGTTTGAAATTTGGTGAATGGATATATAATATATTTATAATTTAATGAAATTATAAATATTAATTAGAATCTTCATATGGTGAATAAAAAGAGAAACTCTTGAGTAGAGCTTCTTGATGACATTTAATTAGTTTTATTAGAGTTTTTAAGTCTCTAATTAAAGTAGCTAATTAAGTGAAACCTTTCACTAATCCTTAACTCTTGTACAACTAAAGGCTATGTGCTTCTTTTTGTGTATATAAGAATGTTGTATTGCTTGATACAATGAGAATACTAGGAGGATGAACACTTGAAGACCAATTAGAGAGAGGAGTACTCTTTACTTGTTTTCCACCACATGAGTTCAAACACTACAATTACCCGATGTAACCTTGGGCGCGTGAGACGTCTCCGGCAGTACAGACTGCTTCGGCTGTTGTACCCTGGGAGACAGACGTGTCGTCTTTAGTAGAGGCGCGAAATCTGTTTTAAGGGAAGCGTTTTGAACACGTGACACAACCAAAATCATCAACGTTTTAGTGTGCTCTTTGTTGCAGTCAAGGAGTATCTTTCAAGACTCAAGATGATGAATACTCGAGTCTAGGATGCTATCAAATGCGCGTGAAGGACCCACCAGAGATGCGGCTTGAATCAAGATTGGTATATATAATTATATTTTATATTCCTTTTATTTAGTTATTGCAACCGGTATTGTACTATGATATTTCCAACGAATAACGACAGTCTCGTTATTATATATATTTTGTAATTATATTTTATAAAAGGTGAACCTAGTTCCTACAATAACTTATCATAACAAAATCAGAAACAAAACATATTCACATACTGAAACATATACTAACTTACACGACATATGTATTTCAACAAAACAAGTCGTGTAACACAGAAGCACCCAAAGTTAGAAACAAAGAGGTACACAGATAGCTACTCTATGCACCAATGAAGTGGTGAGTGTGGCGTGCACCCATTATTCCGTCCCCCAAAATTCGAAAGTCAGAAGTTAGAATAGAATTAGGATCGATCCGTACGCCTCTAAGCGGCCGATGTGCTACACAAACACAAGTCAGAGACGCCGTGATTTGGATTACGCAGTGTTAGTGCATATGTTTTTTGCCTATGTTTTGAAGTAATAGGACTAAGAATGTTAGATGTGTTATTGTATGTAAAAAGGCTCATTCGTACGGATGAGGTCATCTGCACGGTTGAAGCTAATGAGGTCATCTGCACGGTTGAAGCTCATCCGTATGGATGAGCTGGTCAGCACAAAAATGTTCATCCGTCCCAAAAAAATCTTTTCATGTCTATAAATAGGAGTGTTGGGATGTGAGTTAATAAGGGATGTACGAACACTGAGTCGAAGTGTTGTCAAAATTGTACCGTAAATGTGAAGTTAATGAAAGGCGTAGAAAATTGTGAAATCTTGTGTTTCTGCCTAATTCTGATAGATTCCGCACATCTGACTTAGTATTAGATATCTCCGAGATCTTTAACGTCGATCTTAAACTAGACCTACGAGTGGTATTAGAGCCAGAGGGCTGATATCTACCAGAACACACAAGAGTTGGACTTTGGAAGACTTTTTTTTTGTTCATTTTCTTAGTTTTCATACTTCCTACGGACAAAATAGACTGATTTTTTCAAGAATTGTAGAAAACTCATTTTTAATCTACATATTAAAAAAAGTAGATTAAAATTCAAAAGCTACCATGCTAAAATTTTCAAAAAACGAGAAAATCATGTTTTTGTTCATTCGTGCGAACGAACTCGTTCGCACGAACTAGACTTTGTCCACATGAACAAGGTTCATTCGCACGGAAGTAACACTTGTCTGTTTGAAAATTTTGCTGGTACGCACAGAAGAAAAAGTTCATTTGTTTGAAATTTCCTGGTCTGCATGAATCAGAAGATTCTCCTTCGCACAAAGAACCTTATGTGTTTAAAATTTAATCTGTTCAAAGCAGTCTCATCCGCACCAATATTCATCCACACCAAATTTTGTTAAAATGATGGAAAATTTTAATCAAAATTACAATAATAAGAGATATTAAGAGAAAGATTTGAAATTTTCAAAATCAGAGAAAATGAATCGTTAGATGAAGGGTTAAATAGATCGAAAATTTACTTTCTGAAATGTATAAGTGTGATGTTTACAAAACCGATAAAAAGAAGAATGCAAAGTTAGCAGAATCTTTATCATCATATTGGGATGATTTGTTGTGCAAAATTAGAAAAGATCCGATAGAGTATAGTGACTATGAATTCATTGACATGATTCGAGCATATCAACCAGAGATTGAAGAGAAGAAAGCTATGAAGCTAAAGAAGGATAGAGAAATTATAAAGGTGAAGAATAATGAAGTCAAAGAAGCTACCACGTCTACAACTTCTGAACCAATGTGCTTAAATGTGACAAATATAGATCAGATAATGCCAAACTCCTGAGCGATTTGGAGAGTTTGACATTGGAGAATAAAAATTTAAAACAAAAAGAAAAAAAATTTAAAAAATAAAATAAAAATTTTAGAAAATGAAAAAATAGTTTTAAATAAAAATGATTTTGAAAATCAAATTGTAATAAATTCTCATCTGGAAAAAAAACTAACTGAGCTTGAAAAAAATATTGAAATTGCTAATAATGAAATTTAGACTTTGAATAAGAAACTGAAAGGTTTTGTTACCTCGTCCTTAATGTTAGATCATATGGTTCCAAAACCAACATAGCAAAAGGAAGAAACAAGGGAGGATGAATATGAATATTGTAATCGTAGAATTGGGTATAAACCGCCAGAAAGGTTAATCATGTTAAACCAACAACGGTTGTACCTAATAACACTAAAAATAAAATTCTCTCAGGTGAAGTTCCAACAAGTGACAATGTCACAAATTATGAGGATGTCATAATTGAAGATTGTGATGATGATACTGATGATGATGATGATGATGATGAAAATGATAAAAAAAAGAAATATTTTTGAAATTAAAAGAAAAATATCAAGAAATAATTCCGCCATGTGCTGAAAAAGGTGAGTGTTCTACACAAAAATCTTGTAAGTAAAATGAGGATCAAAACCAAAAATAAAAAATTTCAAAATTTTCAAAACAAAAAAAAGATCATCGGTACGATCATCTAATCATTTTGAAAAATCACAAAAATTTCAGAATGAGTAGTGCAGGTTTGACCACGGTGCTTCAAAGAAAAATCATCATAACAGAATAAGATGGAATGAGGATTCTTCAGAGACAAATCATTATTTGATAGAAAAAAGAGAAGTGATGGTTAATACATGGCAAATCAGTGTTATGATTTAAGTGTATGGTTTGAAGGAAATGAATGGTGCGACAACAAAATATGCTATAATTGTGGATTAATCAGACATATTGTTGTGTATTGCATGAGACCTATAAAAGAACAAAACAAAGGAAAGACATGAGAAGATGTTTCAAATGTCAAATCAAAGGCCATGTTGTCAGAGATTGCCAAATGAGATAAAAATGAGGATCGTCGGATGAATCTCAGGGGGAGAAAATGTAAGTTGTGAATAACACAGAAGAAAAGCCCAAACAACGAAAAGTGAAATTATCATAAGGGCATAAATATAAATTGCGAAAGAAGAAAAAGAAAGCAAGAGAGTGTCTAGAAAATATTTTGTCATCGGATACGATCATAGAGTCAGATAACACTTCTGAAGAATCGTTTCACACTACTAAAAGTAACCCTTTAAGTAAAACGTATTCGTCAGATACAAATGTGAGAACAGAAGAGAAGACGATGGAAAAGAAAGTTATCCATCAAACAGTTGCGAAACCAAAGCAAATTTGGAGAGCTAATTTTCAGATGAAGTTTCTATCCCAGTGAAAATTTCAAAACTGTTCGATGATAAACATGATTATGAATGGACTGTTATTTCTTACGTCGATGAATTTGGTCAACGTAATTCCAATATGGACTGGGTTCCTATTCAAAACTAATGAAAGTTCATTTATGTGTGCAGGATGACCAAGCTTCAAGCATACGTCTTTTCAGAAGCAGTGGTTGTTCGTGCAGAGGGAAATGAGATGGAAGGTTTTGTATTCCACACAAACAAATTGGCAGTCTCGTGTTCACGTTCGTAAAATTCATTTAACTGTTAAATTGGAAAATTCTTATTTTTGATTTCGAAAAGATGTTTTTAATTTTAGGAGAGATTTTTTTTTTAAATTTTCAAAATCCAAATTTTTCTAAAATTGAAAAACATCATTTCAAAATCATTTTAGATAGATAAAAATTTCAAAAATCCAAATACATTAGAAAATCTCAAAATGTCAAAAACATTAAAAATGAAAATAAGATTATCATTGCGAAAAGAGGAAATGATAGTACATCAGTGGACTATCAGTGCATGCTAAAGATATGTATTGTTTAAAATGGTTAAATAATCTCACTAAAGATGGTTTTCGGTAGGCTCAGCTAGACTAGTAGTTTTGCGAAAACGATAGAAACTAAATAGAAAAGCCTAGTTCTAGTGTGAAAACGCGATTGAAAGCATAGTACTTAGTTTTTTTCCTCCGTGGTTGTGTTCCTACTCGGTAGTTGCTGAATGCTGAAAAGCATAAAAATCGGTCAGTTTGTGAACTTTCATAACTAACTAAAAAAGTCTCTGTGATTGTGTTTTCATTTTGCAAAGATGTAAACTTATTTTATTTCTTTATTTTGTTTAAGCATTGGACATCCTCTGTGTATACGAAAGTATCAAACTGGATGTTAGTGCCTGAACGTTTCTTTATTTTACTTGGTGTTTCGTTTAAATTTTGGATCACCTCTGCGTATATGAGAATATCAAACTGGTGGTTAAGAGTTAAACAATTTCAACTTGTTTTTATTTTTGTTTTGTTTAAATATTGGACTTTCTCTGCATATCGAAACATCGACCTGATTGTTAATGATTAAACATTCTACATTATTTTCACACATATCACATTTGATGAAAGTTTAAAGACATTACTTGAGTCAGTGTATTACATGATGATGGGATATGCTAAGATCGTGGGGTCCATAAGAACTTTGTGCAAATTAATGTACCGTAATGTATCAGTAAGCATTCCGAAAGTTTTAGATTGAGTTTAAGTGGATAAACAATATCCATAATCCACGTGAATTGTTCAAACTGGGTGTTTCATAAAGATCAACGGTGCAGCTGATATGTCTCATTAAACTGATATGATCCTCTAGCATGTTTTCTCACAAAAATATAAACTGTAAATATTACATTTCAGTATGTTTACATTTCTGCTTTTAATATTAAAAATCTAAAAAGATTTTCTTTCAAAATCTTCCATTGAAACCTATAATGTAGAATGTGAGCCGGGCCAACGAGACTGTTGAGAAAATATTTGTGTGTGGATACGTGTGATTGTTCTTAATAGTCAAATCATAGAGATTCAGAGAATCGTTCAAGGGGGAGACTACGGTTCACTTGAAGATGTTATCCAAGGCAGATCAAGACTTAACATAACATATTTCTAGTTATGTCCAAGGGGGAGTTTGTGAGTGCATATGTCCACATATAGAAATCTTGATAGCAAGTTTTGAAGATGCTGGAAGATTGATCAAGACTGCGGCAAAATCCAAAGGGAAGATTGTTAGTGCATATGTCGGTTGCCTATCTAGACGTAATAGGACTAAGAATGTTAGATGTGTTACTGCATGTAAAAAGGCTCATTCGTATGGATGACGTCATCCGCACGGATGAAGCTCATTACGGATGAGCTGGTACGCACGAAAATGTTCGTCCGTCCTAACAAATCTTTTCATGTCTATAAATAGGAGTGTTGGGATGTGAGTCAATAAGGGATGTACGGACATTGAGTCGAAGCACGTCAAAATTGTACCGTGAATGTGAAGTTAATGAAAATGAAGAAAATTGTTAAATCTTGTGTTTCCGCCTAAATATGATGGACTCCTAACATCTGACTTAGGATTAGATATCTCCGAGATCTTTAACGTCGATATTAAACCGGACCTACACGCACTGTCACGGAAAGTGTTCATGTCGTTGACGCCCAAACGAAAAGTAAAAAACGCTTAGGTGAGATAGTACAAAAGCTTAGGCCATGTATATAATTTACAGAAAACTACCTTTAACTAACAATAGGAGTATGCGACCATGAGTACAAGTCTGCGTTATGGCATGCTATAACATATTAATAACCAAAACCGACAATACTAACAAGAACAAAGATAACGGACAATTGTAAAAAAGACTAAAAGATATCACAATAAATTAAGATTGACCAATGATGACAAAATCCGTACTACAAAGTAACGGAAACAAATTTATACTATGATGAAAAAGAAACAGAATCCGTATCTTATAAGCAAGCAACTCAAAACAAGTCGTCTTCAACGAGTACACAAACCTATATACTGTTATTTACCAAATCAAATTTATGATATAGATTAATCACATTAATTGATTCGTTTGTTAAAATTTCCTGACGACTAGGAATCTATATCTAACCTTTTGTTTTAATAGTTAACAAAAATCAAAACAACTATTTGAGTTGCAAAGAAAATTAATTTGCCAAACTATATAAAAATGGGTTATCACTTTTGTATTATACAAGTAATACCTCTAGCTCTATATATTACACACAAAATTTAAAATTCTAATTATCTTATAAATCTTACAAGTATAGTAATAAAAAACAACGTATGTCTAAAATGCATACTTAACTTAATCGATTCCCATTCATTAAATTATAACTTTTTGATGATACTATAGCATCACCATTTCTTCCAATATTGATTCCCATTCATTAAATTATAACTTTTTGATGATACTATAGCATCACCATTTCTTCCAAATTCAACAGAAACAAATACATCTTTGGTATAAGGAAACATGTGTCTTGAATTTAGAAAACGAAATCTAGGATTTTTCTATTGAGGTCTCTTAAAGAGACCATTATTGTCTTCTCAAACCAGTTTCTTTCGTCGGGAAAAAAAGAGACAAAACAATGAAACTTCCACACTCCTACATTTGAACCAATCAACATGAAATTTAATAAATTACCTCAATAAATCGAATAGTACGCGAGTAACCAGAAACGAGTCAGGTGACGGTGGTACAACTGGGAAAACCAAACCTGGCCCATGACAGCAACGATGACGCCCTGATGGTGAGTTGGAGCGGCGTGGCAGAAAGCTCCAGCTAACAAAGATGCTACTGTGGTTACGGCAGAGTGTGAGAGTTGGATCGCGATTCTGGTGGTTCGAGTAGAGTGTCGGCAGGTGGTGGTCAAATCCGGTGGTTCGAGTAGCACTAGCGGAACCACCTGATCATATCCATCTTCACTAGGCATAACGTCTATACACCAATAGGAAATCCAATAAATAAGGGAAAACCCTCCTTGTAAGAATCGAACCCAGAATCTATTAGTCCCCAAACTCTTATCCCACCCCTAAGATGGGACTAGGCTATTTTTTTAGTGTGGATGTCTAACTCATCTAAAGCCCATAAACTTTAGTAATATTACATAGTCACCCGTATGTCTTCAAATGTTATTAGACCTATAGAGTTATATGAGTAGTTTAAAATGCTGAGTAAATATCATGCGTAAAGAAAAACTTTCTTAAGAGTTTATTTTGTTTACTAAATTATTTTTAAGCATATCTTTCACTTGCTTCACAACAAATTTGATTTTTTTTTGTTTGTAACATAGGCATCTATTATATTAATAACATCTTATTATCATTGGTATACAAGACCAAAATTATTTTATCCTGAAATTAAATTACATACTTCGATAGCGCATCACTTTTAAAATACAATACGAGAATGAATACTTTGTAAATAAAGCTTTTAAAAGTACTGGGTATGGCTTTTATTATGAATTTAAAAATAAGTGTGCCTCACTTGATATTTTTTAATTAATATCATTAGTTTTTTTTGTTATTACTATTATTCACTTATGTTACAAAACGTATAAGTAAATAAAATGTTTGGTGTTTGTCGATAATTATTTAACAAAATTTTACATGGTATTAAATTAGATTGAAGTCCGACAAAATAAGTTGACGTAAAACTCGTAGTATTTATTGTATTAGGGTTATAAAATTTCCGTATGTTACACCTAGATCCGAAGATTAAACATTTAACTAGAGTAATAAGTAATTTCATATGTAGTGAAATAATTTTAATGTAGATTAACTATCTTTAATACAAAAAAAATTATTTTTATAACTATAGTAATTATCTGTATAACTAGCGTTGTTGGATATGAGTGCCTTACTTTTGTGAAATCAATTTCATATGAACATCAGAATGTATGAGATGGGTGTGCATGATGTATAATAAGCAAAACACAAATCTAATGATGTAACAATGAATAAGAACAAGTAGAAAACCATATGTCATCATAGATTTAGCATTAAAACCCACCCATGGATTTTGTATTCATGAGGTGTTACATCAAAGATCCATGAAAAAGATAATATAAACACGCACCATTGAATGATGGAGGTCACTGCATATATATATATACATATATATATATATATATGTATATATGTATATATATCATGGCTCAAAAACCCTAAATACATATGGTAAACAACTGATATACAATTGAACAGTAGTTTCATTCTCTTTAGTTCTAGGTGGTATGTAGTCTTGACGTCGTCATGATCTTGATATCAGTTGTATATTGCGAAAGAGTTGTAATATTGCTGCTACCCTCATAAATATGATTGTATTTCTATAGCCAATAGAAATAGTTTTCATCTTTCCAAATCTTTTGCTGAAGAATTAAAACCCACAATCTCCCCCTTATTTGGTAGGATGAATAATACATACATAGGAATACAATGATATGTGATAGAATAAGGAGATGATGTTTACTTCACTAGAGTTGTCTTTATTAAGAAGGTTACTTTATTTCACTTATTCAACCAAAAACAATCATCTTGAAATCCCATGTCCATTTAACATCTCCCATTTTATTGTACCCCCTCCAAGATCAAGCAATGTCTTCTTTTACTTACCCAAGAAATCTAAAAGAGTCTTCTATTTCCAAACCCAAAGAAATGTAAGAACATAGGGTTTCTATCCAAGTGTAGGGCTTTCCTTTTCCCTCACAAGAACTTTTTGATGCGTAAGGGTTCAATGATGAATGAGACACATGACTTTTCCATATGATTACTTAGATATTTTACTCCGGTGTAAAAACCTTCATCCCAATGACATCCAAAAAGAAAAGAATTTTTTTCCATGTGAATCGAGAAATAACCATTGTTCTATTTGAAGTATAATCTCACTCAAATGGTTAATTATGTTTTTCATGTTTTTAAAGAAAATTAACCAATTGAATGTACTTTCCTTCAAATGCTTTGAAGTTCTTGAAAGAGAAAACAATTGTTGAGTGTATATAGAACTGAACTGATGCTTTGATACCAATTGTTGGGATCTGAGGTGTGTTTTTCAATTAAACATTAAATTATCAAACAAAATTAGCAACACAAATTAATCAAGAACACAATAAGCAATAAGTCGTTACAACTTTTATTCACTAATTTGATTCAAGTACAAGACTGATCGCTCATCCTCCTTAACATGATATCACTCAGAAGGATCACTCACAAAGTGTTCAACTAATCCAAGAACTATTTAGTAGTTGTTTTGTAACTTCTAGTCTATGAACAACTGATAATGTGATCGACTGATGAAGTATTTCCCCAAACAACTGACATTTGAAAGTTTAGCAAACAATTAATGTGATCTTATAACAACTTAAGGATGACAAAGAACTAATGTTAAGCATATGAAGGACTGACGTGAGCCATCTTCACCTGATAGCCATAGACAATTGATGTAGATTGTAGCAAACAACTAATTTCTTTTAAAAGAACTGATGTAGAAGGATTTGATGAGTCCATCAGTTGTTTTAAAGTGTTTGCTACTATTACAAAATAAAGATGGATCAAAGCATTTGCTCCTTATGTGAACTGCCAATGGCTAGTTCATGTGCCATAATCAAATTTCAGCTTGTTCTTTGTTGTGCAACTTATCTCTCCTTTCATCGCCAACGTTTTGTTGCTATATTGACTTTCAATTGAAATTTATAATAGATCAATAATCACCCGTTATTCTTATATGCAGCAACTGATATAATCATTTATTCTTTGCTAATTTTGATGATACTATGTTGAAATCAATTGCTGCTTAAGAAGCCTAGAAATCACTGACCTGTTTTAATGCTAGCGATTGACTTCCCATATAATGACCACTGATCAAGCTCCTGTGTTGCTGATGTAAAGTTCATGTAACATCTCAACCGATGACGGAATACGTCGAGGCGTATAGATTGCTGATAACTCGTGGCACTAAAGTGAAATATCTAATCATAATAAATTTAAGATTCATTACACAAACAAATAGTCTTAACAAAATAAATCATAACATAAGAATGCGTTTTATTATTTGAAATTAAGTTTCATGCATCCTAAGTATTTCATCAAGCTTGAAATCATCTTAAACTGCTTCACCTGTATCATGTATAAAATAAAGAGTAACTAAGAAGTTGGTGAGTAGACATAGGTTTTGATACATATATTATACATAGAATAGTGAATCATAAGTCCACAATATAATTTAAGCATATATGAATATACGAATTTGCATTTGATCAAACCTACACGACTCGAATCATAATGAATTTTCAATACCCAAATACCAATTTGGACCGGTGATCAAAATCAATAGCGCTATTATTTACTTCCTTAGGCTTGGTGTTGTTAATGATCAAAGCATGAATGACCGGGTGCATGAATAACTCATAAAGAATCATGTTTCACACATAGCATAATTAACAAATAGACATAAATGAATTCGCATGATTGTGTAAAACAATTTTATGATTGAATACGTATACATGATACACCCTAAAACAAATAAAATGAAAAAAAAGGCTATGAATACTCAGATGTTGCGAAAATAGCCAAAATACAACTTAAAATAAATTGTAGCGTTTTGGAAATAAATTCCAAAATTACCCTAACAACATATAATATATACAAGTATGAATAAAAGAATAAAACACATACCAGGGAATCATGTTTTCATAGGTGCGCGCGATTTAGGGAATTTTTAGTTTTAGTGATAAAAATGATTTTAAGTGTCAAATATATATACATAAAAAAACGAAAATTCGTACTTAAATATAATAGCAAACGAATATAATTGTCAGTTTTGACTACAAATATATTTTATATGTTTTAATCTAATAATTAATTATACGGCATCTACAAGTTTGATTTAATATAAAATATTACATTAATTAAAAATAAACATACGCACGCGCACACACTGAGGTTGACTACGAATACATGCAACTAATGATAAACATATCTCTAATGATATGGAACCTGAATATTGGTCTAAAATGATTAAAGATAAATTTATATTTTTATAAAAATAGATTTTGGCTAAAAGTATAGTTTATACTAACTATTGAGTGATAAAATGTAAGGTGAGGAAAAAAATATTTCTTTAATAAAAAAATATTTCAAGTTAATATATAAAACTAAATATGTGTTACTACATAATTGTCTAATGTCTGCGTCTTTTTGTTTTTGTCAATGTAATGTATTGCAGTATGTTTGTTATGTTCATATATTTGTGTTTTGTGACCATGCGCATCAAGTGATACGCAGTGCATGAGTCATGCGTAGCGCTTGAACTCATGTGCATCACATCACAATTTGTTGATGTCATATGCTGGTTTGTGATGCGCATGTGAGTCTAAGTCTATAAATACGTGATATGATGCGCTGGATAGTAATAACTTTGGATTCATAGCTTTTGAAAGGAGTCAAAGTGTAACAAAGTGCTGCCTAATTTTCAAGTGATCAACACAAAACATTTATTTACATCGTTGAGCCATTTTCACACACATTTCAATGGATTTCGTACTTTGAAGTGTGAGTTTAGTAGATATCGGTGTCAGTATACGTCTAACTAACGTCAACAGGATCGTATTCGGGACTATCAATATGGTCATAAAAAATATATCAAAAAAAAAATTGATAGAGGGCTTTTGTAGAGAATGAAAACAGAGTTATTGCTTCAAGTTAAGGCCTATAGAAAGCCTGCAAGTTCTTCCTCCTTGATTCGGTCGTGGGTCACTCATTCTCTTTAGAGTCATTTAACACCTAGACTTTCAAGAAAGACAAGAGGGAATGCTTCTTTATCACAGTCACAAAGACTGAAGCGGGGGGAGGGGGGGTTAAGCCACCAACCATCGAACCAATATTGATTGACCTACCAATCGGAGAGTGGAGAGACAGAGACAGGAAACTAAAAGAAGGGCCTCGTTAGGGTTAAGAGTGATTCACCTAGGATGGAAATATTTAATAATGACTTTCACCTTCCACGACATGGAGAATTCACCAGTAATTATGTTAATTGTAACCAAAGAGTTCGCGATTCAATTTAGTCTAGATCCGCTTTCTAGCTTTCTTGAGAAGGGCGATGGACATAAATGGCCTTATTGTACCTCTCTCTCGTCTTCAATGGGGCATGCTCTTTCTTTTTTTGGGAGAGTATGCCAATTTGATCTCTATGTGGTGTGGGGCTTTGCATCTGACGTTCGTTGGGCTTCCCTCTTTGACCAAGCCGACCAGTAGTAGGTTATGGTACCTAGGACTGACAACCCCGTTACCAAAATTCCCAGTGTTTGTGGGGAAGTTTGGGAAGCGACCGAAACTGTATTTGTAACAAACCCTTTGGTGGTTTGTTATACAATGAGAGACCCTTTGGTGGTCTTGGACGAGTCAACAAAGGTTTGAATGTATTCACGAAACGACCAAAAGTTTTCACAACTAAAACAAGGACGATTGAACGATTGGTTTATAACAAGGACGATTGAACGATTGATTTACGATAGGTGATTTAGATAACGCGACGGGTGTAATATAATAAAAGCATGGTGGATACGCCGTTGGTACCTCCTATATATAAGTGCTTTTATTGTATTGCATACCTTGGCCTTATCCTAATCACTTGAACAAATGGTTTTGAACGATGACACGCAACGATTTTCAATTAAAGATATAAACCATACGAAGTTTTCTTTAAATCGATTTACTACTCGGTTTTACAAAAGAAATGTTTTGGTCAAGATTCATGGCTACAAGATTTTTATAAACTTTAACCAATTTATTTTAGTTGGTTAATTATTATTGCAATACCAAACACTTTTTGATACATTGTTTTCAATTAACGACTCTAGTCGTCTGACGAGGTGTTGCAATACGTATACGAGGCCATGAATTTGACACACTCACAAAACCTATGTACTCGACGGCATATTTTTGCTGACTCGTTTTCACATATGTTTCAGGAGCTTAGGTGTGACGAATTACAAAGCATGGATCACGTAGGAATGGACAGGCCTTATTGACAATAAAACAAGAAAGACAATTTAATTATGTTTTATTTTCGTTTATTTCTGAAGACAATGTAAACAATATTAATGAAATAATACCAAAACTTTTAAATGCCATGGTTGTGAAACAATCTGTTAACGTGACTCCCCGACGTTTCCGCCACGGTTTGTCGTTTTTACGCGGTCGGGGTGTTACAGATTGGTATCAGAGCTCATGGTTATAGGGAATTAGGTTATTAGTATGCTTTGACCTAGACTATAACCTTCCTAGGACCCTAACGCAAGTTTACATGCGTTTAGATTTAAAACATGATACCGTCACCTATCCTTAGGTGATTACCAAAAACTATACAGAAGTCACAAAAATCATTTCCGAAAACTTTTTTTACAAGAAAACATCTATTCTTAAATGAATCTTTTTCAACTCCAAGCCTTAAAAGTTCTTTTTTTCAAAATCTCGTCAAAGTTTGGGTTTTATTAATGTGAACACGTGCAATCTGGAAGGGTGGGTGCCTGTACCCCGATTTTTCTGTCTAAGGCTAGAGTGTTCGTACAAATCCACTTAATCGGACCAGTCACTCTTACTTGGGAACTCTTGGGGTGAGTGTCCACTTATAGGCTAAAGCATGTCTTCGCGATACATTATAAAGATCCATTTACTTTGACTAGTCACCGTGTGTCGTTTGTTTGTTTTGGAGAAACGAACGAATGACCACCATCCTATTTCGTCAATATTTTCAATACCTCTCTTGATTTATTTCAATGTCAATCTCACATATCTTCCTTCATGTTTTCTTTTAGATTGCCTCCTCGACGTGATGCAACTCAAATGCCGAAATGGCAGCCATGATCACTCAACAAATTGTTGTAGTACTCCCAAATCTCGTGACCCAACTTAATCAAGCAAACAACAACAATAACAATGCACCTGTGCAACTATAAACAATTTTGTTCGGCTAAACCACTTCAGTTTTTTGGGTCCGAATGAGCTATTGGGCTCCTACAATGGTTTAAGAGTCTCGAAAGCACATTCCGTCATGTGCAATGCCCAAATGAGCTAAAAGTAGAGTTTGCATCGAGTGTATTCAAGAAAAGAGCTCTTACATGGTGGAAAGGTATAATGAGAGATAAAGGTGCCGAAGTGGCAATGGCACAAACTTGGAAAGAGCTTAGGGCTCTTATGATGAGGGAATTCTGCCCTCGCCACGAGCAAAGGGCGCTCGAGAATGAATTCCACTATCTCAAGCAGGATAGTGGAGAGCATCGTGCTTATACTGACCGGTACGAGGAGTTGAGTTTATTGTGTCCGATGATGGTGACACCTTTGGATAAGGCGATTGAGAAGTTTATTTATGGCTTGCCTGACCCTATTCAAGACATTGTTATTGGAAGTAACACGACTACTGTTCGACAGGCCATCAAACTAGCTGCTACTTTGACCTAGTCTCAGGTCAAAAAGGGTAACCTTCATCGCAAAGGCGACAAGAAATCATCCACCAAGACAACCCAAGAGAAAACAAAGGAAAACAAATCTGAACCCTCCAAGCGATCAAGGAAGCGTAAGGCTTCGCAGAACTTTGTTGTGACTGCTCAGCCCAATCAAGCTATTCTTAACCCACCAGCTCAGCCTCCTATGAGGAAATCGTATGCTGGTACTGCACCGTTTTGTAACCGGTGCAATGGTCACCACCAAGCTCATTTGCAGTGTCGACAATGCGCTACTTGCGGAAAACTTGGTCACGTGGCCAACACCTGTCGTTTCAACCCAAACCAAGCTGCACAGAACCTTGTTCAACCACAAGCAAATCCCGTTCGACCTCACTTTCCACCCGTGTCATGTTTTAACTACGGCGAGATGGGTCACTACAAGAACAATTTCCCGAAACTTGTCATTTCCAATCAAGCTCGTGGACGGGCATTCAACATTAACGCCAATGAGGTCCGTGCTAATAATGAAGTCGCTAACGGTATGTTCCTTGTTAACAATTGTCCTGCATCAGTTCTTTTCGATTCGGGTGCCGATAGGAGTTTTGTATCACTAGCCTTTGAACCTTTGCTTTCAATGCCAAGAACCAAACTAGGAAAGCCTTTGACAGTCACAATAGCTAGTGGCGAACCCCTTAAACTTGATTATGTCATTCGTGATTGTCAATTAACCCTCAATAACCACCTTTTTGCCATTAACCTCACGCCAATGCAACTTGGGAGTTTCGACATCATTATTGGAATGGATTGGTTAACCAAACACCATGCTGAGGTGATTTGTTTTGACAAGATAGTACGTATACCTCTTCCACCTGGCGAAATTCTAGAAGTTCGTGGAGAGAAACCCGCTAGTAATCTTAAACTCATGACATGTACGCAAGCCAAATACCTACGAAAGAACTATGTAGCCTTCCTGGCACATATCGTAGAGGAGAAAGGCAAAGGCAAAACTGTCCAATACATCCCTGTTGTACGGGATTATCCTGAGGTATTTCCTGAAGAACTACCTTGTTTACCCCCAGCACGTCAAATTGAGTTCCATATTGATCTTGTACCTTGTGCCAACCCTATAGCCAAATCTCCTTACCGTCTTGCACCATCTGAGATGCAAGAGTTATCGAAACAACTTCAAGAGTTATCAGACAAAGGATTCATTCGTCCGAGTTTTTCACCTTATGGCGCTCCTATCCTATTCGTGAAAAAGAAGGATGGATCCTTCCGTATGTGTATCGATTATCGTGAGCTTAACAAACTCACAATTAAAATCGATATTCCCTACCTCGAATTAATGATCTTTTTGATCAACTACAAGGTGCTACCTGTTCCTCCAAGATCGATCTGCCTTCTGGGTATCATCAGCTTCATATACTCGAGGAAGATATTCCTAAGACTGCTTTCTGCACACGATAAAGTCACTATGAGTTTACTGTTATGCCCTTCGGTTTGGCAAATGCTCCAGCTGTATTCATGGACTTGATGAATCGGGTTTGTAAACCTTATTTGGACAAGTTCATCATTGTTTTCATCGACGACATTCTCATTTATTCCAAGACTCGAGCTGGACACAAACAACATCTCCCTCTAACAATGGAACTTTTGAGGAAAGAACAATTATATGCTAAATTCTCCAAATGTGAGTTTTGGCTAAAAGAAGTTCAATTCTTGGGACACAGAGTCAATGAGCAAGGTATACATGTGGATCCTTCCAAAATTACAGCGATTAAGGATTGGAACACACCCACTACTCCCATAGAAGTTCGCTCATTTCTTGGTCTTGCTGGATATTATCGTCGATTCATCGCGAATTTCTCGAAGATCGCGGTCCCATCACCGCTTTGACTCAGAAGAATAGGCCTTTTGAGTGGGGACCCAAACAAGAGGAAGCCTTTCAAACTTTGAAACAAAAGCTCAGTGATGCTCCGATCTTACCTTTAACTAATGGCAACGATGATTTTGTTGTCTATTGTGACGCATTTACTCTAGGCCTTGGTTGTGTTCTCGTGCAACGAGATAAAGTCATAGCCTATGCGTCTAGACAATTGAAAACACACGAGAAGAACTACACGACTCATGATCTTGAGTTAGGTGCTGTAGTTTTTACTCCCAAAATTTGGAGACACTACCTATATGGTACGAAGTGCGTGGTTTTCACGGACCACAAAAGTCTTCAACATATATTTAATCAAAAGGAGCTAAACATGAGACAACGACGCTGGGTCGAACTCTTAAACGACTACGACTGCGAGATTCACTACCATCCTTGTAAGGAGAATGTTGTGGCCGATGCGCTTAGTCGTAAGGAACGTGTTAAACTTCATTGTGTTCGAATTCAATCTGATATATAGACACGTATCCTAGAAGCACAAAGTACATGTGTGAACCAAAGCTTGTTGAAAAATGAGCTTCCTCAAAATCTCGAACTACAACTCGAAATGAAAGACAATGGGTTACTCTATTATTTGAACCGTTTGTGGGTTCCAAGTCAAAAGAATCTCCGCACCTTATTGATGGATGAAGCTCATAAGTCTCGTTATTCAATCCATCCTGTTGCAGAAAAATGTACAAGGATCTCCGTACCCAGTATTGATTGCCGGGTATGAAATTGGATATTGCCTTGTATGTGTCAAAATGCCTAACTAGTCTTAAAGTAAAGGCTGAACATCAACGCCCATCTGGTTTGCTCGAACAACCAGAAATACCGGTATGGAAATGGGAGAACATTGCAATGGATCTCATTACTAAACTACCGCGCACATCTAGAGGTCATGATGTTATTTGGGTAATTATCGATCGCCCAACAAAGTCAGCACACTCTTTGGTAATTCGTGAGGATTACTCTGTTGAAAAACTCGCCAAAATCTATGCTGATGAGATTGTATCTTTTCATGGTGTTCCTTTGGACATAATGTCTGATAGAGATGCTCGGTTCTGATCTCATTTTTGGAAGACCATGCAATCTGCTATGGTAACTAAACTCAATCTGAGCACTTCTTATCATCCTCAAACGGATGGATAAACTGAAAGGACAATTCAAACATTGGAGGATATTATTAGAGCATGTGTGATCGACTTTGGTGGTAGTTGGGATTCGCATCTACCGTTGATCGAATTATCTTACAACAATAGTTATCACGCCAATATCGAAATGGCACCTTTCGAAGCTCTATATGGTCAAAAATGCCGTTCACCTGTCTGTTGGAATGAAGTTGGAGAGTCTCAGTTCACTGGACCTGAACTCATTCATGACACAACAAATAAAGTCAAGAAAATACGCGATAACCTTCTGACAGCTAGAAGCCGTCAAAAGAGTTATGCGGACAAGCCACGCAAGCCCTTGGAATTCCAAGTTGGTGATCACGTCCTACTCAAGGTATCCCCTTGGAAAGGAGTGGTCAGATTTGGGAAGAAAGGAAAACTTGCACTACGATACGTTGGACCATTCAAGATCGTTTAGAGAATCGAAAGGTAGCCTACTGACTTGAGCTACCTCCTGAACTTGGGAATGTTCACCCAAAATTCCACGTGTCCAATTTAATGAAGTGTTTAGCCAACACAAATCGTCACATCCCCCTCGACGAAATTCACGTTGATGACACTATGCACTTTGTCGAGAAACCCGTGGAGATTTTGGACCGTGAAGTCAAGAAACTCAAGCATAGACGAATACCAATAGTCAAAGTTCGCTGGGAATCCAAACGTGGCTCAGAATTTACTTGGGAACGAGAGGATCAATTGAAAGTGAAATACCCACATCTGTTTCCACCAGTTTCCTCTAATTAAAGTATGGGAGACTGTAATATTTGTGGTGATTCGATCATGTAACGATTCCAAAACGAGTTATCAATCAATAAAAAAATATGTTTTATTTCCGAGATTTGTATTTTTATCATGACAATTGCACATGTTCGATTCTTGCACGATCTCAAACTTTCAAACGACTTCTAGAAGTGAAATCACAAACTGTTATGCAAATGTAATCAATTTAACGCAACATACACTCTAGAACAATGACGTAAGTTAAACATACCCTAAATACCCTTTACATAACTTAGAAATAAGTTTTGAAGGCTTCGGTATGGTAAAAACAAGCTTATGCAACTCTAGGGACTATTTTGCTAATTCTGCGAAAGTACGTCGATTCACATATTTCTTAATACGGAACACGTGCGTACATCCAAAAATTTTTGTAATCATTCAAATCTTGTATTTAAATGATTGGAATGCAAAAATATCATTCGTTACGCGATTACGATCGTTTACGCGTTACTTAAAGTATTCATCGTAATTAAGCGAAAAACGCAACCGTACAGCCGAACGAACTGACATCCGTGACATTTCCAGGCATATTTCAAGTTCTCTAAGCATTATCATCCTTATAAAGCTTAAAAATCAGTTTAAAGGATGTTAGAAATGCCAAAACGCGACAAAACGAGTTTAGGGGCCTGTTCTGCCATTTTTCAAAACTTGGTGCCAGCAGGGGCCCTTACGGACCCTATCCAAAGGACCTTACAGTCTGTAAGCCATGCCCAGATCAGCAAGTTATGTGGCAGCTTCTTATTTCATTGCTTGGACACCAAGCACTCGAATTTGCCACCATTCCTTCTGCAAGAGACAAGTGTTAGGACCTCCCTAGGATCATGCCAACACATTACACATGTGTGATCTTCTGGCTCCAAGATTCATATAAATAGGTGATCATTTTGGCCATTTTTCTTTGCTCAATTATAATCTTTCTAATCTGCTCTTATTGGAGTTGCTACCACTTGTGGAGGCCTCCTACCTGAGCTCTTGAGTGTTCTTCAACACTAGTAAGTGCTCTCTTCTAGTCTTATTCATTATTTTGGCTATTTTGAGCCTAGAGTCAAACAGTGTTTGACTTTCGGTTCTAACCATTTTGATCAAATTCAAAGTTCAATTGAACTTTGCAACGTGATCGTAATCATGAGGGTTATGATCTATAAGGATCACGCCTACTGATTACCACGTTTACTAGTCAAAGTGACGAGTCAAAGTTTCGGTCAAAATGCGCATTATGTGCATTTTGCGACGGAACTATTTTCGGGTATCAAAACACTAAGTTTTGATACAAAAACATTTTTATAACTTAGTTAGACATGTTTTGACATGTCTAACTCGTCACTTCTAGTTTAGTGCTTATTTAGGGTAGTAAGTCGAGGGGTCTTGAGCACTGCTTTGACTTTGAATCTGACCCGTTTGGTAGATCTTAAGATCCGAACAAACACATATTTGTGACCATAGTTGTATAGGGAATAACCCTCTGAAGTTATACCTTATGGTCACGTCGTTTGGTTAGTGTTATGTTAAGTCGCCTATTATGCCTTATAAATGACCAAAATGCCCTAATTGCGCATAATTCAACTTTAAGCATAAGTAACCAACATTTTGACATATAAACTGATGTTTCAACTATTAAACTTATTTTGGAATAAAATACTTGTCATAACACATATCTAACCATCCGAACTCATATTTACGCAAATGAACTGTTGAAGTAGCGTAAACTACCTTAACGAGTCATAACGGGTCAAAAGCACTTAGGATTCATTTCAAATCATAATGTAGACTTTGTTAAACCATTTCATATGAGTCCCAATACTCATTTGGTTTACAAGACCTCATTCTATCCGATCCACCGATTAAAGTCCCGACAATTACATAGTATTTCGATTTTAGGACACGCTTGAATCTTTGATCGTTTGAAGCTTTGATATATCATTTGATCCAAGATTTATTATATAATCCCAAGTGAGTACATAGCTCTCCTCTCTTTTTTTACGTTTTGCAAATATTTTGGGGTGATTCATATGTGCTAAATCCTTTTCAAGTTATATCCAAAAACAAAGACTATGGTTTATATAACAATACGATTTCAATAATGTGAACGTTGTATCCATAACAAGAATGACGTTCATTAACTTTGGTAAAGTCGGCCAGTAGTAGGTTATGGTACATAGGACTGACAATCCCGTTACCAAAATTCCCGGTATTTGTGGGGAAGTTTGGGAAGCGACCGAAATTGTATTTGTAACAAACCCTTTGGTGGTTTGTTATACGATGAGAGACCCTTTGGTGGTGTTGGACGATTAAAAATAGGTTTGAATGTATTCACGAAACGACGAAAAGTTTTCACAACTAAAACAAGGACGATTCAACGATTGGTTTATAACAAGAACGATTGAACGATTGGTTTATAACAAGGATGATTGAACGATTGATTTACGATATGTGATTTAGATAACGCGACGGGTGTAATATAATAAAAGCATGGTGGATACGCCATTGGTACTTCCTATATGTAAGTGCTTTTATTGTATTGCATACCATGGCCTTATCTTAATCACTTGAACAAATGGTTTTGAACGATGACACGCAATGATTTTCAATTAAAGATATAATACGAAGTTTTCTTTAAATTGATTTACTACTTGGTTTTACAAAAGAAATGTTTTGGTCAAGATTCATGGCTACAAGATTTTTATAAACTTTAACCGATTTATTTTAGTTGGTTAATTATTATTGCAATACCAAACACTTTTTGATACATTGTTTTCAATTAACGACTCTAGTATTCTGACGAGGTGTTGCAATACGTATACGAGGCCATGAATTTGACACACTCACAAAACCTATGTACTCGAAGGCATATTTTTGCTGACTCGTTTTCACATATGTTTCAGGAGCTTAGGTGTGATGAATTACAAAGCATGGATCACGTAGGAATGGACGGGCCTTAGTGACAATAAAACAAGAAAGACAATTTAATTATGTTTTGTTTTCGTTTATTTCCCAAGACAATGTAAACAATACTAATGCAATAATACCAAAAATTTTAAATGCCATGGTTGTGAAACAATCTGTTAACGTGACTCCTCGACCTTTCCGCTGTGGTTTGTTGTTTTTACGCGGCCGGGGTGTTACAGTGTTGTTAATGATCAAAGCATGAATGAACGAGTGCATGGATAACTCATAACGAATCATGCTTAACACATAGCATAATTAAATAGACATGAATGGATTTGCATGATAGTGTAAAACGATTTATGATTGAATACGTATCCATGATACACCCTAAAACAAATAAAATGAAAAAAAGGGCTATGAATACTCACATGTTGCGAAGATAGCCAAAATACAACTAAGATAAGTTGTAGCATTTTGGAAATAAATTCCAAAATTACCCTAACAACATATAATATATACAAGTATTAATAAACAAATAAAACACATACCATGGAATCATGTTTTTGTAGGTTCGCGCGATTCAGCGAGTTTTTAGTTTTAGTGATAAAAATGTTTTTAAGTGTCAAATATATATACATATAAATAACGAAAATTTGTATTTAAATATAATAGCAAATGAATATAATTGTCAATTTTGACTACAAAGATGTTATGTATATTTTAACCTAAAAATTACTTATATAACATCCACAATTTTGATTTAATATAAAATATTACATTTAATTAAAATATATATTAAGGTTGACGAATACATGCAACTAATGATAAACGTATCTCTAATGATATGGAACATGAATATTGGTCTGAAATGATTAAAGATAAATTTATATTGTTACTACATAATGTCTAATGCCTGCGTCTTTTTGTTTTTGTCAATGTAATGTATGGCAGTATGTTTGTTTTGTTCATATATTTGTGTTTTGTGACCCTACGCATTGAGTAATACGAAGTGCATGAGTCATGCGTAGCGCTTGAACTCATGTGCAGCACATCACAGTTTGTTGATGTCATATGTTGGTTTGTGATGCGCATGTGAGTCTAAGTCTATAAATACGTGATATGATGCGTTGCATAGTAATAACTTTGGAGTAATAGCTTTTGTAAGGAGTCAAAGTGTAACAAAGTGTTGCCTAATTTTCAAGTGATCAACACAAAATGTTTGATTACATCGTTGAGCCATTTTAATACACATTTCAATGGATTTCGTACTTTGAAGTGTGAGTTTAGTAGATATCGGTGTTAGTAGACATCTAACTAACATGAACAAGATCATATTCGGGACTGATCCATGTAGCGAATGCTCATACGGGAAAGTTGATTCCTGGTATTGGAACCTGGGGGTTGCTCCAAGAAATCCTTTCTTTCTCGTCCACTAGGGGGGAGGCAGAGACACCTGCACGGATTACCGGTGACAGTTACAAGAATGGTGGGGAAGTTAACAGTACCCTACGGCATTCAGGGATGGATGTAGACTCGTCGGACAAGCATTGTCAAAACTTGGTTTCTTATGCATTGACCGTAAGAACTTGATTTAGAGTATAACACACTGACGTCAAACATCGGACAAGGATTTTCAAAACATGGATGTAGCTTCACTCTAGAAACTGATAGGTAATTTAGAATCTACTAGCATCGTGTGTGCGGTCTCGATTAAAGTTATGTTCTTTCTTTCTACGACACAATTTTGCAGTGGAGTATACGGTGCACTGAACTCGTGTAAGATCCCTTTCTGATTGCAGTACTGCAACATCTTATTGGTCTTGAACCCAGTCCCATTGTCGCTTCTAATTTGTCGGATCGATAACTGATCTGTTATATCATTTGCATAATAAGCTAACTTTCTGTACATTCTCCACAAACACATACGTAGTATCAGAATCAAAGTGGAAAACTTGCTGAGATTTGGGGTAATGTTTTCGAATTTTAACTACCGGTGGTGCAAATGGATTCGGGAAGTCAAATTTTTTCCATGGTATGTGTAGCTCAATGAGTTTTAATGAGCTATGTTTTCTCACCTTTTGCCACCTATACGAGTACATGCTAATCTAATTCATGTCTGCAGCAATATATTTTGTTACAAGTAACCTTTTTCCATAACATGCGCAATGAAGATAGGCATGCCTTCCTTCAGGTATGTTGTCCATGTTCTTATGATTAGTTATCTCAATTGGTTCGTTATATTAAATAATAGTTTTTGTGTGAACATTGCCAGGAAGGAGCAGGACACCAAGTTCTATCAGCGATTGTTGAGGTTGTTTTTGACAACTCTGACAATCATATTCCAGTAATCTTCATCATTTACCAGTGTGCATAATCTTTTCTTTGTATGTGTCTAAATTGTTATTTATTCTTCGCATTTTTGTGTTATGATCAACCTTGGTAAAGCAGTAAGGTTGCTCACAATGTTGATATTGCACACATGCTTAAAAGAGATCAGTTGATGTAGAAAGAAACAAAGGACATGAACATCAAATCCTATTCATTGACAATGAAGAGGTTTAAAAGGATGATTCAGATCATCATTTGGGTAAGTCTGATCTTGCTATTTTAACCACGTTTATTTATGTTATTATTGAATTCTATGTTATCGACAGCTCATGAAGAAGTAGAAGGGGTGTTAATAGGAACGCATATTCCTAATTTTGAATATGGTGATGATCTGCATTTGCATTTTGAAAATGGTGATTTTTAATAGTGTTATAATAATGTCATTAACCAATTGAATGCTGATGTCTAAGCTTTCATGTAACACTAATTTTGTATTTGTTTACATTGTGAAAAGGCTCAAGGAGAAGAAAATGCAGGGGATTTGAAGAGGCTACTAAGATAGAGGAGATTGAAAAACAGAGAGCTCCGGATACACCTTCTCATATTTAGAGTCCGAATCCGACTGGTATTGGTTGTCTACAACAACTTTGTGAGATTTGCTTATTTCAAATTGATTACTACAGCACTTGAGTGTCTTGATGATTGTTTTCTTAAGCTATTTGAAGCATGCATGCTATGAAGGCATTGCAGGTAGAAGACACATAAAGTAGTCACATCAGCTCAAACAAAAAGACTCTTTGAAGAACGTTTAATGAAGACCCTTTCGTACAAGTTATGTAAGTAACATGGTCCATGTTAGTCACATAACTTGTAAACACAACATTTGAATTACCTCCTCATTTGAACTCTCTCTGACAACCACCCTTTTGTACAACTTATGAAGCTAACTTAGTCGATGTGACTCAATCAAACACTCTTTATGTAACAAATGTTTGGATTTAATGATATAAGAATGTAAACCTGCCGCAACGCATTGGGCACCACTACTAGTTAGTATTTAAATTGAAAACTTATGTATAGATTTTGGTTATTATTGTTAACGTCATTTGTTTTATAAATTATCTCATTCTTATGACAGTTTTTATTGTACAAAAAAATGTAAATAAAATGGATAATCACACAAAAATGGCCACAATTCTAATAAATATGTGTGACAAAAAGTTAGACACTAGCCACAGTTAAAATTAAAAAATTTGGTATGGCTATAAAGAACCATTAGCCATGCCATAGTTACTTTGTTTTTTATTGTGTGACGGAATGATACCAAATGTCATGTGATAAGAAAATTATGTGTGACCAAAAGTTAGACAATAGCCACACTTTAAACTACAAAATTTTGTGTGGCTATAAATAACCACTAGCCACACTATAGTTACTTTGTTTTTTTTTTTGTGTGACAGAATGATACCAAATGTCATGGGAAAAGAATGTTAAATGTGACCAATGATTAGAAATAGTCACACTTATAATTACAAAATTTAATGTGGCTATACATAACCATAAGCCACACTTTCCATACTTTGTTTTTTGTTTGTATGACGGAATGATAGCAAATGCCACAGGAAAAAAAACATATATGTGTTACCAAATTTTAGACAATAGCTACTTTGTTTTGTTTGTGTGATGAACCGATAACAAATGTCATAGGAAAAACAAATATGTGTGACCAAAATTTATACAATAGCCACATTTAAAATTACGAAAGTGTTTTGTGTGTCTAGTAAAAGTTTTTAGCCACACTCACAATAAATTCATGTGACTATATAATAGAACTGACCACACTTACAGTAAAATTTATGTGGCCGTTGCTACCTTTTAGCCATACTTGATAGATAAAATCTTTGATTAAAACAACCCTTTTGCCACACTTTTTTTAATTGATGTAGCTAAAACATAATTTTTAGTAAATATATGTGACTATATAATAGAAACAATCACACTTAAATTAAATTCATGTGGTTGTTGCAACCCTTTAGCCACACTTAATAGAGGAAATGCTAGATTTTAACAAAAAAATGTTGGTACCCTATAGCCACACTTTTAAGTTCTACAGCCACTAAAAAGTGTGTGTGGCTGTATGATACGTACGATGACTCAAGCTTTGGTCACACTTGACATGAAAAGAATATGTATGGCGAAAGACATATAGTCACACTTTATTTGTGTGGCTGTATCCCTATTTTGGCGTAGTGAGATTTTTTATTTTCTTGAACAATACCATTAGATAATCAGAAGTTTCATCTTTTCTTTCCGCACAGTGTTTCTATGCCAAAGGAACACTGTGCGGTCTTTGTCGTAGTAGTCGCAACACTCATATCAAGAATGTACACATCATTTTCTCATGGAGCGCACATAAGAATCCATTCTTCTGGAATAATGAAACCATGCTTCAGAATTAAGCATTCTCTGTCAGTGAAATGAGTCGTGAACTTCTTGTTATATATTTGAGAAACACTTAGCAGGTTGTTTTCTAATTTGGCGATATAATTGACCTTGTCGAATGAAACCACCCATTTGAAAGAATACCCTCGCAACTATGCGTCCACCTTGATTGCTTGCGAACCCAACGCAGCCCCCTTGAATTGGTTTGACATAGTAAAGCAGAGCTAACATTCCCGTCTGTGTCTAGAGGCACCACTATCCATGATCCACTTTCATATAACGGATAGCCCTTGCACATGCAAATAAACGATTATTTAAATAGTGAGACCTAAGCCTTTGCGGTCTTGGGTGGGTTAGCAGCAACACTCATCAGGCAATCTCTCTAGCATTTCCCTGAATTTCCAAAACTTAGCAACTATGAACAATGACATCTATTTATAGACATGAAAATTTGGGACAAATTTAAATTCTCCGTGCGGATGAGCTTCATCTGTGCGGATGACCTCATCCGTACAAATGATTTTTTATCCTCTCCAAAATGTCATGTGTTCGTTTGTAAATTAAGAGTTCCGGATCGGGCGGGTTTAGAAAGAAGTTTGGAAAAGCTAAAGCAAATTCGGTAGAAATCTCGTAAGAATAAGTAGAAGTAGTAGGATTCCATTCATACCAAAAGATCATACATGTCACACCCTGACTCGCAGCGGAAGACAAATGCAAGGTGCGCAGACACGTTGTAATTCTCCATAGTTTAAAGACATGATATCATAAACAGAGAGAACCTCGGTTACAACATACTACTAATATCATATTACAACCCACAGTTCAAGTACGGTATTACGAGCTACTACAGCTCTTATTTTGTTACAGTTTACTATCCAAGCCATCCACACGCACGTTCCTTATTCCTGTTTAGTCTTACCTGAAATGCATGTTAGTATTAAAAACGGGTCAGCTAAATGCTGCGTGAGTTCCACTGGTTTAGTTGTTGTGTAACCATATGTGTTAACAAGTTTAATTGCACAAGTCACAGTTCACGGATTTATCACCACAAACACCTTCAGCTAGCAGGACTGTGTTACAACAAGCACCTGCGGCTCGCCGGACCGTGTCATAACAGACACCTTCAGCTTGCCGGACCGTGTTACAACAAGCACCTTCAGCTTGTCGGACCGCGTCATAACAAACACCTTCAGCTTGCCGGACCGTGGGTTATAAACTTTACATCATCACAAGTTGGTGCACTTAACACAGTTTGTAACATGCAAACCATCTCAGAAAACAGTAACACAGTTTAAAAGTGGTGGAGTGAAACTCACTCCCAACTTGGTGTAATCAACACAGTTTTTAACATGCAAGTCCCTAGAAATAGTAAAACAATTTAAAAGCGGGGAAGTGAAAACTCATAGTACGAGTAGTAGTCTTAACAAAAGGGTGATCAGGCAACTGGATCAACATTAATAGCAAGCATGCAAGTACGAACTCAAATCAGTATCTACGTTGATAATGGTTATAACTTGGATCTGGTCAGGAGTTTTTACTCCGGATTGAGTCTATAGGACACCAATATGGTGACGGATGTCAGGGTAGTATTAGTTTTCAGTTTGGCTTCCGGGCACCGTTTCGCGTGCCAGCCAAAGTCTGTAGTTTAACGTGTTCGGATAATGGTATGGGAATACCAATAGTGCCAACACGTTGTCATTTAAGAATGATTAACTTTTCATTAAGGGAGTTTGAGTGTTTGGGGAGTCTAAGTTGCCCAAATTTGATTTTCCATTTTCACCGTCGGGAATTCTCCCGAACTGTCTTAGGACACTCCCATAGTGCCTAATTAGCCCGGGACTCTCCCAGAATACTCCCGGTGTTCCAGTTTTAGTATTTGCCGGGTTGGGTCAGCTCCCAGTTCCGGCAGCTTCGTTAGACAGTAAACTGCCGAAATTGATTTAAAATAACTCATTTTTAATTCCATAATTCCCATTTAATCTATAATTTGAATAAAAATTTGTAAATTTTTATACAAGTCAGTAAAAATCTGTAGATTATGAGAAAAATAATTTGAGAATTTATTTGTCCTTTTCCTTATTTAAATAAATTATTTATAAAACAATATTTAATCAAATAATAAATATTAATTAACAACCAGTGGTCCAAAAATTCCCAAAAAATTCTAGAACATCCTTTACATGTCCAGGATCTTCTCACAAAAATTTGAGATTTTTCCGATTTCGTTTCGGTGCGTTCCTGGCTACCGAATACTCGCAAAAACATAGATTTTTAACCCAAATCAAAACTCAACCAATGGACTCCTAAACTTCTCAACATTCCCCATATGTTCCTCAGTGTCCCTGTAAAATTTGGTGAGTTATTGAATTCGTTTGGTAATTTTTCTGAAATTCTTTCGGTAAAACAGTCAAAACTTCACCAAAAATCATAGAATATTCCAAAAATTCTAAAATTTTACGTGGACCTTCCTGACGATGTCCTACATCACCACACCAAGTTTCAGCTCAATCCAAGTATCACACACCAAGTTATAGTCAAAACAATAATCTGCCTACTATAGATTCGGTTTTCGGGCGATATACCTAGCGCAAGCTTCGTTTCCGCAGGTTTTTCTTGAGTCCAGAAGGGTGTAGGAGCTATATTCAGTACCTAAACATCAAGTACAATCCAAATATGCTAGAACTTAGATCAATCAAGCTTTGTTTCATTGTTTTTCGGTTAATCGAATAGTTATGCGATTTTTGTCGAATAGGTGTTGATTAGGGTATCAAAACCCAAAGATTTGTGATCATGGCTGCCATATAACACCAGGTAATTCCCAAGGTGTTCGTATTCATCCCATAAACTTGTTTAAACCTTCAAAAATCTTGGATTAAAATGAGTTTTTCGGTTAGAAATCGCGTTTAATAAAGAAAACATGATTAAAACCATAAGAACCAAGGTTTATACCTTTGATTTGAAGTTGTTAAGAAGATGATCAGCTGAGATTTATGTTGTTTATGGTAGAATTTGAGAGCTTTTGGTGGAATTTTGAGAAATTTATGAAAGAATTAAATAAAAAATAAAAATAAAAAGATATATATAAGGGGGGTCCATGTGGGACACCTCGTGCTTCGTAATACGCGCTAAAAGATGATGTTTATTTTTGGTTTTGCGTTTAGGTTCGTTTTCGGGTCCCGTACGCGTTCTCAATTTGCGAAACGGGCTCCGTTTTTCGCGTTCTTAGTGTCAAAAGACTCGGGTTTTAAAAATCATGCATAATCTGCTCGAAATCCGAACTCAGTTACATTTTAATCATAAAAGTCTCCTATTAGGGTGGTTTAAGTGTTTTTAAGCTTGATCGATCGTTCCTTACACATTTGGTTGCCTTATGTTATGCCCGAAACGAAGGCGTTTCCCTAACCGGGAAGCTGCTTCATTTTGCGTGCCCGGGCTTCGATTAGCTTCAAACCTTATGTCACAGTCTATGGCACAAAACTAAGTTGTTTCTGGAACTCGGAATCTTAAATGATTCTACCGATAACCTAATAATCAACGTCAAAGGTTTAATGCGTTGTTAAACGTCAAGTCACCGTTTAACACGTTGTTCAAGGCTAAGGACACCAACCTCACATCGTTGGCCCTTAATAGTGTCATGTTAACCTTGACGTGCTCTCGGATTCCTCCGAGGCATGATAACGATTGCTCAGTATAGCACACAAGTCATACAAGTTTGCAAAGTTTACGCGCTATTATTGCTCTAAGCATGACTTTAAATTTAGGATCAATTAAGGGGTACCTGGTTTCGTCATGGGTATCACAGTCTCCCCTGATTAAGAAATTTCGTCCCTGAAATTTACCATGTATAGCTAGGGGAAAAGGTGGGAATATTTTCTACGGAATTCATCCTTCCGTTCCCAGGTATATTCAAGTCCTTGTTTCGAGTTCCACCGGACTTCAACCAGTGAAATCTTGTTATGCCTTAATTGTTTGACCCTGCCATCAACTATTTCCACCGGTTCTTCCACAACATGGAGTTTATCATCAACGTGTATGTCTTCCAATGGTATCTGGGTTGCCTCGTCCGAAAGGCACTTCTTTAAGTTCGAAATGTGGAAGACATTATGAATGGCACTAAGCTCGGTTGGTAGCTTCAACCGATATGCTACGGGACCTACTTTTTCTAGGATCTCGTAGGGTCTAATGTATCGCGGGGTTAACTTTCCGGTCTTTCCAAATCTGATAACGCCTTTCCATGGCGATACTTTTAGCAATACCCGTTCACACCACTTCGAACGATAGTGATTTCCTACATACATCAGCCCAACTCTTTTGCCGACTCTGAGCGGCTTTCAGACGATTCTGAATCTGATGAACCTTATCGGTCGTTTCCTGAAATAGTTCAGATCCCGTGAGTTGAGTGTCACCCACTTCGGCCCAACAAAGTGGTGATCGGCACTTTCAACCATATAGTGTCTCGTACGGAGCTGCTTGGATACTACTGTGGTTACTATTGTTATATGAAAATTCTACTAGTGGAAGATTTTTGTCCCAACTTCCTCCGAAGTCCAGGACACAAGCACGAAGCAAGTTCTCTAGTGTCTGAATCGTGCGTTCCGATTGACCGTCGGTTTGGAGATGGTAAGCAGTACTCAGATCGATTCACGTCCCCAAAGCTTCTTGTAGCTTCTGCCAATATCACGAAGTAAAATTGCTGTCTCGATCGGAAATAGTAGCAATCGGGAGACCATGTCTAGCTACTATCTCATTAGTGTAGATTTCGGCTAGCTTGTCAGTTTTGTAAGTGGTATAGATCGGAATAAAGTGTGCGGATTTGGGCAATCTATCCACGATTACCCAAATCGCGTCATGACCACGAGACTTTTTTGGAAGATGGGTCACGAAATCCATCGTGATTTGTTCCCATTTCCATTGAGGTATCTCGGGTTGTTGCAACATTCCCGATGGTTTCTGATACTCGACCTTGACTCGCGCACAAGTCAAGCATTGGCTCACGTATTCGGCCACCAGTAAAATAATTTAAGGTCGTGGTACATCTTATCTATACCCGGGTGAATCGAATATTTCGACTTATGAGCCTCGTCCATTATTAATTGTCTTAACTCCGAATTTGCAGGAATCCCCACTCGATTCTTGAAATACAACACCTCGTCTGTTTTCCTCACAAAACTTTTCTCATTCCGTGCAATCCTTCGCTGGGTAACTGGCTTTCTTCCTGGGCTTGCCTCTGCGTGTTCTGGATTTGATATATTAGGTTTTTCTACAATCACTCCCAAGGCTCTCACTCGGAGGGTTTAATTTGATCTTTCCTACTTAGTGCATCCGCTACCACATTAGCTTTCCCCGGGTGGTACTTTAACTCACATTCGTAATCGTTTAACAATTCCACCCATCTACGCTGCATCATGTTCAATTCCTTTTGGTCGAAGATATGTTGGAGGCTTTTGTGGTCCGTATATATAGTACACTTGGTACCATATAAGTAATGTCTCCAAATCTTTAGTGCAAATATAGCAGCGCCTAGTTCCAAATCATGCGTCGTGTGATTCCCTTCGTGCACTTTCAACTGTCTAGAAGCGTACGCAATAACTGTATTCCTTTGCATAAGGACACATCCAAGCCCTTGTCGTGATGCGTCACAATATACGACAAAGTCGTCATTACCTTCAGGTAATGTTAGAATTGGGGCCTCACATAACTTTCGTTTTAACAGCTGGAACGTTGTTTCCTGATCTTCAGCCCATTCGTACTTCTGGTCCTTTTGCGTCAAAGCGGTTAGCGATTGGGTGATACTTGAGAAGTTTTCGATAAAGCGACAGTAATATCCCGCCAGTCCCAAGAATTGGCGTATCTCTTTTGGAGATTTCGGCGCAGGCCAATTCTTGATCGCTTCTATCTTGCTTGGATCTACTGAATTCCATACTGATCCACCACATGTCCTAAAAATTGCACGGTTTGCAACCAAAAGTCGCACTTAGACAACTTAGAGTATAGTTTTTCTGTTTGTAGTATCTTCAAGATAGCACGTAGGTGATGTTCGTGCTCATCCTTACTCTTGGAGTAGATTAAGATATCGTCGATAAAGACAATGACAAATTAGTCAAGGTATGGTTTACATACCAAGTTCATGAGGTCCATGAATACCGCAGGTGCGTTGGTTAGCCCGAAGGGCATAACTAGGAACTCATAGTGGCCATAACGAGTTCGAAACGTTGTCTTAGGAATATCGTCCTCTTGGACCTTCACTTGATGGTAACCTGACCGATTATCTATCTTAGAAAAGTATCGAGCTCCTTGTAGCTGATCAAAAGGATCATCGATTCTTGGAAGAGGGTAACGATTCTTAATAGTGACCTTGTTCAATTCTCAGTAGTCAATGTACATGCGGAAGCTACCGTCCTTTTTCTTCACCAACAAGACTAGGGCTCCCCAAGGAGTATAGCTAAGACGGATGAAACCACAATCAAGTAACTCCTGCAACTGCGTCGATAGTTCTTGCATCTCAGACGGTGCAAGACGATATGGGGCTTTGGCAACGGGTGCCGTTCCCGGCATTAGGTCGATGCGAAACTCGACTTGCCGATTAGGCGGCAATCCGGGCAATTCCTCCGGGAATACATCAGGGTATTCACATACTACTGGGATGTCCTCAATACGCTTCTCGGCTGGTTCTTCCGTCGTGACGCTGGCTAAAAATGCGTCACATCCTTGTCGTATATGCTTCAATACCTTAAGGTGAGATATGAGGTTCAGCATGGTACCTAACTTATCTCCCTGTACCATGATCGCATTCGTCGGGGATAAAGAAATTTTCACAACCTTCTGATCACACAACACTTCCGCACGATGGCTGGACAGCCAGCCCATTCCTACGACGATGTCGAAACTACCCAATTCTATAGTAATTTGGTAACCGTTAAGGGTTATAGGGCAGTTAACAATAAGTTGGTGACTGGTAATCGGTTTCCCGCTGGCAAGTTCGACGGTATAGGGTTGTTTTAAGTCAATAGCAGGCATATTCAATAATGGCAAAAACGCAATGGAAACATAACTTCTATCAGCTCCCGTATCAAATAATACCGACGCAAATTGATCGGAAACGCGGAACGTACTTGAAACTACATTGGGATCCTTGCGTGCGTCACCAGGCCCCATGACAAAGGCACGACCTCGAGCTGCATTCGTGGTAGATGTTGTCACACCCCAACCGATGGCGGAATCATCGGGGTAGTGGCACTAGGGAATCAGATTGATCAAAAGAATTTCCATAACAACCATTTCAAAGATAAACATCAACATTTAATATCCCATACTATCAAACTCATAAACCTTCAAAATAACCATTACATACCAACAAAATCTCTTAAACACAATCCAATTCGATCTCCCCTAGATTTTATTACAACCGTTCTAAAACAAACTAAACTACGCATGCAACATCCAAGGCATCCAAGCTATAAATCATCAACCTGTTACATACGTTAAAATACAAGTCAATACAATTAAGTAAAGGTGAGCATACGAGTTTGAGTAATACTAGCATAGTCGAGAAAGCGTTGCGAAAGAATCTAATTACAAATCATGATACACCAAAACACTTAACATAACATAGGCTCATTTCTCATGCTAACTACCGTGAGAAGGCTTGCGTGTCCATCCTAACTAGACCCCGTCGGGTGTAAGCCACACTATAGTACCATACTAGCTAAGAAGGCAAGTTAACGAAAGTAAGTCCTAGTCACATGTTTCTAGTATCACGTGTCGAGCATATAGAATCAAATTATTCGCATGTGATAAACAGTTTTGATTCGTGATGTGATTTTGTTTATAGGAACGTATGTAACACCTAAAAGTACGTTTAAAGCAAAAATGGGTCAAGTATACTCACAGTGGGTGCGTTTTAGGTAAGATTAGAGATCTGAGAAGAGTCGAGAAGAGCGCCGGATCAGCCTGCATACGCGAACGGAAGTGCATCAGTCTCCAAAAAGGCTGAAACGGTTAAGTCTTGGTTGGGCAGTAGCCAAGTTCGGGCGAACTTGTGTGTAAACACACAAGTTCGAGCGAACTTTTACGAACTTAGTGAGTTTATAGCCAAGTTCGGTTGAACTTGATGAGTTTCCTAAGAAACTTGTCAAGTTCGGGCGAACTTGTAGGAAAACCTTACTGACAAGGCAAGTTCGGTCGAACTTGACCGAAATGGGTACAAGTTCGGTCGAACTTGACCTGGTGAGCTGGTGATTCTCGAGCGAACTTGATGTTTTCGGGTCCAAAATCTTGCGTTTTCATGTCGTTTGCTGAGGAAAATCGAGTGTTAATCCCTCCAACCATGTGCTACTGAGCAAACTTAGGTCGGAGGGGTCGTTTAGAGCTGTTTTAGCCGTTTTACAAAAGTGTGGGCTAATCCGGGCGAACTCGGGGTTCGTTCGGATTAGTCCGGCTTGTGTAAACCAACATAAACGTCCTTATGCTTCCAGATCTGGGATCTTGAATGATAGATGCTTCGTTTTATATCAGAAAATGAACAAAATATCCTCAAATGTCCGTATTTTGTGTCAAAATCGATATTTATCAAAGGTTTTTTCAGACCTATCACTTACAAGCCGAGATCTTACAGATCTCGTGTTTGGGAAGTCTCTACTATTGCCAAAAAAAACTCGTATTATGTAGATCTAAGCTTAAAACAGAAGTTTTTGAAGAAAAAGATGAAGATTTTCGTAAAAGAATGGGTTTTGATGAAAATGAATGTAGATCCTTGTGCAAAATCATTGTAAACCTTTGTTGGTTGTTGATAAACGTTGTTGTAGTCGAAATCGGGTCGTTTCTTACTTAGAACACGAGAGATTTGGGATGAGGGAGCTCTGAGCGAACTTGGTCAGCAAGTGCAAATGAGAGGAATGAGCTGAGTATTTATAGGAGAGGGAGTTGAGGGAGACAAGTTCGGCCGAACTTGCATGTTTCCATGCAAGTTCGCGCGAACTTGGGAGAATATTGAAGGGTATTAGGTTAAGTTCGGCCGAACTTGCATATACATATGCAAGTTCACGTGAACGTGATGGCAACAAGGGATCCTTGGTTATCAGGCAAGTTCGGGCGAACTTGTGGTAGGCAAGTCCAGCCGAATTTTATATTAAGCGTTAAATTAAAGCGTTAAGCGTTATAGTTGATATAATAGTGCGACTTAGCGATTCGAGAGTGCGAGAGCGATGCGATAGCGAGTGTAAACATAACCACAAACACACATAACACATAAATAACATAAAACCACATAAATAACTGCGATTTGCTATGCGATGAGATTAGCGATGTGATTCAATAAGCGATTAGATGCGATAATAACGTACAACACCATAATTAATCAACATAAACTTTATTGTAAGTCGAATCTTGGAATTACAAAAGATAGGTAATCAGGAAAACAAAAAGAAAAGATAACAATCGAATTTTCGAGTTGTTACGGTCTCCCCTACTTTAGAGAATTTCGTCCCGAAATTAAGCAATAGCTGTAACAAATAGATGCAGGTACTTGGCCTTCATATCACTTTCCAATTCCCAAGTAAACTCGGCGCCGCGTTTGCCCTCCCATCGGACCTTCACGATAGGGATGCGAAAGCGTCGGAGTTTCTTGGTCTCCCGGTCCATGATTTCCACAGGCTTTTCCACGAAATGGAGAGTCTCGTTGATTTGCAGATCTTCGAGAGGGACATGCAGATTTTCTTCAGCGAGGCATTTCTTGAGGTTAGACACGTGGAAAGTCGGATGTACATTATTGAGTTCCTCCGGTAATTCGAGACGATAGGCTACTTTACCAATCCTTTCCAGAATCTTAAAGGGACCAACGTATCGAGGCGCTAGCTTTCCTTTCTTGCCGAAGTGGACCACTCCCTTCCAAGGCGCAACCTTTAGGAGAACATGATCTCCCACTTCGAACTGTAGGGGCTTGCGGCGTTTATCGGCGTAACTCTTTTGACGACTCCGAGCTTTCAAGAGATTGTCTCTGATTTGGAGGATCTTGTCCGTCGTTTCTTGAATTAGCTCGGGACCGGTGATTTATGCTTCTTTGATCACGTGCCATGCAATAGGCGATCGACATTTTCTTCCATACAGAACACCGAAATCTATGATGCACGAGAATTAGATTAAAGGTAAATGCGTATCCCAGTTACCACCAAAATCTATGATGCACGCACGAAGCATGTCTTCGAGGGTGCGGATCGTTCTTCAGTCTGACCGTCATTTTGAGGGTGAAAAACGGTACTTAGATTGAGAGTAGTACCGAGAGCGGATTGAAAAGTCTCCCAGAGACGCGAGGTAAAGCGACCGTCGCGGTCAGAGATGATGTCACGAGGCGTCCCGTGTCGACATATAAGTTCGTCGGTATAGAATTGGGCTAACCGTTCGACCTTAAAGTCTTCTCGTATAGCAATGAAGTGCGCTGATTTAGTAAGACGATCGACGATAACCCAAATGCTATCGTGACCGGATGAAGTGCGGGGAAGTTTAGTAACGAAGTCCATAGCTATACTCTCCCACTTCCACATCGGGATTTCGGGTTGTTCGAGTAAGCCAGAGGGCCTTTGATGTTCGGCTTTAACTTTCGAACAAGTTAAGTACTTTGAGACGTACAAGGCGATATCCTTTTTCATGCCCGGCCACGAATACTTAGGACGAAGGTCCTGGTACATCTTGTCGGCACCGGGGAGAATGGAATATCGGGATTTATGAGCTTCGGTCATTAGCTATTCACGAAGATTATCACGAGTAGGAATCCAAACACGATCGAGATAGTAATAAATACCATCGGATTTAGATACAAGCTGAGTTTCGACACCACATTTCATTTCGTCTTGAAGGGTATTCTTGTTAAAGCAGGCGAATTGAGCGGCACGGATGAGGGTTTCAAGTTTAGCACAAGCTTGAGAGTTACGAATACCATATACATAGCTTCGTCGACTTAGAGCATCGGCGACGACGTTTGGTTTGCCGGGATGGTAGCGTATTTCGCAATCGTAATCGTTGAGAAGTTCAACCCATCGACGTTGTCGCATGTTTAGTTCCTTTTGATTAAAGATATGTTGTAAGCTTTTATGGTCGGTGAAGACCGTACACTTAGTACCGTAAAGGTAGTGTCGCCATATCTTCAATGCAAAAACAACTGCACCGAGTTCGAGATCGTGGGTAGTGTAGTTCTTCTCGTGGATCTTGAGTTGTCGAGACGCATACGCGATAACCTTGTCTCATTGCATGAGAACACAACCAAGACCAAGATTAGAGGCATCACAGTAAACAACGAAATCGTCGTTTCCGTCAGGTAAAGCGAGAACAGGAGCGTTGCATAGCATACGCTTGAGAGTTTTAAAAGCTTCCTCTTGCTGGGAATCCCAAACAAAAGGTTTATCTTTATGAGTTAAAGCGGTAAGCGGGACGGCGATTTTTGAAAAGTCGACGATGAATCGACGGTAATAACCCGCCAATCCAAGAAATGAACGGATTTTGGAAGCATTCTTCGGTGTAAGCCAACTCTTGACGGCTTCAATCTTTGCAGGGTCGACGTGAATTCCTTGACTATTAACGACGTGGCCGAGAAATTGGACTTCTTCGAGCCAGAATTCACACTTAGAGAACTTAGCATAAAGGCGATTTCCTTGAAGAAGTTCGAGGTCTAAAAGGAGATGGCCGCGTGTTCGTCTCTCAACTTCGAATAGATAAGGATATCATCGATGAAAACAATGACGAAACAATCTAAGAAAGCTTTACACACAAGGTTCATCAAATCCATGAAAACCGCGGGTACATTGGTAAGACCAAAAGGCATGACCACGAATTTGAAATGGCCATAACGGGTACGAAAGGCGGTTTTAGGAATGTCTTCTTCCAACACGCGTAACTGATGATAACCGGAACGAAGATCGATCTTGGAAAAGCAAGTAGCACCTTGAAGCTGCTCAAATAAGTTGTCGATACGAGGAAGAGGGTAGCGGTTCTTTATCGTGAGTTTGCTAAGTTCACGATAATCGATGCACCTTCAAAATGATCGATCCTTCTTTTTCACGAAAAGGACAGATGCGCCCCATGGCGAAGTGCTCGAGCGTATGAAACCTTTATCAAGAAGCTCTTGAAGTTGGCTCGATAGCTCGCGCATTTCGGATGGTGCGAGGCGATAAGGAGCTTTAGCAACGGGAGTAGCGCTTGGAATCAAATTGATACGGAATTCAACATCTCGAGTAGGGGGTAAACCTGGTAAATCGTCGGGAAACAACGGGAACATCTTTATAAGTCTCCTCCGGGTTCATGATATGAGCGAGGAAAGCAGCACATCGCTTTTGCAAGCATTTGTGTGCTCGAGTACATGACAAAAGCATCAACTTCTTTGAGGGCGTTTCACCATAAACATGAAGTTGATCACCATTCGGAAGGGGGAAGCGAATCATTTTATCGAAGCATACAACTTCAGCATGATTCTCACGAAGACAATCCATGCCTACTATGATATCGAAGCTACCAAATTGCATAGGTATGAGATTGATCGAGAAGACATGGTTGTTGAGATCGAGATTACAACCACGTAACACGGAATTAATGGTAACGGTTCTTCCGGTGGCGACTTCCACATCGAAAGTCTTTGGGAGTTTAGCGCGCTTACATTTTAAAACCTTTTCGAATTCTAACGATACAAAACAATTATCGGTACCAGTATCAAATAAACATGAAGCATAAATACCATTAACGAGAAACGTACCATTGACAACACTGTTGTCATTCTGAGCCTAGCGGTGATTGAGATTGAAGGCTCTTCCACGCGCAGCTTGTTGTTGCTGCTGATGCTGCGGTGGTGGCTGCTGCTGCGGCTCTTGTTTCACAGTGCGGTTTGGGCAAACATTAGCAAAGTGGTTTGGATCACCACACACGAAGCACGCTCGTGCCTTTGGAGCTTGCTGCTGGTTGGCTTGAGGAGGAGCAGGTAAGCTGGAGCTGCTTGAGCCTGAGGAGCTAGCTGACGAGGACCACTACGGCAGCTGACTGTAAAGTGGCCGTAGATGTTGCAGTTCGTGCAAAAACGACAATTGCCACCAACGACATGATGATATGTGCACTTAGGGCACATAGGGTGCGGACCAGTGTACGCACGCTTTGCTGGCGGTGCATTTGGTGCTGCTGACTGGAGTGGCTGAGGGTTCGCTAGAGCAGTAAGAGCAAAGTTCTTGCTCGGGTTTTACCTTTTGCGACCACGGGGACTGTTCTTTAGCTCTCGGGGCTGTTCAGTAGCTGCTGATTCGGTGACTGCCTGATTTGCGACCTTGCTGCTTTTAAAGTAACCAGACCGAACTCGTTTGTCATTAATCTCGGCAGCTAGCTGGTAAGTCTCATCGATAGTAGCAGGGTGTGCTGCTTGAACAAAGTCAGCGACGCAATCGAGGAGAGCATTGAGGTATTTCTTGATTGCCTTCTCGGTCGTATCCACTTGACTGGGACAGATGATGCTCAACTGTTTGAAGCGAGTAGTGAGACCAGCGTTATCCGGACCATCTTGCTTGATATTCCAGAATTCGTTCTCCAACTTCTGGATCTCGTAGGGAGGATAGAAGTCCTTGATCATAATTTCCTTAAGTTCCTCCCAAGTGAGTCCGTAAGCTTCGTCGTTCCCACGCCTGTTGCGCTCGGCTGTCCACCAGTCGAGAGCCCTTGATTGAAACACGCCGGTAGCGTTGACAGTGCGCAGAGCCTCGGGACATCCACTCTGGCGGAATGTGACCTCGATAGAGTCAAACCAGTGGAACATGGCACTCGGCCCTTCGGTGCCTAAGAAAGTAAGCAGTCCACATGCTTTAAACTGCTTAAAGCTGAAGTGAGGTTTCGGGGCATCTCCCTTGGAGTCAACTGAAGAGTTGCTGCTAACCGCTTGAATTTCGCTGACAATCTGTGGAATCACCTTAGCCATTTCCTTAGCTACCATAGAGGCGATGCGGTTGTCGGCGTTGCTGCGCTGGAGATTCCTTCGGGTGTGCGATCCCATAGAAGACATCTACACGAAGGATTTAGATTAGACGAGATTCGATTATAATAGAGTTATATTTAAATATTTATTATAACTATTCATACAAGGCACCAAAAACACATAAGCATGTATCCACATAGACACATAAGCATGTAAGCACAAAAGCACGTAAGCACATAGGCACGTAAGCACATAAGCACATATTTGCACGTATTCACCTTCTAATAATAACAATGCGTAGCGTGATATGAGATGCGAGATATAAGCGAGATATCAGCGATATATAATAGCGAGATAAGCGAGATAATACCGCGTATGAGGCACACGTCCTCATAGGCGTAAGCGGGTTAAGCGAATAGTTTGGTTGGTGTATTAATTAGCGTTTTAGATCACGAGAGTTGTGCGAGTTGTGCATACATTCGATGGTGCGTAAATGCGATAAATCGAGAAAACGATGATATGATAAATCATCAAAGCGAGAAATCGAATAAAGCGAAAATTCTCAAAATTTTAAACACTTAATAATAATTAACTCGATGATGCGTAAATCGACGATATAGGCTTAAATAAATTGGGAGTGTCTGGGGTTTTGAGACATTCAACACGCCAAAGTGATTCGACTACCCTTTGCATTTGGACCCACGCTTTGGCCTAATAGATAAACCTTCTCACCACAAGCGGCTAACGACGTTTACCCTTCCAGTTAATACGTGTTCCAAACCATCGGTATAACCGAGACTTTGGTGAGATTGAAAATCTAATTGCGGAATAAGTTACTAAGATGCGGGTTTCACCCCTAACTTAACAACTTTATTCCTAGATAGAAATGGAGATTTCGTCGAGGTTTGGATGTCACTCCTAACTCAATGAAGATACCTCGTGCGTTAGGGTATGCGCGGAGTGAATGATCTCGTCGAGAGTTCTCGGTTTTCACACCTATTCTCGACTTGATCACTCGTTTGGTGTGATGTGAGCGTTTCCAAGCGTGTATCATTGTATTAGCCTTAGGAAAGGCATATTTAAGCATTTATGGTAAGTAGATTAGCATTTAAGTCATAGATAGGTCCATCGGGTACTTAAACATGCTATTAGGTCGAATCATGGCAATTCTACCTATTATCCTAAAGTTATGGCGCTCTGATACCAATCTGTCACACCCCAACCGATGGCGGAATCATCGGGGTAGTGGCACTAGGCGAATCAGATTGATCAAGAGAATTTCCATAACAGCCATTTCAAAGATAAACGTCAATATTTAATATCCCATACTATCAAACTCATAAACCTTCAAAATAACCATTACATACCAACAAAATCTCTTAAACACAATCCAATTCGATCTCCCCTAGATTTTATTACAACCGTTCTAAAACAAACTAAATAAAACAAACTAAACTACGCATGCAACATCCAAGGCATCCAAGCTATAAATCCTCAACCTGTTACATACGTTAAAATACAAGACAATACAATTAAGTAAAGGTGAGCATACGAGTTTGAGTAATACTAGCATAGTCGAGAAAGCGTTGCAAAACAATCTAATTACATATCATGATACACCAAAACACTTAACATAACATAGGCTCATTTCTCATGCTAACTACCGTGAGAAGGCTTGCGCGTCCATCCTAACTAGACCCTGTCGGGTGTAAGCCACGCTATAGTACCATACTAGCTAAGGAGGCAAGTTAACGATAGTAAGCCCTAGTCACAAGTTTCTAGTATCTCGTGTCAAGCATATACAATTAGATTATTCGCATGTGATAAACAGTTTTGATTCGTGATGTGATTTTGTTTACAGGAACGTATGTAACACCCAAAAGTGCGTTTAAAGCGAAAATGGGTCAAGTATACTCACAATGGGTGCGTTTTAGGTAAGATTAGAGATATGAGAAGAGTCGAGAAGAGCGCCGGATAAGCTTGCATACGCGAACGGAAGTGCATCAGTCTCCGAAAAGCTGAAACGGTTAAGTCTTGGTTGGGCAGTAGCCAAGTTCGGGCGAACTTGTGTGTAAACTTGTACGAACTTAGTGAGTTTATAGCCAAGTTCGGTTGAACTTGATGAGTTTCCTAAGAAACTTGTCAAGTTCGGGCGAACTTGTAGGAAAACATTACTGACAAGGCAAGTTCGGTCAAACTTGTATGGTTTCCTAAAAAACCAGGCAAGTCCGGGCGAACTTGCAAGAATTTTTGTGAAGAAACACTCAAGCTCGGTCGAACTTGACCCAAATGGGTACAAGTTCAGTCAAACTTGACCTGGTGAGCTGGTGATTCTCGAGCGAACTTAATGTTTTCGGGTCCAAAATCTTGCGTTTTCGCGTCGTTTGCTGAGGAAATCGAGTGTTCATCCCTCCAACCCTGTGCTACTAAGCAAACTTAGGCCGGAGGGGTCTTTTAGAGCTGTTTTAACCGTTTTACAAAAGCGTGGGCTAATCCGGGCGAACTCGGGGTTCGTTCGGATTAGTCCGGCTTGTGTAAACCAACATAAACGTCCTTGTGCTTCCAGATCTGGGATCTTGAATGATAGATGCTTCGTTTCATATCAGAAAATGAACAAAACATCCTCAAAAGTCCGTATTTTGTGTCAAAATCGATATTATCAAAGGTTTTCTCAGATCTTTCACTTACAAGCCGAGATCTTAAAATCTCGTGTTGGGAAGTCTCTACTATTGCCAAACGAACTCGTATTGTGTAGATCTAAGCTTAAAACAGAAGTTTTTGAAGAAAAAGATAAAGATTTTCATAAAAGAATGGGTTTTGATGAAAACGAAGGTAGATCCTTATACAAAATCATTGTAAACCTTTGTTGGTTGTTGATAAATGTTGTTGTAGTCGAAATCGGGTCATTTCTTACTTAGAACACGAGAGATTTGGGATGAGGGAGCTCTGAGCAAACTTGGTCAGCAAGTGCAAATGAGAGGAATGAGCTGAGTATTTATAGGAGAAGGAGCTGAGGGAGACAAGTTCGGCCGAACTTGCATGTTTCCATGCAAGTTCGCGCGAACTTGGGAGAATATTTAAGGGTGTTAGGTTAAGTTCGGCCGAACTTGCATATACATAAGCAAGTTCGCGCGAACTTGATGGCAACAAGGGATCCTTGGTTATCAGGCAAGTTCGAGCGAACTTGTGGTAGGCAAGTCTGGCCGAACTTGGTCTGATGACCAAGTTTCGTTTGCCGATTTCGCGTTAAGTGTTCGTTTGGTTATTCGGTTCACCTTAACTAGTTATATTAAGCGTTAAATTAAAGCGTTAAGTGTTATGGTTGATATAATAGTGCGATTTAGTGATTCGAGAGTCGAGAGCGATGCGATAGCGAGTGTAAACATAACCACAAACATACATAACACATAAATAACATAAAACCACATAAATAACTGCGATTGCGATGCGATGAGATTAGCAATGCGATTCAATAAGCGATTAGATGCGATAATAACGTACAACACCATAATTAATCAACATAAACTTTATTATAAGTCGAATCTCGGAATTATAAAAGATAGGTAAACAGGAAAACAAAAAGAAAATATAACAATCGAATTTTCGAGTTGTTACAGATGCTTGGTTCTGTGTATTCCTTCCTGCCATATGCTGAGCTAACTTTGGGCAACTATTTCGTAAATGTTCTGTACTGCCACATCCACGGCACGTACGGGGGTAGGTAACCTGTTACGTTGGTCGTTGGGGTTGCTACTGTAGAGGCTGAGACTTAGGGGGTTGGAAGCGAGTTGGTTTAGGGTTGGAAACGCCCATTTCTATGACACCTCGAGCATCTCGCTGCTTGACATGCACCATAGTGGTGGTAAGTACACTTGTTACACTTCAGGGCCTTTCCTTTGTAGTTATCAGAGTTACCCGTTGGGGTAGTCATGGTGCAACTCTGACTAGTTGCTTTTCCTTTCTTCGGTGTTGCTGCCCCGGCTCGATTACCTTCTAGGGCTTCCCGCTTATTCCCTATCACTAATCCATTCGGTCCTTCAGTTCCACTAACTTCCATTGGGTTGTAGTCCATGACGTGCGTGTACGTGCAAACCAGTCTAACCTTGTTTTGCGTGTTGTTTGGATTGTCGGGTTCGGTTGTGGGTTAGCATTGATACCGGCGCTAACCTGCGCCACAATCGTGGGAATAACTGCCTGAAGCTGTTGCGCTATCATTTGCGCAATTTCCGCCTCAGTCATTTGTGGTGCGTGTTTTGGGGCCATTCTATTATAAAAAAATAGATGTATATGTATCAAGGTCACGTATCCAGTTAACCCATATCACATATTCGGTTAAAACACATCGCACACTTCATCACACACATGAGTCCACGACACATATAGTCAAAAGCATCATCATATATATATGTAATATCGTCATCATACAAGCGTCAAAATTTGCACATAGACTTAACCCATAAGGGCCGGTGCTTACATGTGCTGTCAAAACATGTCACCAAAGTGACGTACATATGCCATACTACGGAGAACATGGACTACGAAAACAACGAAACACTATGACTACATCACCACCTCGACATGGGTATAATCTAGTGCTTGGTAGGATGTACAAAAGGTACATCACCTCTATCTATACTAGCAAGAAACCATACTATGAATGCCACATCCACCATGCTAACCCTCCAAAACCTGCTACCAAACCTACAATGACACCGATACATCCGTATACCAATGCCCGGAAATGATCCTGTTCATGATGAACATATCCCATACCCTGCTGTAAGGCAATGATCGCCTGCTATAAGATAATCAGGTAGTCTCCCATCGCTCTCCTATGCTGCTCGTCCTCATCCCTCGCTATCCGTAGCAAGGAGATCTGCTCGAACAAATACCCCAATCAAACTGCTCTTGGTGATGGGAGCAGGTGTCTCCTAAGGAGGAACTGGTATGCCCCAGACAGGGGGTGTAGAATCTCTAACCGGGCGAGAAGGGCCACCTCGCTCATAAGTATGAAAAGGAGAAAAGTCTTCTCTAGGTGGTGTCAGAAAACGGGCGGTAAAATGCTGTTGGGTCCCTATGGGTACGGGTATCGGACGAATAGGGGAAACGGGTGGTGTACACACAGGCACAGGGACAGGCACCCTCCAACGAGCGGTCTGTCGGAGGCCATGGGTGGGTATCTTGTAGGAACTAGGTGAAGAGAGTGAGTAAGCACTCTAGGTAGAAGGAGTATAAGGCTCAGGAGGAGTCTCCGATGAAGGTAAGCGGGGTGCTACCGGCTCCCATTCCCAATGCTCCGTAGCAGGAGTAGGGCTCCGGGGGATCGATCCTAACTGAATAGCAATGTCTGGGGTACGACTATGCTCCGAGGAGCTCGTCGGACGGTAAGATGGAGAGCGGTAGGCGCTCAAGAGCTCTCCCTCGCGCCTAGTACGAGTTCTGGGTGGGTAAGGACCGCAACAGTAACAAGAAAGATCTGGCTCGTTGCTCGATGTCAAGGGGGTTATCAGCGGATCCTCCTCAGGATCGGTCTCCGTATGAGAGGTAGTCTGGCGACTAGAATGATGCGACATGATATCTGTAGAAAGAAAACCACACAACACTAATTTGACTGCCCGACATAACCAACTCAACATCCCACAATTATACACATAAGCACGTATTGCACACAATTTTGATTTTTAAGATTTTAAAAAATTATTCATGGTTGGTGACGTTAGTAGATGGATTTATGTCCTATCTCAATGACGTTCCCAGAACTCCCAAGTATGAGCAGTGGTGTTCCGGACCACAATAATTTATTTGCCCCACTAGGGCTTCCTTGTAATAGCCATACTACTCAGTTTCTAGAGGTTTTCAGCGTGTGGAGACTAACTTAGGATTATAGTCTAGGTTCTTTAAAGATACCTAGTTCGCTATAACCGAAGGCTCTGATACCATCTTCTATCACACCCTGACTCGCAGCGGAAGACAAATGCAGGGTGCGGCAAACACGTTGTAATTCTCCATAGTTTAAAAACATGATATCATAACAGAGAGAACCTCGGTTACAACATACTACTAATATCATATTACAACCCACAGTTCAAGTATGGTACTACGAGCTACTACAACTCTTATTCTGTTACAGTTACTATCCAAGCCATCCACACGCACGTTCCTTATTCCTGTTTAGTCTTACCTGAAATGCATGTTAGTTTTAAAAAAGGGTCAGCTAAACGCTGCGTGAGTTCCACTGGTTTAGTTGTTGTGTAACCATATGTGTTAACAAGTTTAATTGCACAAGTCACAGTTCACGGATTTATCACCACAAACACCTTCAGCTAGCAGGACTGTTTACAAAAGGCACCTGCGGCTTGCCGGACCGTGTCATAACAGACACCTTCAGCTTGCCAGACCGTGAGTTATAAACTTTACATCATCACAAGTTGGTGCAATTAACAAAGTTTTGTAACATGCAAACCATCTCAAAAAACAGTAACACAGTTTAAAAGTGGTGGAGTGAAACTCACTCCCAACTTGGTGTAATCAACACAGTTTTTAACATGCAAGTCCCCAGAAACAGTAAAACAACTTAAAAGCGGGTAAGTGAAAACTCACAGTACGAGTAGTAGTCTCAACAAAAGGGTGATCAGGCAACTGGATCAACTTTAATAACAAGCATGCAAGTACGAACTCAAATCAGTATCTACGTTGGTAATGGTTATAACTTGGATCTGGTCAGGAGTTTTTACTCCGGATTGAGTCTGTAGGACACTGTTATGGTGATGGATGTCAGGGTAGTATTAGTTTTCGGTTTGGCTTCCGAGCACCGTTTCGCGTGCCAGCCAAAGTCTGTAGTTTAACGTGTTTGGATAATGGTACGGGAATACCAATAGTGCCGACACGTTGTCATTTAAGAATGATTAACTTTTCATTAAGGGAGTTTGAGTGTTTGGGGAGTCTAAGTTGCCCAAATTTTAGTTTCCATTTTCATCGTCGGGAATTCTCCCGAACTGTCTTAGGACACTCCCATAGTGCCTAATTTGCCCGGAACTCTCCTGGAATACTCCCGATGTTCCAGTTTTAGTATTTGCCAGGTTGAGTCAGCTCCCAGTTCCGGCAGGTTCGTTATACGGTAAACTGCCGAAATTGATTTAAAATAACTCATTTTTAATTCCATAAATTCCCATTTAATCTATAATTTGAATAAAAATCTGTAAATTTTTATACAAGTCAGTAAAAATCTGTAGATTATGAGAAAAATAATTTGGGAATTTATTTTGGCCTTTTCCTTATTTAAATAAATTATTTATAAAACAATATTTAATCAAATAATTAATATAAATTATCACTAGAGGTCCAAAAATTCCCAAAAAACTCCAGAACATCCTTTACATGTCCAGGATCTTCTCACAAAAATTTGAGATTTTTCCAATTTCGTTTCGGTGCGCTCCCGGCTACCGAAAACTCGCAAAAACACGGATTTTTAACCCAAATCAAAACTCAACCAATGGACTCCTAAACTTCTCAACATTCCCCATATGTTCTTTAGTGTCCCTTTAAAATTTGGTGATTTATTGAATTCGTTTGGTAATTTTTCCGAAATTCTGTCGGTAAAACAGTCAAAACTTCACCAAACATCATAGAATATTCCAAAAATTCTAAAATTTTACGTGGACCTTCCTGATGATATCCTACATCACCACACCAAGTTTCAGCTCAATCCAAGTATCACGCACCAAGTTATAGTCAAAACAATAATCTGCCTACTATAGATTCGGTTTTCGGGCGATATACCTAGCGCAAGCTTCGTTTCCGCAGGTTTTTCTTGAGTCCAGAAGGGTGTAGGAGCTATATTCAGTACCTAAACATCAATTACAATCCAAATATGCTAGAACTTAGATCACTCAAGCTTTGTTTCATTGTTTTTCGGTTAATCGAATAGTTATGCGATTTTTGTCGAATAGGTGTTGATTAGGGTATCAAAACCCAAAGATTTGTGATCATGGCTACCATATAACACCAGGGAATTCCCAAGGTGTTCTTATTCAGCCCATAAACTTGTTTAAACCTTCAAAAATCTTGGATTAAAATGAGTTTTTTTCGGTTAGAAATCGTGTTTAATCAAGAAAACATGATTAAAACCATAAGAACCAAGGTTTATACCTTTGATTTGAAGTTGTTAAGAAGATGATCAGCTGAGATTTATGTTGTTTATGGCAGATTTGAGAGCTTCTGGTGGAATTTTGAGAAATCTTAAAGAATTAAATAAAAAATAAAAATAAAAAGATATATATAAGGGGGGTCCATGTGGGACACCTCGTGCTTTGTAATACACGCTAAAAGATGATATTTATCTTTGGTTTTGCATTTAGGTTCGTTTTCGGGTCCTGTACGCGTTCTCGATTTGCGAAACGGACTCCGTTTTTCACGTTCTTAGTGTCAAAAGACTCGGTTTTAAAAATCATGCATAACCGTCTCGAAATCCGAACCCAGTTACGTTTTAATCATAAAAGTCTCTTATTAGGGTGGTTTAAGTGTTTTTAAGCTTGATCGATCGTTCCTTGCACATTTGGTTGCATTATGTTATGCCCGAAACGAAGGCGTTTCCCTAACCGGGAAGCTGCTTCGTTTTGGTGCCCAGGCTTCAATTAGCTTCAAACCTTCTGTCACAGTCTATGTCACAAAACTAAGTTGTTTCTGGAACTCGGAATCTTAAATGATGCTTCTGATAACCTAATAATCAACGTCAAAGGTTTAATGCGTTGTTAAATGTCAAGTCTCCGTTTAACACGTTGTTCAAGGCTAAGGACACCAACCTCGCATCGTTGGCCCTTAATAGTGTCATGTTAACCATGACGTGTTCTCGGATTCCTCCGAGACATAATAACGATTGCTCAGTATAGCACACAAGTCATACAAGTTTGCAAAGTTTAGGCGCAATTATTGCTTTAAGCATGACTTAAAGTTTAGGGTCAGTTAAGGGGTACCTGGTTTCGTCATGGATATCGCAATACATCATTTTACAAGCTGGAGAGAATATCCGACAACCTCTCCAGCATTTCCCCTGAATATCAAAAACTTAACAACTATAAACACATGACATCTATTTATAGACATGAACATTTTGGACAGACTAACTTGTCCGTGCGGATGAGCTCCAAGATGTCATGTGTTTGTTCTAACACGTAACTATACAATATTAAACACACGCTCTATGTAGCCTATTCGTACAGTGGCTGACACACAAAATATGCACTAACAAAACCCTAATAACATTACCATAAATAGTAACAACATCAAGAATGATTGTTACCTAGATACGGAATCGTACATTGGTGATGAAGAAATCTAAGTGAAATAAACACCGATGGTGGAGGTGATAAAAAGGATGGGGTTGTGCCGATTTGATGAAGATTTAGGGTTTGTGACAAGAAAATCGTAGATGATCGGCAGAGAAAGTGAGATAGCGATTGTGCTAAAGTTAGGGTTATTTGGTTTAAAGGATGATAGATCTTGTAAACGGGTCAGGTTATTAGTAAAGTGGGTGGGTAACAGAAAAAACTTCCTAAGGATGAATTGAGGAGGTAAAAGGGTTGAAAAATAGGGGATGCCTTCATTGAGTGCCATTTGTCCCCCATTGAATTTACTTTATTAGTATGCATAGATATAGATTACTCTAGTTATAATACATCTTCATATTTAATGCGAAAAACGAATGTACGAGTGTTTTGTTATTACAACTAAGTGAGATCCCTATGTTGCTTCGCATACTCTATAATTTCAATTGACCAAGCACATTGTGTAATTCCAATTGATCAAGCACACTCTGTAATTTCAGTTTTTTCTTATATTAAGAAAATTCAATTTGCAAGCTTTAATTTATCAATCTTTTTTATTCGCAAGCCTCAATTAATCAATTAGTTCGATTCGTAAGCTTCCTATGATTCGCAAGTTTAGTAAGTTAAGGCTATTTGTATGGTATCTAAACATTATATGTATGTATAGTGAAAGGATCATGAGAAAGCTCTATTTTCGTGAGAAAACTAGAAAGCTCAACGCTAGACATGTGTAATATATACTACATACATGTGTAGTAGATACTACATATATGTAGTACTACATATGCAATACATGATATAATGCGCAATACATACACGCAGTATATACTACGTATATGTAGTATTTGATATATTGCATAGATGTAGTACTACAACATATATGTTGTATATGTAGTATATATCACACATGTCCGATAATGAGAATTCTTGTTTTCTCACCAAGGAATTTTCTCATGATCTAGTAACCTATATATATATATACATAGGATAGGGTTATTGTAAAAAGGGTGTGTTTTGTGAGAAGTGTAAGAAGGAATCTACACCCTTTGATCTGTTGATGCACTTTGTGTTCGTCACTTGTCGAATATGCTAGATAAAGCGTGTGTTGAATATTGTATAGGTTAGAATCGAACACACGACCAAAATAAAGAGTTTTCAGTGTAAAAGGGAACAAGTTCGCTCGAACTTGACTTGTGGAGGTCAAGTTCGCTCATGATGGTGATGTTGATGTCAAGTTCGGCCGAACTTGACTAGGTCAGGTTCGCCCGAACTTAGATGCTTACCAGCGAACTTCTCATCCTATAAATAGGTGGTGTGTGTTCATTTGTCATTTTTGAGTTTTTTGCCATCCCTACGGGGAGGTGCTGCCGGATTCTCTCCAGGAACTCCGGCAGCTGGACTTATAAAGATATATACTCTTTCGGTATAAATGAAGACTTCCGCTGGATTCTGTTTCTACTCCATTCATAATAACATTCTACCGAATCGGGTTACGTCTACACATTAACTTCCGTCTAGAACCGCCTGATCACGGACCTTCATGATCTATATACTAATGGTTAAGATAATAATGACAAAATTGTAAATAGTGTTTACAGTTAAAATAATCAATTATCTATATTAAGGGTATAAAGGTAAATTTAACCTTTTTAAATTAAAAAAACCCACATGCAAGTTCCCCCCATCTTTTTTAAACGTCAATAACTTTTTATACGTAACTTTTTTTTTTTAAAATTACACCATATTAACGATTGTTTTTTTATCTTTAATATGAGTACCATATTGCTATACTTATATAGAGAAAAACAATTACGTTTCGATCGGATGCTTTTGTCCATGGTGTTTTGTCCATGGTGTTTTGTCTATGTTGTTTTAATTTTATAGTAATTCAAGGTGTTGTGTTTTACAATAAAACACCATGAACGTATAAAAGACACTACAACATTGCAAATACAATTTAATTCGGCAAACTACTTACAGTAAAACACCATGAATGTATATATAAGACACCATAACATTGCAAATACTGTTGAATTCAACAAACTACCATTTTCTTATACAGAAACACCATGACACTAAAATAAAACACAATACAAAACAAGATATCATACAAGTATACAAAGACATTATTCAGTTAGCAATAAAAAAATATCCTTAAATTCAACGAGCCAACTTTTCTTTTACGAAACACCATAATCTGTTTTGAATTCATAAAATAAAACACCATAGAAAACAAGATTGAAAGATCGCATGTAAATGGTATTTGCAATGTTATGGTGTCTTATATACATTCATGGTATTTTAATGTAAAATAGAACGCCTTAATTCACTAAACAATTAAAACGACATAGACAAAACATCATGGACTAAAACACTCAATCGAACTTAATCTTTTTCTCTATATAAGTATAGCAATATGATACTCATATTAAAAATAAAAAAACTAGTTATTATGATGTAATTGTTTTCTAAAAACAAGTAACATATAAAAAGTTTTTGACGTTTAAAAAATACGGGGGAACTTGCAAGTGCATTGCATACGGGGGAACTTATCCTAATAAATTAAATCATGACATGTGTCATAATCATGTTCTTTCTTATCTTTCTCACAAATTTTATCTTTTTTTACAGGATCCTAAACCTATATATCTATACTATATATATAATGCATATCCGAAGGGCAAAAATGGTCATTTGCCACCTTTTCAACATTTACAATCCTTAAAGCATATTGTACAACCATCTAAAGCACACCAACCTTTAAAGTTTATTTAACCTAAATTTTGGGCGGCCAATCCTTTGTTCAAAATTTGAATCCCGCTCTTCCCCATACATCAATCATCCTGTCTTTCATCCCCACTTCCCCATTCTCGCTTTTTCCTCAGACACAAGAAAATCTCTCTCTCTCCCTCTCTCTCTCTCTCTCTCTCTAAATCCTTCTCTCATTCTTTCTCACCTGTCAAACAACCACCAACACCACCCACCCCTTTACTACAATCAACCACAACCGTATCACTGCCAAACAACCTCCGTCATCCATCTCTAATCCACAGATCTAATTTTGGAAGAGCCGGTAATGATCCAAACTTGACTGCAGGGTTCTCTAAATCTTGTGTTTATTCATTCTGTCGAGCCAAGAACCATAGGCTATGGCTATGTGTACTGTGTCTATTCACTAAGAAAGTTCAGCATCCAAGTTCAGTTCGTCCTCTCTTCATTGAAACACAGGTTTGTTTTCTGACCTACATCTAGACGTAATTGTAGTGTTAACAGAGGAAAATTAGGGATTTGAACTGGGTTTGAAACCCTACAGCTGTAAATGAGTAGATAGATCCAGATTTGTTTTCCAGATATTGATTTTTGGAAGAGGGTGATACAACCAAGGTTTTTAGTTTTTACTCATCACAAATATGTTCATGTTTTTTCCTTTCTTTTTTTATTACTTTGGTGGTTCTTCAGTTTTTGATGTGTTCTAAATGGTTTGGTTTAGGAAAATGGTATGCTAGGAGAAGTTTATAAAACCCAAGAAGCTATTAAGTCAACATTTTACACCCTATAATTTTCTTTTAAATGGTTTGGTTTTGATGTTCATCTTTAAAGTATAATTTGTTTGATTCTTGGAGTTATATCAAGTCATTTGAAATCTTAATTTCGAAGCTAAGACAGCAACTAAAGCTCATCTGAGGAAATGTCAACAACCTGTTCGGGTCAAAGATGGTCAAGAATAGAAGCTATGGACAAAACTGACTCAAGACCATTCTGGAAAATATTTTTTGTTTCTTAATAAATATTAATACTTCTCATAATGTTTGTGATTTTAGTAGCTGATTTAGCTGATTGTTTTACTGAATTTTGTAGATCTGAACTATTCATGTCTGTTGGTGCCACCGACGATTTTGGAAGCTATAAAGTCACTTGTTGTTTGCAACTACACTGGTGCGCTTTGACTTAATTGATCAATTTTATATCATGTTTATTGTAGTTTTCATATCTCTGTTTGCTTATTCACTTTTAGGTTTGAAGATTAGGTTTTTATATGTAATGTTCTATGACAAAATGAGAAAAAAAAGACTTTTATTATGAAGTAGCAAAAGTAATCTGAAGCAGGTTCAAATTGTGATGATTAACAATCAATTATTAATGGTCTTTTGTTGTTTTACCAAATCTTTGATTGGGTTCAACAGGGTTTGGAGCATTTACGGTCCGGTCTACTACATCAGCAGAAAGTCATATAAGCAAGGTTCCCAAAAGTGGGAACATATTCCTATGGCCAGTGGGGAGCAGTTCCGACTCACAATTCCAAACTGTGAGAGCATTGGTGCTGGGAAGTTAACCAAAAGTAAATGCCTATTTTGTAGAAAAGTTGCTATATTAGTGCTTTTAGTAGTTACTTAGTTGATAGTTGGCTGATTTTTACTTGTAATTGTCAACCTTCAGGCAACAAGAACTCAAGAACAAGGGCTGGATGAGCTAAGTGCGAGTATAGAAAGGATAGATTTTTGGGGTTTACCATACACGACGAACTCATTGAGCAGGTAATTGTGATTCTTTCCATATGTATCTTCGTAAACGTGTACATAATGAATTAATAATTTATACAACATCGAATTTAAAAATGGCTTAATTTTTTAGATCTAAATATGTAAATAGTTAAAGAATCAGAAGAAGAATATATTAATCCAACTTTACAAGCTAAACGGGTATGTGGTTTCGGGTAATCGGGTCGGGTATCACCTAATCCCATACCCGCAAAAATTTTCAAAACTAATCCCAAGCTACTCAAATCCGTATGCGTGCTCATAAACAAGTGAGAGTCTTGATTGTTAACATAGGAGTTGTTCTTCAATTGGTGGAACTACTGCCCGGGATGAATCTCGAATGTTTGGAACTAGCAATATTTGTTTTTCAATTATGGTAATGAAACGTTAAACATTCTCACGGGTTGATTAGTGATGATGATATGTCCAGCCTTGTGAAGTGTCCTCTATGTACTCATAAATTTTATAGGTTTTTGATAATAAATAATGAATAAAACAGTTATTTTTTAATTATGGGGTACTGTAGCAATTTTTTAGTATGAGTTGGTTTGCAATTGAGCATGGGATGATTAGTAATCTGTTTTTTTTTCCGATCAGAATTGTTTGATTTAATATTTATTATAAATCTTAGTTATAGGAAAATTCATCCCTAAAGTCAGTGCATTATGATAAACATACTATTTTGCAAGTGAACAAGCTGATTACATATTTACGTTTGAACAATTCTAGAAAAAAACCAACTATCATTGATTAATTAAAGAACACCAAAGCAGTACATTAGGGACGCTGGGACGTAAGGCCATCACGTTTTGTATATAGTTGAGTCTTTGCAGATAGTTGATGCTTTTTTGTGAGTTGATTTTCATCTTTTTGTCGGTTGCATCGCCACCGTAGCATGCTTGTAATTGTAGTTTTATTTGGTAAATGTTTCTTAATTTCATTAATTGTTTTCGCAGTGTTGTGAATTGTGATCACCCATATTTTGAGGACCCTACTTTGCGTGGTATTTCAAAAGAAGCTTCTTTGACTGACCCATTGGATGTTGAAATCAATGTCAACGGCAAACTGTAAGTTTTAGACAAGCTGCTTCAAAAGACTAAACAATGTGGTTTAAGAGTGCTTGTTCTGTTTCAGGTAACTAAATTCTTGAATTTACTTTACTTCCATACATGCTTTACATCATCTTGTTTACTTAAAAACTGTTTTTACTAATGGGTCACTGGTTTATTTAAAGAAGATATGTACTGGACATTTTTTGAATGACCTTGTTCATTTAAGATTTGGCGAGAATTCTATCTGTATGTAATCCTGTGAGGGCTCTCTTATTCTAAATGTATATAGAAAACATCAGTAGAAAAGTTAACAATGCAGAGAATGAGACATTCATTTTCTTATGTGATTATAGTACTTGTCATTCAAGCACTAAGCTTTCACGTGTGGATGTGGTGGTATTATTCAACAGCGACCGGAACCCGCCAAATAGCATAAAAGCCCTCAAGAGGATCGCCAGTGATTCACATTGTCAAAGATAAGAGAAATTATTGTTTCTTTCAAAGCAAGGATGTTTACAGTTATTTTAGCTCGAGTGTGTGTCACCGGTTGTAAGCACGGAGCGCACACTACTTATTTAGTAAGCTGTAAAGCTGCACCGACTCCGGACCTCAGTCATTTATACACAATTTGGTTTGCGAGTTGGCATCCTTGCTGAGGGGCACAAGTGTCAAAAGAGGTCCCATGGACCGCTCAATCAAATAAAATGTGTTATCAAATTGGTGATAATTGTAGTCTACAAGAACATTTCAGATATATTATTATAGGCTTATGTGAAACTGTGTATTGATCATTGGAGTTTTGTGCTTCATTATTTGTACTTTTGGTGTCCATTGCTGCAATTTCAGCACAATATGTTCATGAAACGAAACTTTTAATTAATGGGACTGTACCAATTTATAAAATTTATAACATGGATGTGACTTGTATCTGCACAATGACAAGTGCAACTATAACCATACCCATGGGGTCATCTTCAGCCTTAAATATGGGAGGCGTTGTAAACGATTGATCCAATAACATAGTTATCAATAGCGTCCATGGTGGACGCTATAGCGTGGCGTGGCGGCCAGCCTTCGCTACAAGGTGCATATCGACCATATATCCATATAGCGAGCAGAGAGAGACTCCGGTGGCGATTTCCGGCGAAAATAGCGGGCACTATTTCATCGCTATTGTGACGTAGCAAATAGGTATGTTGTTGCTATTCACTATCGATAACTATGGATTGATCTAAAGCGATATATCTCAACCGATTCTTACCAAGACAAGGTAAGTATAAATCTTATTATTTGTTATCTTTTATTCTTTTAAAAAAATATTTATAGATCAAGGGATAAAAGTGGACTATTAGGTGTATTGTTATACTTAAACTCTCTTTGAGTGTTGCTAATGACTCTTTTTAACTGTTTAGTCTTAGATTTAGAACATCAAAAGGAGTCATTTTGTGTCACTTTTATTAGGATTTGTACATAATAAGTAATCGTAGTGGAGATTAAAAATATATTATCTATAGTAAATAAAATAAATGGATTTGTGATTTGTAAGTCAAACTCATAAATAAAATTCATATATAAGCCAGAAAACTTGTCAAGTTACATCAAAGCAGAAGGTAGCCGGGTAACAAGCTGTGCCGCCAATCCTTTCTGAATTGCAAACCCTAACCTTCCAAATACAAACCCTTGCCCCCTTGGGGTTGAACAATTGCTGTAGACGACCCGTTGAACCCTCGTCAAGAAGTGGATAGCTTCTGGCGCTAGGGAGCCAAAAAGTATCAAAGGCAAAAGTATCAAAGGCAAAAGAGACAAAGACATGCTGGCTTCTTGCGCAAGCTTTAGCGTGCTTATCCACTTTCTTTGATTCTGCCTTTCTTGCCGCTTGTCCAGCGACAAACCCGTTTTCCCTTAAACCAACCAAAGGGGAAACCCCCGTGAGGTCTGCACAAGCATGTTTCCCCCCAGCCCAGCCAAAGACGAGCAGATCCGCTGGTCGCAGAGTAGATCTCCCTTCCATAGGGTCCGTGAGGAAATTCACAGGGGCCTCTTTCTTAGCCGAAATCCCAGCTCTTCTTAAGATGTCCCACAAAGCATCACGCACCCAGTCGTGCTGATATTTGAACCCAGGGAACTCTTTACAGTGAACTGCATGCTCCCCGTATTTATCCATACAAGCTTTACGACATATCGGGCAAGTTTCATCTTCCGGGTACATAGGGATCATCAACCGGTATTTGAGGATGACTATATATTCTACTGCAGACATACATTGTCCTAATCCCTCAATTGGTATAACGGTCAAAAATTCCTAAGCATGAGAACCTTTTAGGCACTCAACCCCTCAATTTGTAAGTTGAAATGAATTTTGTAAGAAATACTTCAAATTTATATCAAGTTGATAAAAACTATTCCACAATCAAAGAATAAGAATTTATAAACCACAACAGTAACAATACCAAAAAAACGATAATCTATAAATGGATGTTAACTAATATCAATTCATATATCCTTAAGACCTTAACATCTATGTATAGATAACCATTAATGACGTTGTCCTACATCAACTTTTTAACTCATAGTTTATGAGATTTGCTAAACATATCTAACAATCTTAAATTTTCTTGGAACTCACTTTAAAAATTCAAAAAACATTGAGGCATAGATAGACCACGTTAATGCAACGAATAAAAAAACTCATGATAAACTAATAGAAAACGAGTGCCAACATATCACGAAAATCAAACCAGTCGCTACATTTTGAATATTTTGATCATGGTTACAACATCAACGGTCTGGTCTGATTTTGAAACCGAAATCAAACTAGTCGCTACGTTTTGGAGATTTTGAAACCGACAAGCCCAAAGTTAAAGAAAGAGAGTGACCGTGAAAGCGGTTTCAAAAAACCGGTTTTTGCGGTTTTACGATTTGAGACCGAACTGTGATCACCCCTACAATATATCACGAAACGACTGATAAACTAACGGTAAACAAGTACCCTAATCTAAATCGCCTCCGCCGCTGCATCGTGCGGGTAGAAAGCTAGTATATATATATATATATAGAGAGAGAGAGAAGGATCCGTTAGAAACCACCCTTTATTGCGAGAACCAATGTGAACACAATAAAAAAATAACTAAAAACACAAGTTTTTAAATATTTTTTATAAAAAAATCGTTACTTTTCGTCATAATTTTTTGTGTGTTTTAGTTTTTTTTAAGGTTTTTTGGAGGTTTAGCTTTATGGTTTAGTTTTTAGCAATTAGCTTGAGTGGGGAAGAGACGGGGGTAGGGTTTTTTTTCTTTTTTTTTTGTGGGGGGGGGGGGGGGGGGGGTGAGGGGGTGTTTAGGTTTTGGGTGGTGGTGTAGTGGGTTTATTTTGTTGTTTTCACATTGGTTCTCGCAATAAATGTTTTTTTTTTTTTTTTTGGGGGGGGGAGGGGGTGTTTAGCTAGGGTAGGGTTCATGCGAGAACCACCTTTATTGCAAAAAAAAAAAAATCTATAAAGCACTTAAATTTTTTTCGAATATTTGTTTTTAAAAAATCGCTATATTTCGTCTCAAAAAGAAAAACTTTTTTTTTCGAGTAACAATTATCTATGCACATGTGCATATGTATCATAACTTCGACAAATTCCGTAATACATTATCAGTAGTAGACAATTGCACTCTAATTTACAATACCATCCATAATACACTACTTTTTACATTACCAAAATTCAAAATGTACATGTGCATCAAGTTTGTGATTTTGAATGATGAAGTAGGCCCATATACATGTTTTTTGGTTAGTTATATCTAGTGGTTTATGATTTGGTTATAGTTGTCACTTTATGATGTAATATGTTGATTGGATGGTATAAATGGTGCTGATATACATGTAATAAAGTGAAAATATTAGTATTGGTTTCATATTATAGATGGTAGGTGGTAATGGTATTGTATTATGGATGGTAGGAGGTAATGGGAGTGTACTATGGATGGTATGATAGATGAAAGAGAAAGTGTTTTCAAAGTAGTGTACCAAAACACTTTATTTCATGTTGATACATATAGATGCACATGTGCATTTCTAATATTCGTAACGTAAAAAATAGTGTATTAAACATGGTAGTGTAAATGAAAGTACAATTGTCTTAAAGTTATAACGTATTACGTAATTTGTCAAAGAAAAGATAAATATGCACATGTGCATGGTAGTGTATTATGGATGAAATGATAGATGAAAGAGAAAGTGGATTCAAAGTAGTGTACAAAAACACCTTATTTCATATTGATACATATAGATGCCATGTGCATATCTAATATTGGTAACGTAAAAAGTAGTGTATTACACGTGTTAGTGTAAATCAAAGTACAATTGTTCAATGTTTGTAATGTATTACGGAATTTGTCAAAGAAATAATAAAATGCACATGTGCATCGATAACTGTTATTCAATTTTATTTATTTATTTTATTTTTTGAATTTTTTTATTGTTGACGAAATATAGCGAATTTTTCAAAAAAAGAAAGTATTAAAAAAATTGGGGGGTTTTTATAACTTTTTTAAATATTTTTGGGTGGTTCTCGCAATAAAGGGTGGTTCCTAACGGATCTTCTCCTATATATATATATATATATATATATATATATATATATACTCACACACACATCATTCTGAAACTAGCAACTTGCAAGTGTACAGTGGTATTATAACGACATGTTAAGATAACTAATTTATTAAAAAAAACCAATATATTTCTCAAAACATGAAGTACACATATTTTCTAGTTCAAACTTTACAAAACTGATTTGTCAATTATTTTTTTTCTAATGGTAAATTTCTTTAATCCATGTCATCTGTGGGGCATGAACCTAATACCTCCCCTCCCAAAGTGTTTAAAAGCTTTGCCTTTGCTAATTGACTACCACCCCATTGGTTGATTTGTCAATTATTAATGTAGTTTCTTAAAGTATGCTAAAGTTTAAGGATTATTTTGAGACTGATGTTACAGAAAAGCAGCACTAATCAAACTATATTACGCAAGTAGAAGTTATTGTTCAGATTTATGTGTCGAAGACATGTTTTGAGTACCGAAGTATAGGCTTAATACCAATGTTAAAGTCTACTACCGAAGTACTAGGTTATCCGGTATTAATACTGCTATCTGGAGGTACTACTGATGCTAAAGTTTTGGTGTCGTTATCATCATGTGAAGATATCAGAACTCGTGATTATCTGAAGATTTGTCTTAATATTGTTTCTTGTATATGATATTACTAACTATACGCATTAGTTATAGTTAAGTTCGGGAACTAAGTCAATTATCCTAACGGATTTAGTCAACCATATCATTAGATGATTTAGTTGTTTAGCTTCTTTATAAAAGCTCACTTAATCGGACACTAGATCAAATCTTAATAGATTTCAAGTACCTTCAGAAGAGGTATTTTAGTTCAAGGATTCATTTCTACAACAACTTATGAGATTACCATTTCAGAATGAGTTTACTAGTATAACGGGATGGAACCCGATTACTACTCATGTTCATAATTATCTTCAAACATCAACTCAAGAAAGTTTAGAAGTTCATGAAGCTTGGTTTGTTGACAGTTTAGTAAGTTTTGTTCCATGTGCGACTCTAATTGTAAAATCTTATGTAGAAAGATGCGTTGCGCCAAAAGATCACATAAAGCTCCATCAACTAAAGATAATTCATAAGCTATAGTTTGAATTAGTTAGGTTATATTCTGACAGATTGAATATTGATGTTTTTTTCCAAGACTCATTAAACATAAGATTTATGTTTCATAGATAAGATGGTACTCTGCAACAGATCAGTGGTATGGAGAATGTACTAAGACTACCAAAAAGAGATCTGAAATATTCAGGGTTATTAAATTTTCATTTATTGAAGATAGCCTGAATTGATTATACGGTCAGGTGAGATGCCTGATTTCTAGTTGAAGAACCATAGTGTACTACCGATGCTGAAGTTTTGGTGCCCTTGCCATCATAGGTATGTTTAGTATGGTTAGTTAAGTCCGGGAATCAATTATCTTAATTGATTTTGTCAATTGTATCTTTAAGTGATTCGTATGATTTATTCATCATTTCACAATATCTGTAATTCTACATTTAGCACAATTATTTGAGTATGAGAGGTCAGAATTGATTGTGTTTTTATTATTTTATCTATATTCAATCACGGTGTGAGTGTACATGTCTGTGTATGTGTAATGTTTAGATTATTTTTTTAGTTTTTATATAACCTACACAAATGTAGGTTGTGCAGATTAAATTAGCTACATGTATGTAGGCTATATGTAGGTAAATAATATGGTTATATATATAATACACATACGAATGTATGAAACATAAAAATTTAAAAATATGGACCTTAAATCCTAAAATTTAGTGATTTAGAGTTGTTGTTTTTGTTATCTTAATAATTTATGTTTTCTAATGATTCTCATCCTATATATATATAGGGTAAGGTTCATGGGAGAATCACCTTTACTACGAGAACCGCGACACATGGCATTATTGTAAATACATAGAACTTTCAAAATAACCGCCTGCATCCCTGATTCTTTACTATCGGACTTCAAACAACAATTATTCACGTCCGATACCTCCCGATAACCTACAATCATCATCAATCAGTGCGATCCATCCTACAAAATCAAGATATACGCTCCACAATATCAGATACCAGCAGTTCGTCATCAAAATTAGTTGATATCAGTACATTAACAACATAATCATCGACCGCACGCTTCTTAAATGAATTATTGAAAATGGTGGTATAAATTGTAACAACCCAAAAACGTCGCAACGGAAATTCAAACGTAATTGTGACGGAAGTTGGTGCCCATAAATATCTTGTCGAACGATGCATTGTTAATGTTGGACATTTAACTTAATTAAAACATAGTTTTTAAAACATAAAGTTTAAAATTACGTCACAATCATATCACAGTTAAGTTGTTTTGATCCTTATGGATAGTTTTGCATCAAACGTTACCATAACCGTCCCAAATCGAGATGACTTGATATTTTAACATAACACATTTTATTTACTGATTAAAATGATGGTTATACTCAGATTAGTGCAGTTTTTGAGTAAGCCATATAAATCATGCGATTTCACGTATTTTACAACTCTTTATGCACAATGTACTACGTGCAAAGCTAGTAAACTTTATAACCAAGTTTCATGCCATTTTAACACTTCAAATAATAATATCTTTAGTGTTTATAACCTGATTAAAAATCATCTTTGTCATACCATACATTATTCATCATTTTATGACCATATATCCACATGCATGCCTAAGTACAAATATCTAATGCATCCATAACATATCATTATCAACATGCATGAACTTAAATACATCCAATCTTCATTTAATTCATGTCCAACCATTCAAGAACATTCTCATCTTTATATGATGATCATCATCAAATCATTCCATCATAAATGCAAGACATGTACACAAATTCTTACACATCTAAATTTATTAACATCAAAGATTTACATGCATGCACACACACACACATGAATGAAAAACCAATCAAAGCCATTTTTTTAATAAAAATCTCATTGTAATTAAAATACAACATCAAAATAAGAAATCACAACATCAAATAATTCATTTCTCCCCTCAAAATCACTCTTATTAGATTTTTACACATGTGTAAATACAACAAATTTACACATGTGTAAATAACAAAATTACACATGTGTAAAAAAAATTATTTACGAATTCACGTAAATTTAAACGTGTAAATTAAATTTATAACATTGTATTCGAATAATAATGATAAGTGTAAAAAGAAATTTTAAATTTGAATTGTTTTTGACCAAGTTTTTGTGGTTTTTTCATTCATTCTCATGGTTCTCGCGATATTTAGCGTTCTCATTTAAACCATCCCCTATATATATATATATATATATATACATATGTGATTCCAAAGTTTCACTTTTCTTATTCATCTTTTCATATCACATAACTTCCATATGTTAATTTTTAAACATGCATGTAAATCCTCATGAACATTATCAATCAAAATTCAATCTATAATATATATATACATACACACTCATGGATATGTATACATATACATATACCTCCATTTTTATTTTCTTTGAAAACCCATTTGTTTTTTGTTCAAAGTTTATGTTTAAATGCAAGAACTAGAGAAACTTTCACTATCATCTTCATCACCATGAATCATGAACAAGATTTGAAAGTTAAAATGTTATACCTTCAAGATTCTTAGTGGGTTTTAACAAAAGTGATGATATGAAGCTTTGTTCTTGCTTGAATCTCCTTGAAATCACCTCCAAACCTCCTTCTAAGCTTGAAAACACCTTGGAATGAGTTTGGATCTTCAAGAAATGGTTTGCTTTTTTGAAAAGGGTATGTGTGAGGGTGTTCTTGGCTGAATATTGGTATGAGGGGAGTTGGTATTGTTTTGGTTTTGTATTGGAGGGTTAATTGTGTATGTAAGTAAGACTAATCATTACTACAAGTCTCAACCTCCTACACTTGGCAATTTCAAGAGAGAGGTAGCCTCCCAAGCTGCCAATTTACCCCTCTCTATCATATATACACGATTACACACATATATATTATATATAGGCTATAAACTGGTATTTTACTGGATATCGGGTGTTTTATCTAGCGTTTTAATCACGTTTTAACGCGTTTTAAATTATTTTTATCGCTCTATAAAAATAAACTCACTAAAATATTACTGATCATTATTTTATTTGCCTGGACCGGCTACGTTGTCGGTATTTGGCAGTATGCGCGCTGTGTTGCGCAGTACGCGCTTAAATTCGCAAAATAGGGATTTTAAGCGTTTTAATTTATTTTTATAATTCTATAGAAATAAACTTGCCAAATTATTACTGAAATAATCATTAATTGCCGTAACTGGCTGTGTTGACAGTATTGTCAGATAAGCACAGTATCGCGTAGTACGCGCTTAACTCGAAAAATGGAGTTTCTTAGCGTTTTAAATTATTTTTCCTCACGATTATGATTAAATATGTTATTTTAATCATAATGGACTATTTTTAGGATTCTAACATTAATCGGGCGGTCACCGACATTCGTTTCACATTTTATCCGTTACGCGATAAGCGTTTATCTTATCGTTGCCAACATAATTTTTATCAAACTTTGGATTTACCTACACATCAATACCATATATAGACATCATAAATAATCAAATACAGCCTTTTATTCATTCATGACACGTGTTACATTTGTACGGTACAGCCTAAATAGCCGGGTGTCACAGTCTCCCCGTGTTTAAGGAATTTCGTCCACGAAATTCTTACACTACAGGTTTCGTTTTCGCACTAGACTTAAAGAGATACGGATATTTTCGTTGCATCTGATCTTGTCGTTCCCATGTGAACTCGGGTCCACGCTTGGAATTCCAGCAAACTTTGACCAACTTAATCCGACTCCTCCTAAGCTTCTGAATCTTCTCATCCAAACCTTCTACCGGTTCCTTGATAATCTCTGTTTATCGTCTACTTGAACCTCATCAGGGGGTATGATTAGTGTCTCATATGTCAGACACTTTCTCAGGATGGAAACATGAAACACGTCATGAACTCCACTCAATTCCTGTGGCAGCTTAAGCTTATACGCGACTGATCCAACTCGAGAGAGGACTTCGAAGGGACCTATATAACGCAGGCTAAGCTTTCCCCCTTTCCCAAACCTAACAACACCTTTCCAAGGTGACACCTTTAGCAGAACACAATCTCTGACTTGAAACTGCGACCGTTTCCTTCGGTTGTCTGCATAACTCTTCGGTCGATCGGTGACAGCTTTCAACCTTTCCTTGATCTGGACAACCTTGTTGGTGGTTTCCTAGATAAGCTCAGGTCCGGTTAGTTGCCTTTCGCCAACTTCAGCCCAACAAAGTGGTGATCGACACTTCCTTCCATACAAAGCTTCAAACAGAGCGACTTTGATACTAGCGTGGTAACTATTGTTGTAAGAAAACTCAGCTAATGGTAGATGAGTATCCCAACTTCCACCAAAATCAATCACACATGCTCTCAACATATCCTCTAACGTCTGAATGGTTCTCTCACTCTGACCATCCGTTTGAGGATGATATGCCGTACTCATGTCCAAACGAGAACACAACAACTCTTGAAGAGATCGCCAAAATATGGAGTCAAATCCTCCATCGCTATCAGAGATAATTGACACAGGCACTCCATGTCGGGCTACAATCTCGTTGAGGTACAACTGCGATATCTTCTTCGTCTTGTATGTTTCCTTAATGGGCAAGAAATGAGCAGACTTCGTCAATCGATCGACAATTACCCATATGGTGTCATGTCCGTGTGACGTACGGGGTAATTTGGTAATAAATTCCATAGCAAGATGCTCCCACTTCCATTTAGGAATCTCTGGTTGCTGCAGAAGCCTAGACGACTTCTGATGTTCAGTCTTAACCTTTGAGCATGTCAGACATTTACTCACATACACCGCAATATCTTTCTTCATATTCGGCCACCAATACAATTCCTTAATATCCTGATACATCTTGGTAGACGGCTTTTGGGTGAATAGACACAGTTCACGTAGGTTACCTCTGAGCGAAACCCAAATCCGGTTCATGAAGTACATCACTTCATCCGCTTTTGGTATCAGTTCACATTCTAAAGCTCTTAAACCTTCTCTTCTCAGATTATCATCTCTCAAAGCTTCTCGCTGTGCACTGCGAATTCGATCGGTCAAATTCATCTGTATGGTTAAACCCAAAGTATGAACACGCAGAGGCTTTTCTCGCTCTTTCCTACTGAGCGCATCAGCAACGACATTGGCTTTCCCTGGATGATAGCGAATATCACACACATAATCATTGAGTAATTCCACCCATCGTCGTTGCCTCATGTTGAGTTCCTTCTGATCAAAGATATGCTGGAGACTCTTATGGTCTGTGTAAATCGTACACTTCGTGCCATACAGATAATGTCTCCAAATCTTCAAGGCAAACACAACAGCTCCTAACTCCAAATCATGAGTTGTGTAGTTCTTCTCGTGCACTTTCAGTTGTATGGATGCATAGGCTATCACTTTGTCCTTTTGCATAAGCACGCAACCAAGACCCAAACGTGACGCATCGCAGTATACAACAAAACCGTCATTTCCCTCTGGCAGGGAAAGAATACGTGCACTACATAACTTCTCCTTCAGCATCCGAAAAGCTTTCTCCTGCTTCTCTGTCCAATCAAACTTCTTGTCCTTCTAGGTTAATAGCGTCAATGGCTGCGCTATTCTGGAAAAATTCTCGATGAATCTTCTGTAATACCCAGCAAGTCCTAAGAATTGTCGTACCTTTGATGGAGTCCTTCGCCCTGCCCAATTCTTAATCGCATACCTTTCCCATTTATGACGTGACCGAGGAAATGAACCTCTTGAATCCAAAACTCACATTTAGAGAACTTGGCATACAACTTCTCGTTCTTCAACAGCTCCAAAACAATCTTCAGATATTGCTCGTGATCTTCTTTGGTTGTGAATAGATAAGTATATCGTCAATGAATACTATGACGAATTTATCCAAATAGGGTTGCATACCCTGTTAATGAGATCCATGAACACTGCAGGCGCATTAGTTAAGCCAAATGGGATAACTAAGAACTCATAATGGCCATAACGTGTTCTAAAAGCAGTTTTTGGAACATCTTCATCAGCAATCTTCAATTGATGATATCCCGAACGTAAATCAATATTCGATTAGTAGCTGGATCGTTGTAACTGGTCAAACAGGTCATCTATTCTTAGAGCGGGTACCGATTCTTGATAGTCAGCTTGCTTAGCTCCCGATAATCTATGCACATACTAAAAGAACCATCCTTCTTCTTCAAACATAAAACAGGTGCTCCCCAAGGCGAAAGCTTGGGCGAATGAAACCTTTGTCTAAAAGCTCTTGAAGCTGATTCGACAATTCTTTCATTTCCGAAGGCACTAATCTATAAGGAGATTTTGCAATCGATGCAACACCAGGAACAAGATCAATTCTAAACTCGATCTCTCTCGCAGGGGGCAATCCAGGTAAGTATTCGGGAAAAACTTCAGATATTCACGAACTATAGGAATCTCTTCGATCTTTCTACCTTCAATCTTCGTATCAACTATGTTAACTAAGAACGCAGGATAACCCTTACGCAACCTCTTGTGCATCTTCATAACACTAACGATTTTTGATTTCCGATCTGATCGATCTCCATGAATCACCAACGCTTCACCACTAGAACGGGGTATACGTACTAATTTCTCTGAACAAACAATCTCAGCTTCGTTCTTGGATAGCTAGTTCATCCCAACAACTACATCGAAACTACTGAGCTCTACTGGTAATAAATCGATACTAAAACTATGATCGCATAACCGAATACTACAACCTCGAATGACTTCGCTAGTTTCTATCAGTTTACCATTTGCTAATTCGTTCGAATACATTTTGTCTAGTTTACTTGCTTGAGAACACAGAAATGGTTCAAAGTTTTTTGAAACAAAACTCAAGTAAGCACTAGTATCAAATAGTACGAACGCAGAATGGTTATTGATTAAGAACGTACCGGTAACAACTGTGGAATCATCGCGTGCTTTCCCAGCGTTTAGCTCAAACGCTCACCCTGATTCTTTAACGATGGACAATTTCTCTTGAAATGCCCTTGCTCTCCACACTTGAAACAACCTTCAAGCTTAGCTCCATCCGATGTGCTTTTGGCATAGCTTTCACGCGTCGCATGCCCAGATCGATCGCATCTGGTAATTTTCTCTGCTCGTCACCGTGAGTCTTCTTCACTAAACCACTGCTGGCATCCCTGGCATTATCCTTTCCTGAACCACTAGTGTTAGCCACAAATGCTTTACCAGAGCTGCGCTTCCTATCACGCCTATCATCGGAATCCTTCCTCGAACTCTCTAATTTTCGCTTCCGCGAACCTTCTGACCTACGCTCGAAGCGTTCATGTCGATCGGATTTCCTGTCTGCAGCATCCTTCACCGAAGATTTCCCGGTCTCATCCTTCTTGTTAAGATTACTCCTATGAACATCATCATTCGTCAGTGATTTTGCCAAAGAAGTAGCTTCCAGGTAGGTAGCGGGTTTTGCTGATGTGACCATACTGCGGATCTGTGGCGCTAAACCCCAAATATACCTTTCTATCTTAACGTGCTCAGAAGTGACCATCCATGGAACCAACCTAGCCAGATCATTGAACTGAGACGTGTAAGCTCTGACATTCAAGCCTTCCATGGTCAGATTCCAGAAATTAGTCTCAATTTTCTACAACTCACTAAGCAGGCAGTATTCCTTAAGAAGCATCTCTTTCAGTTCATTCCAGGTAAGACCGTACGCAACGTCTTCTCCCAAAATCTGAATTTGAGTGTTCCACCAGGATAAAGCTTCATCAAGAAATGAATACGAAGCATAACTAACCCTCTGATCAGCGGCACAACCACTGATGGCTATTACAGACTCCATCTTCTCGATCCATCTAACGATATCAAGGGGGCCTTCAGCACCGGTAAATGATTTCGGGTTACAACCCTGGAATGTTTTGTACGTACATCCGTGCACCGGTTCACAAGGTTAATGACAAATCAAGATTACTCTTAGATTATATCATAACACATGAGACTACAAAAACGTTTCCAATCATTACACTACCTCGAGGGGCTCCAATTGGCGCTCCACCGGAACCAGGTGCATCACCACGTCCATGTCCACGTCTTCTCCCTATCGTCTGGTTAGCCTCACGCTGTTCCATGGCGGTATTGACGTGTTGAGCGATAAGTTGCGCCAACTCCTCAAGTGTGGTAGGCAATCCAGTGCCGTCAGTAGAGGGACCTTGTCTCGATTTTGGTCGCATATTGTCGTTTCTATTATTGCAATAATAATATCAGCGTAAGACAATACACATGCATCCACATAATAATGAGAATAATTTAACCAAAAAACCATTTTCATTGATTTTTATCACAGAAATTACAAAGCTTGTTTTTAGTACAATGACTAATCAAAATTTGGTGTGTCAACATCATCACCAATAACAAGTCTACATGAAATTTCCTTCTAAATATTCAAAAATTAGTTTGGCATGGAAGCCATAATAGGGTTACCAAAAGAGAAATACAATCAACAAAACAACAACTAATCATTTCAATCCCACGAACTCTAGAAGCTTCCTAACCAGCTCCTCAAGCTCTACAATCCTCCAGTGCATCTGTTCCATAGCACTGTCATCCAAATCCTTAAGCTCGTCATACCAATCCATCTGACCCTCGAGATCCTTCACCTTCCCCTTGGTCATCTCCAGATCTCCGCGAATAGCACCCATCTGACGATCGTAGTGACAACACCGGTCAACCCATACTCCTTTCTACTTCTTCGAATCAGACTCCATGGCAGTTCTAGAGGTTGAGGCAATATCTCCGGCAGGTCGAGTCCTCTTCCTATGGCGGTAATAGACTAGCATAGGTGCAGTGGAGGCTCGTGACTCGGGTGGCTGTACGGACGACTCTGACGTAAAAGGCAGAGGGATCTCGGGTGTAGGCTCAGCAGTGGGAATGGGTAGGACTACCGGTGGCTCTAATGGACGAACCGTATCAGTAGTGGCATCCACTACTAGAGCTATCCCAAAGGATCCTCTGATCAACGGGGTACCTCTACCCAGCTCATCAACAATAGGCACTATGCTGGATGACTGTCCGATCTCAAAAACCGAGGGTGGAACAAAGTCATCATCGTCAATCCAGCTGTTACTAGTATGGGCATAACGGGGGTCGACCTGGCTGGCGAATGCAGCAGGGTCAACATAGAATGACGAGGCAAACTCGACCATGTTAATGATCTAAGGGGTTATAGGGGTATCTCTGGCAAAACGGATCTAGGTGAAGTCTCGAATTCTGGCTCGCTAACTGAGTCATGAATCTCGATGACCTTGTGCTCGTGCGACATTGATGGCATATATAACCGTACAAATTAAATGTGTGTTCAAACGAAAAATAACACATCAGGCCCAACAAACAGATCAACACGTATGCACATAAACACCCAATGGTTTTCATACATGATAAAAATCCATTTTATTTAAAATTTTTGGCTTCGTGAATTTTGAACTTTAATCTCAAAATTCTTTGGTTGAAGTCTAGAGTTTTCCCGAAAACATCTAGTTCGCTGACAACCATTGGCTCTGATACCAACTTCTGTAACACCCTAAAAACGTCGCAGCAAAAATACAAACGTAATGGTGATGGAAGTTGGTGCCAATAAATATCTTGTCGAACGATGCATTGTTAATGTTGGACATTTAACAATTAAACATAGTTTTTAAAACATATAGTTTAAAAGAATGTCACAACCACATCACAGTTAAGTTGTTTTGATCCTTGTGGATCTTATTACATAGGTCACAAAGTTTTAAAAGTTTGTCCAAACATTTTCAGAACAACCACGCATCAACAACCCCAAGATACGCCATAATTCCCGAAGCCATGCTCAAGTACCTGAAGAACACATTAAAATCATGTGTCAACACAAAGGAGGGTGAGTTCACGTATTCAAATTTAAAACAATTTGATCCATGGAAAACTTTCAAGTTATGTGTTTAATTATTAAAACATCCATATAATACTATGAAAGCCACTTTTGTATCCTTAAAAAATTCAAGGGTCAGCCATCGTAAGCGTTTTCTGAAAACCTTTGATACACAACATCTTCACAAGTTTTCCATATTAAATTGATAGCATCAAGTGTTCAGACTCGTATGTTTGCAAGACAATACGAACTACATATTGACAATAAGGACATAATCAACACTAGTCAATAACATAATTTAAAATTCGTCGCTTGACTTGACGCGGAGCTACCGGTCACAACGGGGTAGTCAACCAGATAGATCTATCAACAATTCCACGCATATCGATATTAATGATTAACTGGCTAATTTCACGCTATATGCCAACAATGGGTCACTCAAGATGCCAACCTTACGAACAATATATATATATATCCTACTAAAATGATAAATTTAATATATAACTAGTTGTACGAATTTCCCCGAAGTCCCCACCGTAACGTAAACCATACCCGGTACTTACTCTCTTGAGACCGAGCGAATTCGTTACAACTTTTAGATTTAAGCAATTTTAAATTTACACGGTCTTTTCTCTTAAACACCGTAATACCACTCGTTTCTCCCCGAAACATATATTCACATTTATCCAAAATCAAAGGTATATTTTATACAAAAGTGTATACTTATCCTTTTAAGGTGTGTTCTTCCCGTAAAACAGTTATAAAAACAGTAAAAAGAGGGATTTTGTGACACTCACCTTTGGATGCGTATTTTAATTAGCGCAATCCCACGATTGTTTCTACACGTCCTACTATACGTAGGAAAGATTTATCAAACAATATATCACAAAATTCCTAAGTTTCTCAAAATCATGGAATATTCACATAACTTTGAGATTTTCTCGAAAAGTCATTATTTTTTTTATTATTTTGGCATTTTAATATATATATATAAATATACGAGTTCATATATATATATATATATATATATATATATATATATATATATATATATATATATGTATTTTAAGATTTTGCGACTTGAACGATTTTATTGGTGACCCTTAATATGTTATATCTGTTAACACTCCCGTTTATACGTACTATATATCTACGATTTGCGCGTCATAATATATATACATAAACGTACACAATTATTCAATATCGTAACACGCGAAAACTCGTTAACTTATATATTTTATCATTTTTAAAGCATGCATACATGAAATAACTTATTAAGTTAACCTATGTATCAATTTTCATGCTCGACAAATAGGTTACACATTTAACGCAATTTCACCGATTTTACCGCTTTAATCACACAAGTGTACATGCATAGTATAAATTCCCGCTATCATGTCAAAACTTAGCATATTATCATATACATATATTTAAATCACATAACTCATTTTAACATATAAGGTTCACCCATGAACAACCTCTTCTAGTGTTCATTGAAAAATGCGTATTTTAGTGATTCGGTAACGTTTTCGGGCGCCGAAAGTCACGTATGACTTACCAAACACCAAGTAAACTTAATATAAGTTAAAATACTTATATTTATATCAAAAATATCAGTTTGCTTACTGATCTAAAACAGTTTCGTAAAAATCTCTTAAAAAGGCGATTTTTACCGTTTTTATCGCATAGTTTTGCATCAAACGTTACCATAACCGTCCCAAATCGAAATGACTTGATATTTTAACATAACACATTTTATTTACTGATTAAAATGATGGTTATACTCAGATAAGTTCAGTTTTTGAGTAAGCCATATAAATCATGCGATTTCACGTATTTTACAACTCTTTATGCACAATGTACTACGTGCAAAGCTAGTAAATGTTATAACCAAGTTTCATGCCATTTTAACACTTCAAATAATAATATTTTTAGTGTTTATAACCTGATTAAAAATCATATTTCTCATACCATACATTATTCATCATTTTATGACCATATATCCACATGCATGCCTAAGTACAAATATCTAATGCATCCATAACATATCATTATCAACATGCATGAACTTAAATACATCAAATCTTCATTTAATTCATGTTCAACCATTCAAGAACATTCTCATCTTCATATGATCATCATCATCAAATCATTCCATCATAAATGCAAGACATGTACACATATTCTTACACATCTAAATTTATTAACATCAAAGATTTACATGCATATATATATATATATATATATATATATATATATATATATATATATATAGGGTAAGGTTCATGCGAGAACCACCTTTATTGCAAAATAAAATCTAAAAAAAATAAAAAAAGCACCCATTTTTTTACTATTTTTTTTAAAAATTGCTATATTTCTTACCTCTAAAAAAAACTTTTTTTTTCATGCACATGTGCATATGTATCGTAACTTCGACAAATTTCACAATACATTATCAGTAGTAGACAATTGCACTTTAATTTACAATACCATCCGTAATACACTATTTTTTACATTAACAATTTTTAAAATGCACATGTGCATCATTTTGTATAACCATTATATAATGTCTTTTGGTACAAAAAGTTTGTGTTTTTGAATGATGAAGTAGGCCCATATACATGTTTTTTGGTTAGTTATATCTAGTGGTTGATGGTTTGGTTATAGTTTTCACTTTATGATTTAATATGTTTATTGGATAGTATAAATGGTGATGACATCAGGGGCGGCCATGAGCATGTGCCGGGTGGGCGCCGGCTCAGAGCCAAAAACGTTAAAGAGCCCGTAAATTTTTTATATATTACATATACATAATATTATATATATAACTTTAACCCTATGTAAACAACAAATTATCAGAGCTGCAGTTGAGTGGTTTTTATGAGGCTTTTTAAGTCCCTTGGTCACAAGGTCGAAACTTGCTATTAGCCGTTTTTTTTTTCAATTTAGCACTCATTGTCTTATTGTTTATTTTGAATTTAGTACTCATTGTCTTAAATGCGGACAACCTTGACAATCCTTTCATCTAATGACAAAAGAAATATTGATATATCAATTTTTCCTTTTTTTTCTCCTATTATCTTTTATTTTTCACTCAAGTTTTTTGTTTCCTCCTTTTATCTTTTTTCAAACAACTAGTTTCTTTTATTGTTTCATATTACTATAGTTATACAATTTTGTTTTTTTTTTCTTCTTAATTTCTAAAATATATTTTATACTATTCGAAATGACCTGAATCTGTTTGATTTGTTATAGTACTCCTAATAGGATTTGATCGAATTGTCGAGTGACGCAACAACGTCACTGAATTTTTGTTTTAATAGGGCCCTGCGGGTCCTTTTATTATTTTGCATAGGGCCCAAGTTTCTTTTAATATTTTCGGAGATGGCCCTGATATACATGTAAGAAAGTGAAAATATTGGTATTGGTATTGTATTATAGATGGTAGGAGGTAATGGTATCGTATTATGGATGGTAGGAGGTAATGGAAGTGTATTATGGATGGTATGATAGATGTAAGAAAAAGTGTATTCAAAGTAGTGTACCAAACACCTTATTTCATGTTGATACATATAGATGCACATGTGCATTTATAATATTGGCAACGTAAAAAGTAGTGTATTACAAATGGTAGTGTAAATGAAAGTACAATTGTCTAATATTTGTAATGTATCATAGAATTTGTCGAAGAAATGATACATATGCACATGTGCATAGTAGTGTATTATGGATGAAATGATGGATGAAAGAGAAAGTGTATTCAAAGTAGTGTACCAAAACACCTTATTTCATGTTGATACATATAGATGAACATGTGCATTTCTAATTTTGGTAACGTAAACATTAGTATATTACAAGTGGTAGTGTAAATGAAAATACAATTGTCCAATGTTTATAATGTATTACGGAATTTGTCAAAGAAATGATAATAATGCACATATGCATGGATAACTGTTACTTAATTTTTTTTGTTGACAAAATATAGCAAATTTTTCAAAAAAATATTAAAAAAATCAAAAATATTTTTTTTGAATGTTTTTTTAGATTTTTTAAATATTACTGTTTGTGTTCACATTGGTTCTCGCGGTTCTCACAATAAAGAGTGGTTCCTCACGGATCCTTATCCTATATATATATATATATATATATATATATATATATATATGGCCACATATATATACATATGTAATTCCAAAATTTCACTTTTCATATTCATCTTTTCATATCACATAACTTCCATATGACAATTTTTAAACATGCATGCATCAAATCCTCATGAACATTATCAATCAAAGACTTTCAAAATCAAAACTCAATCTATAATATATATACAGACACACTCACGGCTATATATACATATACATACACCTCCATTTTTATTTTATTTGAAAACCCATTTGTTTTTAGTTCAATGTTTATGTTTAAATCCAAGAACAAGAGAAACTTTCACTATCATCTTCATCACCATGAATCATGAACAAGATTTGAAAGTTAAAATGTTATACCTTCAAGATTCGTAGTGGGTATAACAAAAGTGATGATATGAAGCCTTGTTCTTGCTTGAATCTCCTTGAAATTACCTCCAAACCTCCTTATAAGCTTGAAAATACCTTGGAATGAGTTTGGATCTTCAAGAAATGGTTTGAATTTTTGAAATGGGTATGTGTGAGGGTGTTCTTGGCTGAATACCGATATGAGGGGAGTTGGTATTGTTTTTGTTGGTGCACCTGGTGTTCGTCACTTGTCGAATAGGCTAGATAGAGCGTGCGTTGAATATTGTATAGATTAGAATCGAACACACGACCAAAATACGGAGTTTTTAGTGTATTTAGAGTCAAGTTCGCTTGAGAGTGTATGTTTTGTAGTCAAGTTCGGCCGAACTTGACTAAGCAAGTTCGCCCGAACTTGCTTCTCCACCAGCGAACTTGACTAAGTATAAATAGGTGTGTTGTTCATTTGTAGTTTAAGTTTTTGGCATCCCTACGGGGAGGTGTTGCCGGATTCGCTCCAGGAACTCCGGCAGCTGGACTTATAAAGATGTATACTTTTTTCGGTATGAATGAAGACTTCCACTGCATTCTACTTCTACTCCTTTCTGTAATAACATTCTACCAAATCGGTTTACGTTTATCCACTAAGTTCTGTCTAGAACAGCCTGATAACGGACCCTCAATTGGTATCGGAGCAGGATTGCCCTAATTTGAAGACATTGGACATAGAACATCTCATCTTCTACTCATTTCTTCTATTTTTAATTTTTCTTGGACAATTCACTGAAAAAATGGACTGATTTTCAAGTATAATACGTAAAATCCATAATAGATAAACCATTGAAAAGGTCAGAGCTTAAAACAAACGAATTCATGCCGAAAAATTGAAAATATCATGTTTTGTAACTCAAGTTCGCTCGAACATAGCATCAAGTTTTCTCGAACTTGAATGAAAAGCTCATTTTTCAGTGATTTTTCATCAAGTTCGCCCGGACTTGATTGGTTTTTCAGTGAAAATTGTATTAAGTTCACTCGAACTTGTATTATTTCTTTTGATTTTTATCAAGTTCGCTTGAACTTGATCAGTTTCATTGAAATTTATATCATGTTCGCTCGAACTTGCAAATTTTTCTTGAAATCCAACATAAGTTCGCTCGAACTTGTGATTTTTTCATAAAATCTCTACAAGTTCGCCCGAACTTGTTTAAGTAACTGTTTTTTGACAAGCTGTGACAAGTTCGACCGAACTTGTCAACGTTTTTCTAAAAAAAAAACAGTTTAAAGCTCGGACATTATATATCGTTAGATTCGTATTGACGAGACGAGTTTAAAGCTCTAATATGGTAAAAACAATTTTCTGAAAAATTTTAAACGTTTTTAGCAAACCGATATGTTGATATTGTCGGTTAAAAAGTCAAATTTTATTAAAATTGTCTGTTTGTTAATCATTTTCCAAGTGTTTTGAACGACAGATAAATTTGGAAAACGAAATGGGGTCCGAGAAGCCGCCAAAGTTGATGAGTATGGACGAGTATGAAGTTTGGAAAGAAAAATTTGAGAGCTGGGTCCAAGCTACGCATTTTAGTAGTTGGGTGGCGATCGAAACAGGATATGTAGTTCCAAGAGATGAGAATCAGAATATTCTAGAGAAGTGCAAGTATTCTACGCAACAGAAAGAGGCGTATTTTGCTGATAAGAAAATGATTAATCTGATTCAACAATCTGTTAACAAACATATCTTGATACTACTACTTGAGTACAAGACTGCAAAAGAACTCTGGATATCTCTGAAAAATAAATATCAGGTGAAGAGAGAAGAGAATTTAGTGGTTAAGAACTGTGAAGCTCAACTTTCAAGTACATTTACAAATGGATCTTCAAGTTCTAAACCAGTCTGCCCGGTCTATGATGTAGACAATTATCAGGCAGATAATGCCAAACTCTTGAGTAAGATTGAGAGTTTAACATTAGAAAATAAAAAGTTAAAAGAAAATGAAAAGATTTTTGAAAACAAAATAAAAATTTTAGAAAATGAAAAATTACAAATGCTAGTAGATTTTCAAAATGAAATAAAAATGTTTAAAAATGAAAAAATTGTTTTTGAAAAATTAAATATAGAAAATCAAATAGCCATAAATTCTCATTTTGAGAAGATAGCTCAACTTGAAAAAGAAGTTGAGACTGTTATAAATAAAGCTGCTAATTCAGCAAAATTATTGAAAGAATTTGTGACTTCCTCATAAAAGTTAGAAGATATATATCCAATACCGATCAATGATAATAAAAAGAAAATTTCAATAAGTGACAATGTCACAAATTATGACGATGTCATAATTGAGAATTGTGATGATGATACCGATGATGAAAGTACCAAAAATGATAAACATCAAATATTTTTAAAACTAAAAGAAAAATTTCAAGAAACTATTCTACAATCTACTGAAAAAGGTGAATGCTCAACGCAAAAACCTTCTAAGCAGAATGGAGAACAAAAACAACATGAAAAACAAAATTCTAAAAAATTCAAAATAAAAATAAAAGCTCATCGGTACGGTCATCCAATCATTATAAAAACTCACAAAAATTTGAGAATAAGTGGTGCAGGTCGGACCACAGTGCTTCAAAGTCAAATCAATTTTACAGAAGAAGCAAGAAAGATGACTACTACACGTCAAATCAATGTGCTGATTTGGGTGTTTGGTCTGAATGGAGAGAATGGTACGATAACAGAGTGTGTTACAACTGTGGATTTGGTGGACACATTGCTGTTAACTGCCTGAAAAAGAGATTTGATACGAGAAGATGCTATAAATGTCAAATCAAAGGTCATATTGCCAGGGATTGTCCGACTAATCTGAAAAGAAGACCGGATAAATCTCAGGGGGAGGAAAAGACCAGAAGAGAAGAAAACAGAGAAGAAAAATGAGAAAACAGAAGAAAAGCCCAAAGAACAAAAAGTCAAGTTATCACAAGGGCAAAAAGACAGATTGAGCAAAAAAAGGAAAAGAGTTAGAGAGTATTTGGAAAAGATTTTGTCCTCGGATACGTCTAAAAAATCAGATAAAAGTTCTAATGAATCATTTTACTCACAGTCAAGTAAAACGAATTCATCAGATACAAATCTGAGGACAAAAGAGAGAGCAGTGGAGAAAAATTTGATAATTCAAACAGTTAAAAAATCAAAGAAAGTAAAATTTTCAAATAAAGTTTCTATCAAACTGTTTGAATATCAAAAAGAGTGTGAATATTTGTTTACTTCAGATGTTAATGATTTTGGTAAACCTAAATCCAGAATGGATTGGGTTCCAATTCAAAACTGATTAAAGTTTGTTTGAATGTGCAGGATAACCAAGCTTCAAGCCAAAGGTCATTTCATAAACAGTGGTTGTTCATACAGAGAGACAAGAGACATGAGTGATATTCCACACAAACAAAATGGTAGTCTCGCATTCACATTCGTAAAAAGTCGTTAAATGGTTAAAATGGAAGATTCTTATTTTCGATTTTAATAAGATGTTTTCAATTTTAGGGGGAGAAAAAATTTTAAAAATTATAAAAAAAAAATTCCTGTAAAATTGAAAAACATCGTTTCGAAATCATTTTAGATAGATAAAATGATTGTAAAAGCCAGAAACAATAGAAAATCTTAAAATATCAAAACATTGAAAAATGAAAAATGAGATTACTTGTGCGAATAAAGGAATGATAGTACAACAGTGGACTTTCACAGTATGCTAAGGATTTGTAAAGTTTAAAAGTGATAAACGAGTCTTATTGTGGATGTGTCGATAGGCTTTATACGTTCAGTAAATTGTTTCCGGGATATAAACTAAATTTTACAACTGCCTAATCTTGTGGATTAACATATCTTGTATATATGGACTTAGTACTCTAAAATTTCGTTTGAGAGATTGCCTGATTCTGAGATACGAGGTCTTTATAGATAGTTGATATCTGGGGTATTATACAAGTTCTTTTGATTTTGCGGAAGCAATAGCCTAGAACTTCTATAATACTTTATGCTAAAAACCCCAAACTGCATGCAAACTTGAAAAGTATCGAAAGATCTGATCAATTGCAGTGATTAAAAGATTCCTTAATTGGAACACACCTTAAAGACGAGCCTTCATCTCTTTGTCTGTACGGTAGTACTAACCTGAGCTCTCAAGGTCTCGCACTAACCCAGATACAAATATCAATTAAGCTATATTCACCTGTAAGATGAAATCTAGGGAATCTTGATACGGGAGTATATTCAAGAAGTGGGAACCGCAGTTAAGTCAAGTTTCATAATTCTAACTAACATATCTTGGAACAATTGAGAAATGTGTTAAAGTTTAAGTGGACAAACATATCGACAATCTAGGTAAACAAGTTTAAAACTTAAAGTCATTAAAAGGTCAACAGTACTGGTGACATGTCTCAAAAACTGATATGATCCTCTAGCACGTTTTCTCACAAAAATACAAACTATAAATATTACATTTTAGTATGTTTATATTTCTGCATTCAATATTAAAAATGCAAAAAATTTTCTCTCATATCTTCCATGGAAACCTAATAATGTTGGATGTGAGCCGGACCAACGAGAATGTTAAGAAACTGTTTGTGTGTGGATACGTGTGATTGTTCTTAATCGTCAAATCTTAGAGATTCGGAGCATCAATTGAGGGGGAGCTAAATAAACATGTTGATTGAAGATAACAGAAAGCTTAAAGTAAGGGGAGCATGGATGTTAAAGTTATTAAAGAAATAAAGATCAAGAGAACATTAAAGACTCAGGAACTTATTTGAAGAATGATGACTACGGCAACATCCAAGGGGGAGTCTGTTGATGCATATGTCTGTTGCCTACGTCATCATATAACGTCGAGTCTGTATTTAGAAGCGAAATGACGAAGTTTATGTATGTTAAAGATCAAGTTCGCTTGTAAATGTAAGGTTGAAGTCAAGTTCGGCCGAACTTGACTAAGCAAGTTCGCCCGAACTTGCACTCCCACCAGCGAACTTGTGATTAGTATAAATAGGAGCTTTGACATTTCATTTGGAACATTCAGAGATTTTGTCACGACAGAGGCGAAGCTCCGTCCAAGTGTTTCCAGGATCTGTAACGTCTTCTAAACAATAAAACAATGATTAATCAGTGAATAACTTGTCTCCAATGTCGCCTATGCAAACAGATTCCGCACATTTACCTTAGGTTTGTCAGATTAGTGCCCGAACGATTCATACAACGGACCTTCAATTGGTATCAGAGCTACGGTTATCACCTACGCTCATGAATTTGGACATTTATGGACATTAGGAGGGGTTTTTGACGTAAATCATCAAATAAACATACAATCCACGGACAAAATCTAAAATTGAACGGATAAGATTGTTAGAAAACCATTTTCGACCAGATCTATGGTGGAATCATCTCGAATTTCGAAGAAATAAGGATTTTGGATCGAAAAATATGAAAAAAGGCTGATTTGGGAGACCAACTTCGGCCGAACTTGACTTGTGGAGGTCAAGTTCGCCCGAACTTGACAAGTTTTTTCAAGATTTCTCTCAAGTTCGCCCGAACTTGACTGATTTTCTTTGAAATTAAGCACAAGTTCGCCCGAACTTGGTGGTGGCCAATCAAGTTCGCCCAAACTTGTCAGGATGCCTAAAAAAAAATTATTGTTGGGTGTCCAGAAAAAAAATAGTGATAGAAATTTTTTCTAAATTTTAACGTCCGATACTGACTATTCGGGGACACCGTCGGAGGCCTTAGAGAGAGGCTGAGATGATGAAGTTAGAGATGGTTGAAGATGAGAAGGTAGTCATTGATACCAAAGCAATTTGGTGATCATTAGGGTTGAAGACTACCGATGGGCCTTAAAGTAAATTCCGCAATTGTTAAATACCGAAAATTCCGGATTTGAGGGGGAATTTCAGTGAAAAATTGGTGTGGTCAGAATTTGCAAAAATGAGGGGGAATAAAAATTTTCATCTTATGAAGATTCCGGCATTTTTGAAATTCGTGACACTACAACAGTATTCGGGTGGTTTCCGACTACAGATTAACCACGAAATACAGAGATTTGAGATTCATTTGTAAATTGATCAAGTTGATGTCTTGTTTGAAAGCAGGTGGTTACATAACTGAGTCTTGGAGGAGTTGTTTATCAGATTCTGCGGTCATGGTTGTGGATTGACACCTGAGTCGCGCGTATGGTTTGGAAGCACACACGACTGCCTATCTTTAAATCTGCTTTGCACATGAATTATTGACTGGACTAACCGCCAGGAGATAAGGATGCTGTGTAGTTTCAGTTGCCCCGGGTTGTACGCGGTACCATGATTAAGGAAGATGATTTATGGGATCGGATCTTCCAGACAAAGAAGTGTACCAGTTGCTGAAGAAAGAGATTATCCATTTGGGATTCTGTGATCACAGGAAGTTCCGAGTTTAAGTTTTTGGCATCCCTACGGGAGGTGCTGTCGGATTCTCTCCAGGAACTCCGGCAGCTGGACTTATAAAGATGTATACTCTTTCGGTATGAATGAAGACTTCCGCTACATTCTACTTCTACTCCTTTCTGTAATAACATTCTACCAAATCGGTTTACGTTTATCCACTAATTTCCGTCTAGAACTACCTGATCACGGACCTTCAGTCATTACTACAAGTCCCAACCTCCCATACTTGGCAATTTCAAGAGAGAGGTAGTGGGTTTTAACAAGATTTGAAAGTTAAAATGTTATACCTTCAAGATTCGTAGTGGGTTTTAACAAAAGTGATGATATGAAGCCTTGTTCTTGCTTGAATCTCCTTGAAATTACCTCCAAACCTCCTTATAAGCTTCAAAATACATTGGAATGAGTTTAGATCTTCAAGAAATGGTTTGAATTTTTGAAATGGGTATGTGCGAGGGTGTTCTCGGCTGAATACCGATATGAGGGGAGTTGGTATTGTTTTGATTTTGTATTGGAGGGTTAATTGTGTTTGTAAGTAAGACTAATCATTACTACAAGTCCCAACCTCCTACACTTGGCAATTTCAATAGAGAGATAGTGGGTTTTGACAAGATTTGAAAGTTCAAATGTTATACCTTCAAGATTAGTAGTGGGTTTTAACAAAAGTGATGATATGAAGCCTTGTTCTTGCTTGAATCTCCTTGAAATTACCTCCAAACCTCCTTATAAGCTTGAAAACACCTTGGAGTTTGGATCTTCAAGAAATGTATGAATTTTTGAAATGGGTATGTGTGAGGATGTTCTCGGCTGAATGCCGATATGAGGGGAGTTGGTATTGTTTTGATTTTGTATTGGAGGGTTAATTGTGTATGTAAGTAAGACTAATCATTATTACAAGTCCCAACCTCCTATACTTGGCAATTTCAAGAGAGAGGTAGCCTCCCAAGCCGCCACCTTACCCTCTCTCTACACGATTGCACACACATATGTATTATATATAGGCTATAAACTGGTATTTTACTGGATACCGGGTGTTTTATCTAGCGTTTTAATCACGTTTTAACGCGTTTTAAATTATTTTTAATGCTGTATAAAATTACTAAAATATGACTGATCAATATTTTATTTGCCTGGACCGGATACGTTGTCGCTATTTGGCAGTATGCGCGCTGTGTTGCGAAGTACGCGCTTAAATTCGCAAAATAGGGATTTTAAACGTTTTAATTTATTTTTATCATTCTATAGAAATAAACTTGCCAAATTATTACTGAAATAATCATTAATTGCCGTATGTGTTGACAGTATTTTGTCAGATACACGTAGTATCGCGCAGTACGCGCTTAAACTCGAAAAATGGAGTTTCTTAGCGTTTTAAATTATTTCTCCTCACGAATATGATTAAATATGTTATTTTAATCATAACAGACTATTTTAGGATTTTAAAATTAATCGGGCGGTCACCGACGTTCGTTTCGCATTTTATCGGTTACACGATAAGCATTTATCTTATCGTTGCCAACATAATTTTTATCAAACTTTGGATTTATCAACAGATCAAATACCATATATAGACATCATAAATAATCAAATATAACCTTTTATTCATTCATGACACGTGTTACATTTGTATGGTACAACCTAAATAGTCGGGTGTCACATATATATGATTTTTTGAGTGAACAGAGGGGCGAATGTTGTGATGAACTATATGTAGTGCTGTAGTGATGTGTTTTTTTATGTATTTTTTTTATTAATGAATGATGTTATGTGCATAATTTTAGATACGATTGGCAACACAAAAGTTAATTTGGTGAATGATAGGTTTTTTTACTACTGAATCACGACTGATGAAAAGTTATGTAGTGTTAATGCATATGTGCATTAACATGACAAAATATGATTATACAAAATAGGTTTATACAAAACACGATAATAAGATAATTTTATGATATATATACAGTTAATGCACATATGCATTAGCACGACTGAACATGATCATACAGAATAGGTTTACATGGAACATGATAATAAGCTAATTTTATGATATATAAAGTTATGCACATGTGCATAGGTTGACAAATTAGGATTACAGTGAACAGGGCAACGAGGTGAATCTGTCATATATATATGCACATGTGCATATATATCTTTTTGTCAAAATTTTTAATTACACATAACATGATAATAGGAGATAATGGTAATAAAGTAGTTATGTGTGATATATAGTTATGCACATGTGCATAAAATGTTATAGTATGCTAACATGTACATAAATTTGAATAGGATTCACTTAATAAATCATTATAATAAGGTGATTTTGTTTTTTGTATAATTATGCACATGTGCATAAATTGTGTTATCAGGTTAATATGCACATTAATTTGAATAATAATCCAAATTACTTATTCATAAACGATATACAATTTGTATGTATTTGTTTTTTTATGATATATAGTTATACAGTTATATTAATGTGTAATCAATTATATTATGCATTTATATGAATGTGAACTTCATGGTTGAATATGATAATAAAGTAGCATCGTGTGATATATAGTTATGCACATATGCATAAATTGATATAACATGTCAATATGCATAACTTGTGATAATAGGTTATTAATGTATTTAAAGTTTATGCACATGTATATAATGATGTATATGTGCATATATTGTATGTTGAACATAAACTGATATCGATGCGTATGCTCATTGTAGATATTACATGGAAATTAAAGAAAAAAAAGTGACGTTTGTCTTAAAGTCAACGGAAGAAGGATCAAGAAAAATGCCTGATGCAACAGAAGATGAATTCACAAATGGTAAACAAAAAGGTTATAATCTGTGATCAAGTATGAATTTATGCATACGTGCATCTTTTTAATTAATTTATTGTTTTTATTACATGTTATGATTTGTGCAAAACCATTGAATTTTTCAATGCAGACATACTAAAGGTGCAAAAGGACATACAGAAGGATAAGAACGCATAAACTGATAATAACGTCAAAACAAGGACGAGCAAACAGAAACACGAGGAACTAAGTAGAAGGACAAGCACACGGAAACACAACGAAACAATAACTAAAGGCGTTGATGGGAGTAAGAAGAATACGAGGTTGGTAAGATTGAAGATCACACTAGCGAATGACGTTAAAGGGGAAAACATAAATGTTGATGGTAGGTGTTATTTAAAATACTTTATCAAACTTTAGAATGCACATGTGCATTATCGTGTACATATATCTTTTATAACATTTTTTTAATGTTTGCACATGTGCATCGTAATGCGTTTATTACGTTCAACGAAATCAGAAGTGAAATCAGAAGTGAAATCAGAAGCGAACTAAGAAGTGAAATTAGAAGCAGTGAAATCAGAAGCAGCGAAGGAAGCTATTATATCGTCAAGAGTTAAGAAGTTGGAAACAAAGACAATGTTAAGATCTGAGTTTGACTTGATTGTATTTTTTTTAAACAAATTAATAATAAAAGAAGATAAAACATACAATACTTTGTAGCGGAATGAAATTTAAAACTTTGTAACACAATCAAGGAGAGATTAGCTTTCATCATACAATGTTTTCATTACTCAAAAGATTAAAAAAATTACAAGTAAATACATGTGGGAATCACTAACTCCCCTCAGACCGAGCTCACACAGATTTGTTCGTACAAGATGAGTGTGTGGGTGTGTGTGTGATCTACATAGAACAGTACATGCACTGTCTATTTATAATACGAATCCCTAACCTCTGTGGCATCTTTGCTGACGTCACCAAGACAATGACATCTAACAACCCTAACAAACTTTAACTACTGCTACTGTTATCCTCTGTTACATTGATAAAAACACTGATTACAAGACACTGATGTTGCTATCCACTGATGAGCTCAACCGCTGATGAAGCTTTATCAGATGTTCTTCAAAGGGTGATCAGACCTTTGACTTTATCAGTGGTTTGGTCTTCAACAGTCTTTATAAATCAACAGAGCTTAGCACTGGGCAGATATTAGAGTGTTAGGATCTGAGTTTGATTTACTAGTAGTCTTGTTTTAAAAATGGAAATATGATTGAAGTTTTTATAAAGTAAATGCAGCGGAATAGAATGAAAAACTTTTACTACAAGTAAAGGTTGTTTGTTTTCATCATCATCATGCTTTCAAGTATGTAAACTTTGCATGTGATTCACAAACTCCCCCTCAGCCTATTGCAAATAAGTTGATAGTACAGAAATGGAAGAAGATGATTGGTGTAAAGATCTTTTTAAGAAGATAATTTAACTGTTACATTGACACGACTATTTATACTAACTATCTAACCTCTGAGCATCTTTGATGAAGTCAGGGTTGATTGTGACATCTAACAATAATAACAAACTATCTAAACACTTATCCCTAACATCTGTTAGTGCAAAAGCACTGTTACATTGAAATTAAATAAATAAACTAAGCTCTGATGGCTAAGCTCTGCTTCCTTTCTTCTATCAGACCTTTGACATTTGTGTAGGCAGATGTTTGCATGTATCAGACTTTAGAAGGCAGAGTTTAGGCAATCAGCGGTTCTAAGTGCTGATAGAAGGACCAATCCTCAGTATTTTGGCTTTATATCATCTGTTCCTTTGTACAGGTTTAATCCTAACAATCTCCCCCTGGAACAGATGATGTCAGAAATACCTTTTATTCTTGGTCTTTATTTCTCAACAGGAGATCTATGATTTGGCCATTAAACTGCAATTCAAAGTTCAGAGATTCCTCATCATCATCATCCTTTTCCAGCACTAGATCTAAGAGTTCGTGGAGATCTTCCACACACGGCTCATATGCACCCTCCATATTCATCTTGGTAGCTGTGCCATCAGACTTGAGCAGAGTCAATTCGTGGGAGTTTTTATCAAGTTTCCACTTTAGAATTTTTGGGTCTGAAGGCTTTCTAGGATGGAAAGTTATTGTCGAGGTAGGTAGCATTGTTTGATGAGCCATTTGAGACAGATCTTCCGCAAGCTTTTGACTCGTCTCATCAGTATGGAAGTCAATCATGTTCTGGATTCCTTCCTTTATATGCTCAAACACTCTTTTATCTTCTTCTACCATATCCCTATGCCTTTTCCTTTGATTCAAGGCTAGAATAGAGATAAAAGATATTTCAGATGGTTTTGAAGAGTGTTGAGTCTGTTGAGCTGTATCCTCTGCTGGATATTCTGGCTTCTTTGGCAATGAAGGATCAGTTTTCCTTCTTTTCTCAAGAGCCCTATCAGTATCAATTACTTTAATCTCTGTCCACCTCATGATTTTCTTCTTCGACCCATAATTAGTAGCAATCAGTTCTTCCTTCATTCTTCTTAATTTTAAGTTCTTTTCAAGCAATTTCTTGTATTTGTTCCATTCTGGAGGAGTTGGCTTTTTGAGAGGATCTTTAAGCATTTCTTGCATTCTTTGCACTTCTTCTTCCAACTCTCTCACAGACCAGTCTTTGAATTGTGCCATTGTAGCCTTATACAACTTGGTTTCCATGATATGATTGATGTAGTCTTCTTTAAGGCTTTTGTCTTCTCTCTCTGACAGGTTTTAGACAAGTCTCTTGCATAGTCTTCTGTACTTCTGACTTTGCTCTACTGAAATTGCCAATAACTTTGTATTACCCTATTAGATTTTCCCTGGGTATCCCTTTTGGTGATATCTTCTGCTTGTTTAACTTTGAGCTTCATGTATTCTTCCAAGTTTCTTGGCTTGGGATAACCTTGCAGAGATGGGAATTCCCTTTTGTCTGGATCTTCTTCTGAAAAGAAAGATTTGATTTCTGATTTGATAGCTTGTAATTCCAGATGGAATTGGGTGGCAAGAGGCACTTTAGAAATTTCAAAAGAAGGTTGAACAACTGCTGTGGTGGACACTGGTTTTGATGACTGACGGGTAGTCTTGTGGACGACCCTTAAGTGTGTTAACATTATATACTTTCGCACATTTAATCGAGTTTATTATTTGAATTAGATAACTATGGGATGTTTAACTCTGCAGGTATAATGGGCATAAAAACGAGGCTTTATGATGATGGGATGGATGCTCGTACGTGTTAGAGTCGGACCGGAGATGTAAAAGTGCATCAAACAAACAAAGGATAAATTTTCAGCAGCCACCGTAGCTTACGGTGCCGCCGTAGCTTACGGTGGAAGCTGGGCATAAATTAGTCACCGTAATCCAGGTTCTCAGCACCGTAAGGCTTTTTGGTGACCACCGTAAGCTACAGTGGCACCGTAGCTTACGGTGGCGTCAGCGAGGAACTTTTGTAACTGCCAAATTATAGTGGTTTTATGAGGTCTTTTCATCTCCAATTCCCATTCGGTTACCAGCAGTCTAGAGACGAATTTTGGGTGTTCTGGCAAGCTTGGAACAATTTCTAAACATTTGATTAGTGTTTTTAATTCCTATGAACATTAATATGTGTGTGATGATGATTGTCCAAGTCATGAGTGGCTAACTTTTTGGTGATCATCCTAGGTTGAAGGTTTGTTTGAGACATTCATGTTCTTGTTTTTATTTCTAGAATAATAGACTTGCGATCTTTGTTGGTTTATTATGGTATGTTGATATTTGTTTGTAATTAGTTAATTGATGTGTTTGATCATAACCTAAATCGTACGTTCTTGGTGTCGTTGACAATCGAGATATCACGGGAGGGGTTAGTTCCCTTTCATCACAACAAGTAACAACACATGAGTCATGTCTATGTGATTCTTTCTAGCTGGATTTGAGCATGAATGTCAATTGAAACCAGATATCTAGGATGGTCATTTGTCTCTAAATTGTTTACAAATCAAATCTTTCTTTTGCAAAATTACTTAGTTAATTTTAGCTTTAAAAACCAAACAATCAAAATCTCTGAAATTACTTTTCTGCAACTTATTTTAATTTAATTAGTTAACTAGAAGGCTACATAGTAAACACATTTTCCACAAACTCCATGAGTTCGATACCCACTTGCCGCTAGCTATTTAGTTGTAATTGGATTAAATTTGCGTGAGACTTCGACATCACGACAAATTTTGGCGCTGTTGCCGGGGAGTAGTGCACAACGTGTGTTAATTTAGTAGCTTTTGTTTGTTATTTTCGGGTTTACGCTGGTTGTGTTTAGTGTGCAGGTACTTCTTACAGGTGTATGCATACTAGGGGCTCTCACAAGTCATCACCGCTAGCATTTGATCCTGAAATTAAGCGAACCTTACGACAAATCCGAGTTTTACTTCGAGAAAACAAAGTCATCATGGATTTACCAACTCCCACTACGGGTCAAACATCACCATCCACACCTTCACCTAATCCTACTACAAATCCTACTTCTACATTGGAAGTACAGCCCACTAACACCACATCACCCGCAACTACTCAACCCGCACCCGCTCTCACCTTTAACCCTTCAACCATGGTTCCACCATTTTCATATTTTTTCCCATCAGCCGGTCAATCATCTTCTACTCAACAAATACCACCAAACCAATTCCAACCCAGTTCAACCATCGTTCATACTACATCCACTTTCCAACCTTCACATCAAACGGGTTTTTATCAACCATCGTCTCAATACGTGCAATCTTCGGGTGTTGGAGGAGAAGGCTTTTATGATGGGTACGATGATGAGTTTAGAGGATACGAAGAAGAGGGGTATTATTATGGGGGAGAAGGAGGTAATTTGGGACCTCAAGGAGGTGTGATGTACCAAGCGCAACAAGTTGAACATATTCATGAAGTGGTTAGGAAACCAACGGGGGTATAACAAATTCGTCCGCATGGGCCACAGTTTCAACGGCCTATGCCTTTGCAACAAGTGCGTCCTCAATATCAACAACCACAGTTTCAACAACCTCCACAAGTTCACCTCAATATCAACAACAATTTGCGCCCCAAATGGGTCATCCAAGAGTACCGTTAGGCGCTCCACTAAGATACCATAGAGAAGTGGTTAGGGGAGTTGAAGCTCATTTCCGATCGGTTATCACAAACAACCCTTCGCCGGTGGTAATTCCTCATCATCCGTATGGAAGAACCTTTGAGGTAAGAACCAATGCGCTCCAAAGTTTGCCTAAATATAAAGGGTTAGCATCGGAAGAACCTATTTCCATTTAGAAGCCTATGATTCCATTTGCAACACCATTGGAGGTCAAGGCTTTTCATCCGATGAAGTTAAGTTAGTACTTTTCCAATTTTCGTTGGAAGACAAGGCAAAGAGATGGTTCTATACGTTACCTTCCGCATCGATCTACACATGGGCGGAAATGCAACAAAGGTTCTTAGAAGAATTTTTCACCGCTCAAAAGACGAATGATGCTCGAAAAAGTATTCGTGAACTTCGGCAACAAGTGGGTGAGATGTTTCATGAAGCGTTTGATAGGTTCAACATGATGCTTAAAAATTGTCCACATCATGGGATTGCTCTTTGGGAGCTTTTACATGCTTTTCATGAGGGGTTGAGTGATGGTGATGCTCACGATTTAGTGTCGGTTTCTAATGGTACATTTGGCACAAATTAATAGCAAGACGATTGGGCCTTTTTGGAACAAATGTCGTTCAATTCTAAATGACAGGCACAAGCATCAAGAAATAAGAGGTATGTGGTTACGAGACCACAAGTAAACGCCATGGAGGATGTAGAGGTACATACAACTAACCAAGTTTATAATGTGTGCAATAATTGCAATGAAATAGGGCATGTGGCGGATGTTTGTGTGGTAGCATGTGTTGAAGGTCAAGCGGAGGAGGTGAATGCTATTCAAGGGGGTGGTAGAAATTTTGGCATGAATTCGAACACATATCACCCAGGGTTGAGGAACCATCCAAACCTTCGTTACGGGAACCCGGCGAATCAAGTTAACCCAAATTTCCAAGGGACTCAAGGAAATTTTGTTCCGCGTCAACAATACAATCAAGGTAATTTTAGAAGCGGAAACAATCAAGGTTACCAAGGTCAATATCAACAACCGGGTGGTGGTCAAAGTGGTTCTTCGGGTCAATCTTTGTCGAGTGGAAACGAAGTTATGGACATGCTTAGGGTGATGCAACAAGACATGCAAAAAAGGAACCAACTTGATGAGGTATGGATGCAAAAAGATGAGGTTCGTGATAAAAGCATCCAATCGTTGACCACTCAAATGGGTCAACTTGCGTCCGAGGTAGCGGAATTGAAAAAAGGTAAAGGGCAACTTCCTAGTGACATCAAGGTAAATCCTTCTCATAATAATTCGCGTAATATTCCTATTAACCATGTTAGTGTCTTGAGAAGTGGTAAAGAAATTAAAGCAAAATTGTCACCGAGTTTGGTTGATGGGGTGGTTGAGGACATTACGGGTAATGAAAGTGATGAGGATGAGGGGTCACCCTTAATTGTGTCGAAGGATCCTAATGTTGAAAAAGTAAGTGGAAAACCGGGGTTGGGTGAAATTCTACATGATAAAAATAAGGAAGGGGGACCTAGTCAAGTTCCATTTCCTTCGGCTTTACTTGACCCGGGTAAGAAAATTTTTATTTCAACTAGGGGTCCTCAAAAAGAGGAAATGTTGGATGTTTTTAAACAAGTAAAAGTGAATCTTCCTTTACTTGATGCAATAAAACAAGTACCCGCTTAAGCAAAATTTTTGAAAGAACTATGCACTTAAAAAAGGCAACAAAAGAAAAAAAATACCTAAGCGGGTTGACTTGACGGGTCATATTAGTGCGGTTCTTAATGGGGAGCTTCCTCCTAAGCTCCAAGATCCGGGGACGCCATTAATAAATATTCAAGTTGGAAATTTTAAAATGTCAAGGGCGTTGTTAGATCTTGGAGCCGGAGTGAGTATTTTACCGGCCAAGGTTGAGACAACAATTGTTTTGGCCGATTTATCTCACAAACTTCCTCGGGGAATGGTGCAAGATGTAATTGTTAAGGTTGATGAGTTTTACTATCCGGTAGATCACGTTGGCATTTGACGATCTAGCTCTGGACATGAAAGCTCTTTGAATATCATCCATTGTGAATAACGAGACATGTACGCTGAAAACAATCAAAAACTTTTGAAAATATTAGTTCAACTACAAGTTCGGTCGAACTTGTAGTAGAAATGAAGAATTCTCAGTTTTGATCACAAGTTCGGTCGAACTTGTGATTTGTGTTTTGAAAAAAATTCTTTTTAACAACCTCGGTCGAACTTGTTGATAATTTGTAAAGATTTTGTAAGTTCGAGCGAACTTAGCAATGACTTTGATGAAAAACTAGCAAGTTCGGGCGAACTTAGCTAAAAATCCTTGAACTTTATCAAGTTCGGTCGAACTTGAAAAAAATTCAGTAAAAATCTAGCAACTTCGAGCGAACTTAACCAATTTTCTTCAAAAATTCACTCAAGTTCGAGCGAACTTGGCAAAATTTTCTTGAAAACACCTCAAGTTCGAGCGAACTTGGTAAAAAATCACTGAAAAAGTAAGTTTTTAGCACAAGTTCGGTCGAACTTGGTTAAACAAGTTCGATGGACAAGTTTTGGAAAACATGGTTTTTTCAAAATTTTGACATCAATTCGGTTGAATTTGGTCTCCAAACTTTCAAGGGTTTATCTTTGATGTATTTTGCATGATATATTTAAAATTGAAAAGATTTTGACCGTGAATTCTTCATTTTTGATGAAAAAGTTAAGAAAATAGAAGAATGGAAATGAAATAGAAGTATTCTTGTCTTGATACTATCAAATCAGGCTGTTCTAGCTCTGATACCACTTGTAGGACCGATCCTTGATGCTAAGGAACCTAAATTTGATATCTAACGTCCATAATAGCGGAAATATTACGTCGTGTTTACCAATAGACAAGAATTAATCAGTTAATCATCAGTTTCATTGATTAAACGTCAAGAGTACAAACTGACAGAGCTTCGCCTCCAAAATGCCAAAGTTACAAATGAGAGAGGCTAGCTAGCCTTATATAGAGATGCAAGTTCGCCAGTGGGAGACACAAGTTCGCCCGAACTCGCCTAAGCAAGTTCGGCCGAACATGTCCTAACATGACACACATGGGCGAACTTGTCCTCATTCTACATAAATACAACATTCAACTAGCCTATTCAGCTCTATACTATACAGACTCGATATAAGACTAAGACATAGACATTATGCACCAACAGACTCTCCCTTGGATATAGTCTTTGTCTTGTATCAGTCTTCAAAAACTCTGTCTTCATAATATACTTTAACGCACCCGACCGAAGAAGTTCTTGTACGGCTTCTTTCGTCGTTCTTGCTTAGGATTCGGCGTCTGATCTATAGGAGGCACTTTGTTCAAATGCTGAAATATCTTAACACTTGCCTTCCTAGTTCTTTCATGAATCGCTTCTAGACGCTTTTCCTCTTTCAGAAACTCTACTCTTTCTAGATCTCTCCACTTTGTTTGCCACATCTTTCCTGAATTAACTTCATGTGCATAACAAACATTCACTACTTTCTAAAACTGCATCGCTTGTACCTTTTCACGTTCTTCAAAAACAATCTTGTTGTATAACAAGGTTTTGATGTCTTCTCTTGAGCAGTTAACCAACCACATCGGATCAAGAACCCTAATTGTTCTCCATAACCCCTTCATACCCTGATATCCCAATACTTCAACTTTTTCCTTTGAAATATCCAAATGTTCTTCAAACTTTAAAACAATAACTGCTTCACAAGTCGATGGATCTATCTGCCACCACTTGAACAATGGATAAAAGTCTTGTTCAATCGGCATCAGTGGCATATTTCTCATTGCCCTCGGTTGCTTCATTATCAAAGTAATGTCTTTTTCTCCCGCCTTTTTGTTTGTCTTGATTATGCGACCAGGAATAAATGGCTTCCAATATCTAAATCCTTTAACCGCTTCAAACTTGATCAATTTCCACAACAACTGATCAATCACCTTCATGTGGTATGTAACATTCACAGTCTGTACCAACTCTTCCACATCCCAATACGGTAAGGTCTTGAAATCAGAAAGATATTTGAAGTATTGCACTCCAAATTCTCTTTTGATTGCATATACGTTAAGTTCTTTAAACCAACCCCAACTCAAAATATCTCCCAATGAAACATCTTTGTCTCTGGTAAAGAATGCTAGAGGACGTCAAAACTTACGTTCGCGAGGCATCTCTTTAAACCAGGACTTTTTAGCTTCAGCTATTTCTTCCTTCGTCATTGGTTTCGGAACTTTACCTTCACGTACCGATTCTTCGATTTTTTCTTTTAACATATCTTCATCGAGTTGCTTGTACATCTCCTCGAAAGTAGGAAAACTTTCAGAATTAGGACCGACGTACTTCGCAGTATGATCTGTTTCATCATCAGAAGACCAATCTTCCACAATCACTCTATTATACTCATCAGCCTCAAATCTTGTAACATACTGATAATCATTCGGCTCGAAAGTGTTGACATTCAACACATCTTCTTCGAAATCAAACTGTAGATCTGCAGCATCAACTTCAACTAACTTTTCAAGATCTTCCTTTGTATAGTTGTGTATAAACTCGCCTTCCTCTACGTTATGTTCAAGCATTAACAATAAAGGCTTTGTGGGTACTGCAACAACTGGCCTAGCAAATCTATCAATATTCAACAGATCAATCTCATCAGTTGGCCCTTTCTGCCCTGACTCCCCCTCACTTTTATCATCCATTCTGTTCGATTCATCATCCATAAGCGAAGAGAAATCAAATTCACTTGCGATTTTGGCTTCAGTGATTCTAATACCAACACCACCCTGATCGTCATCATCGTCAGCTACATTCCAATCCTCATATTCCGAATCATTGTTTTGTTCATCAACTTTATCCTCCTTTTCAGCTTCTTCATCGTCCTTTTTAGAAGCAACTATCGGATCAGAAGGCTTGACAGATTCGTTAATCTTTGGAATATCGGACTCAGAAGCTTTAGAAACATCTTCAACAGACTTCTCAGCAGCTTCAGAAGATTTAGGGCTTCACCCTCAACATTCTTTCCTTTACCACTCACTGCTAGTTCTTTCTCAGACTTTTCTTTGGCTTCTTGTTGATCCAGACGATCATATTCTTTGATGAAGTCGATACCCAGTGCATTAGATAAAACTTTTTGCATCCTGGAGAATCTTCGATCATTTAGAGCTTGAATTGACTTTAACTTTGAAATTTCTGTCTGCATCTTCTCATTCGCATCTTGCAGACTTTCAATCAACGCTTTAAAATATTCATGCTCATTCTCTAACACCTTCACTTTGCCGTCCAACATTTCTTTTTCAACTGCGCTTTGATTCATTTTGTTAATCAACTCAGCTTTCTCCTCCTCATTCTTAGCAACCTTCTCTTCTAACACCTCCACACGTTTTTCCAGAAGTTCTAGTCTCTGGAAAGAAATCGTTTAGATCTTGCAGACTAATCAGATCACTATGCATATCACCAAATATATTAGGCCCTGAAGATTTTTGTAACATTTGTCGAAAACGGGTTTTCCAAACCCGCTCCGTTTGTAATCGAATATCAAGTTATAAATGTTTCGTTGCGTATTTATGTCTATTTTGATTTTTAATGATACATAATTAATAAACAAACTAAACCATAAAAGTTATAATTGATAAAAAGTAAAAGTAAAATAATTAAAAAGAAAATGAGGCTGCCGGGACTCTTACCCGGGTCAGCTGGGTTGAACTCCAAAGACTTAACACATACACACATAACCACTCCGCCACTTGTTGTTTTCTGTCAACTCTAGGAAACAAATAAATCTTATAGACAATCATGAAGCAACCTGTTGCACCAAACTGAAACCGTAATCGGCTTTCAACCGTCCCAAAACGGTTGAGTGTTCACGGATTCTGGTTTATAACCGATGCACTGACGATCCTAATCAATTCAGTCTTGAATTAACTTAAATTTTGATGATGATCGGTTTTTATAACCGAAGATATTCAATTTCTGAATTACTTCAATCAAAGACCTCTCTCGCGACTTAGAAACATTCTACAAACCTTCAATTTCACTTTCGCTACTCATTCTGTTCTTCAGAAAAACTTTTTTTAACTCGCCGGAAAATCTCTACAAGTCGTCGGAAAACCGAGACCTTCATTAATACGGTAAATACTTCGACTATTTCAGTTTCAATCCGTTGTTAGGCTGTTACTAACTTCAAACCAACAATCAGAATCAATCCCAGACGACATAGCCGGAATATTCAGCTCTCGCCGAAAACTTCTGGAATTTCCAATCTCACGCGGTGAATCGGTATGAACATTCAAAACCTCTGTTAATCCTTGTTTAGTACCCCACTTTCATAACTAATCAATCAAATTTGGTAATTGACCCGAACAGAGGAAGCTCATAATCAGAGCCGACGATCCTTGCCGGAGTTTCGAGAACGACGACCTGTTCCGGTACTTTCTTTCCCCAAACCTTCTCCGTTCATCACCTTTCAACTTGTTCATATTATTCGTTAACTGAATTAAACAAATAACAGCGAGATAACCGTTGTCTGTGTTATAGACGAAGAAGACGAAGTAGTAGATGATATTAAGATTAATTAAAATGGATATTGTAAACGGGTTAGACACACAGTCCAGCGGTGGACTGTGTGCACATACAAATCACACGCCGCGAGTTCGATCCTTGACACACGTATACCTCGTAATTAAAATGTTCTTTTTTCTAAATGAACCGGATCCTTTTCGCAATTAGATGTTAAGTATAATAAAAATCTGTATATTAAACAAGTTAGACACACAGTCCAGCGATGGACTGTGTGTAACGTTAAAGCACAGGTCCCGGGTTCGAGACCTGTTAGTGACACCGGTTCGATGATTTAAAATATTTTTGAAAATAAAAGAATTTTGAATAAACTGAGTTAGTATATAAGTATAATTAAAAATAAAATTATTTCAGGTTAGACACGTAGCTCAGTTGGTAGAGCTGCGTGCACGCGAACGGGAGGTCTCGGGTTCGAGCCTCACCCGGCGCATACAATTACACAATAAAACCGGTCAACAAGTCAAACGGTCAACGGTCAATGCAAAAGTCAACATATTTTTATATTTTTATTTATTTAATTTAATTTAAAAATCAATTAAAAATACTTAAAAATAACGTTTTTAAAGTTAGGAAATAGCCTTAAACTCACAAAAATATATCTAAAAATCCCATTAAAATTATCAATAAAATCCACTCATTTACTATATTTTCCGTTATTATTTAGGTTAGTTAATACTCATTGTTCGATCCTTTCCAACTCGTGCGCATCTCATCATCTCCAACCAAACGCACCCAATGTGAGTGAATCTTTACAAATTCCCCGTTTTAATCACGTTTTTTGGGGTGTATCATGTGTCTTGCTATTTATTATATCTAAATCATTGTGCATACATCATATTATGAACAAATGTGTATTCAGCTTGTTTCAACTGTTTGTGTGGTTATTGTTAGATTTAATTTATTATTTTCAGTACATGCAAGTTCATAGGCCGCCGCTCCCCATTACATTATGAGCGTTGAGCATGTTCCCCATTACATTATGAGCGTGAACCTGGCGTGCCAACATACGATCAGTTTGATTGAGCCTTGATCGCACAGACATTTATCATTTTCAGTACATGCAATACGATCGGCTCCGTTTGATTGAGCCTTGATCGCACAGTTTCATTCATGTTATATATTTATGCAAGTTATTATATGTCATTGTATGTTATTGTATGTTATAGTTTGTGGTTGACATTGTTACTGATTGATTATTTACATTTGCCCACTTATGATTATGCACAATTTTTCCTTGATAAAATAACAAGAAAGTCAATAATAAATGTTTATCTAACAAGGTTCACTCGCCAACTTATGTTGACCCAAAAACCCCCATTTTTACACATGATACAGGTGAACCAGCTGCAGCAAGAAACACATAGGATTGGCCTAGAAGAATAAAATGATTTAGAGCTTGGAATTGTTTAGTTGGTTATTTTTCTTTGTAATTGTATGGACATGTTTGGATTATTGGGAATGTAATTTTGACTTTAATAAATATGAAACATATTAGTAAATATCATGAGCTTTGGTGATAACCCAATTATGCCCCGACTCTTATTCCGCTGCGGGTCGGGGTGTGACAATTTTGGTGTTGACTTTGGAGTAGCAGCCTTTGGTGTTGACTTCCTTGGAGTAGAACTTTCAAGATTTGACATTATTGGAGCAACCGACAATTGAATAATAGGTACTTCCACAAAACTAGACACAAGAGGTTCTTGTGTAGCTCCTGGCCTTTCAGCTTCCGATGAAACAATCACAGAAGGTTCTTATGTGACTTCTGGATGTTCAGCTTCACTTATATCAACAACAGGAGGTTCTTGTGTAGGAGGTTCTTGTGTAACTCCTTTCTCCTGTGCGCCAGAAGGTTCTTGTGTAACTTCTGCGCTCTTTTAAGCTCCTTTGTATCTTTAACTAACAACCTTTTGAGCTTTCTTTGATTTCCTCTTGCCTTTTGTCTGAGGAGACCCTATAGTCTTTGTCGAAGAAACAGTTGCAGACTTTACACGTTTAGATATCTTCTTTGGTCTTTCCTCATCAGACTCTTTTTCTTGATTTGGATCGAAATCAGCATCCATTTCTTTTTCTTTTTCTGTTGCTGTCTTTTCAGGTTCTTTCACCTGTTCGTCGTCAGAATCATCATCTTGTTCAGAAGTTGCTGAAATAACATCTTCCTGAGTCGTCTTAACAGTTTCCTGACTCTCAACAACTACCGCAGCGCTCGAACCTGCTTTAGTTTGAATGTTCTCAGGTTCATCTTCGTCAACGAGCATAGTTTCAATTTTCCTTGCAGCTTGTTTCTTCTTAGGCTTATCAGATTCTGCCTTTAAGAACCATTCACTTCTAGCTTTCGGCTTGAAGTCTTTGGACCATTCCTTCTCAGCGTTAAGTTCTTTCTCATCATCACTGCCGTCTTTTCTCCATTTGTTTTAGGTGGAGCAACATAATTCGAATCTTTGATTGCCCCAAAAACTGGCTTTGCAACAGGAGCTGATGCTTGTTTCTGAAACTTGATTAGCTTCTTCACAGTTGTCTCATCAAGATGAACTAGATAAAGCACATCATTTGGATATCGTGCTATATTCTTGAACTTCTCATCAATCAACATCTGCATAAATCTCGGATATAAGCATAACCTTGAATCCTCCATATTCTTCGACATGTGTGTAAATACAAGCTTTGAAAAGTTGAACGGCTTTTTCAGAATTAGCGCCGTTGCCATACAGGCCAGATTATCTTGCACGTCGTCAAGGCCCCCCTTTCGGCGACTAAAAGTATGAATGATCGCATGCATTAGAAGCTTGTAGGGGTTAGGCACTTCCCCTTTCTTCAATGTTGGCTTATTCACGCTTCCTTTGTAGCCCATTCGAAAGAAACAACCACGAACCATCTTTTCATCGAGATAAATTGGATCGTCTTTGTTGTCGTTGAATTGTAACACTCTGCGTATATCATCTTCAGTCACAGAAATTGGTTTGACTTCATTTCCGACTTGCACGGTTGAAATAATCGACTTCTGATCATCACTTAAACTCGCGTTTGTCCAAAAATGGAAAGTGTGTGATCTATATGATATTGTGCGCTCTGTGAATAGGGCTTTCCTCCAAAAATTTCAATATACTCTCGTACTCCTTCAAAGATGGACATATCGATTTATCAAGAGTAATACATGTGTTGTGCATCTTAGAAAATTCTATCAAGATTGCACGCGCTGGTACTTGACCCTGAAGAATAATGCAAAACAATTAGCACGCTTATCGAGAAAAGATTTACCAAAAATTTCTAACATATTTATCAAGTTCGGGCGAACTTGATATATGTGTTAAAACATTCTGTTTTATTCAAGTTCGCCCGAACATGTGACATACATGTTCAACAATTTTTCAAATGCAAGTTCGGGCGAACTTACACATATCTCCCCAATCAAATTTTCTAAGTTTGGTCGAACATGTTATTATATCAATTATTCATGGTTTAGTTAAACAAGTCCTTTATGCAAGTTCGGTCGAACTTGACAACAAGTTTGACCGAACTTGTCGTCTCCTTCAACTTACCAAACCTGCTCAGACCTATTCATGACCATTTTAAAACAACCAAACACATTTTTATGGTCGTTTTTACTCGATTATTATGAATTGAAGATCAATTTGATCCATACCAACTTAGATCTATCAAATTTTTAAGTTTCAACTTCAAAATCCTAGATCTAGTTCAATCAATGGTTTAATCATCGAAGTTATACCTCGGCCATTGTAGTTGGTGTGCCAATCATCAAAAACAATCAACAATTGGGCAGTATAACGACTTATTTTTGTCAAAATCACGAAATCGCTCTCAAGAGTTCAAGTTCGCTAAGATGTTTGAAATCAGACAAATGAGTTCGACCAAACTTACTGGGTATAAATACTCTGGCAAGTTCGGGCGAACTTGCTGAGCCCATACTTACAAACCCAATAGAAGTCCGGGCGAACTTCTGTTTTAAACTACCAGCCATTAACTAGCAAGTTCGGTCAAATTTGCTTAGATGTTAAACTTGTTCAGTTTAGCAAGTTCGGCCGAACTTGCCAAACACAAATTCAGAATTTTTTCAATTTTCACATGTTAACCCTTGAACTTTCCAACTTTTACCAGCTATGAAAATCCACTCAGGTGACCAAGTCCAAGCTAATGACCTTGGTTAACCGATTTGTTTGCCGAGTCCAAGTTAATGACCCCGGTTTGACCCGTTACGAACAAACTGTTGATATTTTCAAAAACAAAGTTTCAAATTAATGAACTTTTTATCATTTTGACTTTTCAGATTTTACAGATTAGCTCCCAGCACGTTGTTAATGAGATTCCACCAGTTCTAGCATCTTACCAGACTTCGAAGACCCGTTCTCCAACATTGGTTTGCTGAAAACAATGTAGAAATAAAATCTTTTTGAATTTTTATAAGTTTATGCTAAAACGCACTAAAAATCTTTTTGGTTTTAATCTGTAAAGCTGATAAACTATGTACAGGACAAAGTAAACTATGTACAAACATATTTACAGACATTTTTTTGGGAATTCGTGTCTAAAGGATCATATCAGTTAATTGCGACATATCACCAGTACCGTTGACCTTTAGATGACTTTAAGCTTTAAACTTGTTTACCTAGATTGTCGATATATTTGTCCACTTAAACTTTACCACATTTTTCAACTGTTTCAAGATATGTTAAGGTAAGATTTATGAAACTTAACTTATCTGTGGTTCCCACTTATTGAATATACTCCTGTATCAAGATTTTCTAGATTTCATCTTACAGGTGAATATAGCGTAATTAATATCTGTATCTGGGTAAGTGCGAGACCTTGAGAGCTCAGGTTAGTACTACCGTACAGACAAAGAGATGAGGGCTCGTCTTTAAGGTGTGTTCCACTTAAGGAATATTTTTAGCACTGCAAATGATTAGATTTTTTGATTCTTTTCAATAATGCATGCAGTTTGGGGATTTTTGGCAAAAGTATTATAGAAGTTCTAGGCCATTGCTTCTGCAAAATCAGAAGAACTTGTATAATACCCCAGATATCAACTATCTATAAAGACCTCGTATCTCAGAATCAGGCAATCTCTCAAACGAAATTTTGGAGTACTAAGTCCATATATCCAAGATGTGTTAATCTACAAGAATAAGCAGTTGCTAAATTTAGTTTATATCTCAAAACAGTTTACTGAACGTGTTAAGCCTATCGACACATCCACAGTAAAACTCATTTATTACTTTTAAACTTTTCATTTCTTTAGCATAATGTGATAGTCCACTGATGCACTATCATTTTCTTTTTGTGACATCGAATTCTTTTTTGTCTTTTTCAATGTTTTTGTACATTTTTGAAAATTTTCATATGTTTTTGTATTTTCCAAATAATTCTCCCCCTAAAATCAAAAACATATTTTTGAATTTTAGATTTTTAAGAAATACTAAACTAGAAAGATATTTACAAACCATACAAACCAATGCGGATCACGTGAATTCGTCATCCGATCCGTATTCAACCTCAGCTTCCGCACTTGTAAGCAAATTTTTAATACGGTTAAGCCGCATAAGATATTTAAATCTTGTTAATGGAAATGCTTTGATATAAAAATCAGCCCTTTGTTGTCGGTGTGGATTTTTTCTATTCGAACCAATTTCTTTTCGTAACAGTCACAAATGAAATGGTATTGAATTTTAATGTGTTGTGTACGTGAGTGATGAACCGTATTTTTAGTTATATCGATGGCTGCTTTGTTATCTATAAAAAAGGCGTGTCAAGAAACTGCAGACCATAATCCCTCATCTGTTGCTGAATCCAGAGGATTTGAGAGTAACAGCTAGAAGCAGAAATGTATTCCGCTTCACAGGTTGAGAGAGAGACCATGGTCTGTTTCTTACACTGCCACGTTACCAAACGTGTGCCAAAGAACTGGCATCCTGCAGTTGTAGATTTCGAGTTCAGTTTGTCCACTCCGAAGTCTGAGTCAGCGTATCCAGTGAGATCAAAATTGTCGTTCTTGGGGTACCACAGGCTGGTGCTTGGGCAACCCTTCAAGTAACGGAAGATTCGCTTGACAATCTGCAAGTGTGACATTCGAGGACTTGACTGATATCTCGCACATAAGCATGTAGGATACATGATGTCCGGACGTGATGCCGTTAGATACATCAATGAACCTATCATCGATCGATACAATGTTTCATCAACTTCGTTCCCGTCTCGTCTACGCAAATCCCATGGTTCAGTACCAGCGGCGTCGAAAGCGGCTTCGAAGAATCCATTTCAAATTTTTTGAGAATGTCGTGAACATACTTAGTCTGATGAATGAATATCCTGTCTGGAAGCTGATCTACTTGAAGACCTAAGAAGAACTTCATTTCGCCCATCGAGGACATCTCAAATTTCTTCTTCATGATCTTTTTGAACTCTTTGCATAGACTGTCATCCGTAGAACCGAAAATGATATCGTCCACATAGATTTGTACTATTATCAGATGCGATCCAACTTCTCTGGTAAACAAAGTGCTGTCTACTGTGCCTCGTGTAAAACCATTTCCTACTAGATGTTGCGATAACGTCTCGTACCAAGCTCTCGGGGCTTGGTGTAAACCGTACAAGGCTTTATCCAGGAGATATGCTTTGTTCTTGTTAAGTGGATCGACAAACCCCGGTGGTTGGCTGACATACACTTGTTCACGAAGTTTACCGTAGAGAAATGCAGATTTTACATCCAACTGGTACACCTAAAATCCTTTCCAAGCTGCGAACGCTAGGAAAATGCGGATAGATTCTAAATTTGCAACCGGTGCGTATACCTCCGTATAATCTATACCTTCCTGCTGGTTGACAACCAGCCGAGCTTTGTTTCTTACTATAACCCCCCGATCGTCTCTTTTACACTTGAAGACCCACTTTGTATCAATAGCTTTCTGCTTCGGTGGCAAGTCTACAAGCTTCCAAACACCCAACTTCTCGAACTGTAAAAGTTCCTCTTGCATTTCTATCACCCAATTCTCGTCTACCAGAGCCTTATTAACTGTCTTTGGCTCTATTTGAGAAATGAAACATGAGTAGCAGCACTAATTCTGAGTTGGTGCAACTCGGGTGTAGAAACAACTAAGTGCTTTGTTGATTTGGTTTCATGTACGCACACCAGTTTGTAGTTCTCCTATAATATTTGTTGAAGGATGGTACGAATATGATCGCGGCATTTCTTCTGTTGGAACATCAATTGAGCTTTGCTGATTTGAAACAATCAGATCACTGTTCACATCAACATTAGGAGTACTTGTTAAAGCTTCGTTCTGATTTCTCGGACTAGCAGATTGATTCAACAGGTTAGAAATCTGCTCAACTTCTTCACCCGATGAAGTTTCATCATCAGCATCAAATGTTGGTGCTTCATCTGAATCAGAATTCTGATTCTTAGGCGTACTGGGCACTGTTGTGATTTCTGGTTCATTAGAAGCATTCACTAGAGGTGCAGCAGGTGTTACTTCTGTTTCAGAAGTATTTTCAACTTGAACACTACTGCTATTGCTTGGACCTGCTCCGGAAGATGAAGAATCCAACATGGGTTGATTAACCACAATTGGTCTAATGATTTGTTCTTGATTCACTGACTGGTGAAGATAATATAATGCTGCAACTTCTTCGTCAGACGGTTCTTCCGGCAAGTCGAATGACTTCCAAAGGTCTTGGTAGTTAAACAGCCACGCGTTACCTCTCCTTTGAATAGGATCTGTATAGTTAAAGCAATCCACGTGCTGTGCTTCAATAACCTTTCTCAACAAAGGAACATAAACTCTTCTTAACAGACTCGCATATCCGACAAAGAAACCCTCAAGAGATTTTGCTCCGAATTTGCCATCTTGATCGATTACAGTGCATGGCATACCAAATGGCTCTAAGAATTTTAAATTTGGCTTTCGTCGGTTTATCATCTCATAACATGTTTTCTTTGTTGGTTTGACAGTGAGAACTCTGTTTAGCGTGTAGCAAGCCGCAGCAACCGCTTCATTCCAGAAGCTGATTGGAAGTTTAGAATCTGCAAGCATGGTTCTCGCAGTTTCAATCAAAGTTCTGTTTTTCCGTTCAGCTACTCCCTTTTGTTGTGGAGTACAGGGAGCACTAACCTCGTGCAGAAACCCTTTTGCGTTGCAGAATTCCTTCATTTTGTTATTCTTAAACTCTGTGCCGTTGTCACTTCTAATGCGTCTGACCGCCAGATGATAAAGGTTCTCGAGTTTCTTGAATAGAATAACCAAGTTCTCGAACATTTCGTTTTGATTCCTGAAAGAATACCCACGAATATCTCGAATAGTCATCTGTCACGACCAAGCAATATAAGTCTCCTGAGATGCTTCGAACATTTACAGGACCAAATAATCCATGTGGAGACGTTCTAATGGCAACTTGATTGAGTTTAGAATTTTCTTCGGATGAGATTTCTTGATCTGCTTTCCCTTTTTACACTCTAAGCAGTGATCAGACATAGAAAAACTCTAAAGATTCACCCCTTCTACAAGATCATTATAAACCAAGTAATTCATTTTTCGCAAATGAATATGCCCCATCTTACGATGCCAAAAAATAGAATCCTTTTCAGTAGCCTTTGTCATAAAACACTGTGCTGATTTTGATGAAGTGGTAGTGACGCCCATATCAAGAACATATAGATCATTCTCTCGAGGTGCTCGCATCAGAATCCACTCATCTGGTATTTTGAATCCCGGGTTCAAGATAATACACTCTTTGTCGTTGAAATGCACCGTGAACTTCTTGTCACAAATATGTGATATGCTCCGAAGATTATTTTCCAACTCTGCAATATAATTCACGCGATCGAATGAAACGACGCCATTGGAGAGTTTTCCCTCGGTGACTATCCTTCCACCCTGGTTACCCGCAAATCCAACATATCCACCATTGATAGCTTTTATGTTGAAAAGCAACGCTTTCATTCCTGTCATATGCCTGGACGCTCCACTATCCAAAATCCACTTAGAAGTACGGATCTCTGGAGCCCCTGCACATTTCAACAATCTATTTAAAAAGCGAGACCAAGCCTTTTTGGTCTTGGGTTGAATTGGATAACCATCATCAAAATCAAACTCACACTCATCAGCATAACCGAATCCACATTCATCTGCATAATCAAATTCATATTCATCATCTGGATTTTCTGTGATGTTTATGTTTGAAAACCTTACTGTCTTTTTATCTTTTGAATTGTTACCACTTGTAGTATTGACATTTTCAGATGTGGTTTCAATTATGATATCAGATTTTGATTCTTTCATGCTATCACTAGTCTTAACAAGCTTATACTTAGTGATCTCAGATGTTATTGACCATTTCTTTGCAATCCAGGCTTGAGATTTTATGTTAGCCTTCTTGATGTAAAAATTGTTTTCATTAGCCTTTGAAGTTTCACCATTTTCAAAAATTGAATTTTCAAACTTAGGTTTAACTTCAGCTTTTGATTCATTTCTTTTCAAAATCTTTACAGGTTTTACAAACACTGGTTGCTTCGGTTTCACAACACTTGAACTTTCTTTCCTTCGAAGATAAGCCGGCTTTGATTTCGGACAGTAACGTGCAATATGACCAATTTTGTTGCACTTGAAACAAGTCCGAGAATAATGTGGATGTCCTTTTGTGGGTTTTACACCACTTGTTTTGGCACCACTTGCAATTTTGGCTTTATCTCGAAGTTCTTTCTGTTTCTTGAATCATCGTTTGATTGTTTTCCGATCAAACTTTCCTCATGAACCGTGTGCGTCCCATATACAAAATTCATGTTTTTATTCTTATATTCATGAAATGGTGACACTTTCTTTTTAGGTTCATCTGATTCCTCTAATCCCAACCCAGCTCTCCGGTTTTCCAGATGATCACCACCATTCTTTTGGTAGTTATTTCTTTTAGGTTTGGAATAGAATTTATTTTCATTTATCTCCAAATCATCTGATGTGACTTCCATGAGTTTAAAGAATTTGTCTAACAATTCTTCCTTCACGTTCTGAATCGGAAAACTGTCAACAAAGTATAATCTATCAGATTCCTTAATCTTGTACATGACAACATTAGGATCATCACATAGATCATTCTTCGATGATGTATCGTCATCTTCAGACTGTGAATCTGAATTCTTTGAGCTCGAGTCGGCGCTTTTAAAGCTGCCTTCATCAGAATCGTTCAAAACATTTTCAACAACTTTTTTAACCACAACATTATCATCATCTGTTTTAGTATAGATTACATCAAGGTTCTCTGGCAACTCTGTTTTCTTTTCAGATAACAACTCAATATTGAGTGCCTTATCCATCCCATCAGCGGATTTGCGACAATACTTCTCGCATAGGGGTGGAGGAACATTACTGTATTCTTTACCAATTTTCTTTTTAGGTTTCTATTCCGATGGAATTGTCGGAAGGATGTGATCAATGACATATGCGTTACAGGTGTAACTTCTCAAAAGTTGTTGAACACGTTCTGTTTCAATTGTCATGTCCTGGAGTTGTTGCTTAGTTTCAGCAATGGTGTTAATATAGATATTAATCGCATTTTGCTTATCCATTACTGTTCCTTTTAACATCCTTATTGTATCATGTTGTTCGATATTATTTCTATCAAGTCTTCCATAATCATTTTTCATTTTATCATACGCTTCCTTCATTGTGCGATAATCGTATTTCAAAAGTTAATTATGCACATTGTTTTCAGCGATGATCTTTGATTTTTCGGCACACTCAGAACATGGTTCGGTACATTTTGTACAAGGTTTCTCAACCTCTACAACTTGTACTTTGACAACTTCATTTACCTCTGGACCTACCTTTGTTAGATTTGTCATCAAAGCTTTGTTGGCAATGTCCTTGAGGTTTTCGGCATTCACTTCTTGAGTAACATCAGTGACTACCTCATCAGTTGATTTCTTCTCGGAAACTTGTTCCTGAGAACTTCCATCAAAATGACCTGCAAAATTATCACACAAATTAGGAGATAAAATTCCTTGCTTCTGCATGTGGATATACTCCTCTTCTTCACGTTGTTGTTGCAGATATTGTTCCAGCAAAATATTCTCCAAAGCTGCTGCTTCTTCTGCAGAAGTATCTTCAACAATTTCAGCCATTAATGCAACTCCGGTCTTTTTACCGATGCAGGATTTCCAGTCGAAACCGTCATCTTCGTTTGATGCAACCGTAGCTTTCTCAGTGTTACTGCTATTCAGTTTCTGTTGAATTTCAACCGGAGTCTTCTTCGGGAAAGGCTTGGACTGAAGTGACTTCTTGTAATACTCGTTGCCTCCTCCGAATGGACTCTGATTTCCCGTTGCTTCAGGATTTTTGCACTCTCTCTTGAAATGTCCCTTTTGGCGACATCTGAAGCACGTGACTTTTGCCTTGTCAAAACCCAGTTTGTTGCTTGAGTTTCCGATATCTCGGCCAGTGAGAGCAACGAACATTGTGACCCTTCGAATGATAGATTCTAAACACCACTTTATATCCATGAGCTCGAATTCTTCTTTATCCACTTGGTCATAATCTTCTGCCGTCATTTCGGGATTTCCAATTTTTCCGGCTACAAGACTTTCGTATGACTCAAAAACAGTGGCAAGAAGAGACAAATGTTGTTTAGCTACTTGTTCTGAAACAACATTATTGAAATTCACTGCGATGTTGCACTTGTATACATTTGAATCAGAATTTGTTTGTTGATTCTGATTTGCTTGACTTTGATAAGATGAATTTGAACCAATACTTGAGAATGAAGACTGTGGAATTTGATCATATTGAGGATACGACTGCTTCTGATTCTGCTGCGAATTGTTCGAAGAATTTAAACTCGCATTGAATGCTGTCTGAATCTTTGAACTTGAAATGTTATCTTGCATTCCACTCTTGTAGTACAAACCAACGTCTTGAACAACATTAGCGTTCTTTGACTTTGCAATCTTCAAGAGTTCCATTTCATGGCCTTCGAGTTTATCGATAAATGTTGACAGCTTGAAGAATTCCCATTTATCGCTTTCCTTCAGAACCATTAGATAAGTAGTCCACTCTCCATCTGGTAGAGCATCTGCAAGCTTGTCGATGTACTCTTGTTCCGTCTTCTCGAGACCGTGTCTTCGCATTTGGACTTTAACATGATAGAAATGTTCAATCATCTGCTTCATGGTCTCACCCTTTAGCAAGTTGAAGATATCAAACTCTTTAATAATGAGCGCTTTCTTGCTCTTTATCATCTCCGTGCTTCCTTGATACTTCTTTTGAAGAGAAAGCCAGAGATCTCTTGCTGTTGTGTATTCCGGTAGCAAGACGAGAATATCTTCTTTGACGGATTGTTGGATAAGACTGGTCATCTTTTTCTCAGCAATATATTCGTCTTTCTGTACAGTCGTGTTGTTGTACTTTTCAAGAACTTGCTGATGTTCATCCACCGAGTGTAACCATTTTCTATCAACACCCAGCCTGCGAAGTGCATGGCTTGAACCCAATATGTAAACTTCTCCTTCCATGCTTCATACTCGTCCATGCTCATTAGCTTAGACGGTTTAATAGTCGTGCCCATTTCGTTATCAAGATTGACTTGATGGATCACGTTGGCATTTGACGATCTAGCTCTGGACATGAAAGCTCTTTGAATATCATCCATTGTGAATAACGAGACATGTACGCTGAAAACAATCAAAAACTTTTGAAAATATTAGTTCAACTACAAGTTCGGTCGAACTTGTAGTAGAAATGAAGAATTCTCAGTTTTGATCACAAGTTCGGTCGAACTTGTGATTTGTGTTTTGAAAAAAATTCTTTTTAACAACCTCGGTCGAACTTGTTGATAATTTGTAAAGATTTTGTAAGTTCGAGCGAACTTAGCAATGACTTTGATGAAAAACTAGCAAGTTCGGGCGAACTTAGCTAAAAATCCTTGAACTTTATCAAGTTCGGTCGAACTTGAAAAAAATTCAGTAAAAATCTAGCAACTTCGAGCGAACTTAACCAATTTTCTTCAAAAATTCACTCAAGTTCGAGCGAACTTGGCAAAATTTTCTTGAAAACACCTCAAGTTCGAGCGAACTTGGTAAAAAATCACTGAAAAAGTAAGTTTTTAGCACAAGTTCGGTCGAACTTGGTTAAACAAGTTCGATGGACAAGTTTTGGAAAACATGGTTTTTTCAAAATTTTGACATCAATTCGGTTGAATTTGGTCTCCAAACTTTCAAGGGTTTATCTTTGATGTATTTTGCATGATATATTTAAAATTGAAAAGATTTTGACCGTGAATTCTTCATTTTTGATGAAAAAGTTAAGAAAATAGAAGAATGGAAATGAAATAGAAGTATTCTTGTCTTGATACTATCAAATCAGGCTGTTCTAGCTCTGATACCACTTGTAGGACCGATCCTTGATGCTAAGGAACCTAAATTTGATATCTAACGTCCATAATAGCGGAAATATTACGTCGTGTTTACCAATAGACAAGAATTAATCAGTTAATCATCAGTTTCATTGATTAAACGTCAAGAGTACAAACTGACAGAGCTTCGCCTCCAAAATGCCAAAGTTACAAATGAGAGAGGCTAGCTAGCCTTATATAGAGATGCAAGTTCGCCAGTGGGAGACACAAGTTCGCCCGAACTCGCCTAAGCATGTTCGGCCGAACATGTCCTAACATGACACACATGGGCGAACTTGTCCTCATTCTACATAAATACAACATTCAACTAGCCTATTCAGCTCTATTCTATACAGACTCGATATAAGACTAAGACATAGACATTATGCACTAACAATGTTTTCACTAACACTTCTAACTCTATTGGTGTTGATGAGTGTTTTATGGCAGATTTGGTAGACGGATGTGAACCGCACGAGTATGAGGAGGATAGCATGGAAACTTGTGTTTGTGATTTTTCTGAACAGGTACATGCTTGTGCATTGAGGATAGAGGAGCAAAAGTTGGATGCTCTAGCGGTCAAAGAGGGTCGTCCGCCATGGACCCATCAGTTTGAGAGTCTACCGGTGGAAATTAGCTCAGGGATGAAGCCATCATTAGAAGAGCCCCGAAGTTGGAGTTGAAAGAATTGCCAAATCACTTGAAGTACGCATTTTAGGGGATGACGACACTTTGCCGGCATCATTGCCTCTAATTTGGAGAACATTCAAGAACAAGCGTTATTGAAGGTGTTGGAAGAGAATAAGGCGGCTATTGGGTGGATGATTGCCGATTTGAAAGGAATTAGTCCATCCATTGTGATGCATAAGATCATAACAACCGAAAATGCAAGACCAACGAGGGAAGCTCAAAGGCGATTGAACCCGAACTTGCGGGAAGTGGTAAAGAAAGAGGTAATTTAATGGTTGGATGCCATAATAATCTATCCGATTTCGGATAGTGATTGGGTAAGTCCTACCCAAGTGGTTCCTAAAAAAGCCGGCATCCAAATTATCAAAGATGGGAGTGGTGAACAAATAGCCACCCGACCGGTCACCGGGTGGCGAGTTTGTATTGATTATCAGAAGTTAAACACCGCTACTTCTAAAGACCATTTTCCATTACCTTTTATCAACCAAATTATTGAAAAATTATTGGGTCAAATATTTTTTTGTTTTTTACTTGGGTACTCGGGTTATAACCAAATCGCCATTCATCCCGATGATCAACAGAAATCCACTTTTATTTGTCCTTATGGCACTTTTGCCTTTAGGCGAATGCCCTTTGGCTTGTGTAACGCCCCGTTAACTTTTCACCGATGTATGATGAGTATTTTCTCGGACATGGTTGGGGAGTCGCTTGAGGTGTTTATGGATGATTTTTCCATTTTTGGCACTAGTTTTGAATCTTGTCTTGATGAGTTGCAAAAAAGTTTTAAAAAGATGTGTCGAGAAAAATTTAGTGCTAAGTTGGGAAAAAAGTTATTTCATGGTCCAAGAGGGGATTGTGTTGGGTCATGTGATTTCAGAAAAAGGGATGGAGGTGGATAAGGCAAAAATTCGGGTAATATCATCTTTGCCTCCACTGAAAAATGTAAAAGGGGTAAGATCGTTTTTGGGACATGCGGGATTTTATAGACGATTTATTAAAGGTTTTAGTGTTATTACTAACCTTCATGTAATTTGTTATTGAAAGATGTCCCTTTTGAGTTTACTAATGAATGTTTGCAAGCTTTCAATGTTTTGAAGGAACAATTGGTGAAGGCTCCTATTTTGCAACCGCCGGATTGGTCAAAGCCGTTCGAGATAATGTGTGATGCAAGTGACACAACAATTTGGGCAGTTTTGGGTCAACGGGTCGATAAGAAGCCAGTGGTAATTTATTATGCAAGTAAGACTTTGTCCGAGGCGCAAGTGAATTACACCACAACCGAAAAAGAATTATTAGCGGTGGTGTATGCCTTGGACAAGTTTTGCTCATATATTTGGGGGAGCAAAGTGATTATGTATTCGGACCGTATCGTGGTTCGATACTTGATGGAGAAAAAAGACGCGAAGCCCCGGTTGATCCGTTGGGTATTGTTACTACAAGAGTTTGATTTGGAAATCCGGGACAAAAAGGGATTTAAAAATGTTGTAGCGGATCACTTGTCCCAGATTCCATTAGAAGGTGTCGATGATATGAGCGGGATCAATGAACGTTTTCCCGATGAGCAACTCTTGGCTGTTTCTACTTTTGTTGCATCGTGGTATGCCCATTACGTAAACTATTTGGCCACGGGTGCTATTCCGGATCATTGGACCAAGAAACAAAGACAACAATTTATGGTTCAAGTTAAACAATATACATGGGATGAGCCGGATCTCTTCAAGATTTGGCCCGATCAAGTTATTCGAAGATGTGTACCCGAGACGGAGGTGCTAGAGATTTTGACTCATGCTCATTCATCTGCTTGTGGGGGTCATTTTAGTGGTCAAAAGACGGGTTATCGGGTACTAACGTGTGGGTTCTATTGGCCTACAATTTTCAAGGATGCATGCGAATATGCTCGTCAATGTATAAGATGTCAACAAATGGGAAGTATCTCGAAGCGGGATGAAATACCTCTACAACCGATTTTGGTGGTTGAGGTATTTGACGTTTGGGGTATAGATTTTATGGGCCCTTTCCCGAGTTCGAATGGTTTCTTGTATATTTTGGTGGTGGTAGATTACGTATCAAAGTGGATTGAAGCTATTCCTACAAGAACAAATGACCATTCAGTTGTTTGTAAGTTTGTGCAATCTAACATTGTTGCTCGCTTCGGGATCCCAAGAGTGATAATTAGTGATGGGGGTTCACATTTCAAGAACTTTAATTTTGCAAAATTATTGAAGAGGCATAGTGTGAATCACCGAATCGCTACGCCATACCATCCGCAAACAAGTGGACAAGTTGAAGGGTCCAACCGTCAAATCAAGGAAATTCTCATGAAGACGGTACGAACAGATCAGAAGGATTGGTCGAGTAAGTTAGAGGATGCGTTATGGGCGTATCAGACGGTTTACAAAACTCCGATTGGCATAACTCCTTACCGGATGGTTTATGGTAAAGGATGTCACTTGCCGATGGAGTTGGCTCATCAAGCAGAATGGGCAATCAAAACAGTAAATGCGGATTATGATGAAGCGGGGATAATTCAAAAATTGAAATCGAGTGAGATAGAGGAAATTCGAGATGAGGCGTATGAATGTGCATCCGCGTACAAAGACAAATTGAAGAAAGTTCACGATGCAAAAATTAGGAAAAAGGTTTTTGAAGTGGGTCAAAAGCTGTGGTTGTACACCTCGCGGTTGAAGATGTTTGCGGGCAAATTGAAGAGTAAATGGATGGGTCCATATGAGATCACGCTAGTGGGTCGGTTTGGCGATGTAGATATCATAGATGCGGGCACTAACAAAAACGGTAAATGGGCATCGGCTAAAACCGTACTTGGAAGGAAATGACATCAAGAATCTTGAGGTTGATAAGGTGGGCTACATTCTACGCCCGGTATATGAGGAATGATTAAGAGGCCCAGGTTTGGTAGTGTAAATATGTAGTTTAATTTAGTTTAGTTTAAGTTATTTTACCGTTCTTATGTTGAACCGGTGTTCGAAATAAGTGTGGGGATATTCTGCTGAATTTCTCTAACATAGTGTTGAGGACAACACGGGTTTTTCATGGGGGGTAGGGTAATTTTCATTCTTTTTGAAAAATATAAAAATCATAAAAATTACAAAATTAAAAAAATTAAAAAAATTGCGAAATCAAAATGCCCAGATGCCACCGTAGGCTACGGTGGCACCGTAGCTTACGGTGGCCATAAAAGTCATTACGGTGGCTAGAGCTTGGAATACGGTAAAAAAATTTTGTTCCAGGTCCACCGTAGCTTACGGTGCCACCGTAAGCTACAGTGGTCGCTGGGCGTTTGGGATTCGGCTTTAATAAAAAAACGAAAAGCACTTTAATTTACAACCACAAACACGGGTGTTTACCTTTTTCACCATATTTCTTCTTCTTCTTCTTCTTCTTCTTCTTCTTCTTCTTCTTCTCCATTCTCTTCAAAATACAAACCTTAGCTTCAACCTTACACCAAATCATCAAATCTTTACCAAATCAAGAGATTTTTGGGTCAATCTTGGCTAGAATTTCACAAGGAATTCATATTTGTGCTTATTTTTCCAAGATTCATTTGTTTTGGTGGTCAATTTTGGACATCTTGGGTCTAAAATTTTGGGGATTTTTGTGGGTTTGTGTTTAGCTTGAAGTTCTTGTTATTCTCATCATCTACAAAGCAAAGGTATGCAATTTATGTTTATTGATTGAGGTACACTGCAGAATTGTAAGTTTTAATAGTTATCTTTGTTTACACACTTGCTTATAGAGATTAGATAATATGAACTTGTGGGTTGGTTGAGGCTATGGTTGTAGATGGGGGTGATGTCAAGATTTTTGTTCTATGTTTTGGGAAATTCTTAGCATGTAGAGGCATCATGCCTAAATTTTGTAAAAATTTAAAAGCTTGTGTTTTGCATCTACAATTATGGTGATAAGCAAGTGTGGGGAAGAAGAATGATAAGAATTTGATATAAAGTTTGTGTGTTTTGATTGTGATGTGCAGGATTATGGGGCGTAAAGGCAAAGAACCAGTGGGATCATTGAGTGATCCAGTTGAGAACCCGGGAAGGAAGAGAAGATTAGTTTTACAACAGGATCCAGAAGAAAGTGAAGAAGAGGAGCAACCAAGAGGGCCAAAGCCGACATGGGCATCTGGTCCATTACACGATCAGCCGTCTGAGTGGCAAGCCGTGTTGTTTCATGATCAAATGAATGCCTTGGCTCAATGCAAGGAAGCCTTTATTTGCGAAAAGGAGGTCCGTGAAGTAGATTTTGGACCGTTTGGAATCACTGATAAATTTAGAGCGCTTGGTTGGGAGGTGGCGTTGAAGTGTTATGATAAGGCAGGGAACAATTTGTACATTGAAGAAATTCAAGAGTGAATGGCCACTCTACGATGCCCTCCGTTCAAAGGGGCAACAAAAATGAAGTTAATAGGGACAGTGAATGGGATTGGTGTTGAGATGTCTTTCGATTCATTGAGAAGGGTGGCAAAGTTTGACAGTAAACCTACAACTCAGTACATGACACCTTCATTGAAAGATTTGTATATCTCACCTGAGAAGCACCCGCGATGGCAAAATATGTTGGATTATCTATTTCTACCGGGTACTACACATGGGAAACTGTATCAGAAGAATCTAACAATAGAAGCAAGGTTATTATTGGTAATTTGCACGCAAAATGTAATTCCACGGCGGGGTGATAAGGTTGAGGTGAGATATCCAGAAGTTCCAATCTTGTATTCATTGTTGAGAGGAGCTCCTTTGATTCCTTTCCGGTTTTTGGTGTTAAACAATGTGTGGATAAGTCGAAATAGCGATCAACGAAAGATTATTCCACATTCCGAGCATGTTACCGCATTGCTCAAGATGTACGGGGTGATCACAACGGATGACAAAGGGTCGTATAAGAAATTAAAACCCTTTGAGCTTAAAGAGTTGGGGCCTGGGTGGTCGCATTCTGAGTCAGAAAGGTATCATAAGTTGAAGAATGAAGGTAAAAGATGGAGAGTGTTAAAAGCTGATGCGAGGCCGTTACAACCGGGGGAAGCTGATGACCCCGAAAGTGAGTGTTGGTGCATAATGTATATGTCTTAGTCTTATATCGAGTCTGTATAGTATAGAGCTGAATAGACTAGGTGAATGAAGTATTTATGAACAACGTAAGCAAGCTCGCCCATGACTATCATGTATAGCCAAGTTCGGCCGAACTTGCTAGGGCAAGTTCGGTCGAACTTAGGAGTCTCCTAGGGCGAACTTGCATCACTATAAATACCTAGCTAGCCTACTTCATTTGAAACTTTGGCATTTCAGAGGTGAAGCTCTGTCAGTTTGTAACAAGAACGTTTGATCTATAAAACTGATGATTAACTGATTAAATCTTGTCTATTGGTAAACACGACGTAATATTTCCGCTATTATGGACGTTAGATATCAAATTTAGGTTCCTAAGCATCGAGGATCGGTCCTTCAAGTGGTATCAGAGCTAGAACAGCCTGATTTGATAGTATCAAGACAAGAACACTTCTATTTCTACTCCATTCTTCTCTTTTTCTTAACTTTTGAACATAAAATGAAGAATTCACGGTCAAAATCTTTTGAATTTTGAATATATCATGTAAAATACAACAAAGATAAACCCTTGAAAGATTGGAGACCAAATTCAACCGAATTCATGTCAAAATTTTGAAAAAACCATGTTTTTTGAAAACCTCCTTGATCGAACTTGTTGGCCATGTTCGACCGAACTTATACTAAAACATCTCTTTTCAAGTGATTTTTAGCAAGTTCGCCCGAACTTGAGTAGTTTTTGATGAAATTTCGGCTAAGTTCGCTCGAAGTTACACAATTTTCATTGATTTTACATCAAGTTCGACCGAACTTGTGTCAATTTCAAAGAAAATTTAAGTAAGTTCGCCTGAACTTACTAGATTTTTATCAAATTCTTGAAGATAAGTTCGCCCGAAGTTCTGTTGTATTTGTGTTTCAAGTTCGACCGAACTTTAAGCAAAGTTTTCAAAACAAATCTAGCAAGTTCGACCGAACTTGTTAGAAAAGCTGAGAATTCTTCATTTGATATTACAAGTTCGACCGAACTTGTAGTAGGTCTAATTGTTTTCGAAGTTTTTGAAAATTTTCAGAGTACACGTGTCGTTATTCACAATGGAGGATCAACTAAGAGCGTTTATGCCCGGAGCTAGTTCATCAAATGCCAATGTGATCAATCAAGTCAATCTTGATAATGAAATGGGAATGACTGTTAAACCGCCCAAGCTGATGAGCATGGACGAGTACGAAGCATGGAAAAAGAAATTTACTTACTGGGTTCAAGCCATGCACTTTGCTGGCTGGGTGTCAATTGAAAGAGGCTACACTGTTCCGGTAGATGAACATCAATGAGTTCTTGAAAAGTACAACTACTCGACGGTTCAGAAAGAAGAATATATCACCAAGAAAAAGATGATCAGTCTCATCCAACAGTCTCTCAAAGAAGATATCCTGATTTTGCTACCAGAGTATACTACTGCAAGAGATCTTTGGTTGTCATTACAGAAGAAGTATATAGGCAGCGCCGAAATGATCAAAAGCAAAAAGGCACTTATCCTGAAAGAGTTCGATATCTTCACTATGCTAAAGAATGAGACCATAAAGCAAATGATCGAGCGTTTCTGTCATCTTAAAGTGCAAATGCGAAGACACGGTCTCGAAAAGACAGAACAAGAATACATCGACAAACTTGCTGACGCACTACCAGAGGGTGAATGGACTACGTATTTGATGTTTCCGAAGAACAGTGATAAGTGGGAATTTTCAAGTTGTTGACGTTTATCGATAAACTCGAAGGCCACGAAATGGAACTTCTGAAGATGGCGAAGTCAAAAAACGCTAATTTTGTTCAAGACGTAGGTCTGTATTACAAAGCCGGAATGCTAGATAGTGTTTCGAGTCCTAAAATTCAGACGGCTTTTAGTGCAAACATGAATGCTTCTCCACAAAATCAGAATCAATCACAGCCTCAGTATGATCAGAGTCCTCAAAGTTCTTACTCAAGCACTGGTTCAAATTCAACTATCAAAGCTAAGCGAACCAGAATCAACAACAAAGTTTTGATCCGAATGTATATAAATGCAACATCGCAGTGAATTTGAACAATGTTGTTTCAGAATAAGTTGCAAAACAACACATGCCACTACTCGCTACCGTATTAGAATCTTATGAATGTCTTGTTGCCGGTAAGATCGAAAACCCCGAGATGACCGCAGAAGATAGACGAGGAAGAACTCGAACTAATGGACATCAAATGGTCCTTAGCTTCGATCATCAGGAGAGTGACAAAGTTCATTGTACTCACAGGCCGTGACATAGGAAATTCCAGCAACAAATTAGGTTTTGACAAAACCAAAGTCACGTGCTTTAGATGCCGTCAAAAGGGGCATTTTAAAAGAGAGTGTAAAAACATGGAAGCAACCGGGAATCAAAGTCCTTTCGGAGGAGGAAATGAATATTACAAAAAGGCACTTCAATATAAACCATTTCTGAAGAAAACTCAGGTTGAAATCCAAGAAAACCTAACAATAGCACCACTGAGAAAGCTATGGTGGCATCCAGTGAAGATGATGGTTTTGATTGGAATTCTTACATTGGGAAAAAGACTTGAGTTGCTTTGATGGCGGAGATAGTTGAAGATAATTCTGCAGAGGAAGCAGCGGCAGCAACTGAAGCAGTGGCAATAGCAGAAGAAGCAGCTATCGAACAAGTTCTTCTGGAACAATATTTGCATCAACAACGAGAAGAAGAATATATCCATATGCAGAGACAAGGAATTTTATCCTCTAATTCTTGTGACAGTTTTGCAGGTCATTTTGATGGCAGCTCGAAAGAACAAGTGGTTGAGGAGAAAAAGATTGATGAAGTGATCATTGATGTCACTCAAGAAGTGAAAGTTGAAGACCTCAAGGACATGGCAGATAAAGCTTTAATGGCGAATCTATCAAGGTAGGTCCAGAGGCAAAAATTATCGAGAAAGAAGTTGTCAAAGTACAAGTTGTTGAGGTTGAGAAACCTTGTACTAAATGTACTAAACCTTGTGTCGAATGTGCCGAAAAATCAAAGATCATCGCTGAAAACAATGTGCATAACGAATTGTTAAAATACGATTATCGCACAATGAAAGAAGCGTATGATAAAATGAAAAATTATTATGGCAGACTCGACAGAAATAACATCGAACAACATTATAATATAAGGATGTTGAGTGGAACAGTAATGGATAAACAAAGGGCAATTAACACCTATATTAACACCATTGCTGAAACTAAACAACAACTTCAAGACATGACAATCGAAACTGAAAGAGTTCCACAGTTGTTGAGAAGTTATACCACAAATGCATATGTTATTGATCACATTCTTCCGACAATCTCAAAGGAAGAAAAACCTAAAAAGAAAACTGGCAAAGAATATAGCAACGTTCCTTTCACCCCTTTGCGAGAAGTACTGTCGCAAAACCGCAGACGGGATGGATGAAAGCACTCAATGTTGAGTTACTTTCTGAGAAAAAAGATGAGTTGCCAGAGAATATTGATATAATATATGCTAAATCTGATGATGATAACAATGCTGTGGTTAACAAAGTGGTTGAAAATGTTCTAAGTGATTCTGATGACGGCAGCTTCAAAAGCGACGACTCGAGTTCAAAGAATTCCGATTCACATTCTGAAAATGACGATAAGTCGTCAGAGAATGGTCTAAGTGACGATCCTAATGTTGTAATGTACAAAATTAAGGATTCGGATAGAATATACTTTGATGATAGCTTCCCGATTCAGAATGTGAAAGAAGAATGGCTTGATAAATTCTTTAAACTCGTGGAAGTCACATCAGAGGAATTGGAAATTAACGAACAAAAATTCTATTCCAAACCTAAAAGAAACAACTACCGAAGGAATGGTGGTGATCATCCGGAAAACCGGAGAGCAAGGTTGGGTCTAGAAGAATCAGATGAACCAGTAAAGAAAGTGTCACCATTTCATGAATATAAAAACAAAAACATGAATTTTGTATATGGGACAAACACGGTTCATGAAGAGAGTTTGATTAGTAAACAATCAAATGATGAGTTTAAAAAGGAGAAAGAAATTCGAGATAAAGCCAAGGTTACAAGTGGTGCCAAAACATCAAGTGGGGTAAAACCACTCACTAAAGGACATCCACTTGATAATCGGACATGTTTCAAGTGCAACGAAATGGGTCATATTGCACGACAATGTCTGAAATCAAAATCGGTTTATTCTCAAAGAAGAGAATCAAATGTTGTAAAACCAAAGTATCCAGAGTTTGAAAAACCAATCAAGATTTTGAAAAGAAATGAATCTTTGCCAGAAGTTAAACCTAAAATAGAAAAGAAGTTTGAGAATTCTACTTTTGAAAAAGGAGAAACTTCTAGGGCAAACAAAAACAAATTTTATATCAAGAAGGCTAATATCAAATATCAAGCCTGGATTACCAAGAAAAGATCAACAACATCTGGTGTTATTAAGTCTGAGCTGGTAAAGACTGATAACACGAAAAAATCTAAACCTGAAATCACTAAGTCTGAGCCTGTTAAGACTAGTGATAGCAAGAAAGAATCAAAATCTGAAACCATAATTGAAACCACATCTGAAACTGTCAAAAATACAAGTGGTAACAATTCAAAAGATAAAAAGTCGGTAAAGTTTTCAAACATAAACATCATAGAAAATTTAGATGAAGAATTCGATTATGCTGATGATTGTGAATTTGATTTAATGCTTATCCAATTCAACCCAAGACCAAAAAGGCTTGGGTCTCGCTTTTTAAATAGATTGTTAAAATGTGCAGGGACTCCAGAGATCCATAGTTTCAAAGTGGATTTTGGATAGTGGAGCGTCCAGGCATACGACGGGAATGAAGGCGTTGCTATTCGACATTAAAGCTATCAATGGTGGATATGTTGGATTTGCAGGAAATCAAGGTGGAAGGATAGTCGCCAAGGGAAAACTCTCCAATGGCGTAGTTTCATTTGATTGCGTGAACTATATTGCAGAACTTGAGAACAATCTTCTGAGTATATCGTAGATTTGTGACAAGAAATTTACAGTCCATTTCAACGACAAAGAGTGTATTATCTTGAAGTCGGGATTCAAAATACCAGATGAGTGGATTCTGATGCGAGCACCGCGGAGAATGATTTATATGTTCTTGATATGGGTGTTGCTACCACTTCATCAAAATCAGCACAATGTTTTGTATCAAAGGCTACTGAAAAAGATTCTATTCTTTGGCATCGTAAGATGGGGCATATTCATTTGCGAAAAATGAATTTCTATTCTTTGGCATCGTAAGATGGGGCATATTCATAATGATCTTGTAGAAGGCGTAAATCTTTGAAGTTTTCAGATGTCTGATGATTGCTTGGAATGCAAGAAGGGAAAGCAGATCAAGAACTCTCATCCAAAGAAAATTCTAAACTCAATCAAGTTGGCATTAGAACGTCTCCACATGGACTTATTTGGTCCTGTAAATGTTTGAAGCATCTCAGGAGACTTATATTGCTTGGTCGTGACAGATGACTATTCGAGATATTCGTGGGTATTGAATCAAGAATCAAAAGATGAAACATTCGAGAACTTGGTTATTCTATTCAAGAAACTCGAGAATCTTTATCATCTGCCGGTCAGACGCATTAGAAGTGACAACGGCACAGAGTTTAAGAATAATAAAATGAAGGAATTCTACAACACAAAAGGGATTCTGCACGAGTTTAGTGCTCCCTATACTCCACAACAAAACGGAGTAACTGAACGGAAAAACAGAACTTTGATTGAAACTGCGAGAACCATGCTTGCAGATTCTAAACTTCCTATCAGCTTCTAGAGTGAAGCGGTTGCTGCGGCTTGCTACACGCTAAACAGGGTTCTCACTGTCAAACCAACAAAGAAAACATCTTTTGAGATGATAAACCGACGGAAGCCAAATTTGAAGTTCTTAGAACCATTCGGTGCACCATGTACCGTAATAGACCAAGATGGCAAATTCGGAGCTAAATCTCTTGAAGGTTTTTTTGTCGGATATGCGAGTCCGTTGAGAAGAGTATATGTTCCTTCATTAATAAAGGTTATTGAAGCACTGCACGTGGATTGTTTCAACTAAACGGATCCTATTCAAAGGAAAGGTGACGCGTGGCTGTTTAACTATCAAGACCTTTGGAAGTCATTTGACTTGCCCGAAAAACCGACTGACAAAGAAGCTGCAGCGTTATACTATCTTCACCAGTCAACGAATCAAGAACAAATTGTTCGACCAATTGTGGTTAATCAACCCACGTTGGATCCATCTTCTTCTGGCGCAAGTTCAAGCAATAGTGGTGTTCCGGCTGAAAATGTTTCTGAAACATTATCAACACCTGCTACTCCTCCAACAAAAGCCTCTACTGAACCAGTGAATACAACAACGGAGCCCAATATGCCTCAGAATCAAAATTCTGATTCAGATGAAGCACCAACATTTGAAGCTGATGGGGAATCATCTTCTTCAGATGAAGAAGTGGAGCAGATAACAAGTCTTCTTAATCAATCTGCAGTCCCGAACAACAGAAATGAAGCTTCATCAAGCTCTCCAAACATTGAATTGGTTGTTGATCTCAACATCACGAATCAACAAAACTCAGTAGATGTTACAAGTGAAGAATTGTCGCGATCATATTCCTATCATCCGTCAACAAATATTATCGGAGAACTTCAAACTGGTGTTAGAACTCGAGGGCAAATTAATAAAGCACTCTGTTGTTTCTACACACGCGTTGCTACAACCCAAAACTATTGTTTCTATTCATGTTTCATCTCTCAGATTGAGCCTAAGACAGTTAATGAAGCTTTAGCTGATGAAAACTGGGCACAAGCAATGCAAGAAGAATTATTGCAGTTTTAGAAGTTGGGTGTGTGGAAGCTTGAAGACCTACCAGAAAATCAGAAAGCAATTAATACAAAATGGGTCTTTAAGTGTAAACGTGATGATAGAGGGGTTATTGTTCGTAACAAAGCTAGGCTTGTTGTCAAGGGATTTCACCAGCAGGAAGGGATAGACTACACGGAAGTTTATGCACCAGTAGCTCGATTGGAATCTATTCGAATTTTTCTAGCTTTCGCATCATGGAAGGGATTTAAGGTCTATCAATTGGATGTCAAATCGGCTTTTCTGTACGGCAAATTACGCGAAAAGGTGTACGTTTGACAACCACCGGGGTTTGTCGATCCACTTAACAAGAAGAAAGCGTAACTACTGGATAAAGCTCTTTATGGACTACACCAAGCCCCGAGAGCTTGGTACGTAACATCTGGTCGAAAACGACTTTATCAGAGGAACTGTGGATAGTACTCTTTTCATCAATGAAGTTGATGGCCATCTAATTATAGTTCAAATCTACGTTGTCGACATCATCTTTGGATGTATAAACGATAGTCTCTGCAAGGAGTTTGAGGGAATCATGAAAAAGAAATTCGAAATGTCCTCGATGGGCGAAATGAAGTTCTTTCTTGGTTTGCAAGTAGATCAGCTTCCGGATGGTATTTTCATTCATCAGACTAAGTATGTTCACGACATCATGAAGAAGCTTGGAATGGAAAGCTTGAAGCCTTTATTTACGCCTCTTGCTCTAAATCACGGCATTTGCGTTGACGAGATGTTATACAGATCGATGATTGGATCGCTGATGTATCGGACGGCATCGCGCCCAGATATTATGTATCCAACCTGCCTATGCGCCAGATATCAGTCAAGCCCGAGGATCTTACACATGCAGATCGTGAAGCGTATCTTCAGATATCTGAAAGGATGTCCAAGCACCGGCTTGTGGTACCCGAAGAACGACAATTTCGACCTCACAGGCTATGCTGATTCTGATTTTGGTGTAGATAAGTTGAACTCAAAATCAACTACAGCGGGATGCCAGTTCTTCGGAACAAGAATGGTAACCTGGCATTGTAAGAAACAGACTACGGTCGCTCTCTCTACCTGTGAAGCTGAGTATATCTCAGCCTCCAGCTGTTGTTCACAGATTCTGTGGATTCAACAGCAGATGAGAGACTACGGTCTGCAATTTCTAGACACTCCGCTGTATGTTGATAATAAGGCAACCATAGATATAACTAAAAATCTGGTTCATCACTCACGCACAAAACACATTAAAATTCGTTATCATTCATTCATGATTGCTACGAAAAGAAATTGGTGCGAATAGAAAAAATCCACACCGACGAACAAAAGGCTGATTTTTATACCAAACCATTTTCTTTGTCACGATTTAAATACTTACTGAGAATTAACGGTTTGAAAAATTTGCTGACAGGTGCGGACGCTGAGGTTGAATACGGATCGGACTACGAGTTCGCGTGATCCACATTGGTTTGTAAATATTTTTCTACTTTAGAATTTTGTTAAAAACTAAATAAAAAAAAAGAAAAAAGATCTTTTTGATTTTAGGGGGAGAAATGTTAGAGAAAAATTAAAAACATTCGAAAAATTTAAAACCCAAAAACATATAAAAATTCAAAATGTACAAAAACATTGAAAAAGACAAAAAGAATTCAGTGTCATAAAAGGAAATGATAGTACATCAGTGGACTATTACAGTATGCTAAAGAAATGTAAAGTTTTAAAAGTGATAAACGAGTCTTATTGTGGATGTGTCGATAGGCTTAACACGTTCAGTAAATTGTTTTCGAGATATAAACTAAATTTTACAACTGCTTAATCTTGTGGATTAACACATCTTGGATATATGGACTTAGTACTTCGAAATTTCGTTTAAAAGATTGCCTGATTCTGAGATACGAGGTCTTTATAGATAGTTGATATCTGGGGTATTATACAAGTTCTTCTGATTTTGCGGAAGCAATGGCCTAGAACTTCTATAATACTTTCGCTATAAATCTCCAAACTGCATGCAATATTGAAAAGAATCAAAAGATCTAATCATTTGCATTACTAAAAAGATTCCTTAAGTGGAACACACCTTAAAGACGAGCCTTCATCTCTTTGTCTGTACGGTAGTACTAACCTGAGCTCTCAAGGTCTCGCATAACCCAGATACAGATATCAGTTACGCTATATTCACCTGTAAGATGAAATCTACGGAATCTGGATACGGGAGTATATTTAAGAAATGGGAACCACAAATAAGTCAAGTTTCATGAATTCTACCTTAACATATCTTGAAACAGTTGAGAAATGTGGTAAAGCTTAAGTGGACAAACATATCGACAATCTAGGTAATTGAGTTTAAAACTTAAAGTCTGTTAAAGGTCAACGGTACTGGTGATATGTCTCAATTAACTGATATGATCCTTAGACACGAATTCACAAAAATATGTCTGTAAATATGTTTGTACATAGTTTACATTGCTTATTACATTGTATTTCAGCTTTACAGATTAAAATCAAAAAGATTTTCAGTGTGTTTTAGCATAAACTTACAAAAATACAAAAAGATTTTATTTCTACTTTGTTTTCAGCAAACCAATGTTGGAGAATGGATCTTCGAAGTCTGGTAAGATGCTAGAACTGGAGGGAATCTCTTTGACAATGGGCTGGGAACTAATCTGTTAATCTGAAAAGTCAAAACAATGAAAAGTTCATTAATTTGAAACTTTTAATTTGAAAATACCAACAGTTTGTTCGTAACGGGTCAAACCAGGGTCATTAACTTGGACTCGGCAGACAAATCGGTTAATCAAGGTCATTAGCTTGGACTTGGTCAACTGAGTGGATTTTTCATAACTGATAAAAAGTTGGAAAGTTCAGGGGTCAAAAATGAAAATTTGAAACAGTTAAAAAATTGTGGTTTGGCAAGTTTGGCCGAACTTGCTAAAACAAATCAAGTTTAACAATCAGCAAGTTCGACCGAACTTGCTAAAGTATGGCTGTGTTATTTTATAGATAAGTTCGCCCGAACTTGACTGGGCTTTCATGATTGGGCTTTCATGATTGGGCTTAGCAAGTTCGCCCGAACTTGACTTGGTATAAGTACCAATCAAGTTCAGCCGAACTCACTTATCAGCAAACACACAATCCCTGAGCGAACTTGAGCTTTGAGAGAATTTGAACGATTTTGGCAAAACCATAACGATACGCTGCCTAAATTTAGTTGTTTTTGGTGATTTACACGCCATCTACAATGGCCGAGGTATAATATTGAACATTGAACCGTGTATTGATCTTAAACCATTAATCTACAATGGCCTAGATCTAACAGAATCTGAAAACTTAAATTCTGTTAGATCTAGGTGTTGCTGGTTAAAATTGAACTTCGATCCTTAATCTACACATAAAATCGACCTTATAACATGTTTTGATTGAAGTGAAACGTATGTTTAACTGTTTTGAACAAGTTGGTTTTTTGGAGAAGACGACAAGTTCGGCCGAACTTGTTGTCAAGTTCAACCGGACTTGTCTAAAAATATGAATGAATGAAACCTTAACAAGTTCGACCAGACTTGTCCAAAAACTGAATAAAGAGAATTGAGATATGTTCAACCGAACTTCATGTATTTGTTTTTTTGAATATCATGTGGAAGTTCGCCCGAACTTGGATCTTGAAAAACTGAATATTGTTAATATAAGTTCGCCCGAACTTATCATTCAATGTTGAACATGTGTTTAATACATGTTCGGGCGAACTTAGGTAGAAAGTTATAACACTATTCAAGTTCGACCGAACTTGATAAAATGTTAAGAAATTTTTGTGAAATATTTCTCGATAAACATGCTAATTGTTTTGCATAATTTTTCAGGCACATGTACCAGCGCATGTAATTTCTGTTGAGTTCTCCAAAACTCACAATACGTGCATTACGCTTGACAAATCTATCTGTCCGACACTGAAGGAGTACGATAGTATATTAAAGTTTCTCGAGGAAAGTCATATTCGCCGAGCTATTACAGAGTGCACAGTATCATATCAATCACACATCGTTCACTTCTGGATGAACGCAAGTTTAAGCGAAGATGAGAAGTCGATCACTTCATCTGTGCAAGTCGGCAATGAAGTTAAACCAATTTTTGTGACTGAAGACGATATTAGACGGATTCTGGAATTCAAAGATAATGAAGACGATCCGATTCATTTAGACGAGAAGATGGTGCGTGGTTGTTTTTTCCGTATGGGTTATAAGGGGAGCGTGAACAAAACGACGCTGAAGAAAGGGGACGTGCCAAACACCTACAAGCTTTTGATGCATGCTCTAATTCACACATTTAGCCATCGTAAAGCCGGATTAGATGATGTTCAAGACTATTTGGCTAACATGGCAACGACGCTTATTTTGAAGAAGCCGTTCAATGTTTCTAAGATGGTTTTCACTCACATGTCGACGAACATGGAAGATTCAAGGCTATGCCTATATCCGAGATTTGTTCAGATGTTGATTGACGAGAAGTATCCTAACATTGCACGAGATCCAAATGATGTGTTGTATCTGGTTCATCTTGATGAAACAACAGTAAAGAAGCTAATCAAGTTCCAAAAGCAAGCTTCAGCTCCTGTTGCGAAACCAGTGTTTGGAGCTATAAAAGATTCAAATTATATCTCGCCACCTGATAACAAGTGGAGAAAGGATGGTAGTGATGACGAGAAAGAGCTTAAAGCTGAGCAAGAATGGTTTAAGGAATTCAAACCAAAGGCAAGGAGCGAATGGTTTTTAAAGGCAGAAGCTGATAAGCCTAAAAAGAAACGTGCTGCGAAGAAAGTCGAAACTATGCTTGTCGATGATGATGAACCTGAAAATGTTGAAGCAGTTGCTGGATCGAGCGGCAGTAGTTATTAAGAGTCAAGAAACTGTGAAAACGGATGATGTGATTTCTGCTACTTCTGCGAATGAAGAATCTGATGAAGAAGTTCCTGCCAAAGAGCCAGAAAAGACTGAGGCAGAGATTAGAGTAGAAAAGGAAAGAAAATTGGATGCGGATTTTGATCCTAACACTGAAAAAGAATCTGACAAAGAGAGACCGAAGAAAAAGTCTAAGTGTACAAAGGGAAAAGAAAAGAAAAGAAAGTTCAGAAGGCTGTAAGTAAGAGGTACAAAAGCAAGTCGAAAGGCATAGAAGCCACACAAGAACCTTTTGGTGCTCAGGAGAAAGGAGCCACACAAGAACCTGCTCCATAAGAACCTCCTGTTATTGTTCATGCTAAAACTGAAAGGCCAGGAGTTACACAAGAACCTCCTGTGTCTGGATTTGTTGAAATTCCTATCGGTGAATCTCCTATTGCTCCAACGACTTCTGTTCCTGAAAGTTCTACTCCTAAGAAGTCAACACCGAAAGCTGTAACACCTAAAGATTCAACACCAAAGACACCAAGGGGAAATTTGTTTGGTGATATGCCACATGGTCCAATCAGTCTCGAAGACTTGGATGAATTTGTCCCAGAATCTAATTTTGAGATGCTAGAGAAGCGCGTGAAGGTGTTAGAAGAGAAAGTTTCACAAAATGAGGTTGAAAAGGCTGAACTTATTAAGAAGGTGAATCAAAGCGAGGTTGAAAAAGAGTTGCTTGATGACAAAGTAAAGGTGTTAGAGAATGAACGAGAGTATTTCAAAGCACTAATTGAAAGTTTGCAAGACGCGAATGAGAAATTGCAGATCTAAAGACTATCCAAGAATTGAACGATCGATGATTCAACAGATTGTAGAAAGTGTTAGCAAACAATCTGAACATTGATTTCATTGCTGAATACGATCATCTGGATCGTCAGGAAGCAAAAGAGCGTGTTGAGAAAGAGTTAGCTGAAAGTGGTAAAGGAAAGCATGTTGAGGGTGAAGTCCCTAAATCTTCTGAGAATGCTGAGAAATCTTCTGATGTTCCAAAGAAACCAATTGAAGATATTTCAAACACTTCTGAGTCTGATATCCAAAAGGTTGACGAATCTGTCAAGCCTTCTGATCCTATTATTGTTTCTGAAGAAAAAGGCAATGAAGAAGCTGAAAAAGATAATAAAGAGGATGAAGAGGAAGAAGGTTACGAGGATTGGAATGTTGCTGATGATGACGATGATTATGATCAAGGTGGTGATGATTTTGATCAGGGAGGTACAGGTTTAAAGATCACTGAAGCCAAAGTATCTGATGAGTTTGATTTTTCTGATCTGATGAACGATGAGTCGAATAGTATGGAAGATAAAAGTCAGGGGGAGTCAGGGCAGAAAGGGCCAACTTATGATGATATTGATTTGTTAGATATTGATTGTTCTGCAAAGCCTGTGACTGCAGTAGCTACGAAGCCTTTAATGCTAATGTTGGAACACAATGTGGAAGAAGGTGAGTTTGTACATAAGTACACGAAAGAAGATTTGGCAAGACTAGTTGAAGTTGAAGCTGAGAACTTAGAGTTTGATTTTGAGGAAGTTATGAATGTTAACACATTTGAACTGAAAGAATATCAGTATGAGAGAAGGTTTGAAGCTGATGAGTACAATCGAGTGATAGTTGAAGATTGGTCATCAGATGATGAATCAGATCAGAAAGCTAAGTATGTTGGTCAAAATTCAGAAAGTTTTCCTACATTTGAAGAGATGTACAAACAGCTTAATGATGATATGTTGAAAGATAGAATTGCTGAAGCATTATGAGAAGGAAAGATTCCTAAGTCGACGATCAAAGAAGAGATAGCTGAAGCGAAAAAGTCCTGGTTCAAGGAGATGCCACGTGAACGTAAGTTTTGACGTCCACTAGAATTCTTCACCAGAAACAAAGATGTTTCTTTGGGAGATATACTGAGTTGGAGATGGTTTAAAGAGCTCAACGTATATGCAATCAAAAGGGAATTTGGAGTGCAATACTTCAAATATCTTGCTGATTTCAAGACATTGCCGTACTGGGATATGGAAGAGTTAGTACAAACAATGAGTGTTACTTATCATACGAAGACAATAGATCAATTGTTGTGGAAGAAGATTAAGTACGAAGCTGTTAAAGGTTGGAATCACTGGAAGCCGTTTATTCCAAGACGAAGATTTAAGATCAATAAGGTTACAGGGGAAAAGGACATAACGTTAATTATGAAACGTCCTAGAGCCACGAGGAATATGCCACTTATTCCGATCGAACAGAACTTCTATCCTTTATTCAAGTGGTGGCAGATAGATCCAGCTACTTGCGAAGCGGTGATTGTGTTAAAGTGATGGGCCATCAGGGTATGAGAGGTTTGTGGAGGACGATAAGGATTCTAGATCCTATGTGGTTGGTTAACTGCTCGAGAGAAGATATAAAATGCCTTTTCTACAGCAAGATTGTTTTTGAAGAAAGAGAAAGGTACAGGCGATGCAGTATCAAAAAGTTGTTAACGTTTGCTATGCGCGCGAAGTCAATTCTGGAAAGATGTGGTTGACGAAGTGGAGGGATCCGGAGAGAGTAGAGTTTCTAAAAGAAGAAACCAGAAATGAGGCAATTACAAAAAGAATGGAAAAGGCGGTAAGGCAAAGTTCGCTAAGAATGGCCAACTTTAAAAGACCATCGCCAACTGATCAAACGCCTGATCCAAAGCAAGAACGACGAAGGAAGCCGTTCAAGAACTTCTTCGGTCGGGTGCGTTAAAGTATATTATGAAGATAGAGTTTTTTGAAGACTGATAAAAGACGCAGACGATATCCAAGGGGGAGTCTGTTGGTGCATAATGTATATGTCTTAGTCTTATATCGAGTCTGTGTAGTATAGAGCTGAATAGACTAGGTGAATGAAGTATTTATGAACAATGTAAGCAAGTTTGCCCATGACTATCATGTATAGCCAAGTTCGGCCGAACTTGCTAAGGCAAGTTCGGGCGAACTTAGGAGTCTCCTAGGGCGAACTTGCATCACTATAAATACCTAGCTAGCCTACTTCATTTGAAACTTTGGCATTTCAGAGGCGAAGCTCTGTCAGTTTGTAATGTGACATCCCGGGTTTTTCGGATAACTTAAACGCGACACTTGTCGAATAAAGTATATGCTAAGTATTAAACGTGTACGAGTTAATGAATACGTGATGTGTGTTTGTGTGATTGTTTTAGTTATAAAATAATTTTGGTAGATATGTACACGAATCGAACCGAACCGCGACACGAACCAACTTGATTTCCTTGTGACTCTAGGAATTAACTAAGTTTAGGACTCAAACTATTCTCGGCCGTGTGCAACCCAAACCGAGATCAAGCCCAAAACCGCAAGATCAAACCCAAACCAAACCAACCCAAGTCCCTCGGCCACAAGCTCAAGCCTAACCGTAACCCTCATCTCTTTTGCGCTATATATACACACACCCATGCATGTTTCATTCACAAACACAAAAACCCTAGGGAGAAAGAAGCCGTCGGCAGCCAAATCCTTCATCTTCTTCGACCGTAAACTGCCTTCTCTTGCTCCATTGATCGCGAACAGCCATCGTTCATTCCATTCAACCGCAAACAGCCCTTGTTCACCTTCATTCAGTCGCGAGATCAGTCCTTGTTCACCTCTATTCGATCAACAAAACAGCCTACTCCATCATCATCTTCTCGGTCGCAAGCAATCTTTGATCACCGATCCCTTATAGTACTCACGGTTTGTTTACCTTGTTATTAAAAGATTTGAATTTGTCATATGCTACAAGATAACATTCGGATATATGTGCTTGAATGATTAATTGGTTTGTTTTCGGATTATACGTGTTTGAAAGTAATCGGCTGAACTATCATTGTTTGCATGTATAATAGTTTGCGGAACTTGTAAGTTTGCGAGTATGTTTGCTTGTAAAAACTAGAAGTATGAACTAGGGTTTGCATGGATATGTTATTAGTAGTGATCTATGATTAGAAATCGGTTCTTGATCGCCTAGGTTAATCGTATGAACGGCTGATGCGAGTCTATGATAATGATATGCTGAAACAGTTGCTGAGTAGTAGTTATAGCCGACTTCATCTGGCTGTAACTCGGTCGTTAGTTGTCGAAAAACGGATTTTCTGATGTCTAGAACGTAGAGATTTGAATAAGGAATCTAATGGCGCTGGATTCATAATTTTCTGAAGTCATTTGATATTTTTAAAGGGCCAAATAAGTTCAGTAACTAAAACTGTGAAAATCCTGAAATTTTGTTAGTTGTTTATCGAGTTGGATTTTAAAATCAGTAGGGAGTTGAATCATGAATTTTGTACAGAAACTAGGTATGGAAATTTCTGGACAACTCCAACTGGAATTTTGTTAATTGAACGATCAGTGATTTTTAAATAAATTCTTCCGTGGACTGCAGTCAGAAAGCGATAAATCTGACTGCAGCCGAGTATATTGATATTTATGGTTAAATGGTAAAGATATAGGACTTGGAAAATTTATATAAATTTCTACAGTATAAATGTCACCTACTGTAAAAATATTGGAATTTTTGGAACGTTGTAACTATTTTATAAAAATCATAGAAAACAGCTGAATTATGAGTGTTAAGCTGAAATTTGATAACTTGTGATTGTGTGCACCAAATTGTGGCATGGATTGGTTTATGTTTATGATAAGTTGTTTTGATCACTAGGTTCACATGAGGATACTTGCATGCATGTTTGAGTGTTAGATATGTTGTTTGTGTGTATCACTTTGTGCGTAAATTAAGTGTAGAATTTGTATTGGTGTGTTCACACACTGACGTGAAATCAATTGATTTGTTAGGACGCAATTAGCGGTCCCATCCTTTACAACTTCTTTGCTACGCTAACCGAGCAACAAAAGGTGAGTTCACGGCCCCTAACTTTATCCGGTTTTTAAACAACAGGGGGAGAAACATGTATACACTCTCAAACTCAATCTCTTTACGTTATACGAATTTAACGTCACATAACTATTCGGTAACTAAGTTAATGTTAATGTAATGTTATGGTCACTAAGCAGCTTTACACTTAAGTCCTCGTCAATCTCTCGGATCGTTAGTATTGGGTTTAATAGCGGGGGAGTTATAAGTAGTACTACTGGGCCCGACAAGCCCCATCCGAGCTAGTCGCGCTAGCCGACCGGGTATGGTCAACGGGTGAATAATTCAGCCTAACTTCGCCATGGTCAGTGATAGGCCTGGCAACACGGAGGCACAACAGTCAGCTTCGATCGCGAACACTTACGTGACATAACTTTAGGCTAGCTACCTATATATGTTAACATTGAACTTAATTACGAAACAACGATATTATCCCGGGTTGGGGATAATGGAAACAACAACTTATTATTCCGGGTTTGGAATAATGGAAACAACAACTTATTATTCCGGGTTTGGAATAATGGAAACAACAACTTATTATTCCGGGTTTGGAATAATGGAAACAACAACTATATTATCCCGGGTTGAGGATAATGGAAGCAACAACTTATTATTCCGGGTTGGAATAATGGAACCAATACGTTATCCCGGGTTAGGGATAACGGGGAAAACAAACTATAACCGAACAAACGAATTTATGAAAACCTGTGAACTCACTCATCTTTAATGTTGACACTTGTTTGTTTACATGTTTCTCAGGACGCTAGGAGCTCTAGGTGCACGCACATGCATTGAACAAGACATCTTTTATCGAGTCTTATTTATAAATATTGTTTTGGGGGTTTTTCATTTGTTTTGGCGTTTGTGTTGGCGCCCGCTTCACTACTTATTTATGCTTCCGCTCAAACTTTAAAAACTAATGCTTCTGCTAAATATTAGTAACTAATTTAGACAATATAAAATCTACAACAAATGATTTTGGAAAACGTATTATCAAATCATATAGAGTCGTTCGACGTACTAGTGTTTCAGATTCTGGTTTGTTCACACGCCTCGCGGTAAAACTCCGCAAGTGGAAATTGAGGGTGTGACATGTAACCAGAACGTTTGATCTATAAAACTGACGATTAACTAATTAAATCTTGTCTATTGGTAAACACGACGTAATATTTCTGCTATTATGGACGTTAGATATCAAATTTAGGTTCCTAAGCATCGAGGATCGGTCCTTCAGTGAGGAGGAGGAACCTAGTGGTGATGAGGATTATATGGATAATCCAAATGTGGAACACATGGATACTGATAGGGGAGGACCTAGTGGTAGTAGAGGCGGTACTCAATCAGGTTATGTTGGGAGTGCATTTGACTATGCACAAATGTTATACGGTGCAGATTGGGCATATGGTGGATCGATGGAGCAGGTTGTGGAGAGGATGCGGCCGCCTATTTTTTTGGATTTTTCTGATTCGGACTAATTGGCGTTTGATCATCAAACCTTCATGTGAGCGAGTATAGAGCGTTCATTAAAGAGGAATTATGACCGACAGGAGCAGTGGAATAGGGCTCATATGTATGCTCGATAAATAATCGTTACATGGATGATCAGAATCGACGAATGCACGACGATTGGCATGCGGGTCAACCAGTTGTCTCTGATCCACTGATTGTTGACTATTCTTCTTTTCCGCCATATGATGGAAGTATGTCGTATCCCACCCCACCATTGCATCATTCATAATGGGTGGATCCACATACCAGTATGGGGAGCCAGCAGCCCGCACAAGGTGATGATCAAGGTGGAAGCAGTAGTGGAGCTTTTGGGTTCGGTGAGTTCTTGGATATGATGACATCAATCTTTGGGCCACCCCAACCTCGTTACTACTAATCAGGCGGTGTTCTTTATTTGTTTGTATACTGATGTATATATTTGTGTTTTTGTTAATGTCTTTGGTTGGGAGGAAAGGTGGTGTTGAGTTTGTGTTGATGGGTTGTGAAAGTTGGTGGAGTCTTTGTTAGTTAAAAAAAGTACAAAAAGAAATTTTGGGATTTGAGAATAGAAGCAAATGGTGATGTGGTTGTTTTGAATGATAAGTGACTCCAAAACCATACATTGGGACAATGTATCCCAAGTGTGGGGATGGGGGAAAATTTTGAAAATTTTCAACCAAGCATAAGAGTGTCAAAATTTGAAAACTTGTCATCTATCCATCTTACACATCGACAACCTATGATACCTTCTTTCTTGGTGAGTATTTGTGCCACACACATGTATTGAATCGAAAATTTTCCTTTGTTTGAGTGGCAAAGTGTTGATTGTGTAAATAGAACTTGTTGGTAGATGAATTTCGATGCCTTAGCTTGTTTGCTTGAAGAGATGATAGAGCCATTTAGGTGACCTCGTCTGGATGTGTGAGAGTGTGAAATTTGGGGAGTTGGGCCTCATAAGTTATATACATGAGCTTGGTGATGTGAGGGGTGGGGGTTGGGTTTGTAGTAACCATGTTTGAGCTTTTGGCCATTCGTTTGTGACCGATGCCTAACTCCTTATATTTACCCATTGATTTGATTCGGTGTAGTAGTGTTATTTAGTAGTGCCTTGTTGCAATCTTTGTTGGTTTAAAAAAAATATCTGAAAAGTCCAAAAAGAAGGAAGAATGTGTAGTTAGTGGAAGAAATAGAAAAGAAAAGAAAGATGGAATGTAGTTGTTTATATAGTTAATGTTTGTGCTGTTTTTGTCTTTATTGTAATAGTGTCACCAAATCGAATCAACGAGCTACTTGCATATATTCCCTAATTCTTACCTTTCTCCTAGCCCAGTTACAACCGTTAAGTCCTTTTGATTTACAAGCAAGCTATGCATGTTATAGGCGGAGATTTGATCTACACACAAGCATATTGTCGCACATTAACATATTTGCATTGAGGGTGCTAGCATAAATGTCGCTAGCGTTTTTGTTGTCACCGAGAGGAGAGTTGATTGTGAGGGGTGTGTATGTGGTATGATGTAAGTTAGTAAAAAGATGACGCTTAATTGTTCGGTTTGAAATTGTGCATGAATTTGGAATAGGTTTGATGTGTTGCTTGGGACAAGCAACGGTTAAGTGTGGGGATGTGACGGGTAGTCTTTGTTGGTGCAGAATGTCTATGTCTTAGTCTTATATCGATTCTGTATTGTATAGAGCTGGATAGGCTAGGTAGTGAAGTATTTATAATATGTTTTAGCCAAGTTCGCTCCAGGTTCACATGTTTAGACATGTTCGGCCGAACTTGCATAGGCAAGTTCGGGCGAACTTACACATGATGAGCGAACTTGTAATCCTATAAATACCTAGCTTGTGTGTCTCATTTGTAACTTTGGCATTGTAGAGGCGAAGCTCTGTCAGTCTGTAATCTGAACATTTAATCAATGAAACTGACGATTAACTATTAATTCTTGTCTATTGGTAACACGACATAATATTTCCGCTATTATGGACGTTAGATATCAAATTTAGGTTCCTAAGCATCGAGGATTGGTCCTACAAGTGGTATCAGAGCTAGAACAACCTGATTTGATAGTATCAAGACAAGATCACTTCTATTTCTACTCCATTCTTCTTTTTCTTTAACTTTTGATCACAAAATGAAGAATTCATGGTCAAAATCTTTTGAATTTTGAGTATATCATGTAAAATACAACAAAGATAAACCCATGAAAGATTGGAGACCAAATTCAACCGAATTCATGTCGAAATTTTGAAAAAACCATGTTTTTGAAAACTTTCTGGAACGAACTTATTGGCCATGTTCGGCCGAACTTGCACTAAAACATCACTTTTCAAGTGATTTTTTAGTAAGTTCGCCCGAACTTAGGTGTATTTTGAGGAAATTTGAGTCAAGTTCGCCCGAAGATACTAATTTTTCATTAAATTTTACATCAAGTTTGACCGAACTTGTGTAAAATCAAGAAGATTTTAAGTAAGTTCGCCCGAACTTGCTTGTATTTCATCAAAGTTCTTTTGAACAAGTTTGCTCGAAGATCTGTTTAATTGGGTTATAAGTTCGACCGAAGATAATTGAAATTTTTCCAAAGTAAATCTAACAAGTTCGACCGAACTTGTTAGAAAATTCAGGAATTCTTCATTTGTCACTACAAGTTCGACCGAACTTGTAGTAGGACTAACTGTTTTCAAAGTTTTTGAAAAATTTTCAGCGTATACGTTTCGTGATTCACAATGGAAGATCAACTAAGAGCGTATATATCCAGAGCTAGTTCGTCAAACGCCAACGTGATTAATCAAGTCAATCTTGATAACGAAATGGGAACGACCGTCAAACCGCCCAAGCTGATGAGCATGGACGAATACGAAGCATGGAAAGAGAAATTTACCTACTGGGTTCAAGCCATGCACTTCACTGGCTGGGTGTCAATTGAAATAGGCTATACTATTCCGGTAGATGAGCATCAACAAGTTCTTGAGAAGTACAACTACTCGACAACTCAGAGAGACGAATACATTGCTGAGAAAAAGATGATCAGTCTCATCCAACAGTCAGTCAAAGTAGATATTCTGATCTTGCTACCAGAATATACTACTGCAAGAGAGCTTTGGTTGTCATTACAAAAGAAATACCAAGGCAGTGCCGAAATGATCAAAAGCAAGAAGGCTCTCATTCTGAAAGAGTTCGATATCTTTAGCATGCTAAAGAATGAGACCATTGAACAAATGATTGAGCGTTTCTGTCACCTCAAAGTGCAAACTCGAAGACACGGTCTTGAGAAGGCTGAACAAGAATACATCGACAAACTTGCTGACGCACTACCAGAGGGTGAATGGACTACGTATTTGATGGTTCTGAAGAATAGTGATAAGTGGGATTTCTTCAAGTTGTCAACATTTATCGATAAACTCGAAGGCCACAAAATGGAGCTTCTTAAGATAGCAAAGTCAAAGAACGCTAATGTAGTTCAAGACATCGGTTTGTACTACAAAACCGGAATGCAAGATAACATTTCGAGTCTGAAAATTGGAACTGCTTTTAGTGCAAACATGAATGCTTCTCCACAGAACCAGAATCATTCACAGCTCAGTATGACCAAAGTCCACAAAATTCTTACTCGAGCACTGGTTCAAATTCAACATTCCAAAGTCAAGAAAATCAGAACCAACAGCAAAGTTCTGATCCGAATGTTTACAAGTGCAACATAGCAGTGAACTTGAACAATGTTGTTTCAGAAGAAGTTGCAAAACAACATATGTCACTACTCGCTATCGTCTTAAAATCTTATGAATGTCTTGTTGCCGGTAAGATCAGAAACCCCGAGATGACTGCAGAAGATTATGACCACGTAGACGAGGAAGAACTCAAACTAATGGACATCAAATGGTCCTTAGCTTCGATTATCAGGAGAGTGACAAAGTTCGTTGCACTCATGGGCCGTGACATAGGAAACTTCAGCAACAAATTGGGTTTTGACAAATCCAAAGTCACGTGTTTTAGATGTCGACAGAAGGGACATTTTAAAAGAGAGTGTAAGAACACCGAGGCAACAGGAAATCAAAGTCCTTTCAGAGGAGGGAATGATTATTACAAGAAGGCGCTTCAATATAAACCTTTCCCGAAGAAAACTCAGATTGAGATCCAAGAAAAGCCAAACAGTAGTACCACGGAGAAAGCCATGGTTGCATCTACAGAAGATGACGGTTTTAACTGGAATTCTTATATTGGGAAAAAGACCGGAGTTGCTTTGGTGGCAGAGATAGTTGAAGATAATTCTGCAGAGGAGGCAGCGGTAACAGCTGAAGCAGCGACAGCAGCAGAAGCAGCAGCTTTCGAACAAGCTATTCTAGAACAATACTTGCATCAACAACAGGAAGAAGAGGAATATATCCATATGCAGAGACAAGGAATTTTATCCTCTAATTCTTGTGACAGTTTTGCAGGTCACTTCGATGGAAGCACGAAAGAACAAGTGGTTGAGAAGAAAAAGATTGATGAAGTAATTATTGATATCACTCAAGAAATGAAAGTCGAAGACCTCAAGAACATGGCAGATAAAGCTTTAATGGCAAATCTAACCAAGGTAGGTCCAGAGGTAAAGGTTATCGAGAAAGAAGTTGTTAAAGTACAAGTTGTAGAGGTTGATAAACCTTGTACAAAATGTACTAAACCTTGTGTCGAATGTGCCGAAAATCAAAGATCATCGCTGAAAACAATGTGCATAACGATTTGTTAAAATATGATTATCGCACAATGAAAGAAGCGTATGAAAAAATGAAAAATGATTATGGCAGACTCGACAGAAATAACACCGAACAACATGATAATATAAGAATGTTGAGTGGTACAGTAATTGATAAACAAAGAGCAATTAACATTTATATCAACACCATTGCTCAAATCAAACAACAACTTCAAGATATGACAATTGAAACTGAAAGAGTTCGACAATTGTTAAGAAGTTATACCACTAACGCATATGTTATCGATCCATTCTTCCAACAATCTCATCGGAAGAAAAACCTAAAAAAACGGGCAAAGAATATAGCAATGTTCCTCCACCCTTTGCGAAAAATATTGTGTTAAATCTGCAGACGGGATGGACAAGGCACTCAATGTTTAATTACTTTCAGAAAAGAAAAACGAGTTGCCAGAGAACATTGATATAATCTATGTTAAATCTGATGATGATAACAACACTGTGATTAACAAAGTTGTTGAAAATGTTTTAAGTGATTCTGATAATGGCAGCTTCAAAAGTGCCAACTCGAGTTCAAAGAATTCTGATTCACAATCTGAAAATGACGATAAGTCATCAGAAGATGGTCTAAGTGACGATCCTAATATTGTAATGTACAAAATTAAGGATTCGGACAGACTATACTTTGATGATAGCTTCCCGATTCAGAATGTGAAAGAAGAATTGCTTGAAAAATTCTTTAAACTCGTGGAAGTCACATCAGAGGAATTGGTAATCAATGAACGAAAATTCTATTCCAAACCTAAAAGAAACAATTACCAAAGAAACGATGGTGATCATCCGGAAAACCGGAGAGCGGGTTTGGGTTTAGAAGAAGAAACTAATGAATCTGTAAAGAAACTGTCACCATTTCATGAATATAAAAACAAAAACATGAAGTTTGTATATGGGACGAATACAGTTCATGAGGAGAATTTGATTGGTAAGCAATCAAATGATGAGTTCAAAAAGGAGAAAGAACTTTGAGATAAAGCCAAGGTTAAAAATGGTGCCAGAACCTCAAGTAGTGTTAAACCACAAATTAAAGGACATCCACTTGATAATCGGACATGTTTCAAGTGCAATGAAATTCGTCATGTGGCACGACATTGTCCGAAATCAAAACTGACTTATCATCAAAGAAGAGATTCTAATGTTGTTAATCCAAAGCAACCAGTGTTTGTAAAACCTGTAAAGATTTTGAAACGAAATGAATCAAAACCAGAAGTTAAACCAAAGTCTGAAAAGATTTTTGAAAATTCCATTTTCAAAAAAGGTGAAACTTCTAGGTCTAATGAAAACAAGTTTTACATCAAAAAGGCTAACATCAAATCTCACACCTGGTTTGCAAAGAAAAGGTCAACAACATCTGGTGTTGTTAAGTCTGAGCTGGTAAAGACTGACAGCACAAAAGAATCAAAGACTGAAATCACTAAGTCTGAGCTGGTACAGACTAGTGAGAATGTGAAAGAAATTAAAACAAAAATTAAAAACGATAATGTCAAATCTGTAAAAGATAAGTAAAAAGTGAAATTTTCAAACATTAACATTGTTGAAACAGATGATGAATTTGATTTTGATGATGATGATGAGTTTGAATATGCTTTTGTTGATGGTTATCCTGTAAAACCCAAGACCAAGAAGGCTTGGGTAGAGCTTTTCACCTAATTTCTGAATTTTGCAGGGGCTCCAAAGATCCGTACTTTCAAAGTGGATTTTGGATAGTGGAGCGTCCAGGCATATGACAGGAATGAAGGCATTGCTATTCGACATTAAAGCTATCAATGGTGGATATGTTGGATTTGCAGGAAATCAAGGTGGAAGGATAATCGCCGAGGGAAAACTTTCTAATGGCGTAGTTTCATTTGATCGCGTGAACTATATTGAAGAGCTTGAGAACAATCTTCTGAGTATATCGCAGATTTGTGACAAGAAATTCACAGTTCATTTCAATGACATGGAGTGTATTATCTTGAAGCCGGGATTCAAAATTCCAGATGAGTGGATTCTGATGCGAGCACCACGTGAGAATGATTTATATGTTCTTGACATGGGTGTTGCTACCACTTCATCACAATCAGCACAATGTTTTGTATCAAAGGCTACTGAAAAAGATTCTATTCTTTGGCATCGTAAGATGGGGCATATTCATTTGCGAAAAATGAATTTCTTGGTTCATAATGATCTTGTAGAAGGCGTAAATCTTCGAAGTTTTCAAATGTCTGATCATTGCTTGGAATGCAAGAAGGGAAAGCAGATCAAGAAATCACATCCGAAGAAAATTCTAAACTCAATCAAGTTGCCTTTAGAACGTCTCCACATGGATTTATTTCGTCCTGTAAATGTTCGAAGCATATTAGGAGACTTATATTGCTTGTCGTGACAGATGACTATTCGAGATATTCGTGGGTATTCTTTCAAGAATCAAAAGACGAAACGTTCTAGAATTTGGTTATTCTATTCAAGAAACTCGAGAACATTTATCATCTGCCGGTCAGACGCATTAGAAGTGATAACGGCACAGAGTTTAAGAATAACAAAATGAAGGAATTCTACAACGCAAAAGGGATTTTGCACGAGTTTAGTGCTCCCTATACTCCACAACAAAACGGAGTTGCTGAACGGAAGAATCGAACTTTAATTGAAACTGTGAGAACCATGCTTGCATATTCTAAACTTCCAATCAGTTTCTGGAGTGAAGCAGTTGTTACAGCTTGCTACACGCTAAACAGGGTTCTCACTGTCAAACCAACAAAGAAAACATGTTTTGAGATGATAAACCAACGGAAGCCAAATTTGAAGTTCTTAGAACCATTCGGTGCTCCTTGTACCGTAATAGACCAAGATGGGAAATTCGGAGCTAAATCTCTTCATGGTTTCTTTGTCGGATATGCGAGTCCGCTAAGAAGAGTATATGTTCCTTCGTTAAGAAAGGTTATTGAAGCACAGCACGTGGATTGTTTCAATTACACGAATCCTATTCAAAGGAAGGTGACGCATGGCTGTTTAACTATCAAGACCTATGGAAGTCATTTGACTTGCCCAGAACCAACTGACGAAGAAGTTACAACGTTATATTATCTTCACCAGTCAGCGAATCAAGAGCAAATTGTTCGACCAATTGTTGTTAATCAACCCACGTTGGATCCATCTTCTTCTGGCACAAGTTCAAACAATAGTGGTGTTCCGGCGGAAAATGTTTCTGAAACATTATCTTCACCCACTACTCTTCCAACAATGCCTCTACTGAACCAATGAATACAACAACGGAGCCGAGTATGCTTCAGAATCAAGATTCTGATTCAGATGAAGCACCAACATTTGATGCTGATGGGGAATCATCTTCTTCAGATGAAGAAGTGGAGCAGATAACAAGTCTTCTTAATCAATTTGCAGTCCCGAACAAAAGAAATGAAGCTTCATCAAGCTCTCCAAACATTGAATTGGTTGTTGATCTCAACATCACTAACCAGCAAAACTCAGTAGATGTTCCAAGTGAAGAATTGCCGTGATCATATTCCTATCATCCGTCAACAAATATTATTGGAGAACTTCAAACTGGTGTTAGAACTCGAGGGCAAATTAATAAAGCACTCAGTGGTTTCTATACACGTGTTGCTACAACCCAGAACTATTGTTTCCATTCATGTTTCATCTCTCAGATTGAGCCTAAGACAGTTAATGAAGCTTTAGCAGATGAAAACTGGGTACAAGCAATGCAAGAAGAACTATAGTTTGAGAAGTTGGGTGTGTGGAAGCTTGAAGACCTACCAGAAAATCAGAAAGCAATTGATACAAAATGGGTCTTTAAGTGTAAACGTGATGATAGAGGAGTTATTGTTCGTAACAAAGCTAGGCTTGTTGTCAAGGGATTTCACCAGCAGGAAGGTATAGACTACACAGAAGTCTATGCACCAGCAGCTCGATTGGAATCTATTCGAATATTTATAGCTTTTGCTTCATGGAAAGGATTTAAGGTCTATCAATTGGATGTCAAATCAGCTTTTCTGTATGGCAAATTACGCGAGAAGGTGTACGTTGGACAACCACCGGGGTTTGTCGACCCACTTAACAAGTAGAAAGCATACCTACTGGATAAAGCACTTTATGGTCTACACCAAGCCCTGAGAGCTTGGTACGAGACGTTATCGCAACATCTCTTCGGAAACGGCTTTATCAGAGGAACTGTGGATAGTACTCTTTTCACTAGAGAAGTTGATGGCCATCTGATTATAGTTTAAATCTACGTTGACGACATCATCTTTGGATCTACAAATGATAGTCTCTGCAAAGAGTTTGAGGGAATCATGAAAAAGAAATTCGAAATGTCCTCGATGGGCAAAATAAAGTTCTTTCTTGGTTTGCAAGTAGATCAGCTTCCGGATGGTATTTTCATTCATTAGACTAAGTATGTTCACGACATCTTGAAGAAGTTTGGAATGGAAAGCTTGAAGCCTCTATCTACGCCTCTTGCTCTCAACCACGACATTTGCGTTGACGGGACTGGAGGCAAAGTTGACGAGGCTTTATACAGATCGATGATTGGATCACTGACGTATCTGATGGCATCGCGCCCAGATATTATGTATCCAACCTGCCTATGCGCTAGATATCAGTCAAGCCCGAGGATCTTACACATACAGATCGTGAAGCGTATCTTCAGATATCTGAAAGGATGCCCAAGCACCGGCTTGTGGTATTCGAAGAACGACAATTTTGACCTCACAGGCTATGCTGGTTCCAATTTTGGTGTAGATAAGTCGAATTCTAAATCAACTACATCGGGATGCCAGTTCTTCGGAACAAGAATGGTAACCTGGCAGTGTAAGAAACAGACTACGGTCGCTCTCTCTACCTGTGAAGCTGAGTATATCCCTCCAGTTGTTGTTCACAGATTCTGTGGATTCAACAACAGATGAGAGACTTTGGTCTGCAATTTCTAGACACTCCGCTGTATGTTGATAACAAAGCAGCCATCGATATAACTAAAAATCTGGTTCTTCACTCACGCACAAAACACATTGAAATTCGTTATCATTTCATTCGTGATTGTTATGAAAAGAAACTGGTATAAATAGAAAAATCCACACCGACGAACAAAAGGCTGATTTTTATACCAAACCATTTTCATTATCACGATTTAAATACTTGTTGAGAATTAACGGTATGAAAAATTTGCTGACAGGTGCGGACGCTGAGGTTGAATACAGATCGAACGATGAGTTCGCGTGATCCACATTGGTTTGTAAATACCTTTCTAGCTTAGAATTTTTGTTAAAAACTAAAATAAAAAAGATGTTTTTGATTTTAGGGGGAGAAATGTTAAAGAAAATACAAAAAACATTCGAAAAATTTTAAAATCCAAAAACATATAACAAAATGTTCAAAAACATTGAAAAAAGTCAAAAAAGAATTCAGTATCATAAAAGGAAATAATAGTACATCAGTGGACTATCACAGTATGCTAAAGAAATGTAAAGTTTTTAAAAGTAATAAACGAGTCTTACTGCGGATGTGTCGATAGGCTTAACATGTTCAGTAAACTGTTTTCGAGATATAAACTAAATTTTACAACTGCTTAATCTTGTGGATTAACACATCTTGGATATATGGACTTAGTACTCCGAAATTTCGTTTGAAAAATTGTCTGACTATGAGATACGAGGTCTTTATAGATAGTTAATATCTGGGGTATTATACAAGTTCTTCTGATTTTACGGAAGCAATGGCCTAGAACTTCTATAATACTTTCGCTTTAAACCCCCTAATTGCATGCAATATTGAAAAGTATCGAAAGATATAATCATATGCAATGCTCAAAAGATTCCTTAAGTGGAACACATCTTAAAGACGAGCCTTCATCTCTTTGTCTGTATGGTAGTACTAACCTGAGCTCTCAAGGTCTCGCACAACCTAGATACAGATATCAATTACGCTATATTCACCTGTAAGATGAAATCTAGGGAATCTGGATATGGGAGTATATTCAAGAAGTGGGAACCATAGATAAGTCAAGTTTCATGAATTCTATCTTGAAACAGTTGAGAAATGTGGTAAAGTTTAAGTGGACAAACATATCGAAAATCTAGGTAAACAAGTTTAAAACTTAAAGTCATATAAAGGTCAACGGTACTGGTGATATGTCTCAATCAACTGCTATGATCCTTAGACACGAATTCACAAAAATATGTCTGTAAATATGTTTTTATATAGTTTACATTGCTTATTTCATTATATTTCAGCTTTTTAGATTAAAATCAAAAAGATTTTCAGTGAGTTTTAGCATAAACTTACAAAAATACAAAACGCTTTTATTTCTACATTGTTTTCAGCAAACCAATGTTGGAGAACGGATCTTCGAAGTCTGGTAAGATGCTAGAACTGGTGGGAATCTCTTTGACAATGGGTTGGGAGCTAATCTGTTAAAATCTGAAAAGTTAAAATGATGAAAAGTTCATTAATTTGAAACTTTGATTTTGAAAATATCAACAGTTTGTTCGTAACGGGTTAAACCGGGGCCATTAACTTGGACTCGACAGACAAATCGGTTAACCAAGGTCATTAGCTTGAACTTGGTCAACTGAGTGGATTTTCATAACTAGTAAAAAGTTGGAAAGTTCAGGGTTAAAAATGAAAAATTTGAAAAAAATTGAAATTTTGAGGTTCGGCAAGTTCGACCGAACTTGCTAAACAATTCAAGTTTAACAATCAGCAAGTTCGACCGAACTTGCAGATGGCTAATTGTTTGTTTTTACGAAAAGTTCGCTCGAACTTCTCTGGGCCTCAGGATGGGCTTAACAAGTTCGCCCGAACTTGACATGGTATAAATACCATTCAAGTCCGGCCGAACTCATTTACTTGATATCAGAAGGTTTTGAGCTAACTTGAGCTTTTGAGAGAATTTGTGAGATAGTGTCAATTTTAAGCCGTTATACTGTCCATTTGAAGATAGTTTTTGGTGATTAGCACATCAACTACTATGGCAGAGGTAATTAATTGATGATAAACCATGATTGAACTGTTAACATACAAAACCAAATCTAAAAACTTAAAATCTGATAGTTTTAGGTGTTATTGGACAAAACTGAACATAAATCTTTGATCTACACTTAAAAACGACCGAGAAACTGTTTTTGATTGAACTGAAATGCATGTTTGCATACTGAAACTTAGTTGGTCTGATTGAAGAAGACGACAAGTTCGGCCAAACTTGTTGTCAAGTTCGACCGGACTTGTCCAAAACACATCTGAACAAATAAGAAACATCTTCGACCGAACTTGACATTGAAATATCTTTAATCTCATACATGTTTGGCCGAACTTAGAAAAAATGATTAATAAAAGCTGTAAGTTAGCCCGAACTTTCTTTAGGAAAATTGAACATGTATGTTACATGTTCGGGTGAACTTGTTTAAATCAGTGTGTTTAACACTAATCAAGTTCGCCCAAACTTGATTAAAGTGTTAGAAAAATGTTAGAATTTTTTTGTGATTTTTCCTCGAAAAGCGTGCTAATTGTTTTATGTCGTTTTTTATGCGCAGATTCCAGCGCGTGTTGTCTCAGTTGAGTTTTCTAAAACTCACAACACATGTATCACGCTTGACAAGTCTATTTGTCCATCGCTGAAGGAATATGACAACGTTTTGAAGTTTCTTGAAGATCGTCATATTCGACTTGCAATTACTAAGCGCACTGTATCTTATCGATCTCATGTTATCCACTTCTGGATGAACACGATCTAAGCGCTGATGAGAAGACAATCTCTTCTATAGTACAGGTTGGTGATGAAATAAAGCCAATTACAGTTACTCAAGGCGATATTCGAAGAATTTTAGAGCTTAAAGATAAAGAAGATGATCCGATTCATCTAGATGAGAAGATGGTTCGCGGATATTTCTTCCGCATGGGATATAAAGGGAGTGTGAATAAACCAACACTGAAGAAAGGGGAAGTGCCAAACCCCTATAAACTTTTGATGCAAGCTCTAATTCACACGTTTAGCCATCGCAAAGCCGGGTTAGATGATGTTCAAGATTATTTGGCTAGCATGGCAACGTCGCTTATTTTGAAGAAGCCGTTTAATGTTTCTAAGATGGTATTTGTTCACATGTCAAAGAATATGGAGGATTCAAGACTGTGTTTATATCCTAGATTTATTCAGATGCTGATCGATGAGAAGTATCCTAACATTGTTCGAGATCCGAACGACGTTCTTTATTTGGTTCATCTTGACGAAACCACAGTTAAGAAGCTTATCAAGTTTCAGAAATAAGCTTCAGCTCCTATCGCCAAACCTGTATTCGGAGCAACTAAAGATTCAGATTATGTATCGCCACCTGGTAGCAAATGGAGAAAAGAAGGTAACGACGATGAGAATGAGCTAAAAGCTGAACGAGAATGGTTTAAAGAGTTTAAACCAAAGGCAAGAAGTGAATGGTTTTTGAAAGATGAAGTTGATAAATCAAAGAAGAAGCGAGGGTCAAAGAAAGTTGAGACTTTGCTTGTTGATGAGGAGGAGACTGAGAATGTTGAGGCAGTGGCTAGATCTAACGCTGCAATTGTTAATGAGAGTCAAGAAACAATGAAGTCGACTCAAGAAGAAGTAATTTCTGCTACGTCTGAAAATGAAGAATCTGATAAAGAGCCTGAAAAGACAGAGGCTGAAATAAGAGCAGAAAAAGAAAAGAGATTTGATGCAGATTTTGATCCGAATGCAGAAATAGATTTTGATGAGGAGAGGCCAAAGAAAAAGACTAAAAGAACAAAGTCGCCTGCAATCGAAATTTCTAAGAAAACTGCAGGGTCACCTCACACGAAAGGAAAATGAAAGGCCAAGAAAGCTCAGAAAGCCGTGAGGAAAAGATACAAGAGCAAGATACAAAGCACAGAAGCCACACAAGAACCTTCTGGTGCTCAGGGGAAAGGAGCAACACAAGAACCTCCTACACAAGAACCTCCTGTTATCATTTATGCTGAAACAAAAAGGCAAGGAGTTAAAACAAAAAGGCAAGGAGTTACACAAGAATCTCCTGTGTCTGAGTTTGTTGAAATTCTGATTGTTGAATCGCCGAGTGCTTAAAAGACTTCTATTCTTGAAAGCTCTACTCAAAGAAGTCTACACCAAAAACGCAACACCAAAAGACTCAACACCAAAGACGCCGAGGGGAAGTATGTTTGGTGATATGCCACATGGTCCTATAAGTCTTGAAGACTTGGATGAATTTTTCCTTGAAACGAATTCTGAAATGTTAGAGAAGCGTGTGAAGGTTTTGGAAGATAAAGTTGCGAAGATTGAGTTAGAAAATGCCGAGCTCGTAAAGAAGGTGAATAAAAGCGAAGTTGAAAAGGAAATTCTTGATGATAGAGTGAAAGTGCTTGAGAATGAAAGAGAATATTACAAAGCGTTGATAGAAAGTCTGCAAGACGCAAATGAAAAAATACAAACAGAGATTGCAGAATTGAAGAAAATTCAAACTCTGAATGATCAAAGATTCATCAGATTACAAAAGATGTTATCCAATAATCTGAATATTGATTTTATCGCCGAATACGATCGTCTGGATCGTCAAGAAGCCAAGGAGCGGGCTGAAAAAGAATTGGCTGAGAGTGGTAAAGGGAAATAGGTAGAGGGAGAAGTCCCTAAATCTACTACAGAGAAATCTTCTGATGTCCCGAGAAATCTACAGAAGATGTTTCAAAAGCTTCTGAGTTTGATATACAAAAGGTTGATGAATCTGTCAAGCCTTCTGATCCTATTGTCATTACTGAAGAAAAAGACTATGATGAAGCTGAGAAAGAGGATAAGAATGTGGATGAAGAAGAGCAAGGATATGAAGATTGGAATGTAGGGGATGACGATGACGATTTTGATCAGGGTGATGATGATTTTGATCAGGGTGGTACTGGCTTAAAGATCAATGAAGCTAAAGTTTCTGATGAATTTGATTTTTCTGATCTAATGAATGATGAATCTAATCGAATGGAAGATAAAAGCCAGGGGGAGTCAGGGCAGAAAGGGCCTACATATGATATTGAATTATTAGATGTTGATCGGGGTGATGATGATTTTGATCAGGGTGCTACATGTTCCTATAAGTCTTGAAGACTTGGATGAATTTTTCCCTGAAACGAATGTTGAGATGTTAGAGAAGCGTGTGAAGGTTTTGGAAGATAAAGTTGCGAAGATTGAGTTAGAAAAGGCTGAGCTCGAAAAGAAGGTAAAAAAAACCGAAGTCGAAAAGGAAATTCTTGATGATAGAGTGAAGGTGCTCGAAAACGAACGTGAATATTACAAAGCGTTGATAGAGAGTCTGCAGGACGCCAACGAAAAATTACAAACAGAGATTGGAGAATTGAAGAAAATTCAAGCTCTGAATGATCGAAGATTCATCAGATTACAAAAGGTGTTATCCAATAATCTGAATATTGATTTTATCGCCGAATACAATCGTATAGATTGTCAAGAAGCCAAGGAGCATACTGAAAAAAAATTGGCTGAGGGTGGTAAAGGGAAGCAGGTAGAGGGAGAAGCCCCTAAATCTACCACAGAGAAATCTTCTGATGTTCCCGAGAAGTCTGCTGAAGATGTTTCAAAGCTTCTGAGTCTGATATACAAAAGGTTCGATGAATCTGTCAAGCCTTCGAATCCTATTGTCGTGACTAAAGAAAAAGACAATGATGAAGCCGAGAAAGAGGAAAAGAATGAGGATGAAGAAGAGGAAGGATATGAAGATTGGAATGTAGGGGAGGATGATGACGATTTTGATCAGGGTGATGATGATTTTGATCAGGTTGGTACTGGCTTAAAGATCAATGAAGCTAAAGTCTCTGATGAATTTGATTTCTCTGATCTGATGAACGACGAATCGAATCAAATGGAAGATAAGAGCCAGGGGGAGTCAGGGCAAAAAGGGCCTTCAGATGATATTGATATGTTAGATGTTGATCGGTTTGTGAAGCCTATGACTGCAGTACCTACGAAACCTTTGATATTGATGTTGGAACATAATGTTGAAGAAGGTGAGTTTGTACATAATTATTCGAAAGAAGATCTAGCAAAGTTAGTTGAAGCTGAAGTTGAAAACTTGGAATTTGATTTTGAGGAGATAATGAATGTCGATACATTTGAGCCAAAAGAGTATCAGTATGAAAGAAGATTTGAAGCTGATGAATACAACCGTGTGATTGTTGAAGACTGGTCCTCAGATGATGAAACAGAAAAGAAAGATAAAGAGGTTGGTCAGGATTCAGAAAGCTTTCCTACATTCGAAGAAATGTATAAACAGCTGAATGAAGACATGTTAAAAGATAGGATTGCTGAAGAGCTACGTGAAGGAAAAATTCCTAGGCCAATGACCAAAGAGGAGATAGCTGAAGCGAGAAAGACCTGGTTCAAGGAGATGCCTCGTGAACATAAGTTTCGACGTCCACTAGCATTCTTCACCAGAGATAAAAATGTTTCTTTGGGAGATATTTGAGTTGGGGATGGTTTAAGGAGCTCAACGTGTATGCAATCAAAAGAGAGTTTGGAGTACAGTACTTCAAATATCTTGCTGATTTAAAGACTTTACCGTATTGGGATATGGAAGAGCTAGTGCAAACAGTGAATGTCACTTATCAGATGAAGACAGTTGATCAATTGTTATGGAAAATGATAAAGTATGAAGCTGAAAAAGGTTGGAATCAGTGGAAGCCGTTTATTTCGAGGCGAAGAATAAAGATTAACAAGGTTACAGGAGAAAAGGACACAACATTGATTATGAAACGTCCTAGAGCCATGAGGAATTGCCGCTTATGCTGATTGAACAAAACTTTTATCCTTTATTCAAGTGGTGGCATATTGATTCAGCCACTTGTGAAGCAGTGATTGTTTTAAAGTTTGAAGATCACTTAGATATTGATAAGGAACAGGTTGAAATGATGGGTTATCAGGGTATGAGAGGATTGCTGAGGACGATAAGGATTTTAGATCCTATGTGGTTGGTAAACTGCTCGAGAGAAGATAGAAAATGTCTTTTCTACAGCAAGATTGTTTTTGAAGAAAGAGAAAAGGTACAAGCGATGCAGTATCAGAAAGTTGTCAATGTTTGCTATGCACGTAATGTGAATTCAGGAAAGATGTGGCAGACAAAGTGGAGGGATCTGGAAAGAATTGAAATTTTGAAGGAAGAAACAAGGAGTGAGGCAATTAAAGAGAAGATGGAAAAAGCGGTAAGAGAAAGTTCGCTCAAGATGGCTAACTTTAAAAGACCACCGCCAACTGATCAAACGCCGGATCCGAAACAAGAGAGACGAAAGAAGCCCTATAAGAACTTCTTTGGTCGGGTACGTTAATGTTTATATGAAGACAAAGTTTTGAAGACTGATAAAAGACGAAGACGATATCCAAGGGGGAGTCTGTTGGTGCAGAATGTCTATGCCTTAGTCTTATATCGAGTCTGTATTGTATAGAGCTGGATAGGCTAGGTAGTGAAGTATTTATAATATGTTTTAGCCAAGTTCGCTCCAGGTTCACATGTTTAGACATGTTCGGCCGAACTTGCATAGGCAAGTTCGGGCGAACTTACACATGATGCGCGAACTTGTAATCCTATAAATACCTAGCTTGTGTGTCTCATTTGTAACTTTGGCATTGTAGAGGCGAAGCTCTGTCAGTCTGTAATCTGAACGTTTAATCAATGAACCTGACGATTAACTGATTAATTCTTGTCTATTGGTAACACGACGTAATATTTCCGCTATTATGGACGTTAGATATCAAATTTAGGTTCCTAAGCATCGAGGATCGGTCCTACAGTCTTGTGGATGACCCTTAAGTGTGTTAACATCATATACTTTAAACACATTTAATCAAGTTTATTATTTGAATTAGATAACTATGGGATGTTTGACTCCGCAGGTATAATGCGCATAAAAACGAGGCTTTATGATGATGGGATGGATGCTCGTACGTGTTAAGAGTCGGCCCAGAGATGTAAAAGTGCATCAATCAAACAAAGGAGAAATTTTCAGCAGCCACCGTAGCTTACGGCGCCACCGTAGCTTACGGTGGAAGCTGGGCATAAATTGGTCGCCATAATCAGGGTTCTCAGCATCGTAAGGCTTTTTGGTGACCACCATAAGCTACGGTGGCACCATAGCTTACGGTGGCGTCAGCGAGGAACTTTTGTAACTGCCAAATTATAGTGGTTTTATGAGGTCTTTTCATCTCCAATCATTCCCATACGTTACCAGCAGTCTGGAGACGAATTTTGGGTGTTCTTGCAAGCTTGGAACAATTTCTAAACATTTGATTAGTGTTTTTAATTCTTATGAACATTAATATGTGTGTGATGATGATTGTCCAAGTCATGAGTGGCTAACTTTTTGGTGATCATTCTAGGTTGAAGGTTTGCTTGAGACATTCATGTTCTTGTTTTTATTTCTAGAATAATAGACTTGCAATCTTTGTTGGTTTATTATGGTGTGTTGATATTTGTTTGTAATTTGTTAATTGATGTGTTTGATCATAACCTAAATCGTACGTTCTTGGTGTCGTTGACAATCGAGATATCATGGGAGGGGTTAGGGTTGGATATTGATTAATTGATCATCGGGTAACAACCTCGCATTAGTTTAATCCGAGTACTTAGTTCCCTTTCATCACAACAAGTAACCACACATGAGTCATGTCTATGTGATTCTTTCTAGTGGGATTTGAGCATGAATGTCAATTGAAACCGGATATCTAGGATGGTCATTTGTCTGAAAATTGTTTACAAATCAAATATTTCTTTTGCAAAATTACTTAGTTAATTTTAGTTTTAAAAACCAAACAATCAAAATCTCTTAAATTACTTTTCTGCAACTTAGTTTAATTTAATTAGGTAACTAGAAGGCTACATAGTAAACACATTTTCCACAAACTCTCTGAGTTCGATACCCACTTGCCGCTAGCTATTTAGTTGTAATTAGATTAAATTTGCGTGAGACTTCGACATCACGTCAATGACACATGTATAGGAGAAGGGATGATCTTGTCATCAAGTATAACATTTGTGGTTTTTTTCCTCTTGAACTTGAGATCAGGTGATTGTGGTTGTGGTATTCTTGTGGGTGTGGGCAAAGATATGGTGGACGTTGGAAATATGACCATAGCAGTGGTTGGATTAACATTTGTTATAACCTCTGTTGCATCAACAGATGTTGACCACCAGTTGTTGTAACATCTGTTGGGACTTGTTTATCAACTGCTTTTGAAGAGGGAGGTGTAAGTGTTTTTGAGGGAGCAGAGGATATGGTTGGGATAACAACTGTCTTAGAAGGAATGGATGTTGATGTTGATCGCCTTATTTTTCTAACAGACATCTTCTTTGTTGAAGACCCAACATTTTCTTTTTCTTTTTGCAGGGCTATCTTTTTCTCCACCAAAGGTCTGCTCTCAACAATTACCCTTTTCTTTGTAATCTCCTTTTCCCTTGCAAAGATGTTTGCTATTTCATCAATCTTTTTAGAGCCATCTGGCTTAGGGATAACCAATGTTGGATGTGCGTCTTAGTCATTGAGCTTTAGCACTTCTTTCTTTAAAGGTATCTCCCCCTTTTTTGCATTATCAATGTTTACCAAGATTACTGTAGGAGGAGAAGTACCAGTGGTTTGCAGGAGACGAGCCTTTATTGCCTTGATATCTGCAGTTGTATCCATATACCTGGCATCAACCATGTTTCTAAGTTCTTGCATCTGATGCTTGTGTTGGAGGTCAGCAAAATACTTTTGTTGTTGAAACAGAGGGTCTATGGCTTTTATGAGGTCATCAGAGGATAGGACAAAGGGTTGGCTCTTTGTAGCAATTAACTGTTTCAGTAAATCCATGATTTCATCAACAGAGCTTTCTATTTTGGTAACTCTCTCCATCAAATCATGATATTGTAGATCATCACCTAATTTAATAGGATCATCTGAACTCCTACCAGAGAAGGTAGTTTGATCGATGTTATCATGAACAAGAGTCTCAACTCCTGTTTCAAACATATATGCCCCTTGGTCTTGGAACTGGGGGACTTCCCACTGGATCAGAGGTTACCTTGGTAGCCTCAATAGTGGTTGCCTTCAAAAGAGTCTTAGATATGTAACCACTCTCCAATTGAAAACTTTGTAGTTTAGCAATTGTAGTGGCTGCTCTTGTTGAACTATCACCAAGGGTTACATGTAACCCAAGGGATGTATCCTCTTCAAATGCTGATGGGCTAGCAATGAGTACAGAATCAGATCCAGTCACTTGTTGGAGTATATTCTCATTGATAGGTTGTGGAGAAGAACTGGTTAATATCTGTTCTAGGTCAATTGCATTCAGCAAAGGCAATATGGTTGGTAACCATGACGATATCTATTCACTTTGGGCTTTGAAGGCTTTTTGTAACCTTCATAGCTCATAGGAACTTTTTGATAAATTGGTTGACCATGTCCTCTTGGGTACTTGTTGGCAGGTAGAGCATCTGTTACTTGTACATCTCTAGGAACAGAGGTTTTGTTCAATGTTTTTGTAACACATGTTTCAACAGATTCAAAGGTCTGCTTAGATTTATTTTTAGCAGAGCTTGAACTTTCTTTCTCAAGAGCTTTTGCTTCGATCTCTTTTATCTTTTGATCATATGTTTGGAGGTAAGCACACTCATGAGTTAGATGATTTGTTTTCCCACAGATATAACATTTTGAATCATTTGGGATAACATGTGTTCTGTTTATGTCAGATGCTTTTAAAAGAAAACAGTTTTCAGCTACATGATTTCTTTTGTTGCAAAATTCACAAAACAAATGTTTGATCTTTTCCCTTTTCTTTCTATCAGATTTCTTCTGAGCAGATGTTGTAACCTCTGCTGGAAGATCTTTGATGGGAATGATTCTAGCTTTTGGTGCCTTAACACCTTCAATGGTTGAGAAGTCCATTGGCTTGAAATTTTCAAGAATATCACATTCATTTGACCATGTTGGTTTAAATTGGTATTTTTAAATTTCTTTAAAAGTTGAAGATCCTTCATTTTTTCAAGAGAAATTTTCTTACCAGTTTTATCTCATTTCCAGCCAAGTTTATTGGGACAACTTCAACCTTTCTAGAATCAATTTTTGTAACATTTTTAATGACTTCTTCTTCAGTTTCAAAACCAATGCCAAAATTTATGTTACTCTTGAATTGTTTTTCTAGCATAATTTCAAAACCTTTTGAAGATTCTACCCATTTTTCACAAGTGATTTGGGTATCCTCTAACTCCTTTTTGCAAACTTGGTATTTATCTACCATAGTTTGGAGTTGGTCCTTGGTTATGCTAGCTTCATGCTTCAGGCTACTTATCTCAGAATCTTTTGAAACCAATTTTGATTTTAACTCTTTGACAATTTTTTCAAAATTAAGTTCATTTTCTAACATTTTGTTCCTAAGGTTTTCATTCACCTGTTTAATGTTAGCAAAAGCTATTATACATTTTTCTGAACAAAGATCCTTTAGGATCTGAGGTGATACCTTAGAAGCAGCCATGACAACACAATCACAATCATCTTCACACACATCAGTATCCCATGGGTCAGATAGAGAGGTCTTTTCTTCATCAACAGTGTTTTGATCAACCACTGGTGTAACCACTGCTTCACCACAACTTTGAACTTTATCAGTTTTTTACCCTTGTTCCACAGACTCATCACCTTCAACAATTGTCTCTAAGGCCATTAAACAAAAAATTTCATTTTCAAATCATTTTTAGCCATTAGAGAAAAGTTTTCATCAGACAAATCCTCAGGCAAACTACTCCAATCAACAAACCCTTATGTAAAGAAACTTTGCTGATTAACCTCTGTCTGAGTAGTTTGAGTGCTTTGTGGTGCTTATTGCACATGCACTTGAGGTGGTGCTTGAACATACTGAATCTATGGAGCAGGTGTTTGGATATAATGGACAGGGACATTAGTAGCAAGATGTGCAAAATGAGCAGTATGTTGCATTTGTGGTGCAGGGGCATAGTGGGAATAATGAGCAGTGCTTCGAGGTCTAGGGCTTGGGTGAGTCACAATTGGAGCTGCAGTTAGAGATCTGCATTCCCTGGCAAAGTGTCCTAACCTATTACACTTATAACATTTGATTTTGGATTTATCCAACCCTACTTTCAACCCCCCATTCAATCCTGGAAATTTCCTACCAGTCCTTTTGTAAAATTTACTTGCTCTAACACTCAACAGTGCCAGCTGATGTAAAATGTCCATTTCTTCCAAATTAGTGGGTTCAAAATGTTGTAAGTCATTCATTTCAAAGGATATATTGTCAGAGTTTTGGCTTTCCCCATTTGCAGCAAAAGCAAAATTAGGTGTGTAGGGATTAGAGGTAAAATTGTTTCCAGATGTTATATCAATATAATGATCATAACCTTGATCCTTCCCACTACCAGAAATCTCTTCATGACTATAAAGAGCAGTGTTACCTAAGGTATAGTCATCAGTTGTATTCCCAGACTCTTGTAACTACTTTTCTTGATTCAAGTCTCTCTCATAAGTGAGAAGTCGACCATGAAGTTGAGTGAGGTTCATCTCTTTAAAACAAACAGATGTTCGAGTAACGTAAGCTATAGTCTCCCATTTTTCAGGTAACGATCTTAAGAAACGACTATTGACAGGAAAATTAGGAAATTCCACGTTAACCCGTTTCAATTCACTAATGAGACAGCTAAAACGTTTGAATTGTTCTGTTAGACTCACCTTTTACGTGACAAAACGTCTCATACTTTTGATTTAAAACTTCTCTATTGTTCTCTATCACCTCCTCAGCCCCACCGAACTCTTCTTTTAGTGCATCCCATAACTCTTTTGCACTGTTGTAGTGGAGCAATCCAACATTGATTTCGTTGGGTAGCGCAGAAGCAACAATGCTAAACGCTTTTGCATCCAACTCTATTTTCTGGAAGTCTTGCTCAGAGTAATTATCGGGACTTTTTGGCACTTGAGTATTGGGATCCTCTGTGCTGGGAACATTGGAATATGTGGTCCATACACAACAGATCGCCAACAACCGGTGTTTTGCTGAGCCAGGATGTGACCCATCTGACGTTGCCATATAAAATATTCATTTCGTGTCGCACCCCGACTCGCAGCGGAAGACAAATGCAGGGTGCGGCAGACACGTGCTAATTCTCCATAGTTTAAAAATATGATATCATAAATAGAGAGAACCTCGATTACAACATACTGTCAGTTTATTCTGCTACAGTTTACTACTACAGCCCTCCACACGCACGTTCTTTACTCCTCTTTAGTTTTACCTGAAATGCATGTTAGTTTTAAAAAGGTCAGCTAAACGTTGCGTGAGTTCCACTAGTTTAATTGTTGTGTAACAATATGTGTTATCAAGTTTAATTGCACGGGTCGTAATCACAATGACAGTCATAGTAATAGTCGCAGATGGAATTACACGAGGACACAAGTGAAACCTGACTGTTTTGGCCCGGGCCATGTCATCCTAGACACTCCCGGCCACCGGACTGTGTCACCAAGACACTCCCGGCCCATCAACTGCGTGATGTGCAGTTCAACGCCCCTTAGCAGTTATGCCTAACAACACAACCAAATTAGGACACGTGCAGACCTGGTTGCTGACATTTGTGTCGGGCGCGGCCTGGGTTTGTCAGACCAATAGTACTATTCACTGCCCACGGCTTACGTTAATCACTTGTAGAAGGGAGGTAGTTCGTGTGTTAGATAATTCACATCATAAGTTGGTGCAATTAACACAGTTTCATAACATGCCAATCATCTCAGAAACAATATCATAATTTAAAAGTGGGAGAGTAAAACTCACTCCCAGGCTGGTGTAATCAACACAGTTTATAACAAGTTCATGTGTTAAGGAAGTAAATTTCCCTTCATAAGTTTGTGTAACCAACCCAGTTGTAACATGCATTCCACCCAAGTAAAACAGTTAAAAGCGGGGTAGTGAAACTCACAGTGCCAATAAGGGTCTTAACACACGAGTGGTCGAATAGCTGGATCAACTTTAGTAACACACATGCAAGCATAGAATCAAATAAGTATCTAAGTTGGTAATGGTCATAACTTGGATCTGTTCAGGAGTTTTTACTCCGGATTGACTCTATAGTACACTGGTATGGTTATGGACGTTAGGGTAGTATTAGTTTTTAGTTTGGCTTCCAGGCACCGATTCGCGTGCCAGCCAAAGTCAGTAGTTTAACGTGTTAGGATAATGGTAGGAGAATACCAGTAGTGCCAACACGTGGTTATTTAAGAATTTTTAACTTTCCATTAAGGAGTTTGAGTGTTTGGAGGGTCTAAGTTGCCCAAATTTGGGTTTCCATTTTCTCCGTCGGGAATTCCCCCGGATTGTCTTAGAGCACACCCATAGTGCCCAAATTGCCCGTGAATCTTCTGTAATACTCCAGTGTTACAATTATAGTATTTGTCGGGTTGGGTCAGTTCCTAGTTCCGGCAGGTTCGTTATACGGTAAACTGCTGAAATTGTTTTTAAAATAACCTATTTTTAATTCCGTAAATTCCCATTTAATCTATATTTTATATGAAAATCTGTAAATTTTTATATAAATCAGTAAAAATCTGTATAATATGGGAAACATTTATGGGAATTTATTTTGTTAATTTACTTATTTAAATAAATTGTTTATAAAACTATTTTTAACCACATAATTCCAATTAAATACTATCAGTAGTTAAAAAAATCCAAAGAAATTACAGAACACCTTATACATGCCCAGGAACTCCTCAGAAAATTTTGGAGTTTTCCGATTTCGTTTCGGTACGTTCCCGGCTACCGAACACTCGCAAAAACACGGATTTTTAACCCACATCAAAACTCAACCAGTGGACTCCGAATTTTCCCAGATCATTACCCATATGTTCCTTAGTGTCTCTATAAAATTTAGAGATTTATTCAATCGGTTTGATATTTTTCCCAAAATTCTTTTGGTAAAAAAGTTAGAAATTCACCAAAAATCATAGAAAATTCCAGAAATTCTAAACTTTTTTGCGGACCTTCCTGACGATACCCTACATCACCATACTAAATGTAAGCTCAATCCAAGTTACACGGACCAAGTTACAGGCAAAACAAGTTTCTGCCTAACATAGATTCAGTTTTCGGGTGATATACCTAGCGATTCTTCCGTTTCTAAACGTTTATCTTGATCCCAGAAGTGTGTAAAGGCTATATTCAGTACCTACACACCAATTACAATCCAAATATGCTAGAACTTAGATCAATCAAGCTTTAATTCATTGTTTTTCGGTTAATCGAATAGTTAAGCGATTTTTGTCGAATAAGAGTTGACTAGGGTATCAAACCCCATTGATTAGCAACCATGGCTGCCATATAACACCAGGGGTATATGTGGTGTTCATGTTCAGCCCTAAAACTTGTTTAAAACCCCAAAATTCATCGATTAAAAAGCGTTTTTTCGGCTAGAAATCGCGTTTAATCAAGAAACCATGCGTGAAACCTTATGGATTTGAGTTAATACCTTTGATTGGAGTTGATTTTTGAATAACGCAGCTGAGAATGAAGGTTGGAGAGCAGGTTTTGAAAGATTTTTGAGTAATTTTATGATTAAAATTAAAAGAAAATGAATAAAAAAAATATTTATAACCATGGGGGGGGGGGGGGTTGATGGCGGCATAGAGGTGGGCACCTAGGGCCACCTCGTGCTTTGTTTTGTGTGCGTAAGGATGATTTATCTTCTGGATAAGAATAGGTTCGTTTCGGGTTCCGCGCCGGTTCTCGGTTTGCGTAACGGACTCCGTTTTGCGCGTACTTAGCGTCAAAAGACTCGGTTTTAAAAATTATGCATAACCGTCTAAAAATCCGAACCCAGTTACATTTTAAAAATAAAAGTCTCGTTTGACATTCGGTTGCCTTAAGTTATGCCCGGAACGAATGCGTTTCCCTAGCCGGGAGCTGCTTCGTTTTGTGTGCCCGAGCTTTGCTTATTTTTAAACCTCATGTCACAGTCTATGGCACAAATCTAAGTTATTCCTGGAACTCGGAATCTTAATTAAGGCTACCGGTAAACTAATAATCAACGTCAAAGGTTTAATGCGCTGTTAAACGTCAAGTCTCCGTTTAACACGTGGTTCAAGGCTAAGGACGCCAACCTCGCATCGTTAGTCCTTAGTAGTGTCATGTCAACCATGACATGCTCTCAGATTCCTCCGAGATATAACATATATTGTTTCGCACAACACACAAATCATGAAATTTCACAAGGTTTACTCACAATTATAGTTTGTCATGCTTTAAGTTTAGGACCAATTAAGGTGTACCTGGTTTCGTCATGGGTATCACAGCCTCCCCTGGTTAAGAAATTTCGTCCCCGAAATTTACTTTGTCACACTAGGGAAGAGGTGAGGGTATTTTCTACGGAATTCATCCTTCCGTTCCCAGGTATATTCAGGCCCTTGTTTAGAGTTCCACCGGACTTTAACCAGTGAAATTTTGTTATGTCTTAACTGCTTGACCCTACCATCAACTATTTCCACCGGCTCTTCCACAAAGTGGAGTCTATCGTCAACGTGTATGTCTTCCAAAGGTACCTGGGTAGCTTCGCCTGACAGGCATTTCTTCAGGTTTGATACATGGAAGACATCGTGAATGGCACTAAGTTCGGTTGGTAACTTCAACCGATACGCTACTGGACCTACCTTGGCTAGGATCTCGTATGGCCCAATGTAGCGCGGGGCTAGCTTTCCCGACTTTCCAAATCGGATAACGCCTTTCCATGGCGATACCTTTAACAGAACTCGTTCACCTACTTTGAACGATAATGGTTTTCTGCGTACATCAGCCCAGCTTTTCTGTCGACTCTGGGCCCCTTTCAGACGGTTTCGAATCTGATGGACCTTATCGGTCGTTTCCTGAACTAGTTCAGATCCCGTCAGTTGAGTGTCACCCACTTCGACCCAACAAAGTGGTGATCGACACTTTCGACCATAGAGGGCCTCATACGGGGCTGCTTGAATGCTACTATGGTAACTATTGTTATACGAGAATTCAACAAGTGGGAGATGTTTGTCCCAGCTTCCTCCAAAGTCTAGGACACAAGCCCGAAGCAAATCCTCTAGTGTCTGAATTGTGCGTTCCGATTGGCCATCAGATTGGGGATGCTAAGCAGTGCTTAAATCAATTCGCGTCCCCAAAGCCTCTTGTAGTTTCTGCTAGTATCGCGAAGTAAAGTGGCTGTCTCGGTCGGAAATAATAGCAATCGCGACACCATGTCTAGCTACTATCTCATTAGTATAAATTTCGGCGAACTGGTCGGTCTTATACGTAGTGCGAATTGGAAAAAAATGTGCCGATTTGGTCAATTGATCTACGATTACCCAGATCGCATCATGACTACGAGGTGTTTTCGGAAGGTGGGTCACGAAATCCATCGTGATTTGTTCCCACTTCCACTGGGGTATCTCGAGTTTTTGTAACATCCCCGAGGGTTTCTGATACTCGGCCTTGACTCGCGCACAAGTCAAGCATTGGCTCATGTATTCGGCCACGTCCTTTTTCATTCCCGGCCACCAATAAAACTCTTTCAGGTCATGGTACGTCTTATCTGTACCGGGATGAATCGAATATTTTGATTTATGAGCCTCGTCCAATTGTCTCAGCTCCGCACTTGCAGGAATCCACACTCAATTCTTAAAGTACAATACCTCATCTATTTTCCTTACAAAACTTTTCTCGTTCCTGTGCAATCCTTCACCGGGTAACTGGCTTTCCTTCATGGCTTTCATCTTCGTGTTCCGGATTTGATCTATCAGACTTGTCTGCACGACCATTCCCAAGGCTCTCACTCGAAGGGGCTTAATTCGGTCCTCCGTACTTAACGCATCTGCTACCACATTAGCTTTCCCTGGGTGGTACTTTTTCTCACAATCATAATCATTTAACAATTCCACCCATCTGCGCTGCCTCATGTTTAAGTCTTTTTGATCAAAAATATGTTGGAGGCTTTTGTGATCTTTATATATAGTACACTTGGTACCATATAAATAATGCCTCCAAATCTTTAATGCGAATATAACTGCCCCTAGTTCCAAGTCATGAGTCATGTGGTTCTTTTCGTGCACCTTCAGTTGTCTAGAAGCCTACGCGATAACTTTATTCCTTTGCATAAGGACGCATCCAAGTCCTTGTCGTGATGCGTCGCAATATACGACAAAGTCGTCATTGCCTTCGGGTAACGTCAAGATTGGGGCCTCACATAACTTTTCCTTTAACAGCTGTTTCTTGGTCTTCACCCTGTTCATACTTCCTATCCTTCTACGTCGATGCGATCAGCGATTGGGTGACACTAGAAAAATTTTCGATGAAGCGACGATAATATCCTGCCAATCCCAAGAATTGGCGTATTTCTTTTGGGGATTTCGGCGCTGGCCAGTTCTTGATTGCTTCTATCTTGCTTGGATCTACATGAATTCCATACTGATCCACTACATGCCCTAAAAGTTGTACGGCTTGTAACCAAAAGTCGCACTTAGACAACTTAGCGTATAGTTGCTCGGCCCGTAGTATCTCCAAGATAGCACGCAAATGATGCTCGTGCTCGTCCTTACTTTTGGAGTAGATCAAAATATCGTCAATGAAGACGATGACAAATTTGTCAAGGTATGGCTTACATACCCTGTTCATGAGGTCCATGAACACCGCAGGTGCATTAGTTAACCCAAAGGGCATAACAAGGAATTCGTAGTGGCCATAGCGAGTTCGAAATGCGGTCTTAGGAATATCGTCCTCTTGGACCTTCACTTGATGGTAACCTGACCGAAGATCTATCTTAGAGAAGTATCGGGCTCCCTGCAGCTGATCAAATAGATCATCGATTCTTGGAAGAGGGTAACAATTCTTGATAGTGACTTTATTCAATTCCCGGTAGTCGATGCATATTCGGAAGCTACCGTCCTTCTTCTTTACAAACAGAACTGGGGCTCCCCAGGGGGAATAACTAGGACGGATAAAACCACGATCGAGTAACTCCTGCAACTGCGTCGATAGCTCTTGCATCTCGGACGATGCAAGACGATATGGAGCCTTGGCAACGGGTGTCGTTCCCGGTATTAAGTCGATGAAAAACTTGACTTGCCGATCGGGCGGCAATCCGGGCAATTCTTCTGGAACACGTCAGGGTATTCGCATACCACCAGAATGTCTTCCATACGTTTCTCGGCTGGCTCCTCCAATGTAACGCTAGCTAAGAACACGTCATACCCCTGTCGTATACACTTCGATGCCCTAAGGTGAGATATGAGGTTCAACGTGGCGCCTAACTTCTCTCCTTGTACCATAATTACATCCGTGGGGGATAAAGGAATCTTCACAACCTTTTGTTCGCATAACACCTCCGCATGATGGTTGGACTACCAGTCCATTCCTACGACAATATCAAAACTACCCAATTCTACTGGCAAAAGGTCAATAGTAAACTGCTAGCCGTTAAGGGTTATAGGGCAATTAATAATAAGTTGGTGACTGGTAATTGGTTTCCCGCTAGCAAGTTCAACGATATAGGGTTGTTTCAGGTCAACAGCAGGCATATTCAAGAGTGGCAAAAATGCAATTGACACATAACTTCTATCGGCTCCCGTATCAAATAAGACTGAAGCAAATTGATTGGAAACGAGGAACGTACCTGAAACCACGTTGGGATCCTGGCGTGCGTCACCAGGTCCCATGACAAAGGCACGGCCTCGAGTTGCATTCGAGGTAGATGCTTGGTTCTGGGGGTTCCTTCCTGCCATCTGCGGGGCTAACTTCGGACAACTATTACGAAAATGCTCTATGTTGCCACATCCAAAACATGCACGGGGATAGGCAACCTGTGGGGCTGGTTGCTGAGGTTGCTACTGAAGAGGTTGAGGCCTGGGAGGTTGAAAACGGGTTGGTTTGGGATTAGGTTCCATGGGCACCCTACAGTTTTGGGCATAATGTCCACTTCTATGACACCTCGAGCATATCATTGCTGGACACCCACAAAAGTGGTGGTAAGTACACTTGTTGCACTTTGGAGCCTTTCCTTTGTAGCTTTCAGAGTTACCCGTGGGGGTAGTCATGGCGTAGTTTTGGCTAGTATTCATCCCCCTCTTTGGCGCTGCTGCCCTTGCGCAACTATTTTCAGGGCCTCCCGCTTGTTCCTAGCCGGCTCTCCCGGCATTGTTAGAATCTTACGCCTAACCATGTCATATGTAACGGTACCTGACCTCGCTACCACCTCGTGCATGGTTCGGTATTCCACCGAATTAATGATACTCCTTACTCCTGGGGCCAGTCCCCAGATATACCTTTCAATTCTCTTGGACTCCTGTCGGACCATGTCTAGCAAAATACGCTCCAGCTCATTAAAGCGGTTGGTATATCCTGCATGATCAGCGCCTTGCATCTGCAGGTTCCAGAACTCGTGCTCAAGCTTCTGAATTTCATGGGTTAGACAAAACCTTTCCCTCATCAATATCTTGAGATCATCCCAAGTCATTGCATTAATCGCATCATGTCTGCGAGTTTGAACAATAGTGTTCCACCAATTTAAAGCGTGGTCAATAAAGGTACAGGTGGTATACTTAACTGCGCAATTAGCAGGACAATTACTTATGTTAAGCACCGATTCTGACTTCTTGACCCATTTCACAAACCCGTTGGGTCCCTTTGTACCATTGAATTCCATCGGTTTGCATTCCATGAAATGCTTATATGTGCAAACTGGCCTACCATTATTCTGTTTATCGTTCTGACCAACCGGTCCTGGTTGCGGGTTCGGCTGCGGGTTAGCATTAATACCGGCGCTAACCTGCGCCACAATCGTCGGAATAACAGCTTGGAGTTGTTGCACTATCATTTGCGCAATATCTGCCTCAGTCATCTGTGGGGCGCGTTTCGGGGCCATTCTATTATAAACAATAGATGTCTAGGTATCAATGTCACGCATCCAGTTAACACATATCACATATTTGGTTAAAACATATCACACACTTCATCACACACATGATTCCATGGCACAAATAGTCAAACGCATCGTCATATATATATGTAAGGTCATCATCATACAAGTGTCAAAATTTGCACATAGACGTAACCCATAAGGGCCAGTGCTTAGATGTGCTGTCAAAATGTGTCAACATAGTGACATACAGACTCGATGCGACAAAAGTACTAATCAGTAAAACGTGAAAATACTATGACTGCATCACTACCTCGACATGGGTACAACCCAGTGCTTGGTAGGATGTACAAAAGATACATCATCTCTGTCTATACTAAAAGAAAACCATACTAAGAACGCCACATCCACCATGCCAATCCTCCAAAACCTACAACCAAACCTACGATAGCACCGATGCATCCGTATACCAACGCACGGAAATGATCCTGCTCATGGTGCACATACCCCATACCCTGCTGTAGCGCGATGATCTCCTGTTGTAAGACGATCAAGTAGTCTCCCATCGACCTCCGCTGTTGCTCATCCTCATCCCATGCCATCCGTAGTAATGAAATCTGCTCGAACACAAATCCCATCAAGCTGCTCTCGGTGATGGAAGCAGGCACCTCCTGAGGAGGAACAGGTATACCCCAGACAGGTGGAGAAGGCTCTCTAAATGGCTGGGAAGGGCCCCCTCGCTCATATGTGTGAAATGGGGAAGGGTCCTCTCGAGGTGGGGTCAGAAAACGAGCAGTGAAGTGCTGCTGGGTCCTTATAGGTATGGGTGTCAGACGAATAGGGGACCTGGGTGGTGTGAACACGGTTACAGGCGTAAGTACCCTCCGACGAGCCGTCTGTCGGAGCCAAAAGTGGGTATCTCAAGAGGGCTAGATGAGGAGGGTGAATAGGTACTCGGAGTTGAAGAAATGTAAGGGTCAGGCGGTGTCTCGGGTACCAGCTCCCACTCCCAACGCCCCGTGGCGGGAGTAGGGCTCCTAGGGATAGGTCCTACGGGTATGGCAACATCCGGGGTACGACTATGCTCCGAGGAGCTAGTCGGGTGGTGTGATGGTGAACGGTAGGCGCTCGAGGCCTCCCCCTCGCGCCTAGTACGAGGTCTGGCTGGGTACGGACCACAACAATAACCAGAAGGATCTGGCGAATAGCTCGAGGACAAAGGGGGTGTCAGCGGATCCTCCTCATGATTAGTCTCCATATGCGAAGTCGACTGGTGACTCGAACGATCAGACATGCTACCTGAAAAAAAGAAAACCACACATAACGTTGATTTGACTGACCAAAATACTGAAATCAACATTCCACATATATACACATAAGCACGTATTGCACGCCATTTCAATTTTTACGATTTATAAAAAAATTACTTGCGGTTGGTGACGTTAGTAGACGGATTTCCGTCCTATCTCAATGATGTTCCAAGAATACCCAAGTATGAGCAGATAAATTATGGTGTTCCGGACCACAATAATTTATTTGTCCCACCAGGGTTTCCTGGTAATAGCCATACTACTCAGTTTCTAAAGGTTCTCAGCGTGTGGAGACTAACTTAGGATTATAGTCTAGGTTCTTTGGAGATACCTAGTTCACTATAACCGAAGGCTCTGATACCATCTTCTGTCGCACCCCGACTCACAGTGGAAGACAAATGCAGGGTGCGGCAGACACGTGGTAATTCTCCATAGGTTAAAAACATGATATCATAAATAGAGAGAACCTCGGTTACAACATACTATCAGTATCATATTACACACCATAAGTTCAAGTACAGTACTACGAGCTATCACAACTCTTATTCTGCTACAGTTACTACTACAACCCTCCACACGCACGTTCTTTACTCCTCTTTAGTTTTACGTGAAATGCATGTTAGCTTTAAAAAGGTCAGCTAACGCTGCGTGAGTTCCACTGGTTTAATTGCTGTGTAACAATATGTGTTAACAAGTTTAATTGCACGGGTCGTAATCACAATGACAGTCATTGTCATAGTCGCAGATGGAATTACACGAGGACACAAGTGAAACCTGACTGTTTTACCCCGGGCTGTGTCATCCCAGACACTCCCAGCCACCGGACCATGTCACCAAGACACTCCCGGCCCATCAACTGCGTCATGTGCAGTTCAACGCCCCTTAGCAGTTATGCCTAAAAACACAACAAAATTAGGACACGTGCAGACCTGGTTGCCGACCTTTCTGTCGGGCGTGGCCTGGGTTTGTTAGACCAATAGTACTATTCACTATACACGGCTTACGTTAATCACTTGTAGAGGGGAGGTAGTTTGTGTGTTAGATAATTCACATCATAAGTTGGTGCAATTAACATAGTTTCGTAACATGCCAATTATCTCAGAAACAATATCACAATTTAAAAGTGGGAGAGTAAAACTCACTCCCAGGTTGGTGTAATCAACACAGTTTATAACAAGTTCATGTGTTTGGGAAATAAAATTCCCTTCATAAGTTTGTGTAACCAACCCAATTGTAACATGCATTCCACCCCAAGTAAAAACAGTTAAAAGCGGGGTAGTGAAACTCACAGTGCCAATAAGGGTCTCAACACACGAGTGGTCGAATAGCTGGATCAACTTTAGTAACACACATGCAAGCATAGACTCAAATCAGTATCTAAGTTGTTAATGGTCATAACTTGGATCTGGTCAGGAGTTTTTAATCCGGATTGAGTCTATAGGACACTGGTATGGTGATGGACGTCACGGTAGTATTAGTTTTCAGTTTGGCTTTCGAGCACCGATTCGCGTGCCAGCCAAAGTCAGTAGTTTAACGTGTTCGGATAATGGTACGGGAATACCACTAGTGCCAACACATGGTTATTTAAGAATGCTTAACTTTCCATTAAGGGAGTTTGAGTGTTTGGAGGGTCTAAGTTGCCCAAATTTGGGTTTCCATTTTCACCGCCGGGAATTCCCCGAATTGTCTTAGAGCACACCCATAGTGCCCAAATTTCCCGAGAATCTCCCGGAATACTCAAGTGTTACAATTATAATATTTATCGGGTTGGGTCAGTTCCTAGTTCCAGCAGTTTCGTTATACGGTAAACTGCCGAAATTGCTTTTAAAATAACCTATTTTTAATTCTGTAAATTCCCATATAATCTATATTTTATATAAAAATCTGTAAATTTTTATATAAATCAGTAAAAATATTTATATTATGGGAAACATTTCTGGGAATTTATTTTGTTAATTTACTTATTTAAATAAATTGTTTATTAAACTATTTTTAACCAAATAATTCCAATTAAATACTAATCAGTAGTTAAAAAAATCCAAAGAAATTACAGAACACCTTATACATACCCAGGAACTCCTCAGAAAATTTTGGAGTTTTCCGATTTCGTTTTGGTACGTTCCCGGCTACCGAACACTCGCAAAAACGCGGATTTTTAACCCACATCAAAACTAAACCAGTGGACTCCGAATTTTCCCAGATCATTACCCATATGTTCCTTAGTGTCTCTGTAAAGTTTGGTGATTTATTGAATCCGTAGATATTTTTCCTGAAATTCTTTCGGTAAAAGAGTTAAAAAGTTCACCAAAAATCATAGAAAATTCCAAAAATTATAAAATGTTACGTGGACCTTCCTGACAATACCCTACATCAACATACCAAATTTCAGCTCAATCCAAGTTATACGAACCATGTTACAGGCAAAACAATTTTCTGCCTGGCCTAGATTCAGTTTTTGGGTGATATACCTAGCGATTCTTCCGTTTCCTAGCATTTATCTTGATCCCAGAAGTGTGTAAAGGTTATATTCAGTACCTACACACCGATTACAATCCAAGTATGCTTAAACTTAGATCAATCTAGCTTTAATTCATTGTTTTTCGGTTAATCGAATAGTTAAGCGATTTTTGTTGATTAAGAGTTGACTAGGGTATCAAACCCCATTGATTAGCAACCATGGCTGCCATATAACACCAGGGGTATATGTGGTGTTCATGTTCAGTCCTAAAACTTGTTTAAAACTCCAAAATTCATGGATTAAAAAGCGTTTTTTTCGGCTAGAAATCGCGTTTAATCAAGAAACCATGCGTGAAACCTTATGGATTTGAGTTAATACCTTTGATTGGAGTTGATTTTTGAAGAACTCAGCTGAGAATGAAGGTTGGAGAGCAGGTTTTGAAAGATTTTTGAGTAATTTTATGATTAAAATTAAAAGAAAATGAATAAAAAAAATATTTATAACCATGGGGGGGGGGGGGGGGGTTGATGGCGGCATAGAGGTGGGCACCTAGGGCCACCTCATGCTTTGTTTTGCGTGCATAAGGATTATGTTTATCTTATGGATAAGAATAGGTTCGTTTCGGGTTCCGCGCCGGTTCTCAGATTGCGTAACGGACTCCGTTTTGCGCGTACTTAGTGTCAAAAGACTCGGTTTTAAAAATTATGCATAACCGTCTAAAAATCCGAACCCAGTTACGTTTTAAAAATAAAAGTCTCGTTTGACGTTCGTTTAAGTGTTTTTAAGCTTGATCAATCGTTCCTTGCACATTCGGTTGCCTTAAGTTATGCCCGGAACGAATGCGTTTCCCCAGCCGGGAGCTGCTTCGTTTTGCATGCCCGAGCTTTGCTTATTTTTAAACCTTATGTCACAGTCTATGGCACAAATCTAAGTTATTCCTGGAACTCAAAATCTTAATTAAGGCTACCGGTAAACTAATAATCAACGTCAAAGGTTTAATGCGCTGTTAAACTTCAATTCTCCGTTTAACACGTGGTTCAAGGCTAAGGACGCCAACCTCGCATCGTTGGTCCTTAGTAGTGTCATGTCAACCATGACATGCTCTCAGATTCCTCCGAGACATAACATATATTGTTTTGCACAACACACAAATCATGAAATTTCACAAGGTTTACTCACAATTTAGTTTTAGTCATGCTTTAAGTTTAGGACCAATTAAGGTGTACATGGTTTCGTCATGGGTATCACATTTCGTTTCAACATTGGTGGTTTAAACATGGATCCAGTGTTGGAATCCTGTGTGTTTTGAGCCATTTCTGCTTTTTACAACAGATTTATGTTTTAAAAACTTTGAACGTAATAAAACTCTGTATTCAAGAAAACTATCCAATTGATTAGCAGGGAGAGCTGCTCTTTCAAATCAAATTTATATTAATCAAATTTTGATTGACCAAGCTCTGATACTAGTTGTTAGGATCTGAGTTTGATTTACTTGTAGTCTTGTTTTAAGAATGGAAATAAGATTGAAGTTTTTATAAAGTAAATGCAGCGGAATAGAATGGAAAACTTTTACTACAAGTAAAGGTTGTTTGTTTTCATCATCATCATGCTTTCAAGTATGTAAACTTTGCATGTGATTCACAAACTCCCCCTCAGCCTACTACAAATAAGTTGATAGTACAGAAATGGAAGAAGATTATTGGTGTAAAGATCTTTTTAAGAAGACAATTTAACTGTTACATTGACATGGCTATTTATACTAACTATCTAACCTCTGAGCATCTTTGATGACGTCAGGGTTGATTGTGACATCTAGCAATAATAACAAACTATCTAAACACTGATCCCTAACATCTATTAGTGCAAAAGCACTGTTACATTGAAATTAAACAAATAAACTAAACTCTGATGGCTAAGCTCTGCTTCCTTTCTTCTGCCAGACCTTTGACATTTGTGTAGGCAGATGTTTGCATGTATCAGACTTTAGAAGGCAGAGTTTAGGCAATCAGCGGTTCTAACTGCTGACAGAAGGACCAATCCTCTGATAGAGTATTTTGGCTTTATATCATCTGTTCCTTTGTACAGGTTTAATCCCAACATAGAGCCATCAGATGTGAGATATCTTGCCATTGAAAGGAGAAGTGAATCAAAGTACTGCTTGTCCTGGATCATTTTGTACAGACCTATTTTGGCTTTCTATCATCTGTTCTTTTATAGGGTTCAATCCCAACAATCTCCCCTAGAACAGATGATGCCAAAACTCTTCCTTATTTATGATCTTTATTCTCTCATCAGGTTTTCTCTGATTTTGTCCTTTGAACTGTAGTTCAAAGTTCTGGGAATTTTCATCATCTTCATCCTTACACAGTTGAAGTTCCAAAAGCTCTTGGAGGTCAGCTACACCCAGGCCTAGTGCATCCTCCCTTGATATATTTTCAACTATCCTATTGGACTTGAGCAAGGTTAATACATGGGTCTTTTTGTCAGACATCTATTTTAGTATTTTTGAGTTCAATGGGTTTATTGGGAGAAGTTTTATTTGTGATGAGTTTGGGAGTGGTGAACTGCTTGATAGCCTTTTGACAATTTCAGCAGATTGAGCTTGAGGCTTTAATGAAACATCATCCAATTCATGCAAATGTTGATTTTTGTTGGCCTGTTTACAGATGTCAGTTTCTCTCTGTTTATCTTCCTCACCCATCTATAACTGCCTTTTTCTTTTATTTAAGGCTTGAAGGGACGCTTCTAAGGCAAGAACTGCACTGTAATCTTTAAACTTGTTCCAGTCTAGTGCATATTTCCTCATTTGAGGATCTTTCTTCATCCTTTCACATTTATATGCTTCTTGTTTGAGAGCTGTGATGGGCCAGTCTTTGAACTGATGCTCATATGCTTGATATGGTTTGTCTCTCATGATAAGTTCTATGAGATCTTTCCTTAGCTGCTTTTGAAGGTTAGCATTAGGTGGTAAGTTTGACATCTTCTTGTTTAAGTCTCTTGCATAATCTTCCAGTTTCCTGACTTTGCTTAGCTCATGCTGCTCTAGTCTTGACAAGTGGTGTTACCCTTCCCTTTTCCCTCTTCTTTTGCTATGTTTTTAGCTTGTCTGGCTTTCAATTTCAGATACTCATCAATGTTTTTAGGAATTCTGTAGCCATGAAGAGATGGAAAGGTTCTTTTGGATGGATTAACCTCTGTATAAAATTGTATCATTTCGTTTTGAACTGCAACCAGCTCTAGAGGATATGTTGTTTCAAGTGGTATGTTTCTAGAAGGGTTGTGACCAGTGGGTGATTGAGTAAGTGGGATTGATGTTGGTGATGAGAGAGGGATGAAAGGTTCTGGATTTGTTTGAAAAATGGTGAAGATGATAAAGGAGTATGTGCAGGTATATCATCATCATTCACCGTGACCTTTCTTTTTCTTATATAAACTAATTTTGGTGAAGGAGTTTTTGTAGGAATTTGAGTTATAGGAGTGAGTATTGATTCTGATGGAAATTGAGAAGTTTTTGTATAAACCACTGTTGTCTTAACATCTGTTGTACCTTTGGTAGTATCAACATCTGTTGCAGTGGAAGATCGTAATAATGATGATGGCATTGTTTTCTGCTTTTCGTCAAGTGGTTGTTGAGATGAGTACATTGGTTTAGGACTGTCAGTGGTTAACTTTTTGATACCAGGGGTGGTTTTGAGACCAATAGTGGTATCCTTTGTTTTTATCTCTAATTCTTTCAACTCCTTTTACTCCTTTGTCAAACTCCTCTCCTTTGTTTCATTTTGAGTTTGGATGGTCCTCATTTTTGCACCTTCATCATCTGCTTGAATTTTCAGGGTTTCATCAACTCCCTTTTTCTTTCTTTGACAGATGTTTCAGTAGAAGTTATTGAGGGCCTTTTCATACAATCATTTTTCTCCCCCTTTTTGGCATCATCAACTCTTTAGAAGATAGGAGCAGGGGTAGTGTCAGGCATTTTTGTGAGGGTTTCTTTAATACTCTTAAGCTCGGCCCGAGTATTTTTATATCTTTCCTCAACCATGTTTCTGAGCATTTGCACTTGTATTTCATGTTGGTGGTCAGCATGTTGGCGTTGTTGTTGAAGCAGCAGATATAACTACTCTTAATATTTCGGTGGTTTGAGGAATAGAGGGTTGAGCAGTGTTTTGAGACTTCGAAGATTCTAACATCTGTAGCAGCATATTTTTGATATCTGCCACAGATGCCTCAATTTTTGTAACACTCTCCATCAAATCTTTATATTTTAAATCATTACCCAATGGGATCATCTAATTTCCCACCAGAGGTGGTTGTATCAACCTTAGAGATAGGAGAAGTCTCCAAATTCTCATCAGCTGATGCCCATTTTTCTTGGTACTAGGGACTTCTTTCTATAGCAGAGGGTTCCTTAGCAAACTTAACAGTGGTTTTAACACCAGTAGTGGTTGTAACATTTGTCAAAAACGGGTTTTCCAAACCCGCTCCGTTTGTAATCGAATATCAAGTTATAAATGTTTCGTTGCGTATTTATGTCCATTTTAATTTTTAATGATGCATAATTAATAAACAAACTAGAATATAAAAGTTATAATTGATAAAAAGTAAAAATAAAATAATTAAAAAGAAAATTAGGCTGCTGGGACTCGAACCGGGTCAGCCGGGTTTAAACTCAAAGCCTTATCACACGCACATATAACCACTCCGCCACTTGTTGTTTTCTGTAAATACTAGGAAACAATTGAATTTTATGGTCTATCATAAATTAATCCGGTTACGCCAACTGTAACCAAAATCGGTCACCAAACGTCTAAAGACGTTTGATTGATCGCGGTTTACTGAGTTTAACCGATACACCGACACCTTCAATCAATTTTGCTTTGAATGAACTTGAATTCTAGAGTGAATCGGTTTTAATAACCGAAAACTTTCAATTCCTGAATTACTTCAATCTTTGTCCTCTCTCACGACTCAAACACACTCTGCAAACCTTCAATTGCATTTTCGCACAACTTTCAGTCCGCCGGAGAAGCTATTTGAACTCGCCGGACTTTCGCCGGAAAACCGTGTTTTCCATCCAATCAGTAAGTCTCTCAATTCTTTCATTTTCTATCAATTGTTAAGCTATTGTTAACTCAAACCCTGCAATCGGAATCAATTTCAGACGTCGATATCGGATAATTCCCGCTCGCCGGAAAACTTCTGAAAATTCTTATCTTCCGCTGTAAAACGGTATAGACATTCAAACCTTCGGATAACTCTTGTTTAATACTTCAATTCCTCGCTTAGCTAATCAAAACTGTTAATTTATTCGTTCAGTCGAAATCAGTAAAAACAGAGCCGACGACTTGCCGGAATTCTGAGATAAATCGTTCTCTGGTATGTTTACTTCTAAAAATCGTCTCTGTCATTTCATATTAGTCTGTTGAATGTTTGTCAATCGAATTAAACAAGAAACAATAGAGTAATCACAGACTGTAATTTTGTAACGAAGAAGACGATGATTGTTTGATTATAAGTTTAATAAAATATGGATATTATCTCGGGTTAGACACACAGTCCAGCGGTGGACTGTGTGCACATACATATCACATGCCGCGAGTTCGATCCTTGACACACGTATGCTCTGTAATAAAAATGTTTTATTTTTCTAACTGAACCGGATCCTTTTCGCCGTTAAATGTTAAGTATAATAAAAATCTGTATATTAACCAAGTTAGACACACAGTCCAGCGGTGGACTGTGTGTAACGTTAAAGCACAGGTCCCGGGTTCGAGACCTGTTGACGGCACCGGGTTGATGATTAAAATTCTTTTTAAAAATAAATGGATTTTGAATACACTAAATTAGTATATAAATATAATTAAAAACAGGATTATTTCGGGTTAGACACGTAGCTCAGTTGGTAGAGCTGCGTGCACGCGTACGAGAGGTCTCGGGTTCGAGTCCTGCTTGGCGCATACATACACACAATAAAACCGGTCAAACAGTCAACGCTTATGGTCAAACGGTCAACGGTCAACGCAAGTCAACATATTTTTATTTTTATTTATTTAATTTAATTTAAAAATCAATTAAAAATACTTAAAAATAATGTTTTTAAGATAGGAAATAGCCTTAAACTCACAAAAATATATCTAAGAATCCTATTAACATTATTAATAAAATCCACTCATTTACTATATCTTCCGTTATTATTTAGGTTAGTTAATCCTCGTTGTTCAATCCTTCCAACTCGTGCGCATCTCATCATCTCCAACCGAACGCACCCAATGTGAGTGAATCTCTACAAATTCCCCGTTTTAATCACGTTTTTGGGGTGTATCATGTGTCTTACCAATTATTATATTTAAATCATTGTGCATACATCATATCATGAACAAATGTGTATTCAGCGTGTATCAACTGTTGTGTGATTATTATTTAGATTTAATTTATTTACGTTCAGTACATGCAATTTCATAGGCCGTCCGTTCCCCATTACATTATGAGCGTGAACGTGATGTTGCCAACATATACAGTTTCATTCATGTTATACATTCATGCAAGTTCACATGTTATTGTATGTTATGGTATGTTATTGTATGTTATAGTTTGTGGTGGTTATTGCTATTGTTCGATTATTCACATTTGCTCACATATGACTATTGCACAACTTTTCCTTGATAAAAATAACAAGAAATCAATAATAAATGTTTATCTAACAAGGTTCACTCGCCAACTTATGTTGACCCAAAAACCCCCATTTTTACACATGATACAGGTGAACCAGCTGCAGCAAGAAACACCTAGGATTGGCTTAGAAGAATAAACTGGTTTAGAGCTTGGATTGTTTAGTTGGTTAATTTTCTTTGTATTGTATGGACATGTTTGGATTATTGAGAATGTAATTTTGACTTTAATAAATATGAAACATATTAGTAAATATCATGAGCTTTGGTGATAACCCAATTATGCCCCGACTCTTATTCCGCTGCGGGTCGGGGTGTGACAGTGGTCACCAGGTAGCCTCAATAGAAGTTGCCTTCAAGGGAGTCTTATTTATGAAACTACTGTCCAGATGTAGATTAGTGGATTCAACATCTGTAGTAGCTGCTCCACTTGAACTACCAACAAGAATTTCATGAAATTCAAGTGGTGTAACCTCCTCAACTGTTTGTGGGATAGCCAAATGAATTTTATCAGACACAAGTTTTTCTCTCAGTAATGTGTTGGTGAGAGGGGTTGTTTTGTGTCTGACTTTCAATGACCTCAAACAGAGATACTTTTGTTGATGTTTTGAGATGAGGGAGTGATGTGGAAAACGAATTTGCCCCGGGAGAAGGACAGTTCAACATACTCTCAAATAAAGGTAATGTTTCAAGTTGTAGAGTCCTTGTGCTTACAACATGTTTCTTTTGAGAGGAATCATGAGGAGTTGTGGTTTTGGGTGGAGATCCTTCTAACTGTTGTGAGTAAGTAGCAACAGTGGTTTCTTGTGACATTTGTGTTGTCATAGGATTAACTTATGGGATCTCATCTTCCAGAAGATCCGTTTTGGTAGGTTTGGTGGGCTTGGTGGATTTCTTTTTGGTCCTTTTGGTGATTTTTTTTGGGGATGCACAGCAGTGGTTATGCTACTGTGGTCTGTTTGATCGCTCCATGATTAGCATAGAAACCTAAATTGGTATCTAACGTTCATATAGGCGGAAACTATGTGACGTTTTAATCAAATATGCGAAGATTACTTGTTTAAATGTTGTTTATTGATCATAAAGTTCAATTACATGTCAAATCCTGATCGGGCAGAGCTTCGCCTCTGTTGTGACAAAGTTGCAAAAGTTACAAATGAGAATCACAAGTCACCAATTTATAGTTGTTCAAGTTCTCCTGGGGAACACAAGTTCGGGCGCACTTGTCTTGAACACGTTCGGCCGAACCTGTTCCAACATTGCTAATCCAGGCGAACTTGATCAATTACTTACATAAATACGACAATTTCTAATGTATTCTAGCCCAAACTAAACAGACTCGATCCAAGACTAAGACATAGACATTATGTACTAACAGACTCCCCCTTCGGTATCGTCTTCGTCTTGATCAGTCTTCAAAGCTCTATCTCTATCTAACGCATCTAAAGAAGTTCTTGATTGGTTTCTTTCTACGTTCTTGAGACGGAATCGGCGTTTGGTCAATAGGCGCAACTTTAGTCATGAAGTAAAAACGTCTCAATCTTGCCTCTCTACCTATTTCATGTATACGTTCAATACGCTTCTCCTCTTTCAAAAACTCTTTGCGCTCTAGTTCCCTCCAACTAGATTCCCACATTCTTCCAGAATTCACACCATGCGCATAACAAACATTCACAACTCTTTGTAACTGTATTGCTTGTTCTGTCTCACGCTCTGCATAGCATATCTTACTAAAGAATAAACATTTAATATCTTCCTTCGAGCAATTCACTAGCCACATCGGGTCTAGTATTCGAATCGTCCTCCATAACCCTCTCAATCCTTCTGTCCCAAACATTTCAACTCTTTCTTTAGTGATATCCAAATGATCTTCGAACCTCAGCACTATCACTGCTTCACACGTTGTAATATCCTTTTCTCCAGTCTTTTTTTTTGTTTTGATACGGCGCTTTGGAATGAACGGCTTCCAGTACTTAAAACCTTGCGTCGCTTCAAATTTAATCATTTTCCACGGTAACTGATCAATAAACTTCATATGATAGATAACATTTCTCGTCTGTACCAACTCCTCTACATCCCAGTATGGAAGTGTTTTCAAATCTGCCAAGTGTCGGAAGTATTGAACCCCTAATTCCCTCTTGATAGCATAAACGTTCAATTCTTTAAACCACCCCCAGCTAAGAATATCTCCAAATGATACAACAGCATCTCTGGTAAAGAATGCTAATGGTCGTTGAAACTTTCGCTCTCTCGGCATCTCTTTGAACCAAGACTTCTTTGCTTGTGCAATCTCCTCCTTTGTCATTGGTTTAGGCACTTCACCTTCATGTACAGACTCAGATATCTTTTCTTTTAGCAGATCTTCATTCAACTGCTCATACATTTCTTCAAAAGTTGGAAAACAATCTGTATTCTGACCAGTATACTTTTCTGCTTCGTCCTTTTCATCATCAGACGACCAATCTTCTATAATCACCTTGTTGTAATCGTCAGCATCAGATCTACGTTTGTAACAATATTCATTCGGCTCAAACATATCTATGTTCACCATATCTTCTTCAAAATCAAAGTCGAATGATACAGCATCAATGTTCAGCAGCTTAGCTTAATCTTCTTTAGAATAATTGTGAACGAACTCGCCTTCCTCAACATTGTGTTCTAGCATCAGAATCATTGGCTTTGTTGGAATAGCAGCAACATGATTTGCAGTAATTACATCTATCATTTCAACATCAGTTTGCCCTTTTTCCCTGTTTGCTCCCCGTGACTTTGTTCCTCCATTTTATTCGCATCATCGTTTAGTAGTGAAGAGAAATCAAAATCATCAGCAACTTTAGCATCAATCACTTTTAGACCAACTCCTGCCTGATCATCATTATCACCATCATCATTTTCAGAGTCGTCTTTCGAATCATCCATAGGTTCATCGTCATCTTTATCTTCAGCTTCTTCATCGTTTTTCTGTTCAGTCTCTGTCTCTGGTGCAATAACAGACTCAGAAGCTTTTGTAGATTCAATCACAGGCTCTATAATCTTGGGCATACTTTCAACAACATGTTTACCCTTCCCTGTTCTGCCAATTCTTTCTCTGCTTTTTCTTTAGCTTCTTGCAGATCAATTCGAGCATACTCAGCAGCAAAATCAATACCCAGACTGTTAGATAAAACTTTCTGTAGTCTGCTAAATCTTAGATCATTAAAATCACGTTTTGATCGTATTTCTACAATTTCTTTCTGCAGTCGTTCATTTGCGTCTTGCAAGCTTTCAATTAGGGCTTTTAAATACCCTCGATCACCTTCTAGAAATTTAACTTTATCGTTATCTCCTTTTCAACTTCCCCTTGCTTTACCAATTTCTCTAACACTGCTTTCTTAGCTTCATTCCTTGCTACTTTGTCTCCAGAACTTTAACTCTCTTTTCAAGTTCATCAATATTAGATTCTGGGAAGAAATCATTCAAATCTTGAATATCAACCGGCTCATTAGGAATATTTCCAAATAGCTTCGACTTCGGAGTAGCCTTCGGTGTAGACTTAGGAGTACTCTTCGGTGTGGATACTGGAACTTCTTTAGGTGTAGAGCTTTCAGGTTGAGAAGCTGTCGGTGGATCTTGAGACTGAATAATAGGAATTTTGAGCAATTCAGACTCAGGAGGTTCTTGTGTAACTCCTGTCTGTACTAAAGTCTCTTGAACTTCAGAAGATTGTATTGTTGCAGCCACAGGAGGTTCTTGTGTGACTTCTGTGCCTTTCTTCTTTCCAATATAGTGGCGGCTTTTTGGTTTCAACTTCCCTTTGGTGCTAGGAGACACTGTAGTCTTCGTTGATGTAGCTTTAGCATAAGACTTAACTCTTTTAGCTCCCTTTTTAGGTCTCTCCTCATCAGAACCTTTTCCGATCTCCGGTTCATAATCTGCATCTGTTTCTTTGAGTTTCTCTGCAGCTGTTTTAGCAATAGATTTCTTTGTAGCTCTTTCCAGAGAATCATCGTTATCTTCATCTTTGTCGGATGTTGCAGAAATCACATCATCCTCTTGAGTAGACTTTTCAACCTCTTGACTCTCCATGTTCAATGCAGCACTCGATCCAGCTTCTGTTTGAACATTAACAGGCTCCTCTTCATCAATCAACATTGTATCAACTTTCTTTGATTTCTGAGCAACTTTCTTTTTCTCTTCAACGACCACTTTCTTAAGAAACCAAACACTGAGTTTCTCTTTGAATGTAGACATCCATTCTAGCTCAATGTTTCGTTCTTTTCGTCACCACTATCATCTTTACGTCATTTGTACTCTGGTGGCGCGACATAATCAGCAGAAACTATTGCACCGAATAAAGGCTTTGCGACAGGTGCTGAAGCTTGTTTCTGGAACGTTATAAGCTTCTTGACAGTTATATCGTCTAGATGACTTTGATAAACAATATCATTTTGATCCTTTGTGATTTTCTTGAATTTGTCGTCGATCAACATCTGTATAAATCTTGGATACATAACCAGCCTGTTAAATCCCATGTTGTTCTTCATGTGCGTGAACACGAGCTTAGAATAGTTGAACTTCTTGTTAAGAATGAGCGTCGTGGCCATACAAGCCATATAATCTTGTACATAGTCCAAACCAGCCTTTCGATGACTTAAAGCATGAATTATTGCGTGCATCAAAAACTTGTAGGGGTTAGGAACTCCCCCTTTCTTCAATGTCGAATAATTTACGTGCCCCTTGTAGCCCATTCTACAGAAACACCCTCGCACCATTCTCTCGTCGAGCATCATTGATTCATTTTTATCGTCGTTAAAGTTTAGAACCTTTCGAATATCAGCTTCTGTCACTGTTATCTCCTTATCCTCATCTCCAACACGAACCACTGATTTAATCGCTGTATCATCATCATTCATTGCCGCAGAACTCCAAAATCTATAAACGTGCGACATGTAAACCACCGTCTTTTCCGTTATTGCCTTGTGAATCGGAATCCGCTCCATGAATTTGAGAATACTATCAAATGCTTTGAGTGATGGACATATAGTCTTGTCTAGCGTTATGCACGTGTTATGGAACTTGTTGAGCGATAGCTGAATATTCTGCAAACACGAAGATCAAGACGAAATTAGCAAAGTTTGACATTTTTCACAAATCATGTATCATGTTCGGGCAGACTTGTATTGCCATTTAAGTATTACACATCATTAAGTCCAGGCGAACTTGCCTTTAGCAAATTGACCAAATCTTAAACAAGTTCGGGTGAACTTGTTAAGTTTTTACATTCGAAACATTTTCAGACAAGTCCGGGCGAACTTGTCAAACATTTATGATTTTGAAGATCATCTCAGAAGTTCGGGCGAACTTGTGAAACATTCTGTATTTAAAAATTTGAGAATAAGTTCGGGCGAACTTGCAAGACCATGCTTTGTTTTACTGACGAGGACAAGTTCGGTCGAACTTGGTTCAAAGAACCATTTGACAAGTTCGGGCGAACTTTTCATCATCTTCATCAAAACCTGCAACAACATGTTGTCAAGCATCCTGATTCAAATTGATGGCATATTATTGATCGATAATTGTTATTTAACATTTTTTTTCGGTTCAATTTGTTCAATAATATCCTAATACGTGTCCAAAAGTCCAACTCAGATCTAACATGTTCAAACTGTATCAAATCTCGGTCCAAATCCGAATCAGTCACCATAGCCATGATCTTAGTGTGCCAATCACTAAGATTCACTTAAAATCGGGCAGCAATTCGACACAAACTTGCCAATTTTGATTTTCACTCAAATCGCCTCAAGTTCGCTCTGATGAATTGAAGACTGATAATGAAGTTCGGGCGAACTTGCAATACCAATCAGTTAAGATTAGTGATAAGTCTGGGCGTACTTGTCATATAATTATGCCTTAAAAGCACAGACAAGTTCGGTCGAACTTGATTACAAGTCCGGGCAAACTTGATCAATCTCAAAAACAAAATTTTTCAAAATTTTCAATTTAGACCCTGAACTTTTCAATTTTTACCAGTTTTAACAATCCACTCAGTTGACCAAGTCCAAGCGAATGACCTTGGTTAACCAATTTGTCTGCCGAGTCCAAGTTAATGACCTCGGTTCGACTCGTTATGAACAAACTCTTGGTATTTCTCAAAATCAAGTTTCAAATTAATGAACTTTTAATCGTTTAGACTTATCATATTTTAAAGATTAGCTCCGAGCCTGTTGTCAATTAGATTTCCACCAGTTTAGCACCTTACCAGACTTCGAAGATCCGTTCTCCAACATTGGCTTGTAGAAACTAATGTAGAAACAAAATCTTTTTGAATTTTTGCAAGTTCATGCTAAAACACACTGAAAATATTTTTGGTTTTAGTCTGTAAAGCAGATAAACTATGTACCAAACAAGTAAACTATGTACAAGCATATTTACAGACATATTTTTGTGAATTCGTGTCTAAGGATCATATCAGTTGTTTGAGACATATCACCAGTACCGTTGACCTTTTGATGACTTTAAGTTTTAAACGTAGATTGTCGATATGTTTATCCACTTAAACTTTAACACATTTCGCAATTGCTCCAAGATATGTTAGGTATGAATTATGAAACTTGACTCAACTGTGGTTCCCATCTCAGCTGTATCAAAATTCCCTAGATTTCATCTTACAGCTGATATAGCATAATTGATATCTGTATATGGGTTAATGCGTAGCCTTGAGAGCTCAGGTTAATACCACCGTATCAACAAAGAGACGAAGGCTCGACTTATAGGTGTGTTCCACTTAAGGAATCTTTTAAGCACTTCATATGATTAGATCTTTCGATTCTTTTCAGCTTTATATGCAGTTTAGGGGTTTATAGCAAAAGCATTATAGAAGTTCTAGGCTATTGCTTCCGCAAAATCAGAAGAACTTGTATAGTACCCCAGATATCAACTATCTATAAAGACCTCGTATCTCAGAATCAGGCAATCTCTCAAACGAATTTTCGGAGTACTAAGTCCATATATCCGAGAGATGTTAATCCACAAGTTTAAGCAGTTGTAAAATTTAGTTTATATCTCAGAAACAATTTACTGAACGTGTAAAGCCTATCGACACATCCACAGTAAGATTTGTTTATCACTTTTAAACTTTACAATTCTTTAGCATACTGTGATGGTCCACTGATGTACTATCATTTCCTTTGTGACACCAATTTTTTTTTGTCTTTTTCAATGTTTTTGTACTTTTTGAAAATTTTCATATGTTTTTGTATTTTCTCTAATATTTCTCCCCCTAAAATCAAAAACATATTTTTGTATTTTAGTTTTTAAGAAATACTAATCTAAAGGATATACGAACCAATGTGGATCACGTGAACTCGTCGTCCGATCCATATTCAACCTCTGCCTTCGCATCTGTCAACAAATTTTTAAAACCGTTAAGCCTCATTAGATATTTAAATCTTGTTAAAGGAAAAGCTTTAGTATAAAAATCAGCTTTTTGTTCATCGGTGTGGATTTTTTTTCGCACCAACTTCTTTTCGTAACAGTCATGAATGAAGTGATAACGAATTTCTATGTGTTTAGTTCTAGAGTGATGAACAGGATTTTTAGTGATGTCGATTGCTGCCTTATTATATACATATAAAGGCATATCAAGAAATTGCAATCCAAAGTCCCTCATCTGTTGTTGAATCCATAGGATTTGAGAACAACAACTGGAAGCAGAAATTTATTCTGCCTCACAAGATGAAAGAGAGACCGTGGTTTGTTTCTTGCATTGCCACGTTACTAATCTAGTTCTAAGAAACTGGCAACCAGCCGTCGTAGACTTAGAATTCAGCCTGTCCACCCCAAAGTCAGAATCAGCGTATGCCGTCAGATCAAAATTATCGTTCTTTGGATATCACAAGCCGGTGCTTGGACATCCCTTCAAGTAACGGAATATTCTCGGGGACTGGACTGATATCTCGCGCAAAGACAGTTAGGATACATGATATCTGGGCGAGATGCCATTAGATACATCAGAGATCCTATCATCTATCGATAGAGCGTATCATCCACTTTGGTTCCAGTTTCGTCAATGCAAATCCCGTGATTCAGTGCCAGAGGAGTCGAAAGCGGCTTCGAGCTATCCATTTCAAACTTCTTAAGAATATCATGAACATATTTGGTTTGATTAATGAATATGCCGTCTGGTAATTGATCGACCTGTAATCCGAGGAAGAATTTCATTTCGCCCATAGAAGACATCTTGAATTTCTTCTTCATGATCTTGTCGAATTCTTTGCAAAGACTATCATTCGTTGAACCAAAGATGATATCGTCCACATAGATTTGTACGATAATTAGATGATTTCCGACTTCTTTAGTAAACAATGTACTATCCATTGTGCCTCTAGTAAAGCCGTTTCCAACAAGATGTTGAGATAACGTCTCGTACCAAGCTCTCGGCGCTTGATGTAATCCGTATAGGGCTTTGTCTAGGAGATAAGCTTTGTTCTTGTTCAGCGGATCGACGAATCCTGGTGGTTGACCGACGTACACTTGCTCGCGCAGCTTACCATAGAGAAATGCGGATTTCACATCTAACTAGTACACCTTAAAACCTTTCCAAGATGCGAATGCAAGGAAAATGCAGATTGACTCTAAGCGTGCAACCGGTGCATAGACTTCTGTGTAGTCAATTCCTTCTTGCTGGTGGAAACCTTTGACAACCAATCGAGCTTTGTTTCTAACGATCACATGTGATACCCATGACGAAACCAGGTACACCTTAATTGGTCCTAAAATTAAAGCATGATTAAAACTATAATTGTGTGTAAACCTTGTGAAATTTCATGACTTATGTGTTGTGCGAAACGATATATATGATATCTCGGAGGAATCCGAGAGCACATCATGGTTGACATGACACTACTAAGGACCAACGATGCGAGGTTGGCGTCCTTAGCCTTGAACAACGTGTTAAACGGAGACTTGATGTTTAACAGCGCATTAAACCTTTGACGTTGATTATTAGATTATCGGTAGCATCATTTAAGATTCCGAGTTCCAGGAACAACTTAGTTTTGTGCCATAGACTGTGACATAAGGTTTGAAAATAATCAAAGCCCGGGCACGCAAAACGAAGCAGCTCCCGGTTGGGGAAACGCATTCGTTCCGGGCATAACATAAGGCAACCAAATGTGCAAGGAACAATCAATAAAGCTTAAAAACACTTAAACGAACGTCAAACGAGACTTTTATGATTAAAACATAACTGGATTCGGATTTTTAGACAGTTATGCATAATTTTTAAAACCGAGTCTTTTAACACTAAGTACGCGCAAAACGGAGTCCGTCACGCAAATCAAGAACGCGCACAAGACCCGAAAACGAACCTATACTTATCCGAAAGATAAACATTATCTTTTGTCATGCAAAACAAAGCACGAGGTGGCCCACCCAAACCGCCATCACCCCCCCCCCCCCCATGGTTATATAAATAGTTTTTTTTCTTCTTTTTCTTTTAATTTTAATCAAAAATCCTTCAAATTATCTCAAAAATCTACTCTAAATCCCCTTATTTCTCAGCTGATTTCACAAGAACAAGTCCTAATTCAAAGGTATTAACCTTGATACTTATGATTTTTAGTCCGTTTCTTCGATTAAACGCGATTTCTAGCCGAAAAACGCTTTTTAATCCATGAATTTTTGAGTTTTAAACAAGTTTTAGGGCTGAATATGAACACCACATGAAATCCCTGGTGTTATATGGCAGCCATGGTTACTAATCATTGGGGTTTGATACCCTAATAAACTCCTATTCGACAAAAATCACTTAACTATTCGATTAACCGAAAAACATTGAGTTAAAGCTGATTGATATAAGTTCTAGCATTTGGGTTGTAATTGATGTGTAGGTACTAAATATAGCCTTCAAACACTTCTGGGATCAAGATAAACGCTTGGAATCGGAAGAATCGCTAGGTATATGATCCGAAAACCGAATCTAGGCTAGGTAGATAATTGTTTTGCCTATAACTTGGTCCGTGTAACTTGGATTGAGCTGAAATTTGGTGGGGTTATGTAGGGTATTGTCAGGAAGGTCCACGTAAGATTTTAGAATTTGTGGAATTTTCTATGATTGTTGGTGAAAATTTAACTATTTTACCGAAAGAATTTAGGAAAAATTATCAAACGAATTCAATAAATCACCAAATTGTACAGAGACACTAAGGAACATATGGGGAACGTTCCGGGAAAATTAGGGGTCCATTGGTTGAGTTTTGATTTGGGTTAAAATCCGCGTTTTTGCGATTTTTCGGTAGCTGGGAACGCACCGAAATGAAATCGGAAAAATCTCAAAAAATTGTGAGAAGTTCCTGGACATGTATAAGGTTTTCTGGGACTTTTTGGAACTGATGGTATTTAATTGGAATTATGTGGTTAAAAATAGTTTTATAAATAATTTCTTTAAATAAGTAAATTAACAAAAAAAATTCCCAAAAATTTTTACCATAAATTACAGATTTTTACTGATTTATATAAAAATTTACAGAGTTTTATATTAAATATAGATTAAATGGGAATTTACGGAATTAAAAATAGATTATTTTAAAGCAATTTCGGCAGTTTACCGTATAACGAACCTGCTGGAACTGGGAACTGACCCAACCCGACAAATACTATAATTGGAACACCGAGAGTATTCCGGGAGATTCCCGGGCAAATTGGGCACCCTTGGCATGTCCTAAAGCAGTTCGGGAGAATTCCCGACAGTGAAAATGGAAACTCAAATTTGGACAACTTAGACCCCCCAAACACTCAAACTCCCTTGATGGAAAGTTAATCATTCTTGACTAACCACGTGTTGGCACTACTGGTATTCCCGTACCATTATCCGAACACGTTAAACTACCGACTTTGGGTGGCACGCGAATCGGTGCCAGGAAGCCAAACTGAAAACTAATACTGCCTTGACGTCCATCACCATACCAGTGTCCTATAGACTCAATCTGGAGTAAAAACTCCTGACTAGAGCCAAGTTATAACCATTACCAACTTAGATACTGATTTGAGTCCATGCTTGCATATGTGTTATTAAAGTTGATCCAGCTAACCGACCACTCTTGTGATGAGACCACGAATTGCACTATGAGTTTCACTTCCCCACTTTTGAATGATTTTACTGTTTTCTGGGGACTTGAATGTTAAAAACTGTGTTGAATACACCAATTTGGGAGTGAGTTTTACTCTCCCACTTGTAAACTGTTTCACTACTTTCTGTAATGACGTGCATGTACAAAACTGTGTTAATTGCACCAACTGGTGATGATGTGAATCATCTAACACATGAACTACCTCCCCCTACAAGTGATTGGCGTAAGCCATGGGCAGTGGATAGTACTATTGGTTTGACGAACCAAGTTGCTACAGGCAGTGTCTAGGTGACACTGTGTGTCGGTGACTAGGCAACTGCACGTGTATTCTTGTTCGCACACTAGTTTGTAACTCTCCAATAATGTTTGTGATGATAAGAATAAGATCATGGCATCTCCTCACTAGGAACATCAACCGTACTGTTCTGATTTGTAACATTCAGATCAACGATCAAATCAATTTCAGGAGCACTAGATGAAGCTTCATTTCGATTGCTCGGGCCAGCAGATTGATTCAACATATTGGATATCTGCTCGGATTCTTCATCGGAAGAGGATTCTCCATCATCATTGAAAGTCGGAGCTTCATTAGAGTCGGAATTCTGATTCTGAGAAGTATTAGGCTCTGAAGATGCATTTCCTGGTTCAATGGAAACATTTGCTGGAGTTATAGTAGGTGTTACTTCTGCTTCAGAAATTTGTTCAACTGGAACACCACTATTACTCGGACCTGCACCAGAAGACGAAGTACCAACAGTGGGTTGAGTAACCACAATTGGTCTTAAAATATGTTCTTGGTTTGATGGCTGTTGAAGATAATAAAGAGCTGCAAGTTCTTCATCAGACGGTTCTTCTGGCAAGTCGAATGACTTCCACAAATCTTGGTAATTGAACAACCACGCATCGCCTTTTCTCTGAATAAGAGTTGTAACCCGAAAGCAATCAACGTGTTGTGCTTCAATCACTTTTCTCAAAGCATGAACATAAACTCTCCTTAGCGGACTAGCATACTCGACAAAGAAACCTTCAAGCTATTTGGCACCGAACTTACCATCTTGATCAATCACTGTACATGGTGTACCAAATGGCTCTAGATATTTCAGGTTTGGTTTCCTTCGGTTAATGATTTCAAAACATGTCTTTTAGTCGGTTTGACAGTTAAGACCCTGTTTAAAGTGTAGCATGCTGCAGCAACCGCCTCACTCCAGAAGCTAACAGGAAGTTTCGATTCTGCAACCATTGTCCTTGCTGTTTCGATTAGAGTTCTATTCTTCCTCTCAGCTACGCCATTTTTTTGTGGACTATAGGGTGCACTGAATTCGTGCAAAATTCCTTTGGCATTGCAAAACTCTTTCATCTTATTGTTCTTGAACTCCGTGCCGTTATCACTGCGAATACGTCTGACAGGCAGATGATATAGATTTTCGAGCTTCTTGAAGAGAATCACTAGATTTTCAAACGTTTCATCCTTGGACTCTTGAAAGAAAACCCATGAATATCGAGAATAATCATCTGTGACGACCAAACAGTATAGATCTCCAGAAATACTTCGGATGTTCACCGGACCGAAAAGATCCATATGTAGACGTTCAAGCGGCAGCTTTATGGAATTCAGAATCTTCTTAGCATGTGACTTCTTTTTCTGCTTCTCTTTCTTACATTCAAGATAATGATCAGTCATGTGGAAGCTTCGAAGATTCACCCCCTCGACTAAATCGTTATGAACCAGAAAAGTCATTTTCCTCAGATGTATATGCCCCATTTTTCTGTGCCATAGAATCGAATCCTTCTCTGTGGCTTTTGTGATAAAAAAATGAGCCCATTTTGATGATGTTTTAGCGACACCCATATCTAACACGTAGAGATTGTTTTCGCGTGGAGCACGCATGAGAATCCAATCATCCGGAATCTTGAAACCCGGCTTAAGTATCATGCACTACTTATCATTGAAATGAACTGTGAACTGTTTATCACAAAACCTGTGAGATACTTAGGAGATTGTTCTCTAGCTCGGCGATGTAATTCACACGATCAAATAATACCACGCCATTTGAAAGTTTTCCTTCAGCTACAATCCTTCCTCCTTGATTACCAGCAAAGCCAACATATCCTCCATTAATAGCTTTGATGTCAAAGAAAAGAGCTTTCATCCCGGTGATGTGCCTTGACGCTCCATTATCCAGAATCAACTTTGATAATATGGATCTCTGGAGCCCCTGCACACATTAACATTCAGCTAAAAAACGCGACCCAAGCCTTCTTGGTCTTGGGTTTGGGATAATAAGCTTCATAATCATCCTCAAAATCAATACTGAGACTTCTTTGTCATTAACATTTTCATAGTTATCTATCTTTTATCTTTTGAAGGTTTGACAGTTTTAATTTTAATCTCAGATTTAGACTCTTTGTTGTTACCAATCTTAACAGTCTCAGACTTGGCAACCTCAGATGTTGTTGATTTCTTTTTAGCAACCCATGATTGTGATTTTTCTCTTGCCTTTTTAATATAAAACCTTGAATCTTTGTTTTCATTAGTTTTGGAAGTTTCACCTTTCTCAAAATTTGAGTTTTCAAACTTCGATTCAGTTTTAGGTTTCACTTCTTGTTTAGATTCATTTCTTTTCAAAATTGTGATAGGTTTTACAAAATTTGGTTGCTTAGGCTTTTCAACATCTGAACTTGTCTTTCTTCGAAGATAGACAGGCTTAGATTTCAGACACTAGCGTGCAATGTGACCAACTTCATTGCACTTGAAGCAAGTCCGATTATCATGAGAATGTCCACTAGTGGATTTTACACCACTTGTGGCTTTAGCCTTATCTCGAAGTTCTTTTTCCTTTTTGAACTCATCGTTTGATTGTCTTCCAATCAAACTTTCTTCTTGAACCGTACTAGTCCCATACACGAATGTCATCTTTTTCTCTTTATATTTTCAAAATGGTGACTTTTTCTTATTCGGTTCTTCTTCTACATCCAAACCCAAACCCGCTCTCCTATGTTCAGGAAAATCACCACCATTCCTTCGGTAGTTGTTTCTTTTAGGTTTAGAGTAAAATTTCTTTTCATTGATTTCCAAATCTTCTGATGAAACTTCAACAAGTTTGAAAAATTTATCAAGCTGATCCTCTTTCACATTCCGAATCGGAAAGCTATCGTCGAAATATAGTCTATCAGATTCCTTAACTTTGTACATGACAACGTTAGGATCATCACTTAGGCTATCTTCCGATGATGTATCGTCATCTTCAGATTGTGAATCAGAATTGTTTGAACTCGAGTTGGCACTTTTATAGCTGTCATCATCAGATTCATTCAAAACATTTTCAACAACATTTTTAACCATCGCTTCGCATCATCACTTGTGTAGGTTATATCAATGTTCTCAGGCAGCTCATTTTTCTTTTCGGTTAAAAGTTCAACGTTGAGCACCTTTTCCATCCCCTCAGCCTTTTTGCGACAATACTTTTCGCACAAGGGTGGTGGAACATTGCTATAATCTCCACGTTTCTTACCGTTGGCTTTCTGAACATTTTCTTCCGACGTTATTGTTGGAAGAATATGATCGATGACATAACCATTTGTGGTATAGCTTTTCAAAAGTTGTCTTACTCTTTCAGTTTCGATTTTCATGTCTTGAAGCTCTTGTTTTACTTCAGCAATGTTGTTAATGTAAACGTTGATAGCTTTTTGTTTTTCCATTAATGTAGCTTTTAACATTCTCACTGTGTCGTGCTGTTCAATGTTATTATTATCCAACCTGCTGTAATCATCTTTCATTTTGTCATAAGCCTCTTTCATTGTGCGATAATCGTATTTGAAATTGTTATTATGCACATTGAGTTCGCTTATGATAGAGACTTTTCAGCACATTGAACACACGGTTCAGTACATTTTTTACATGGTTTTTCAACCTCAACAATTTTACCTTTACCTCTGGACCTACCTTCGTTAGATTTGCCATCATAGCTTTATTGGCGATCTCTATGAGCTTTTCTTCATTCATTTCTTTGGTTACATTGATAACTTCCTCAACCACAGGTTTCTCCTCAGCAACATGCTCCGAAGATGTTGTATCGCCAAAAAAACCTGCAAACTAGTAGTCATATTAGGAGAAAGGATACTCTGCACCTTTGTGTGGTGATAGATTTCCTCTTCCTCTGCTTGTTGCATATACTCTTCTAGCATTGCAATCTCCATGGCTGCATCCTCAGCAGATGTGTCCATGATCTCTGCCATTAAAGCAACTCCGGTCTTTTTGCCAATATAAGAATTCCAGTCAAAACCGTCATCTTCATTCGAAGAAACCATTACCTTTTCTGCGGTGTTAGATGGTTTCTCTTGGATTTCGACTTGAGTCTTCTTTGGGAAAGGCTTGTATTGTAGTGACTTCTTGTAGTATTCACTGCCACCTCCAAATGGAGTTTGATTCCCAGTTGCCTCAGGATTCTTGCATTCTCTTTTAAAGTGCCCTTTTTGTCGGCATCTGAAGCAAGTAACCTTTGTTTGTCGAATCCTAATTTGTTGCTTGAATTCCCAATGTCTCTGCTGGTTAGAGCAACAAATTTAGTAACCCTCCGAATAATCGATGCTAAGGACCATTTAATGTCCATCAGTTCAAGCTCTTCTTCATCCACTTGATCATAGTCTTCGGCAGTTGCCTTAGGATTCTTGCATTCTCTTTTGAAGTGCCCTTTTTGTCGGCATCTGAAGCAAGTAACCTTTGTTTTGTCGAATCCTAATTTGTTGCTTGAATTCCCAATGTCTCTGCTGGTTAGAGTAACAAATTTAGTAACCCTCCGAATAATCGATGCTAAGGACCATTTAATGTCCATCAGTTCAAGCTCTTCTTCATCCACTTGATCATAGTCTTCGGCAGCCATTTCTGGATTACCAATATTCCCAGCCACCAAACTTTCATACGATTCCAACACTGTGGCAAGAAGTGCCATATGTTGTTTGGAAACTTGTTCAGAAACTACATTGCTTAAATTGACTGCAATATTGTATTTAAACACATCTGGATCAGAATTCGATTGATTATCCTGATTTGATTGACTCTGATACGAAGAATTTGATCCTGTGCTTGAATATGATGAACTATGAGGACTCTGATCATATTTTAGATATGATTGAGCTTGACTTTGTAGCGAATGATTCGAGGAATTCAGATTCGCACTAAAAGCAGTTTGGATCTTCGGGCTAGTGATATTCTCTTGAGTACCAGTCTTGTAGTAAAGCCCTACATCTTGAGCAAGATTTGAATTATTTGACTTGGATATTTTTGACAACTCCATCTCGTGCCCCTCTAGCTTATCTATGAATGTTGATAGTTTGAAGAATTCCCAGCTAGGACTTTCCTTGAGCACCATGAGATAAGTCGTCCACTCACCCTCTGTTAAAGCGTCAGCCAGTTTATTAATGTATTCTTCTTCCATTTTCTCAAGCCCGTGTCTCCTCATAATCACTTTCAGATGACAAAACCTTTCGATCATTTGTTTCATCGTTTCACCCTTGATCATAGTGAATATGTCGAATTCCTTCATGATCAGTGCTTTCTTGCGTTTGACCATTTCTGCACTTCCTTGGTATTTGTTCTTCAAAAATTTCCATAGTTCTTGTGTAGTCTTATATTCTGGTAGCAACACCAATATATCTTCTTTCACCATCTGTTGGATCAAACTTATCATTTTCTTCTCGGCGACATAAACATCCTTTTGAATAGTAGAAAATTTGCTGATGTCGATAACATTATCATTTTCATCCCTGGGCTATGTATAACCATTCTCGACTGCAACCCAGCTATGAAAATACGTAGCTTGCACCCAATTAGTGAACTTTTCTTTCCACCCCTCACATTCGCCCATACACATGAGTTTCGGTGGTTTCACAGATGTGCCCATCTCGTTATCAATGTTTACTTGATTCACCATTTGAGAATTTGATGTTGTTGTCATCATGAATGCACTGTGAAGATCTTCCATCTTGAAAAATTAATGAATATCACTGAAAACACACGTTCACAAACTTCGAAAAATGATCAGTACACTGACAAGTTTGGCCGAACTTGCAGTTTGAGGAAAAAACAGGTTTTGATTTTACACAAGTTTGGGCGAACTTGTGTTGATAATCTTGAAAATTTCACCCTGATGAAGTTCGGGCGGACTTGTATGATATTCAAGATAACAAGCAAGTTCGGGTAGACTTGTAATAAAATCTCAACAAAGTTTGATCAAGTTCGGGCGAACTTGAAGAAACTTATGAGGAAATTCCAAGCAAGTTCGAGCGGACTTCAGCCAAAAACCTTGAAAATCAATCAAGTTCAGGCGAACGTGATTAATAACAGTGAACTTTTAATCAAGTCCGGGCGAACTTGATGTCGAGTTCGACCAAATCAAGTTTGTGAAACATGGTTTTTTCAACTTTTTGATATCAATTCGTTTGAATTTGATGTTCAAACTCTCAGGGGTTTACCATAAGTGTATTTTATATGACATATTCAAATTTTAGAAACTATTATCCGTGAATTCATTGTTTTCTCTTGAAAAAGTTAAAAAATGATAGAAATGAGATGAATAAGAGTAGATCTTGCAATGATTTCACCAATTCAGGTATCCAGGCTCTGATACCACTTGTTTGATCGCTCCATGATTAGCATAGGAACCTAAATTGGTATCTAACGTTCATATAGGCGTAAACTATGTGACGTGTTAATCAAATATGCAAAGATTACTTGTTTAAATGTTGTTTATTGATCATAAAGTTCAATTACATGTCAAATCCTGATCGGGCAGAGCTTCGCCTCTATTGAGACAAAGTTGCAAAAGATACAAATGAGAATCACAAGTCACCTATTTATAGTTGTTCAAGTTCGCTTGGGGAACACAAGTTCAGGCGAACTTGTCTTGAACAAGTTCGGCCGAACTTGTTCCAACATTGCTAATCCGGGTGAACTTGATCAACTACTTACATAAATACGACTATTTTTAACGTATTCTAGCCTAAACTAAACAGAGTCGATCCAAGACTAAGACATAGACATTATGTACTAACATGGTCACCAAGAGCAGTGGGCTCAGCATCTGAGGTCTGAGGAGTAGATGTGGACTCATCCAAATTTTGCTCAGACTCCCATGCTTGTGTTTTAGAAACTTTTGAATCTTTAGCAATAAGGCGAGTAAATGTTTCAGACGTTAAGCTGTTTATTTGAAAGGATATACCTTGAACAAGAGCTTGTGTATTCTCTTTTGGAATTTTCTGTTGTAAATAATAACTTAAAAATCTTGGAAATAACAAGAAAGCTTATGCTTTATTGTTTTTCACATTTTCCAGATTTGTTACCAAATCAGTAAACAATGCTTGGGAATAATTGTAATCAGTTTTATACATAATAGCATACCCCAAGTATTGAATTTTCAAAGGTATTTCGTTAAAACCAGTTGTTTTATTTGAAACAATTTCATACGAGGGGGAAATTCTCTTTTTTCCATAGTAGCTTTTGTTAATTGTCCAGTATACCCTTTATTGATCAAATCGACTTGATACTCATCCTTAGGGAAAGAGATGTTACCAGCTAAGTCGTCCATCTGAAAAACTTCTGAGATGGTTTGTGGAGTTATTGGAACCAGGATACCTCCTACTTTTGATGAGATTGCCAAAGGCCTTTTATTTTGAATTTCAAGTTTAGCATTAGCCCAAAATTCTCGTAGGGTGTCTTGATAAATTGGTGCGTTATAGGTATGCAAAGTTTTATACTTTGATGAAGACAAGATATCGATGATATAGTGAAAATCTGTATTTTCTTCGTCTTTTCGAAAGTACAGAGGTAATTGTGTGGATGTTTGATGATAAGAACCATGATCGAATTTGAGAATAACAAAATTTTTTAGAGACACTAAAGAAGTGTGTAATCGCTTTTGAGAAATTTTGTATTTGATTTTGGTGATAAACTTTGTTTGAGGGTTTTATCAGGGTTTTATTTGGATAACAGTAGTTTCAAAAATCGGACGTTTAACATCTGACATGATGACTATTATCTGTCCACGTGTATCCTCTGACTATGAATGGATGACAGTTGTTTTGAGAAACCACTGATGTGTATCATCAGTGGTTGTGAACAGTAAAAAAAATTGTTACACTGTCAGTGGTTGTGAAACAGTAGATAAGGTCAACACAAAGGTTTGAGCAGGATATTGAAGACAGAGAATTCACTTTGTCAGTGGATATATATGCCAATCAGAGTTTTGAAGATAGAACCGTGGTTTCATCAGACTTTAGAGATTTATTGAGAAATTTCAATTTTAACTATTTTTAAGGTTTTGTTTTGATTTTTTGAAAACATTTTGATGCTATTTACACACAAAATACAAGAAAACTTGTTTAGCATTTCAAACAAAGAGATCCGACTTTTGAAGGTGGATGTTTCTAATGTTTTTCATTTGAACATCTGCCAGTTGATCTTTAGTTAGAACATGATGTAGAGAAATTAAACCTTTTCATAGTAATCCCTCACAAGGTGATGTCTGATTTACACTGTATTTGGTCATGGGATGGTAGACTGTTTTGAAACATCTTCTGCTCTTTTGGTGGATGAGATTTTTTATTTTGGGATCATAATAGCATATCCACAGTATTGTGATGAAAATTATGAGTACCTGCAAGGTTAGTCTTGACAAATATTTCACATGACCTACTAGGAGTTTCAATGATAAAAGTTTATTGAACTTTTCAATCAAAGCCTCATCCACACACTAGTCCTTGTGTAAAAACACTTTATTGGCCTTGGAAGTGGTTGAGTATCCCAGATGGTAACCACAATCTACTTTGTCTGTAGAACTAGGTTGTCAAACTACTTCAATTTATTTAGACTTGACTTATTTTATGATTTAACCCTAACCATCATACAGATTCCTTTTGATTCAATATCAGTGGAAGTATCTTCCCTTTTTTTTAAAAATTGTGGGGTTTGACTTCCTGACAGGTATTGAGCTTTAACTATCTAATTCTAGTAAAAGCTAAATATGTATTACTTTAAAAAGAAGCTTAAAGGAGTAATACATGACCTGATATTTACATGAAATCTTTACAATTAAAAGTTAAGTTAAAATTTCTTGATAAATGAATAATTAGATCTGATAAAATTTGCTAAGTCCTTTTTTGAAACAATTGTTAACTTTAGATACATCAATTACCTGAGCCTTCCTATAAACAATGGTTGCACTTAGCTTGTTTGATAAGAGATGTGTGAGCAGAGATGGAGATTTATCAAGGTTTTCCTTTTGTAGTACTAGCCTGTGAACTCTCATGTGTTTTATGTTTATACTCTTTTCTTTCGACATCAAAAGTTTTGAGATAAACACACTTTTGAGTTTTGTGATTTTTCTTCTATTCTCTTTTTAACCTTTCCATAGATGAGCAGGGTATGAAACTTGGTCATTTACAGTAATGTTTTGAGAAACTTGGTCATTTTTTCAAAATGCTTATGCTAAATTTCACATTACTTTTCATCTGGTTTTCTAAATATCAACACAATTTTGATTTTCACCTTTTAAAGGCTTCTTGTAACTTTTGTTCCATATATATAGATCTTGTTCCTAAGGTTTTGGTTCACCTCAGTCTTTTAATGACATTAGATGAATCCTTAGCAACAACTAATCATGGAATCATCACAAATTCCAACACAAACACTGAAATCATATGAAACGATACACTGTTAGTGTCATGTGGAACTTGTGTGTGTAGTAACATCTTGCTTTTTACAGAGTAGTTGATTAACCAGCGTGATTAGATTCTTACTTTGTTTTTTAACTAATACGAACACCACAGTATCAATGAAATTGAGCAAATCTTTTTATGTCAAATTGATTGTTAGATCTAATTTGACTGACCTTGCTCTGATACCAATTGTTAAGATCTGAGTTTGACTTGATTTTATTGTTTTAAACAAATTAATAATAAAAGAAGATAAAACATACAATACTTTGCAGCGGAATAAAATTTAAAACTTTGTAACACAATCAAGGAGAGATTAGCTTTCATCATACAATGTTTTCATTACTCAAAAGATTGAAAAATTACAAGTAAATACATGTATGAATCACTAACTCCCCCTCAGACCGAGCTCACACAGATTTGTTCATACAAAATGAGTGTGTGGGTCTGTGTGTGAGCTACATAGAACAGTACATGCACTGTCTATTTATAATACGAATCCCTAACCTCTGTGGCATCATTGCTGACATCACCAAGACAATGACATCTAACAACCCTAACAAACTTTAACCACTGCTAATGTTATGCTCTGTTACATTGATAAAAACACTGATTACAAGACACTAATGATGCTATCCACTGATGAGCTCAACCACTGATGAAGCTTTATCAGATGTTCTTCAAAGGGTGATCAGACTTTTACTTCCAGCAGACCTTTGACTTTATCAGTGGTTTGGTCTTCAATAGTCTTTATAAATCAACAGAGCTTAGCACTGGGCAGATATTAGAGCCATCAGATGTTAGATATATTGCCATTGAAAGGAGAAGTGAATCAAAGTACTGCTTGTCCTGGATCATTTTGTACAGACCTGTTTTGGCTTTATATCATCTGTTCTTTTGTAGGGTTCAATCCCAACAGACAGTAAGTAGAAGAGTCACTAGAGCGGTTAATTAGCAATCTACACGGTCAATAACATCACATTTGAAAGAGGTCATGGAGTGTGATAAGGAACTGTTGAAGTTAAAGGTTTTCAACATTATAATCGTACCCATGATTGAAAAAAAAACATTTTTATCGGGTTTGTTTTGATTTGGACAACACAAAAGTTGAAGTGGTCCATAGGATGCATGATAGCCTTGGGTTTTACAAGATGACGGCAGGAACAAATTTTAGATATTTAGGGTCGTCGTGTAAAGTGGTATGTATATATTTTATATTTAATGTTATATTTGTGAATAAGGATATAAGTTTATGACAATGGGTGTATGCATTGCAGAAACATTACATTGTTGAGTATTTGAAGGATGTCGGACATCCAATGGCATCACGCATGGTGAACGCAGCCATAACGAGAAAGAGGTTAGAATGGGCAACAACTGACAATTTCAATGATTACGGCGTGTTTGCTATGCGACACATGGAAATGTACAAAGGGAGTGCTGTTAGGTTTGAATGAGGTTTTAGCACACGTAATGATGTTCAGAGCATGCAATTGAAAAAATTGAGGATGAAGATAGTGATAAAATTGTTGTTATCAGATGCAAACGTATATAAAGGAAATGTTATGGAGCTCGCAAAGGAGACGATCCATGGAATGAAAGATGAAAGGGTGTAGGAGCTGTTAAATAAAGATGCTTTGAAGCAAGATGAATGCTGGGAAATGCTTAGCAGGTGGGAAAGGGATCAAAAAATATGAGGTTTTGGGTTGCAAGTTAGTAATACGTATGATGGTTAATTTTACTGGTTCAAGTTGCATGTCATGGTTTATGTTACATTTTATGATTAGGTAGCATTTTGTTTTACAGTTTATGTTTTTTTTTTGTTTAGACAGGTTGACTTGTGGATGGTTGTGATGTGGGTACTTTTAGTTTACATCCGTTGATATTTGGATTTTTATATTGGTTGCTTTGTTATGCACATGTGCATGGTGATGGTTAAAGGTTGAATATTGTTGTTCATGCATGTTATTAATTGTTAAATGAATATTTTATATAAGATGTCACAGATAGATATGATTGGTAATATTTGTTATATTATGTTGTTCGTAATTGAAATATTGGGTATGCACATGTGCATGAAGTGTTAAAACGTACAACCTTTTTTGTGGTATGTAACGTATTACCTCCGGCTGGAGATATTCATATGTAAAACATAACAAAATGTTTGTAACCGGATATGTTCATAATAGTAACCATAGTAACCATGTGGGGTCAAACAGTAAACATGTATGCACATGTGCATTTTGCTGGTTGTATATTTAATAAGCACGTATGCACACGTGCATTTTTTTATTGTTTTTGTTTCATTTAATATTAAACACACTAGGAGTGTAATAATGAATATATGAAAGACGCAATAATAGCCAATATAAAAACATAATAAACAACTTTTACGCATAAATAGTCGAATAAAAAACATAATAAAAAACTATTGAAAGTCATAAGTAGTTCATGTCAATAATAATAAGTTGCCATATATAATAGATAAATAAGAAATCACGAGTTGGGTTGGACGATTTACGACGTCTGGTTGAACGCCTAATAGCTTGCTCAGGTGCACGACTAACAGTTGATTGTTCAGGTTTATGCGGTTCTTGCATGCAGGTAGGGTCTTCAGATGCGCCATAATCAGAATAATTGTACTCATCAGTGTCATCATCAGTGTCAGTGTCATCATCGGTGTTGTCAAGATCAACATCACCAGAACCAAAATCAGGCGGGGTGGGGAGTCCACCAGCGATAGCAGCAACACGTTTAGCTGCTCGTGCAGCAAGTTTGGCAGCCTTGATTTTCTCACAGTTGCGTGAATCATGGCAGTCTTGGATGTATCATACATGGTTGGAGCAAAGGATGGAGCATTTGGGTCAGATCCTGTGATCTTTGGTTGTCCTTCTCTTGAACATAATATATATCTATGTGTGCTTATGTTCATGGTAGGATCGTCGTGATATTTTTTGTCCTTCGATGTGCCAATACGAGTAGAGAATCTGGATTTTGTAGCATACGTATTATACATAGTGACAACATCTTCCCAAAGGGTAAACGTACTGTTTATAATATAACAGGAACGTATTCAACGTCAACTTCAGTCAACTTCAGGTATCCAGTATGGGGTGCCATCGGGCGTACAATGTATAGCAGCAGTAATTGTTCCTGTTAAAATAATAAATAAATAAATAAATAATTGTCCTCATGATGCATAAGTGAATAATAAAATTATAAACAGAATGCACATGTGCATTGTCATATAATATATGATGTAATAATTCATTTTTTTACAGGATATCAATTTATAATGTAAACATAATTTATAATATGATGCATTTAACACGATGCACATGTGCATATATTGTTGATGAATCATTTTTACAACATAATATAACTGTGAACATGTCGCAAATGTGCATATCATTGAGCAAAGCACAATTTACATAAAATGGACATTGAATACCTTTAGTCTCAAACCGAATGAACTATAATTGATGGTGTTCCGTATTTGTAGTAATGTACCAGTTGAAGTAGTGTTCAGATGTAATAGCATTACCAGAGGATAATATAACATTGTATGATGTTGACATGGAATCAAGAGTCTGGATTTCAAAGCAATGAATGGTATGTCAGCTTTCAGCTGTTGTAGACACAATTTTGTGACTTTCAATTGGATCGACAGCAGCAATGGGATTGACATCAAACAGACCACCAAAATCAGCATCAGATGTATGGGGATGATATTCAGAAATTTTTAGATGAGGATCACCAGGTGCATTAGGATCAACACTGGATGGATCTGAAGACGCCATATGTCGCCGTAATCAATGTGTCGAATGCCTCCGCCGTGAAATACGTGGAAGCGACGGTCGTGGACCCGCAATGAACGACGTCACGATGCTGATTGTGGGTTGGGAACGTCTTTGTGAACTAGTGAAACCCTAAAACAGGGGAATAGTAAGATAATAATAGAAAAGAAACACACGTGTTTTTTTAATAAAGACATCATAATTACAATTTTTCCATGTGTTCACATTGGTTCTCGCAGTTCTCGCAATAAAGGGTGTAATAGTTAAATATGTCTTTTAACATTCAAAGCCATGAATCTTCATCACAAAACCTATGTTACTCACTGGCATTTTTATGCTGACATTTTATTTTCACATATGTTTCAGGAGCTAATGTTTGACTTTGAGCATGCTTCACATATGGTGGACTTCAGCCTTAGTGACTTTAAAATTTGCAAGACAATTATTGTACTTTGTTGTTTTATTTCCAAGACAATGTAAACAACTAATTTAATAATACAAAACATTATGTACCATGTGTTAGGAAACAATAGTTCTGTGACATGACTCCTTGACATTTCCGCCGCGGTTTGTTGTTTTACGCGGTCGGAGTGTTACAATGGGCCTATATTGGAATTGTTATATGTTTACTTCGTGTGGGTTCTTAAGCGGATCAAGGCAATGTCGCAAGAATGTATGATGTCGCGTGTGATTGTCACAGATTTAGAGCTAGCCCTATTTAACGTGTGTGCTAAAGTATTCCCGAACGCGTCTCGATTTTTTTACAAATCAAGTGTCCCTCAAAATCACAGGTCCTATGCGGAGGTCATCCCTGCACACCATGATAATCATTACAGAACACAAATACGGTTGCTGAGTTTGTTAGCCAAGTTGTAAAAGTGGTTGGTTATAAGGAATAAGGTACACTCCATTATGGCAACATTCAAATGAAGATAGACTGACAACTAGAGACGTCAAGATGATGTAGTGAAATCAGTGGCGGTTTTGATGGTGTGCGGGGATGACCTCCGCATAGGACCAGTGTTTTGAGGGACACGTGATTTGTAAAAAAAATCCGAGGCGCGTTCGGGAATACTTTAGCACACACGTTAATTAGGGCTATCTCTAAATCCGTGACTATCACACGCGACATCATACATTCTTGCAACATTGCCTTGATCCGCTTAAGAACCCACACGAAGTAAACATATAACAATTCCAATATAGGCCCATTGTAACACTCCGACCGCGTAAAACAACAAACCGCGGCGGAAATGTCAAGGAGTCATGTCACAGAACTATTGTTTCCTAACACATGGTACATAATGTTTTGTATTATTAAATTAGTTGTTTACATTGTCTTGGAAATAAAACAACAAAGTACAATAATTGTCTTGCAAATTTTAAAGTCACTAAGGCTGAAGTCCACCATATGTGAAGCATGCTCAAAGTCTGTGACATCCCGGGTTTTTCGGATAACTTAAACGCGACACTTGTCGAATAAAGTATATGCTAAGTATTAAACGTGTACGAGTTAATGAATACGTGATGTGTGTTTGTGTGATTGTTTTAGTTATAAATAATTATGGTAGATATGTACACGAACCGAACCGAACCGAACCGCGACACGAACCAACTTTGATTCCTTGTGACTCTAGGAATTAACCAAGTTTAGAACTCAAACCATTCTCGGCCGTGTGCAACCCAAACCGCAAACCCAAACTGAGATCAAACCTAAACCTTAAACTCTAACTACTCGGCCGCAAGATCAAACCAAACCAACCCAAGTCCTTGGCCGCGAGATCAAGCCCAAACCCAAACCGAACCAACCCAAGTTCCTCGGCCACGAATGCAAATCCAAACCGCAACCCTCATCTCTCTCTTTGCCTATATATACTAACCATGCATGCATCCATCAAAAACACAAAACCCTAAAAGGCAAAACAGCCGTCGGCAGCCAAATCCTTCATCTTCTTCGACCGTAAACTGCCTCACTCTTGTCCCATTGATCGCGAGCAGCCTTCATCTCGATCTGATCAGCCCTCGTTCATTCCATTCAACCGCAAACAGCCCTTGTTCACCTCCATTCAGTCGCGAGATCAGCCCTTGTTCACCTCTATTCGATCAACAAAACAGCCTACTCCATCATCATCCTCTCGGTTGCAAGCAATCTTTGATCACCGGTCCCTTATCGTACTCACGGTTCGTTTACCTTATCGTTAAAAGATTTGAATTTATCATATCATATTCGGAATACATGTGTTTTAACTTTGTTGTTCCCGGATTTGCATGATTGAATGAGATGAATGATTGTTTGCGGATTTGTTAATACTAGATTGCAAGTAATGTTGTTTGAAAGCTGAATATTATAGGCTGTGTTTTGTTTATAAAAAACTAGAGGTGTGAATTAGAGTTGCATGGATATGTTATAGGTATTGAATTATGATTAGAAAAACCGGTTCTTGATCGCCTAGGTTAATAATATTGACGGATTGTGCGAATTAATGGTAACAATATGCTGAAAACAGTTGCTGAGTAATAGTTACAGCCGATTTCATCTGGCTGTAACTCGGTCATTAGTTGTCGAAAAACGGATTTTCTGATGTCTAGAACATAGAGATTTGAATAAGGAATCTAATGGCGCTGGATTCATAATTTTCTGAAGTCATTTGATATTTTTAAAGGGCCAAATAAGTTCAGTAACTAAAGCTGTGAAAATCCTGAAATTTTGTTAGTCGTTTATCGAGTTGGATTTTAAAATCAGTAGGGAGTTGAGTCATGATTTTTGTACAGAAACTAGGTATGGAAATTTCCGGGCAACTCCAACTAGAATTTTGTTAATTGGACGATCAGTGATTTTTAAATAAATTCTTCCGTGGACTGCAGTCAGAAAGCGATAAATCTGACTGCAGCCTAGTGTATTAATATTTATGGTTAATTGGTAAAGATTTAGGACTTGGAAAATTTATATAAATTTCTATAGTATAAATGTCACCTACTGTAAAAATATTGGAATTTTTGGAACGTTGGAACTATTTTATAAAAATCATAGAAAAAGCTGAATTATGAGTGTTAAGCTGAAATTTGATAACTTTTGATTGTGTGCACCAAATTATGGCATGGATTGGTTTATGTTTATGATAAGTTGTTTTGATCACTAGGTTCACATGAGGATACTTGCATGCATGTTTGAGTGTTAGATATGTTGTTTGTGTGTATCACTTTGTGCGTAAATTAAGTGTAGAATTTGTATTGGTGTGTTCACACACTGACGTGAAATCAATTGGTTTGTTAGGACGCAATTAGCGATCCCATCCTTTACAACTTCTTTGCTACACTAACCGAGCAACAAAAGGTGAGTTCACGGCCCCTAACTTTATCCGGTTTTTAAACAACAGGGGGAGAAACATGTATACACTCTTCAAACTCAATCTCTTTACGTTATACGAATTTAACGTCACATAACTATTCGGTAACTAAGTTAATGTTAATGTAATGTTATGGTCACTAAGCAGCTTTATCACTTAAGTCCTCGTCAATCTCTCGGATCGTTAGTATTGGGTTTAATAGCGGGGGAGTTATAAGTAGTACTACTGGGCCCGACAAGCCCCATCCGAGCTAGTCGCGCTAGCCGACCGGGTATGGTCAACGGGTGAATAATTCGGCCTAACTTCGCCATGGTCAGTGATAGGCCTGGCAACACGGAGGCACAACAGTCAGCTTCGATCGCGAACACTTACGTGACATAACTTTAGGCTAGCTACCTATATATGTTAACATTGAACTTAATTACGAAACAACTATATTATCCCGGGTTGGGGATAATGGAAACAACAACTTATTATTCCGGGTTTGGAATAATGGAAACAACAACTATATTATCCCGGGTTGAGGATAATGGAAGCAACAACTTATTATTCCGGGTGGGAATAATGGAACCAATACGTTATCCCGGGTTAGGGATAACGGGGAAAACAAACTAAAACCGAACAAACGAATTTATGAAAACCTGTGAACTCACTCATCTTTAATGTTGACACTTGTTTCTTTACATGTTTCTCAGGACGCTAGGAGCTCTAGGTGCACGCACATGCATTGAACAAGACATCTTTTATCGAGTCTTATTTATCAATATTGTTTTGGGGTTTTTCATTTGTTTTGGCGTTTGTGTTGGCGCCCGCTTCACTACTTATTTATGCTTCCGCTCAAACTTTAAAAACTGATGCTTCTGCTAAATATTGGTAACTAATCAAGACAATATAAAATCTACGACAAATGATTTTTTGAAAACGTATTATCAAATCATATAGAGTCGTTCGACGTACTAGTGTTTCAGATTCTGGTTTGTTCATACGCCTCGCGGTAAAACTCCGCAAGTGGAAATTGAGGGTGTGACAAAGTCAATATTAGCTCCTGAAACATATGTGAAAATAAAATGTCAGCATAAAATTGCCAGTGAGTAACATAGGTTTTGTGATGAAGATTCATGCCTTCGAATGTTAAAAGACATATTTAACTATTACAAAAGTAGCCATGAACCATTATAAAAATGTTTCTTTTATGAAATCATATGAAAATCAAATGATTTAAAAGAAATGATGTATTGTTAACTTAATAGCCAAAATATGTAATGCCTTGTATAAAATATGTCATGTCCTGTATAAAATATGTCATGTATTGTATTTTGTTTGAAGAGGTTTAGGTAACGCTACGATATTAAATAAAATAAAAGCACTTATATAGGAAGTACCAGCGGCGTATCCACCATGCTTTTATCATATTACACATGTCTCGTTATTTAAATCACTTACCATAAACCAACAAATAAAATGTCTTGTTTAAACCAATGTCATGTATAAACCAATGCCATGTATAAACCAAATGTCTTGTACAAACAAATGTCTATGTATAAACCAATGTCTTGTATGGTAAACAAAAGGTCTTTGTTTAAACCATATGAAATAATGTCTTGTATAAAACATGTTTTTAATGAACAAAGGTCTTGTTTAATCAAAGGTTTTCTTTCATAAAATCACTGCTTTTATTGTGTAGATATATAAATATGGATTGTTGGCGCATACATTCAAGCCATGTCGACTGTCGGATAAACCTTTATAAGGACAAAGGTTTATCAAATGTTCATCGGATTCTGCCATTTCCTAAGGTCACTTCCAAACAAACCTAGGAAGCGGGAATGGGGTTGTCAATCCTATGGTATCATAACATACTAGCGGTTGGCGTGATCAATGTTAATGAATGTATCATTGTCATATTCCACGCACCAAAATGTCTAGTGAAATGTAAGCATGTCGTGAAAATGTTTTGAAATCATGTAAAATGTCATTGAAACCATGTACTTGGTATACTAAGTCAATATACCAAGTAAAATATCTTTGAAATAATGTACAAGATATACTAAGCCAATATACCATGTAAAATGTATTTGAAACCAAGTGATAGGTATACTAGGTCAATATACCATGTAAAATGTATTTGAAACCAAGTACTATACATACTAGGTAATTAAACCATGTATAAAGTCATGAAAAACATGAAAGCAGTGATAGGAACATATGAATCACCCAAAAACATTTGAAAACATAAAAGAGGGGACTATGTACTCACTTGGGATTGCGTAAATGTCTTGTTCAAAATGATCAAACAAAGCTCAAAGATTGAAGAGTTCAAGTGTGTCCTAATGTATCAGAATACTATGTTAGTGTGTCGAGACTTTAATCGGAATATTGGATAGAATGAAGTCTTATAAACCAAATGAGTGTTGGGACTCGTATGATATGGTTTAATAAGCTTAACATTCTGATTTGAAAAGGATCCTAAGTGCTTTTGACCCGTTATGACTCGCTAAAGTAGTTTACGCTACTTTAACGGGTTATTTGCGATTATGTGATCAGATGGTTAAATATGTCCTATGATGAGCCTTATATGCCAAGACATGTTTGATTATGTTATAACATCAGTTTAGATGTCAAAACTTTGGTTACATATGCTTAAAACCAATTTATGCCCCAAAAGGGCGTTTTAGTCATTTTAAAAACGTAGAAGCGACTCGTCATATAACTAACCAAACGTTATGACCAAAAGGTATAACCTCAGAGGGTTATTCTCCATACAACTATGGTCCTAAAAATGCGCTTGGTCGAATCCAAAGATCGACCAAACGGGTCGGATTCGAAAGTCAAAGCGGTAGTCAAACCGCTCGAATTACGACTAAGAAATAAGCACTAAACTAGAAATGACGAGTTAGACATGTTTGAAAATGTCTAATAATGTTATAAAACTGAGTTGGTGTCAAAAATTTAAGTTTTAATACCCAAAAACGTTTTCGTCATAAAATACACTTTTGCGCATTTTTGACTTTTCATTCATAAAACTTTGACTTGTCATCTCGCCTACTAAATGTGGTAATCAGAAGGTGCAATCGCAAGGGATTAATACCTTCGTGATTACGATCACGTTGCAAAGTTCAGTTGAACTTTGACTTGACAAAAATGGTCAGAACCGAAAGTCAAACATAAGTCAAACTGTTTGACTTTTAGCTCAAAATAGCTAAAATAAATTAAAGGGACTAGGAGAGAGCACTTACTTGTGTTAAAGAACACTTAAGAGCTCAGTAGGAGGTTTCCAAATGACTGGAAACAAGCTCCAATATAGTGGGAGAAAGAAATCTGAAATGAGCAAGTTGAAATAGATTAAGATCAAGGCTATTTATAGTGCATTTGATCTCACCAAATGAAGACAAGTGTTCCCTAAGGTGTCAAGGACAGATGAGTGTCACCCGAGCTGTCCAAATGTGGTAAATTGCTGGAAAAATCGTGACCTTGGAGGCCAAGGAAAGAGCAGCAAGCGGCTAGGTGCAATATGTCTGTCTGGCATATCCATACGGACCGTATGGCTATTTGTCTTACGGTCCGTAAGGCTTAGAGCTGGGCACAAGTTTTGAAATCTGGCAATTATGGCCCATGGACTTGTATAATCGCGTTTTGTCATTTTAACTCATTTTAACCTAATATTTAGGTTATATAAAGGTGTCAAGGTATGTGTAACTTGGATTTTGTCCGAAAATGTCATGGATGTCGGTTCGTTCGATCGTACGGTTACGCATTTTGTAAATAAAGTATAAAAACTTTATCGAACACGAAATGACTGAATTTGTGCAACGATTGAAATTATGCATTCTCGTAAATAAAATACAAGATTTTATTAAATACAAAATTGTTCCAGAATTGTTTCAATGACTGAAAATGTACAGATGTCACACCCATATACAAATCATTTTTTATGGTTTAGAATTTAGCTAACTTGGATTAGGTTTATTGAGCTTAATACTAATTTGATTTTAAATAATAATACCATTAATAGTAATAGTAATAGTAATAATAATAATAATAGTAAGGCAAATTGGAAATAAATAATCCTAACTTTCTCAATTTGGACGATAATAATCCCAAGTCGGTTATTAGCCGATAATAATCCGAACTGTTCAATTTTTTTTGTAAAATAGTCCGCCGTTAAAATAGCTTAACGGAGTTAAGTTTTTTTTTCGATTTACAAACCGTTGTTTTAGGGATTTTGATCAGAACGAGAATACGAATCGATTGATGTAAACCTTACCTCAAAATACTGCCCCCAACCCACGAAAATGGTGCTTCAATTCGGGTGTTTAACTTTAATTAACAAAAATCAAGCCATTTCGAGCACAATTTCGTGGTAAGTTTTACATTAATCGACTCGTATCATCGTTCTGATCAAAAACCCTAAAAAAATTGTTTGTAATTCGGAAAAAAACTTAACTCCGTTAAGTTATTTTAACGACAGACTATTTTACAAAAAAAAATTGACGAGTTCGGATTATTATCGGCTAATAACTGACTTGAGATTATTATCGGCCGAAGTTAAAAAGGTAGGATTATTTATTTCCAATTTGTCTAATAATAATAATAATAAAACATTAGGACATATTTTTCTGAGCTTGAATAAGGTCCGTGAATTCTCAGAGAAACACCTCTAAGTGGAATTAGAAACTTTTTACTATGTTTCACAAAGATATATATATATATATATATATATATATATATATATATAATATATATATATATGTAGGACAAGGATCCGTTAGGAACCACCCTTTATTGCGAGAACCAGTGTGAACACAAACAGTAATATCTAAAAAACTCCAAAAAAATACCAAATTTTTTTTTATTTTTTAATATTTTTTTTGAAAAAGTCGCTATAATTACTCAACAATAAAAAAATTCAAAAAAAATTAAGTACCAACTATCCATGCACATGTGCATTTTCGTCATTTTTTTGACAAATTCCATAATACATCACAAACATTAGACAATTGTACTTTCATTTACACTACCATGTGTAACACACTACTTTTTACGTTACCAGTATTAGCAATGCACATGTGCATCTATATTTATCAACATGAAATAAGGTGTTTTGGTATACTAATTTGAATACATTTTCTTTTTCATCTATCATACCATCCATAATACACTACCATGCACATGTGCATTTTCATCATTTCTTTGACAAATTCTGTAATACATTACAAATATTAGACAATTGTACTTTCATTTACACTACCATGTGTAATACACTACTTTTTACGTTACCAATATAAGAAATGCACATCAGCATCTATATGTATCAACATGAAATAAGGTGTTTTGGTACACTACTTTGAATACACTTTCTCTTTCATCTATCATACCATCCATAATACACTTTCATTACCTCATACCAACCATAATACAATACCATTACCTCCTACCATTTATAATACAATACCAACACCAATACCAATATTTTCACTTTATTACATGTATATCAACACCGTTTATACCATCCAATCAACATATTACATCATAAAGTGACAACTATAATGAACCTATCAACCACTAGATATAACTAACCAAAAAACATATATATGAGCCTACTTCATCATTCAAAATCACAAACTTTTTGTACCAAAACACGGTAGATAATTGTTATACATAATGATGCACATGTGCATTTAATGTAAAATTGAGTGTATTATGGATGGTATTGTAAATTAAAGTGCAATTGTCTACTAGTGATAACATATGCTGAATTTTGTCGAAGTTATGATACATATGCACATGTGCATGGATAACTGTTACTCGAAAAAAAAAAAATTTGGTAACGAAATATAACGATTTTTATTAATAAAATATTAAAAAATTCAGTGCTTTTTTGATTTTTTTAGATTTTATTTTGCAATAAAGGTGGTTCTCGCATGACCCTTATATATATATAGGGTAAGGTTCATGCGAGAACCATCTTTATTGCGAGAACCGCGAGACCCAACTTTATTGCAAAATAAAATCTAAAAAAATAAAAAAAGCACTCAAATTTTTTTTACTATTTTTTTTAAAATCGCTATATTTCTTACCCCTAAAAATTTCTTTTTTTAGTAACAGTTATCCATGCACATGTGCATATGTATCATAACTTCGACAAATTCCATAATACATTATCACTAGTAGACAATTGCACTTTAATTTACAATACCCCCGTAATACACTACTTTTTATATTACCAATATTCATAATGAACATGTGTATCATTTTGTATAACCATTATATAACGTGTTTTGGTACAAAAAGTTTGTTTTTTTGAATGTTGAAGTAGGCCCATATACATTTTTTGGTTAGTTATATCTAGTGGTTAATGGTTTGGTTATAGTTGTCACTTTATGATGTAAGATTTTGATTGGATGGTATAATAGTGGTGATATACATGTAATAAAGTGAAAATATTGGTATTGGTATTGTATTATAGATGGTAGGAGGTAATGGAAGTGTATTATGGATGATAGGAGGTAATGGAAGGGTATTATTTATGGTATGATAGATGAAAGAAAAAGTGTATTCAAAGTAGTGTACCAAAACACCTTATTTCATGTTGATACATATAGATGCACATGTGAATTTATAATATTGGTAACGTAAAAAGTAGTGTATTACAAATGGTAGTGTAAATGAAAGTACAATTGTCTAATATTTGTAACGTATCACATAATTTGTCGAATAAATGATACATATGCACATGTGCACGGTAGCATATTATGGATGAAATGATAGATGAAAGAGAAAGTGTATTCAAAGTAGTGTACCAAAACACCTTATTTCATGTTGATAAATATAGATGCACATGTGCATTTCTAATTTTTGTAACGTAAACATTAGTGTATTACACCTGGTAATGTAAATAAAAGTACAAATGTCCAATGTTTATAATATATTACGGAATTTGTCAAAGAAATGATAAAAATGCACATGTGCATGTATAACTGTTACTCAAATTTTTTGTTTTTTGAATTTTTTTTATTGACAAAATATAGCGATTTTTTCAAAAAAAAAAATTCTTTGGGTGTTTTTTTACATTTTTTTAGGTATTACTGTTTGTGTTTACACTGGTTGTCGCGGTTATCACAATAAAGGGTGGTTCCTAACGGATCATATATATATATATGTATATATATATATGTATATATATATATGTATATATATATATGTATATATATATATGTATATATATATATATATATATTGCAAGTACGTGTAGAGCACGTTACACAACCTATATTAATTTGAAATCCATTCATATATAAAATTGGGCCCTATGAGTTTTATTTTTTGAAATCCATTCAAAACATCGTGTAGAGAGACCTTCCTAAGCAAGTCTTTCTCTATATAAATTGCTCTATAAGTCCATAAAACAACACTAAATACTTAAAAAAATAAACAATCATCAACCATAGTCCATAATTTTCAATTTTAAGTTTCAAGTATTCAAGCCCTAGTTTTAATGTTGATTAGTTATACCTAATCATTTAAACAAACAAATCTATAAATAAAACAATAAAATCATTAAATAGAAGTCTAGAACAAAAAAAATCATTAAAGAAATCATAATGTCACTCTCTTACAAATATAATTATATTTCTCAGCATTGATTTTTTGTATATTCTTGCAACCTATTTTATTAATACATATTTTGTAAAATACATACATCTATTATATATAACGAGGGGATGGATCATGAGAAAACTAGTTTAAATGAAAAAACCAAAAAAGAAACATATCAAAAAAATTTTTTTATAAAAATTCGTTATATATATTATATAAAAACACTTTAAAAAACATATAATGCACATGTGCAACATATACATATAATGCACATGTGTAGTACACATATAGTGCACATGTGCAGTACAAGTTTTTTTTTTTACATAAAATGCAGCGATTTTTTATAAAAAATTGTAAAAAAAATTGTATGTTTTTTATGCTTTTTTTTTGTTTTTTTTGTTAGTTTTCTAGTTTTCTCATTTATATTTAGTTTTCTCATGATCCTCTCCCTATATAACAAAACAATTATATTACCTTAACTATACATATTAAGAGGGGAGACGTCTAAACAAAGGTATAGAAAACTCAACCAAAGTAGAAATTAACATTGTTTATGAGCAAGCATTCATAACCTAGCAAAGAAATTGATAAGTACATCACCTCAAAGGACTACATCATAATTTGAATTGAAAGATAGAAGTTTTAAATTTGGCTCTTGCTACTCACACACTCCCACCTACCACTTTGTCTATTCACACACTACCCAGTGTCGAGCTGTGGCCAAAGCGCGGTATTTTGGTTAGGTCAACCAGACAAAGACTGACGGGTCTGTTGATCTGACCAAAACGCCGAGCTTTGGCAGTGGGTGTCCGTCTTTTGTCTGGTTGATTGGACCAAAACGCGTCCAAAGCTCGGCATTTTGGTTCGGTCAACAGACCCGTCAGACACCCGTCAGTCTTTGTCTGGTTGACATAACCAAAATGCCGCGCTTTTGCCACAGCTCGACACTGGGTAGTGTGTAAATAGAGAAAGTGAGTGTGTGAATAAACATGTACTTAAATTTTTGGGATGATGAAGACTCAAAAGGAAAGGATGAGAAAGAAGATGATAAAGAAAGTGACTACTAAGATTGACAAGATCATACACAACAAGATGTTGACTAAAAGGTTTTAAAAAGGATTAGTATGGAATAAGTAGTCAGAAAGATTAGAAAATGGAATGAAACATGACAAATTGACAGAAGCCAAATTGAAAGAGAATCTAGATAAGGAAAAAGAAGATAAATGTTAGAAATAAAAGAAGCAAAAGAATTGTGTAAGCAAGAAAAGTTCAACTTGATTGATGAGCCACATACATGTCATTTCGAAAATTAGCAACTTCATACCCACCTACATGCAAGTTTAGAGTGGTAATATAACAAAATATTAAAATAGCCAAAAAAAATTTTCAAAAAAAATATAGTTTTCTTAAGAAAAGAAATACATATTTTTTCATGTTCAGGGGCTGTTTTGTCAGTCTTATATAACGTAATTTATTAAAGTATGCAAAAGTGTCACTCAAGCCCCTAAGGTGATTTTAATGTATATTAATTTTATTTTTATTTTACTTTTACAGCATAGGCAATTCTTATATAAAGTATTGAATTGTTTACTAGAATTTAGATATATATAATTATATTTACATATAAAAGGCTATATTTAATATTATTAACCAAGTTCATTTATTAAACCTATTAACTTCGATTCAGTTTAGCCAATTAAACCCATATTTCAATTAAACTCATTTACTAAACTAAACCCATTAGCCCAATATCATTTAAACTACACTTGTAAATCCAATTAAATAAAAGTAGTGAGTGGCTCAAACACCCACACAAAAAAAAAAGCTTTGATTATTGAAGGTTTTAAGTGGGACGAACAAGTAGGGCTAATGAACTAATGAATGAAATAAGGTTGGGGATCTACGGTTAAAGGCTTTAAGCAAGACAAACTCTAAACTAACTGTTTCAGGGAATTAGAGAGAGCTGCAAATTTCAAGGGGTGCAGTTATATTTTAACGGTCCATTTTTACTCCCTTAGAGTATACAGACTCTCATGAATGCTTGGTTGCGACCATAAAAACGGTATGAATGTCGACAAGTATAAATCACAGGGTATTTATATTTAGACATGAAAAATTGATGTTAGAAAAGAAAAAAAAGGAATAGTGGATTTTAATAATCCAAACTTTTAATCATTGGTCAGAAATGGTCCCAACTTAAAAAATAACCGGTGTTGGTCCTAATTTTTCGTATATTGTAAACCAATGGACTTTTACTAAAAAAAACCTTAATTTCTTTTTATCTTCTTATTCTTTTCGGCAACTTTTTCGTATAATGTAAAACAATGGACCTTTACTAAACCGAAAAAGATAAAGAGACAAAAAGAAATTAAGGTTTTTTTTTATTAAAAGTTCATTTGTTTCAATATGTGAAAAGTTGGGACCACAACAGTTATTTTTGAAGTTGAGACCGTTGCCTGCCAACGACTAAAGGTTTGAATTATTAAAATCCATTATTAAAAAAAATATATATATATTCTCACTTATGGAAATTACTTCCACAATTAATGTTTCTCCATTTTTAGTTTATATTTTTTGTAAGTTGTTACCTAATGAACATTTCTTCCCCTCTCTAAATATAATTAATAGCATTTAATATTTATTTCTTATGGAACTATGAATGTAGTTTTAGTTGGGTCCGACCACCAATAATAACATTTAATGTGTGATATAGTTTTTTCTTATGGATAACATTTAAATGTGTGATAGAGTTTTTTCTTATGGAACTATGAACGTCGTTTTAGTTGGGTCCGGCCACCACCAAATTGTGCTTGCAGAAGGCATCTGACAGGTCACAAGCTTTCTGTTACCACCAACACGTTGAATTTAGCATACATAAACTTTTACTTTAAATAAGTATTTAAAAATCGTTGCCTACTTTCAAGCTTTATAGAACGTTTTATATGTCATGAAGGAGTTTAATTGAGTTCCATCGAATAAACATAGAAAGTTATTACCTTCAACGATCACACTATACAAAATTTAGTATATAATGCCACTATGAAGGGACCGGAAATATCGTTTGCAAAAACCCTCGCCGCAAACCCAAACTGAGTCAGATTTTGGAACTGTTTATTTTTCATGACCATCTTTAGCAAACAATAAACCGGTATCAAATATTGGGACTACTGTTTTACGACCATATATTTAGCGACTGATTTACAATGGGAATATAACCATTGATTTCCGGTTGTCTTTGTCAACGTTTTATTTTCACGAACATTATACCGAATTAATAAACGTGTATCGCTCAGTATTGGGGTCCATTTTCAACATTATTATGTAACTTACTTTATCAGTCAAGTTGGAGCCCGTTGTCGCACATGGACTGTTTCGTTTGACGTATATGTTTCAATTTGTAGGTCCATCCACATTCGTGTTCTTTGTCCATCCAATTTTAGGTGCTACACACATGATTACTTTGTAAGATTAAATATATTAATTGTTTAATATTTAATCTAGTAGCCATTATAATCATTTATATTATATTGGATTAAAATATAATTAATCCTATTATATATTAGTTGGTAATTGTTGATGGAGCATATTACCCTTATTAACTAATTAGGGTTTCCTCTTGGGTGTATATATAAGGAGATAACTAGAGAGGTAAAAGGTTAGACAGTTACGCAACTCAATCACTCAATAACATCATAATTCGTTCCTCTCTCTCCCATATGAATTCTTCCCTAGAATTCGGTACTACCATCATCACTTTACACTCTAAGGAGAAACCAGATCACACTGACAAAGATGTCGAACTCCATGACTACTTCTTTGACTGGATTCTCTGCTGGCCTGTCTGCCGTCACATGCATTGTATTATTTTATTTGTTTTCCATCATGTATGAACAGAACTGATCCACATGTGGTATCAGAGCATATATTGATAAATTAGTTATGTTTAGAATCCATTATTCTGGGATTGAAATCTAGAAACATAATTTTGAAAGTCTTATAAGCAACCGGTTTCGAGTCCTTTGTAATTTCCCGAAATCATTGTTATTCATAAAAGAATGTTTAACACTTGACTCGAAATCATAATGGGTAAAACTTATTGTTCCGAAAAACCATTAAAATTCAGCTTTCGGGTTTCCAGAATTGTGTTTTAATTTTAGGGCTCATCATATGTTCCTTAGGAAAATTCAAAAATTCCTTTATGTTTTGGAATGTAATTTGGAATTGTGGGTGTTTTAATTTTTTGATCTGAAATTTATCTCTTAGAATTTCAGAAACTGTTAAAAGATAAACAGATAATAATTTTCGAAATCTTTTGATAAGTTTAGATTAGAACTAAAACAAGAAACACTATCCCGCAATCCGTAAAATTTCAAACTTTCAATTATATTTCCACTAACAGCTGTTGATGAGCAGATTTCGAGACTCGGAGGATAAGTTTCGAGAATTAGATGGTTTCGACTAAGGTTCCGACTGAGTTTCCAACTCAAAAATCTCACTAAAATTCGAGGAGAACTGAGATTGCGACTGAGATTTCGACTCGCAATCTGGTGGTTGCGACTCGAAACCTCATAATGAATTCGAAATCTCATTAAGGCATTAACCTTCATAACTTGAAACCTCGAGATTTTGACTGAGGTTGCGACTCGAAACATTAATGACTCGAAACCTCTTAACTGAGTCGAGATCTCATAACTGGTTGCGACTCGAAACCTCATAACTGAGTCAAAATCTCATAACTGAGTCGAGATCTCATAACTGAGTCGAGATCTCATAACTGGTTGCGACTCGAAATCACATAACTGAGTCGAGATCTCACTCGAGATCTAAGGTGAACTTGAAATCTCATTACTTTATTAAGTTGTTAATGAAAATTAAAATTCAACTCGGGGCTCCGCTCCAAACCCCATGCAGGGGACACGCTGTCCCCCTGCACCCCCAGCGAAGTTCGATCCGCGCTACCAGGGGGTTTGATATTAAATAAATGTTTTGTAAATACTTACTTAATCAGAATCAGATAACCTTTTTACAAAACAAATATAGCTTAACTTGAATAAGCTTCTAATGTATCACTTCTGGCCAAAGCTGATTTGATACATCTATTTATTGTTCAAGTATTAGAAAAGCTATGTTAATTGTGCATTACAAACGTGAATGTCTTATTTCTGGCCAAAGCTGATCTAATTCATTCATGTCTAGCATTATTAACAAGTGCATAACTAAGGTGATTGCCTCAATTCTGGCCAAAGATGATTTGTCACGATTACTTTGCACACATACATAGATGATTACACTTCTGGCCAAAGCTGATTTGTCTTCATTTAAGTAGAATTTTTTAACTAAGTATATTATTTTGATGTTAGTAATAGACATTATCACAGCTTCATAATTAAAATGGTCATTACATATGCCTGCCTTAGTGTAACATGCCCTTAGATCACATTAAGACTTCTTCATTTTCCACTCTCAGCACCCAATTGTGGAATTCCACCATTGACTGGTGAAAACTTTGCTGCATGGAAAGACTCTCTCATGCTTACTCTTGCTTTGCTGGACTTTGCTTACGCTTTAAGAGAGGATAAGCCTGCAGACCTCACTCCTCAGAGTAAAATTGCTGAGCAGTTGACTCAGGAAAAGTGGACTAGGTGTAACCTTATGTCTCTCATGTTCATGAAGCAGTCCATTAGCAATACAATTAGAGGAGCCATTCCTGATTCTGATGATGGTAAAACCTACTTGGCTTCTGTGGAGGAGCAGTTCAAAGGAACGTCTAAAGCACACCTAGTACTCTAATTCTCAAGCTGGTGACTACTAAGTATGACGGGAGGAGCGGCATCCGTGAACACATCATGATGATGAACGACATGGCCCATAAGCTAAAGGGATTAGACATGGCGATCAGTGATGGTTTTCTTGTTCACTTTATCATGACTTCGCTTCCTTCTTCCTATGAAGCATTCAAGATCAATTACAACACTCAGAAAGAAAAATGGACTATGAGTGAACTGATCGCCATGTGCGTGCAAGAGGAGGAGCGTATGAAGATCGATAGAACTACCGATGTTGCAAACTTTACAACCTCCAGCTCTAAGAAGAGGAAGAATAATTATCCAAGAAAGGATGTTTCTAAAGTCCAAAAGCCAAATCTTAATACAAGTGCACCTTCCAGCTCTAAGAACTCCTTAGGCAAACCACACTACAAGTTCTGTAAAAAGACAAGACATATGTAGAAGGAATGCCCTGACTTCAAGGAGTGGCTGGCTAAGAAAGGTAACGATCTTTTCATGATACTTGAGTCCTATAATATTAATGTTCCTGCTAATTCTTGGTGGTTTGATTCTGGTTCTATGGTTCATGCAACCAATTCTACTCAAGGATTCCTTACAATCCGGAGGCTGGGAAGAAACTAGGGATGAGCATTTGGTACCGGTTACCGGTACCGAACCGTACCGGGTATATTCGGTACCGGTACCGGTTCTTATTTTTCCCATTTTTTAGTACCGGTACCGGTTCGGTACCAGTATTTACGGGTAAAACACCGGTAAGTACCGGTACCGGTACCGAACCTGTGTATTCGGTACCGGTATCACTTTTCTCTGTTTTTTGTAACCGATACCGGTTCGGTACCAAACGGGTACCGAGCTCATCCCTAGAAGAAACCAAAGAACGCTTAAAGTTAGGGATGATCGATAATTAGAACTGAAGGCCATAGGAATGTTACAATTATTTATGAAAACTGGTTTATGCATTAAACTTTATGATACCTTATATGTTCCAGAGGTAACTCGGAACCTTGTATCAGGACCAAAGTTAGACATAGACGTTTTTATTGTTTCTCATGGTCATCGCAAACTCTCTATTCTCTATGATTCTGTTGTTCATGGTACTGGCATTCTGGATGGTGGTCTCTATAGATTAGAACTAGATGATGATTTTTCCAAATCTTTGTTGTTATATAATATTAATGAATCACTCATAAAGATGAAACACAATCTAGACTTAGAGACTTCATCCATGTTGTGGCATCAACGTTTAGGCCACATCTCAAGAGAACGATTAAATCGACTTGTAAAGGATGAAGTCTTACCTCCTCTCGATTTTACTGATTTTGGAACATGTGTAAAATGTCTTAAAGGTAAAATGACATTAGCAAATAAGAAAGGTGCCACTAGGAGCTCTAATTTGTTAGAACTCATTCATAACGACATCAGTGGTCCTTACCAAATCACTGGCATAATTGGACACACTTCATTTATCACTTTCATTGATGATTATTCTCGTTACATGTACTTGTATCTCATTAAGGAAAAATCTGAATCTCTAACAACTTTTAAAGATTATAAAGCTGAAGTTGAAAAGCAACTAGATCGTAAAATTAAAGTTGTAAGATCAGATAGAGGCGGTGAATATTATGGTAGACATACTAATGCGGGTCAAGCTCCTGGTCCATTTTATAAGTTTTGTAAGGGCCAAGGGATTGTAAACCAATACACCATGCTAGTACACCTCAGCAGAATGGTGTCGCTGAATGAAGAAATCGTACCCTTATGAATATGGTGCATAGTCTGTTCGCCAACACTAATTTACCATTATTTCTCTGGACTGAAACGTTAAAAGCAGTTGTTCATATACTCAATAGAGTTCCTTCTATGTCTGTCCCTAAAATTCCTTATGAACTTTGGATAGGAAGGAAACCGAGTTTTAAATATATGAAAGATGGGGCTGCATTGCTGAAGCGAAACTTTACAATCTTTTCCTAAGGAAACTTGACCCTAAAACATTTACCTGCTTCTTTATCGGGTATCCTGATAACTCAAAGGGTTATCATTTCTACCGTCCTTCCCATGTCACCCGTATTGTTGAAACCAAGTGTGATGCGTTCCTGGAGGATTTCAAGGTCAGTGGGAGCAGTACTAACCCTTACGATGGAATGCAAGAAGTACAAGACGCGCAGGGGGGGAGACTCGTCGCTTACCATTACTCCGTTTACTCCTCAACAACTACACTTGAATTTACTGCACCAACTCCAAATTCACCTCCACAATCAGAATCCATTATACCTCATAATGAATGCACATCAAACGCTCAAAACCAAGACAACGCTGAACCCGATAATCAACTCAGGAGGTCATCCAGTACCAGAAGGCCCACTAATTGGGATGATTATGTTACCTACCTGGCTGAAATGGATGTTGGAAAGCTCCATGATCCTATCTCTTATAATGAAGCCATTAGCAGTGATCAGTCTTCTAAATGGAATAAGGCAATGATTGATGAGCTTGAATCCATGAAGAAAAATGATGTTTGGGATTCGGTAGAGTTACCCAACAGTGACAAAGCCGTAGGATGTAAATGGCTATTCAAAACAAAACTAGATCCGAGATTGGTTGCAAATGGCTACACTCAGAAAGAGGGAATTGATTATCAAGAGACGTTTTCACCTGTCTCTCGTAAAGATTCATTAAGGATCGTCATGGCCCTAGTAGCTCATTTTGATTTAGAGCTGCATCAGATGGACGTCAAAACCGCTTTCCTGAAGGTCAGGGGAATCTAGTCTGTAAGTTGAAGAAATCCATTTATGAGTTAAAACAAGCATCACGTCAGTGGTACCTTAAGTTTGATGAAGGCAAAACAAAGTTTTGCAAAGAATCAAGTGGATCAATGCACCTATCTCAAGATGAGTGGGAGCAACTTTAATATACTTGTCTTTTACGTAGATGATATTCTATTGGCAAGTAATAGTTTAGACATGTTGCATTAGTCGAAGCGGTTACTCTCGCATAACTTCGACATGAAGGATCTCGGAGATGCTTCTTACGTCATTAGCATCGAAATTCACCAAGATAAACACAAAGGGATCTTAGGATTGTCTCAAAAGGCTTACATAGATCGTGTCCTTACGCGTTACAACATGCAACAGTGCAAACCCTCAGTCGCTCCAGTAGTTAAGGGAGATGTTTTCGGTTCATTCTAGTGTCCGATAACAGAGGTTGAAAAGGAGAAAATGAGCCGGATACCTTATGCGTTAGTAGTTGGGAGCATGATGTATGCTCAAGTCGGTACTCGCCCAGATATCACTTATGTTGCTGGAATGCTAGGCCTTTATCAGACTAATCCTGGCCTAGATCACTAGAAATCAGCTAAGAAAGTACTTAGATATCTGCAAGGGACGAAAGACTATAAACTGACTTATAGAAGAAGTGATCATTTAGAATGGTAGGCTATTCTAATTCTGACTTTGCAAATGCAAAGATGACAAGAAATCCACTTCGGGCTATATCTTTATGTTAGCAGGCGGACCTATCTCATGGAAGAGTCATAAGCAACAGTTAACTACAACTTCTACAATGATGGCATAATACATTGCTGTTTATAGCGCAACCTGTCATGGAATGTTGCTTAGAAATCTGATCACTAGACTCAAAATCGTTAATTCCATTTCTAGACCATTGAAGCTTTACTATGATAACTCAGTTGCCGTTAGTTTCTCGAACAATAACAGTTCGACTGGAGCTGGTTCATATCTCGATACAAAGTATCTGTCCGTACATGAACGAGTTGAGGAAAATAATCTTTGTAGTGAGTATATTAGTACTAAGAATATGCTTGCGGATCCGATGACTAAAGGTCTCCCACCTAAAGTTTTCAAAGAACATGTTTCGAATATGGGATTACTAAAGACCTTATTTAATAGCATATTGTACTTACTTTTGTTATAATTAATGCAATTTCCTCAGTTTGATTTTGTATGTCTCTAACATATGTTTTGCTGGTATAATGACATATAGACAAATATAAATACAAATTAAACGCTAAAGGGCTTACTTGCATATTTTGATCATAACTATTAGGTTTTAAATTGAGGCTGTAGTATGACTAATGGGGGTCCTGAGTCAAATGATGATTCAACGGTTGTATTTCTCTACTACGGTTCTTGATTTAAAGCTAAAATTAGTGTTACTCTTGATCAGGCTTATCTAACATTCATGATAAATGATTACTCGGCTAAGTGGGAGAATGTAAGATTAAATATATTAATTGTTTAATATTTAATCTAGTAGCCATTATAATCATATATATTATATTGGATCAAAATATAATTAATCCTATTATATATTAGTTGGTAATTGTTGAGGGACCATATTACCCTTATTAACTAATTAGGGTTCCTCTTGGGTGTATATGTAAGGAGATAACTAGAGTGGTAAAAAGTTAGACAGTTACACAACTCAATCACTCAATAACATCATAATTCGTTCCTCCCTCCCATACGAATTCTGCCCTAGAATTCGGTACTACCATCATCACTTTACACTCGAAGGAGGAACCAGATCATACTGACAAAGATGTCGAACTCCATGACTACTTCTCTGACTGGCCTGTCTGCCATCACAGGTATTACTTTATTTGTTTTCCATCATGTATGAATAGAACTGATCAACATATTTATCTACTATATCGAGAAAGGTTTTTATGACTTGAAAGAAAAAAAAACAAATATAGCCAAAAGGGTACATAATTTTACAAAAACAAAGAATTTGGCTTTTTTCCTTCTTGTAGTAGTACTGTATTATTTTATCAACAACATAAAGGTGGTCTGGTTGACAGGTTGAAAATTATGATTCGAACATGATTAAGGAGTTGGCAAGTTTATTTTTTAGTACAATACAAACACGGCTTGTTTGTTTAGATCAAACTTGTCGATTTAAAACTCGACCCGTTTAGTAAAACATGTAGTCGAATCGACTAATTTGGTATATTTTTTACGTTTATAGGGGTGCATATATCTTTCAGCTTTACAAATATGATACTTTTTTGTCATTTATGTTATCTTCTACTATAAACATTAATGATAATGCCAAAACAGATATATTTCTAGATTTTTGATTTCATTTAAATGAAGAAACACCAAGTTTGAACCGTATGGTTTATCTTTATGGGGAAGGTTTCGTCAAGAACGTTAATCCTTAATCTTTCGTCAAGACGACCATTTTGTATCAAGAATTTGGCAATCATTTCAAAAGGCCTTTTGATCTCGTTTGAATAGAAGCACGGCCTTTCAACCATGAACCGATGCCCAAAGTGAATAGACCATCCAAACCTTAGAAGATATGTTTCGCGCTTGTGTTGCCTTAATGGAATTATCATACAATAATAGAACACTAGTATTCAAGCCGCTCCGTTCGAAGCTCTATATGGAAGAAAATGCCGATCACCGCTATGTTGCGTGGAAGCTAGTGATAAACAGTTAATTGGTCTAGAGTTAGTCCAAGAGACTATTGATAAAATCTTCCAAATCCGAGATCGCATTAAGCCCGCTCGAGACAGACAAAAGAGCTATGTAGACAAATGACGTAAACCATTATCCTTCGAGGTTAGAGACAAAGTTTTGTTGAAAGTCTTGCCCTGGAAGGGTGTTGCTAGGTTTGGAAAGCGTGAAAAGTTAAACCCATGATACATAGGACCATTTGAAATTCTGGCGAAGGTTGCTACCGTTGCTTATAAGCTGAAATTGCAAGAAGAACTCTGCAGCGTACATGACACATTCCATGTGTCGAATCTCAAGAAGAATCCAACACAGGAAATGGTTATCATCCATGCGGATGAAATACAAATCGATGACAAACTCCAATTCACCTAAGAACCTACTGAGGTTATGGACTGGAAAGTCCAACAGACTTCGAGAAGTCGTGTTAAACTAGTCAAAGTTCGTTGGAACTCACGAGACGGACCCGGGTATACATGGGAACGTGAAGACTAAATCAAGGCAAATACCTCTACCTGTTTGAGAAGACACCTACAAAGGATAACTCAACGTGAATTTCGGGATGACACTCTTTTTTAAAAGGGGGCGTATGGGAGTATGTGACAAACGACAAGATAATCGGTAATTCCGTACAACTTAATCACTGTTTGGATATACAATTACATGCATTAGACTTAATTTTGATATAATTGAGTCTTATAAGTCTAGCAATCCCAGGATATACATTAACATTGTATATCACATCATCGTATTCGCCACGTCGCGATACGATACAAACTATGTCAGAAAACATTGGTAGACAACGCGAACACACTACTCATGCCAAGAGAGTTCCGGTACTCCCTAAAACGACAAATATAAGACATGAATTCATCTCTGACATTATTTATATACAAACACTAGGTAGGAAAAAATAAGTGTATATAATATAACTTTATGGAAAAATGCATAAACACTAACCGATCCGATGAACAAACTTACCAATTTCCGTAAATCAGTTAACAATTCTAGAACTAAGGAAGCATTATATGATCATTAAATCATGTTAATGATCACATACAATATCAAGAATATTACATGTATCACAAGGGTGCAAAAAGGAATATTAACATGTACATTATACACTACTTAGACAAGTCTAAACACTACTTAGACAAGTTCCATAATGAGACTAACATCATTTTCAACATCTAGACACTACTTAGACAAGTCTACTAAACTAGTTAACATGATTTAACACCCTAAACACTACTTAACATCCTAAACATCCTAATTATAACCTAGCAACATAAATATCCAACATTTGAATTCCAACACATGGTAAAGAATTAAACAATTGCAAACACCAAGCCTACCCCCCCCAAGTGTTCGGTCATGGTGAAGGTCCACATGCCCTCACCTTGTGTTGATGATGTTGATAAGGAAGCTTGGCCTTGTGAAGATATAGTTAACCAAATAGTCTTGAAAGATAAATAAACAACATCACCTTATCCATCACTTTTACACCTTATCAACACACACACAAACCTCTCTCTTTCTTCTTAAAATTTTTACCAAGACACCTCTCTGACACCCTTCCATCTTCAACAATCTTCAAGTGTTTTCAAGTGTTTATCCATGGGTTCCAAGATTACATGAAGTGAAGTGTGAAGATCATCTAGGGGCTTATCTTGGAGTTTATCATCATTTTCTTCTTCAACTAGATATCTTCCCTAGCCACTTGTGCTTCTAGTAAGTTCATCTTACATATTTTAAGCTTCTTATCATGTATAGAATTCAAAAGCACAAGTTAATCATCTTGAAGCTCATCTTAAAAGTACAAGAAAACCCTAAAACAAAAAACATAAACTAACTTATATAAATAGTCTTATGTTTTTTATGTGTTGATTCTAGATGTGGATGAAGATGTGAAGATGATGATCTTGCAAATGTAGTTAAAAGGTAGATCTAAACAATTATATGTTTAGATCTAGCAAGATCCATAAACAAGAAGTGTCCGGAACTTGAATAGAGTCCTCAATCATTTTTGAAAAAACTATAAAGTTTATGTTGGATCTGAAAACTGATGTTTATGGTTTTGATCTTGAGAAGGTAAATAATCTAGCTTAACATAAACTTGTTAAACATATGGATAAACATGAGAAAAGAATGGTTATCTTGAAATAACTAGTGATTTACATGAAAAGTTCATGAACTTGTTGTTGAAAATATATATATATATATATTATATATATATATATATATATATATATATATATATACAACGTACAAGAGCCCTTATCGTACGAGTGTACGATAAGTGAATTCGCATGTTGTAAAAAACGCTTTGCAGAATCGCATGTTGGTACAACATGCAATGAAATAACATGGCCTTACTAATTTCACATGAGAAGATGAATTCGCATGGGTGAATTGGGACTTTGCACCAGATTGTACGGTTGAGATTATTGCGTACATTTTTAGGATAAGAGCCATGTACAATAACCAGCCTCTATATAGAAAAAGTATAACGTACAAGAGCCCTTATCGTACGAGTGTACGATAAGTGAATTCGCATGTTGTAAAAAAGCGCTTTGCAAAATCGCATGTTGGTACAACATGCAATGAAATCGCATAACCTTACTAATTTTGCATGAGAAGATAAATTCGCATGGGTGAAATGGGACTTCGCACCAGAGCCATTGTACAATAACCAGCCCCCCCCTCTCTCTCTCTCTATATGTATATATATATATATATATATATATATATATATATGTATATATATATGTATGTATGATCTTGTTGTTGATGATGATTTTGATGAGTTAAAAATTGTTTTTTAATATGTTATTAAACATGGAAAAGTCCATATTTTAAGGAAATTATGTCAAAATTTTCAAAAAATATAATCATGATTAAGGTATGTGTAATTAACTAAGGTTTTTCTAGGACTTAATCATGATTATACAAGGTTTTGATGAAAAATACTAAGTTAAATTATAAGTGCTTTCATAAACTAATATGGTCTTATAATATATATATATATATATATATATATATATATATATATATATATATATATGCAGGATGGAAATATATATATTTACCAAACCATACAAGTGTGAATATATATCTAAGTGTTATGTTTATTTATTACTAGATGTAGGGATACATGAATTAAATAAATAACAATACCAGAATATACTTACAATAATACATAAGAAATTATGACAAGTATATATCTATATAAAGATATATGAATATATATGTACCTACAAAAATACTTGGACAAAGATATATATATATATATATATATATATATATATATATATATATATATATATATATATATATATATATATATATATATATATATATATTTACCTTGACACTTATATCGACGATCGGACGAATGGAAAAATATGTTAATATATATATATATAGGGTAGGGTTCATGCGAGAACCAATGTGAACACAAAAGTAACCCACTACATCACCATCCAAAACCTAAAAAAACCTACCCCCGAAAAAAAAAATAAACTAACCTCCCCCCACCCAAGCTAAATGCTAAAAAACTAAACCATAAAGATAAACCCTTCAGAAACCTAAAAATACCTAACCCCCACCCCCAACCCCACCCCAAGCTAAATGCTGAAAACTAAACCATAAAGCTAAACCCCCCAAAAAACCTAAAAAATCTAAAAAACATAAGAAAAAAACTGTTAACATTTTTTTTTTTGAAAAAAACTGTTAACATTTTTTTTTTTGAAAAAAACACTGGTTTTCATCGGCAGCAGCAAAAAAAACATTGGTGACGACGTTTTTTCAAAAAAAATGTTAAAAAAGTTTGTTTGTTTTCTAGATGTTTTTAGGTATTTTCGTTGTGTTCACATTGGTTCGCAATAAAGGGTGGTTCCTAACGGGGATCATTCTCATATATTTATCGACAAGTCACTAAAAAATATATATATTCTTCAAGAATAAGAAACATATATATATCATGAGCCGATCTTAAAATACATTATTTTTCGATAAATATATTTTACAAGAAAATAATTCCGGAAAACCATAAGTAACTATGTGTGGAGATACACCAAGAAATACAAGAATACAAGTATACATGTACGTATAAATACATACTTTATAACACACTTAGTAAGATACAAGAATTCAAGTATTATAGATGTATCTACATATATGTATAAATACGAAACAAATATGTAATCCTAAAGGTATTCACATAAGTATACACCCATAAGTATACGTATAAATATAACAAGTACACAAGTTGAGGAATATACTACAAAAGAACACAAGGCATGATTATATATTGGGATAAATATATAGGGATTATGACCACAAGACATCTTGTGACACACGAAGACATGTTGAGGGCTAGGGCCCGGACATTACATGAATAATGTACAAACAATCATGCGAGACACGAGGACATACAAGGTCTAGGCTCGTTCAAACATGACAAGAGTACACATATATATACACTAATAACTTAATGGATAATCAACATTGAAATATTTTGGTGAAACTTGTGCATTTTGGGATTTGTAAACAATACACTTAACTTGCTAGGGGATTTGATTCTATATTTGGCAATTGCATTATAGGTTTCTTTTAATCATATAGCATGTTTACTTTATCGAACACCTCGTGCTTCCACTACGAGCGGGTGTGACAGATTGGTATTAGAGCTTCTATTGTAGTGAACCAACATTCCTTCTCAAGTCTAGTCTACAATCACTGGGATCCTTTCATGAACACAATTTTACAAGAATAAAAAGTTTTCATTGCATTACATTACACAAGGTCCACTATGAGTTCATTTCTTAATAACAAGCAAGGGCATTATACAGTTGGGTCTATAACGAATAGACGTGATACAATAAGTTAGTCTACACAAGACAAGTAGGATAACTTACAATGAATAAGTTGCCAGGTCACGATGCCTTCTTTAGTAGATTCCGGTAGCATTATCAATGAGGACTTGGACCAGATGGTGATAGTATCGGACGATGAGCCCGAGGTAGAGATCATACCGGACGCCAACCCTAGTTGGATACTAGCAATGACTCTGATCTGGAGGAGGATCTGGACTACGTTTCGGACGACATGGTGCATGACATGAGCCAGGATGAGGCTCATGTGGATGACAAAGTGGTGGATGGTGTGCTTGCTTTGGGCGATCAACTAGTCCTTGGAGTTGTAGTGATTGATCTTGCGGATGGAGACCTTATGTTGGACGTACCACCACTTGCTGTCCTACAACATTTTATTGAGATTTCTATTGATGAGGACGAGAGTCCGATCTTTCACGTAACCATCTTGATGACGATTTAGGTGACGGTGAGGTCTTCGATGTGGCGATTCTGGAGATTCCATCACCGGTTGTTTCTTTCATAGACATCGCCCTTAGGGCCGTTGGCCTTAGTTCATATCCCTCGGATAGTTCCTCTACCACCGTCCTAGTTACCCCCACCTAATCCTACTCCTTCTCATACCCCCACTACCCTTGAGGGTGACTCGACCCACTCCTGCATGGCCTCGATTGGCCGACTCTATAGGAGGGACCCCATACGGATACAAATTGATCTCTCTAGTTTCCCTCCTCCATCCAATCACCACGCTCACCACTACGACCCACTAGCGGCCATACCATCTCACCCACCACCACCACCTATTCCATCCACTGAACCCTGGTCATCCCGACCTCCACCACCCCTCATGCCTACGTCCGACCCCTATCTCATGCCTACGTCCGACCCCTATCATTTGTCCCATTACGCATCACCATCGGTTGACGACCGATACTTGTCAATGGAGCTCCAGATCTAGATCCTCTGTAGTTGGGTTTGGGATCTCGAGAGACAGTTGGATGCTATGCCACCACCACCACCATCATCACCATCACCACCACCACCACCACCATCGTCATCACCACCATCCCACCATCACCACCACACTACTCCCCGTTTCCTCACTCATCACTCCCGTATAAGGAGCGGTTCCGCTTGCTTGAGCGGCATGCCACCATGGCCGCTAGGTGTATCTTCGAGCTTGAGGAGGAATTCACACCTCCGTATCCTGATTTTCATGCCCTCACCCCCACCCCCTCCTGCTCCATAGGTAGCATGTGGATATTTGGTACGGGAAAAAGATACCCGTTTTTGTGCGTGAAGACCACACATAAATCTTTGAAGGCAACTTGAAGACCAAGATAACTCAATGTGAAGGAAGATTTTACCCTTTTGTGTATTGTTAAACTTGTATGACCGGGGTAATGTAGCCCCGAGTCCTTTTTGTTCTTTCGCAAAAAACGATGTAACAAGTTGTCATGATATATAAAAACTTGGTATTTTCTTTATGCCGCATTGTTATTTATCTATTATGCCTGTCTTGTTGCTATGGATGAGTTGATTTGTAAGCATGATGGTGCATTATCTATTATATATATTTAGTTGACAATATTTATTATTAAATATATGTCTAATCCCTTTCGGTATGTTACCTATACTAGAAGCAACATGGCATCCAAAAGAAGGACAAATCGCAGAAATCCACCAAACCCGTTACCCACGACTGAGGCAGAGTTGAACATACTGCTCGAAGAAAGGATATCACAAGCACTAGTCCAATATGAGGCAAACCATATCGAGCACAGCGGCAACTCGTACGGTTTAGGCGGCCCAGGACCGAGAGGCTCTTTTGGAGGAAACATTACCAGCGATAATACTTAGTTGTTTTTATGATAACTTAAAAAATTCTTTCAATAATCTATTCATGCGTATAATATATGTTCATTCATAATCTGTGTGTAAAAAATTTTAGGTGCACGTACAAGTAGTTTCTAGATTGCAAGCCACTAAACTACGATGGCACCATCGGTGCTTTGGCTTTCCTAAGATGGACGAAAAAGACGGATTCTATTATCCGTATGAGCAAGTGTTCCCCTGACCAAAGAGTCTTGTATTCTACCGGTCTTTTCGTCGACGAAGCACTTACTTGGTGGAACGTACAAGTACAAACTCCTAGTGATGAAGTAGCCTATGCCATGACATGGGAAGAGCTAAAGGAGTTCATGTCCCCTATTTCAATTACATTTTCATGTTTCCAAAACTAGGGGAAATACAGGTTACTAATGGTATGATAAGCTAGGGAATGAAATAACCATAGATCATGTGTGCATAGGTTAGAATACACAGGTAGCTATTAATCACATATACAGACCGAGGAACAAAAGTGGTAGATCTATTAAGTTTTGGCGAGCTCCACCCCTGGTCCGTGAGACCCCGTTGAAGTGCTTTTGTCTCCCAAGTCGAGGGGAATCGACAATACATCATCTAGGTTTGGTAGCTTCGTATGTCGGCACACATATTAATTTCCTTGCAAAAATTGATGATCAACAAATTTCGTAGATGCTTTACATCCGGGTTTTCAATACAAGCATCTTCAAATGTTTTAAATTTTCATTTGATACTAAACAAAACAAATGAATTCACCAACTTTTGTTGACTTTTTAGCTTACATGTATTTCAGGGAAGTAAGTTCACGCATGGATACAATAACTGGGAAACCAAGAAAAATGCCTCTTTGCGGAGATATAGTGGGCAAAACCTTGATTCATGAAAAACTATTTTGTTGAAATATTTTTGTGAAACTTGTACATTTTAGGATTTGTAAATAATACACTTAACTTGCGACGTGGTTTAATTCTATATTTAGCAATTGCATTCTTGGTTTGTTTTAATCATGTAACATGTTTATTTTATCGAATGCAATGAGAACCAATCTAAGTTCACACCTCACGCTTCCACTACGAGCGGGTGTGACAACCGAGAATCGCTATAACAACGGAAGGAGAAAACCCAAAAAATAAAGTCGTGTTATGCGCAAAGGGATACCAACACATGTTTTTTATCGATCAAATCCATAAAAACGTATGTGGGTACCAATTCTGATAAATCTGATACCGATCTCGATGTCGTTCGATTCGTCACGGTACCAGTAGTATGGTACCAACTTACGATACAATAAAATACTATATTTTGAATACAACTTTGTTTTAAAAAAAAGTATGTTGGAGTGTAAAAGAAAAGCACATCGTCATGTTCATTTTTTTAAAGTCTAACGGACACAATTTATTTGAAAGATATGAATTTATAAAAATATTATTTAGGTTCAAAGTAGTTATACTAGAAGGTGTGAAAGTAAAACTTGTAAGAAAAACCAGAGGAGATGTCATGCATAGTAGTATCAAATAAGGTGCAAAAATATTAGTGACGGATTATCAGTCACTAATATAAGTCATATAAAAATCAGTCGTCAAATAACATCCGCAACTATATTCAATACCTATGTACTATACAAAAGGCATTTAAGTCTTTAGTTATTTTCTATACAAAAGGCATTGTTTGTACTAATTTTCAGTCTTTTGTATATTTACTCGAAATGGTAAAATATGTGTCAATTATTGGAGACTAAATGGTAAGATTTGTGAGACTTATTTTAGCCCTCAATATTTTCCTTAAAATGATAGAATTTGTGCTAAATATATAGAGACTTAAAATCACTCCTTGTTATTTTCATATATTAATGTGTGATATACAGATGTTAATGACTTGGTTATAAAGACCGTAATCATTTATCTATGACGTACATTTCTAGTACGCTATAGTTATCATCAAGTGCCAATATATTAAGGGTCCATATATACCAACACCCGACCACCTATTTGTACGCCCCAACACGACTTGTATTGGCCAATACGACACATATTACATTTTGAAATTTCCAATGCCAGACCCATGTCAATCAGTCAACCCCATGGTTGCAAAAGTAGCTAGGCGCTCCCTAGTCGGATTTGAGAGTACTCAGGATTACCCGAGAAGTACTCGGCCTAGGCGGAGATTACTCGGGGAGTAAATAGCCTAGGCGAACAATACTCGGGCCTCGGCCCCGAGTACTCGGAGCCTAGGCGGGACTTTTATAACCATGGTCAACCTATGTGCCACATATATCCATATATGTGGCATAAAGAAGTCAAACAATTCGCCACATAGTATGGAGATTGGCAATCACGATGCATCGACTGGACGATACTTGCAGGGCTTGGGGGATGAGGAGAGATACGGAGACAACAACAGACATGACACACCATGGGATTGCTTGTTCGATATGTCGGTCCAGCCGTCAATCCAGAGCTGGTTGGCGAGTTTGTCTCGTCGTTCACATCCTGCTCTAGGCTAGATGATCGACGACAGGATGACAACCTGACCATCCGCCTCCTCCGGAGGTTTATTTTTCGTAGGATCGGGCAGATGCATGAATGACACTTGCATCATTCCCCTGAGAGGTTACCCCAATTTATATTGAGGAGCTCAAAACCATGGATAGAGTCACGCTACTCGAATTTTGGATGGTGGTTGCCAACACTCCCTTGGTTGAGTCTAAACCTAGGGTCACAATTATTATAGACCCCCTTTACAAGTATCTCCACAAGTTTATTGCCATGTCCATCTCACTGTGTGAGAGGAGCCAGGATTGGTGCCCGAGTATTGATCTGTATTTCATGTACTATGTACTTTAAAGAGGCCATGCGCCTTAGTGACCTTTTTGGCGCAGTTATTTGAGTCAGCACAATAACCATAAAAGTGGGGGTTGTTGTATGACGATGCATACATCATAGTTCTTGCGCTCTCCTTGGGGTAATTCCCGAATAACGACACCTAGTTGTTCTTGGCAGTCATGCAAGAGAAGTTAGATGCGAGCACGATGCCTGGTATGCACATTGTGCACAAGTTCCCTAGAAATGGCCTTCGATTTCACATGACGGATCACCAGATTTTAATGTCGCAGCCGTTGTTGGGGGTCATCCTGATTGTGCTTCCGGGGATTGAAGACGCGGAGGGCCACATCGCTGCCTGATCATGATATACAGCGGCAACCGCCCCCCACCACGGCCACCAATATCTGCATCACGTTTCTCTTGATGTAGGGCTGCCTCCTGCAACACTGGCCTTCTTCCACGAGATTACTCGATAAATCTTCTGGATTGAGAAGTTGATGTGGTGGGTGGTTGATAAGAGTAGGGCGGACGGTCTCGATATTCAAGCAGTACCGAATCTTGGTCCGACAGGTCACGATCCACCGGCATAGACGTGGTCCTTCTCTGTATTTTTGTATCTTATATTCAGTTGTATTTTTTTTATTATGTATGTACAAACTCATGTTATATATATGTGTACAGTTTTTGTTGTTTATATATATAATACAAAAAGGTTTTGAAATATCTATAATATGGAAATGATAAACTTTCTACGCATTTACTTTTATAAAAAAACCTTTATAAATCTTGTTAAATGACAAATGTTGCACAAAAATAGCGAGTAAAAAATAAAATAAAATTCTATACGCCTTTTATTGGTCTATACGAGTCATATAGTACCACAAATACCTCAATCCGATTAAGTTTTAAAGAAAATATTTCATGGGTCGCTTATGGACTCCCCATATTAACCTATAGGTGACGTATAGGACCAACCACCAAACCATAATTGAATGTTACTTAGCTTTTGGGGTTGTGTAAATAGATTTACCCAATATCAAAGTTAGTTGATGAGAAAAAAAAAAAAACCATGTAATATGATTTAATTTAATTTAAGTTTCTTTTTTGAGGGTAGTGTAAATACCAAATTTTAAAGTTCAGTCCGCTAGAAAACAAGTCGGGGTATCCTCACCAATTAAGTTGCTCCCTACTTGTTTTACTGGTGGAGTGACTTGGGTTATCCAATGAAGATCCAAGTTCAATTTTCATTAGTGTTACTTTGGTGGTTATGAGCTATGATGGTTACAAACCCACTGACCAAGGTTCGATCCTAAGCCGCACCTCGGTTTTAATCCGGCTGTTACTTCAGCGAGGCAACTCGTGTGGAGGCAGTACGGTTTCCGAGGGAACGCCGTAACCAAGTCTGACCAACTCAGCGCGGATCCGGTCAAGACAACATAAGTCTGGGCAGATCTTGTCTAGGGCCGCAAGTTACGTGGTGTGACATCGCTCTTAAAAATGAAAGTCACCCTTTTTAAAAAAAAAACTTGTTTTACTTTTCGTTCATTTCTTGTTTATGTTGTGTTTTCATTATATATAATAATTATAGGTAGGTGAGATCAAAAGGATATTAACAGAATAGAGGGTATACAACTATAGATAGAATAGTTAAAAAATTAATCGGCCTACGACCTTTCCTTAGATTGTAATTGTTGTGAGGCATAAGTTACATGTAAGATGTAAATCAATTTTTTGTTTCAAAATATATGTATCATAATTTAGAGATGAAGAGCAAAATATTTTTTTCTCTACTAGCCCATTTTGTCATGTGCTTTAGGTGTTTTAGGCACCTAAAAAGTTTGAGCCGGCCTGCATTGCTTGGTCGTAAGACTAACTTCTTTTAAATTAGGTCTACTTGATAAATAACAATTACTAGTTAAAATACTAGTCGCGTGTTCGGATAACAAGTTTTCGGCCATTTGATCAATGTGTGGATGTAATTTCATATGTGCTATGTACCTACACGCGTTCTGAAAAATATTAGCACATTTTCCACACATTGCTAAAATGAAGTCAAGGAATGGCCTGTCTCTCTATACATGCCACATCTCATGTTTCATAGTACTACATCAACCACGTTCAACTAAAAAGAAATAAAGGAATGGCTTCGCAAGCTTATATTACTTCACTATTCTCACATAAAGTTCTCTATCCACGACCGTTGATGATTATACCACCATTCAAAGGCTCTAAAAGTTGCAGGTCTATCTTTTCGTCAGTTCAGCCTTGTCCAAACACCATGACTGCCACAGAGGAATTAATAGGTACGTTTGTCCGCTCTAACAATAGCCTTTTGGAAGTATTAGTCCGACCACCAATTTGTGTTTGCTCAAGCATCTTCCTGGCCACAAGCTTTCTTTAATCATGAGATCCTAATAGACACGTAAAGCAATAACTCATGTATGGTGGATAAAACAACATTCAAAATACGTCATAGCAACATCTATAAAATTTTCCTAATATCCTTACCTTTTTACATTACGTCTACACTCTATTCACGCCAATGAAGCATCAAATGTTCCTTATGGAAAATTTTTCTTGATTGTTAGATTTCTTGTCTCCCTTGTCGATGACCGACACTATGTCATATTCTGGAGACAGAAATTCTCTCGTCCTGGATCCTTCTGGAATGATGGTACGTTTTTTTTTCTTTTTCTTTTCTAAATAATTGATAGGTAATTCCACCACATGTTGATGTTAACAATAGAATAGAAGAGCTCAAAGAGTGTACTAGAAGAGCTTTAATGAATACTTCAGATTCCACAATGACTTTAAAGCTAATTGACACGGTCCAAAGACTGGGAGTCGGGTACTATTATGAAGAAGAAATTAGAAAAATATTAAAAGAACTTACACATGTGTTGCCCTAAAATGATTTATATACAGTGGCTCTACATTTTCGCCTTCAACGACACTATGGTCTCCATACCAATCCTGAAGGTACTTTTCATTACAACGTAGTTTATATTGAACACAAATGATATGATTGCCAAGTATAAGACTGGGATAATTTATACGCTGAAAGCAGAAGTTTTCCATAAAAGTTGGAAAAACATATGTCTGTATCCAAAGTTAACAAGGGCATTACTACAAGTTTTCTGAAAGTTATCTTTGGTGGTTAATTAAAGCAGAAGTTTTCCATATTTTCATGGATGAAAATGGTGAATTAAACAAGTCGTCAAGTGAAGACATAGAAGGGGTATTAAGTTTGTATGAAGCTTCATACTTAGGTTCAAGTGGAGAAGATTTTCTATCACATGCGAAAGAAATTACTAGAAGTCACCTAGACAGATCAGTTTCACAATTAAGCCCCAAACTTCATAAAAAAGTTGTTGAAGTTTTAAAGCTTCCGAGGCACAAGAGAATGGAAAGAATAGAAGCAAGAAGGTATATTAAAGATTATGGTAATGAAGATTATCACAGCCCATTTGTATTAGAGTTTGCAAAGTATGATTACAATAAGGTCCAATCAGTCTTCCAAAGGGAACTGGTTGAGGTAAACAGGTAAAAGACTGGTTTTTTCTTTTTCTTTTTTACTTCTTATTATGTTTCATCAGATAAGTTAGTTATTTGATTAATGATTTTGACTGTAGGTGGTGGGAACTTTTGGGTCTATCCAGTAAGTTGGGTTTTGTCCGAGATCGACATGTTGAGTGTTTTGTGTGGACAGTGGGGCTTTTACCAGAACCAAGTTTCTCAGGTAGTAGGATTGAGTTAGCTAAAACCATCGCCATCATGTTGGTTATCGATGATATATATGAAACTTATGGCTCCTATGATGATCATGTACTCTTTACCGAAGCAATTCAAAGGTACGATTATCTTTATTTACGTTACTTAAGTGTTATACTAAATTAAAACTTACATTTATTTCGACAGATGGGACTTGGATGAGATGGAACAACTTCCAGAGTACATGAAAATATGCTACCAAGCATTGTATAATACAAACAATGAGATTTATGACAAAGTTAAAAAAGAACGAGGTTTGAGCGTCCAACCATTTCTACGCAAGACGGTAATATTTTAAATTTATTCACTATTTCATGTTGATATAATGAAGATGTTATGAATGTGTTCTTTTTTTAGTTGGTGCGAATTTAGGATAAAAGCTTAAGTTTCATTTAAATGTAGGAAGCCTAGACAAAATCTGTATCCAAATGTAACAAATCAAATGTTTTCCAAAATTTAATGGATGCAAATGGTGAAAATGTTTGATTGTGTGTTCTTTAAATTCTAGTGGATTGACATGGCGGAAGCTTAAATGGTGGAAGCCGAATGGGTGAAAAGAGGTAGAATACCAACGCTTAAAGACTACATAAAGAATGGGGTTACAACGTCTGGGACATATATGGCATTGGTACATCTTTTCTTTCTCATATCCGATGGGCTTACAATAGAAAATATGCGTCATCTTTTTGATCCATACCCTAAATTTTTCACTATGGCCGGAACCATTCTTCGTCTATGGGATGACCTGGGGACTATTAAGGTATTATTGATTGATACAAACAATATGTGTTTTAACTAAGGCATATTAGAATTATCAAGGTTTGGTTTATATTAAAGGTTTCAATGTGTTAATTTGTAGGAGGAACAGGAACGAGGAGATATGTTATCAAGCATACATTTACTCATGAAAGAGAAAAACTTAACATGTGATGGAGGAAAGAAATATTACAGATGATATATGTGTTATGGAACGATCTGAATGTCGAGCTACTAACCCCAGATGTGGTGCTTTTTCCGATGATAAAAGTAGCGCTAAATATCTCAAGAACTTCTCAAGTTGTTTATCAACATAATGATGATAGCTATTTATTAAGTGTAAAAGATCATGTACAATCTTTGTTCTATGAACCTGTTGATATCTAGTTTAGGTTTTCTTATTGAGTTGGAAGATTTGAGTTTAAGTTAGGGATAGATTTGGTTTGAGTTGTTTTCTCTATTTGCTAGGAATTAGAGTTTCATTAGGTTTAGGTTTGTTGGTCTATATAAGGATCGATGCTTATGTAATGGGGTAGATCAATTTCCGGTTTTATAAATAAACAAATGAGTGGATCAAGTTTGGTCAAAATCATGTTTCTCTTATGTTCTTATTCATTGATGTGATCCAGTTACCATCAATTGGTATTAGAGCGAGGTGTGACCTTTTTATATCGCCTATAAATTATCAGGTGTGGACGGTAAGGTTAGAATGATCATGATGCAAAAGGGTTTTGGAAGTCTGTCGAACCCTGAACTGGGGATGTTGTAGATTCAAAGAAGGCAAAGAGAGAAATTGTTTTCTTATTTTAAGTAATACCCGAATATCTCATGTTGATTGCAACTGGCGGGTCGCACTACGGCCAAACATTAATGAGATGTGTTGAAGACAAGGTTTCCTAGGGTGGATCCGATGAGAACAACTAAATTTCAAACGTTGAGGAGGGAGTTCGAAAGCCCTTAGATGAAGGAGGGTCATTTTGCTGACACAATTGCATGAAAACTAAGTGGTTTTTTGTCAAAGGCGAAGCGTCTTGGAACCACTATCTAAGAGGGACAACTAGTAAGAAAATTGTTGGGTTCAAGGCCTAGATTGTTCCTTCAAATCGTAGCAACAGTTGAGAGTGTTTTGAGTTGGATAATATGAAATATGATGAAGTTGTTGGCAAATTGAAGGCCTATGAAGAACGTTTGAAGCAATATGATCAAGGTTGAGGTCCCCACATGCTCAGATGATATTTTTAAGGTATGATGAGGAATAAAAGGGATATGACTTCTTTTGTGAGCACTGTGGTAGAGGAGGATGTTCGAACCGTGAAGATCAAGAACGTGCCTATGGTAGAGGTAGTAAGACTGATCAAGGAAGGGACAATCAAGGTCAAAGGGAATAACATAAAAGTGGCATATGGTGTAATCAAGTGTAACGAGCCTGGGCATTATGTGGAGTGTCCGAAGGGGAATCAAAAGGAACACATAGCAAAATTGATCCATGATTATGATATAATGTTGTTGTGAAGATTGTTGTGAACAAACAAGATCAGGGGGTGATTGTTATACTAATCTTGTCATAGTTTAATAGTTAGAAGGTGCTAAATGTGCTCTATAATTGTTTTTTTTTTCAAAATTGAGTTTTCTAATTGAGTCGACATATCTAAGTTAAAGTTTGGGATATATTTGGTTTGATTTGTTTTCTCTATTTATTAGGAATTAGAGTGTGATTAGGTTTAGGCTAATATATAGCTTTATACAAAGGTTTGATGCTTATGTAAAAGGGTAGAATAACTTCCCTATTCTTCTAAATTAAGAAAAGAATCAATCAAGTTTGACCAAAATTGTGTTTCGTTTTTTGTTCAACATGTTCATCAAGCTGATCTAGTTACCATTAATTTATACTAGCAAGATGTTAGCCTCCAACCCTTTTGAAAAGATTATTATAAATCAATTCTTTCTCTCTTGTTCTTCTATTTTTCTCTCTATGGAAAAACTTACCTTTAAAAGAATATTCTTGAAAAGGATAGAGGAGTTCAAGTATCCATATTGAGTTTGGAAACAATGTTATTTACCATCATTTATACATGTTTTGATACATAATTATCCCCATATTTGACATCTTTGGGTGCATTTTCACATGATTAGACACTTAATAGTTTCCTTTGTGAAATTGTAGTGACAGTTGGGATCTTTGTGATAAATAAGTAGAAAACAAACTAAGATAATCTTCCAAGCATGGCCATGCATGCTCGTGCTCCCAGATATAGCCACCGGATCAAGAATCCAGGTGAAGCATGCACGTGCCGACATCAGTTGATCATGCATACATGCACGCATGTGCCAATAAAATAATCTAAAAATAGGTACAAGTATCGAGGGGGACAGAAGGATGTGCCACAACCGTGTCTCATCAAGCACGATCGTGCTCGACTAGTTTCTTGCACTATAAATAGGGGCCCCTCTCCCCCATTTCAAATCATGGAAGAACACTTGCAACGCACCAAAAATAGAGAAACATAGGTACAAGTATCGAGGGGGACAAAAGGATGTGCCACAACCGTGTCTCATAAAGCACGATCGTGCTCGACTAGTTTCTTGCACTATAAATAGTGGTCCCCTCTCCCCATTTCAAATCATGGAAGAACACTTGCAACCCACCAAAAAATAGTCAAGTGAGGAACCCTAGTGGTTCCAGTCCCGCTCATACTCCATTCTACCACCTATCAAAGGTATACTTAGGCCCAATGTTGTAAAAGTCAGATTCCAAGGCCGAGTACTCGGCGACTACTCGGTACTCGGAACCTTACCTTGGAGAGTTACTACTCGGAATACTCGGCCAACTACTCGGAATACTCGGTCAAATACTTGGTGGGAACCTTGGAATACTCAACGACTACTCGGATTACCCGGTCAAATACTCGGCCTACTCGGCGACTACTCATGATTATGCTAATTTTGACATGAGTTATTCTAATTTTGACATGACTAATGATAGTTTTGACATGAATTATGCTTATTTCAACACATAAAATATCCAATAATTAATTCCTTTGTATTTAACATGTCCGAGTACTCCAAGTACTCCCAACTCCTCACTGGGCTGACTAGGGAGCCTAACGACTTCAGCAACACTCATTAGGCCAAGGAAAATATTTTGTAAAACCACACTTTGTCTTTGTTATCTGATTTGCAACACATAACGTGCTGTGTGCAAAGTGTATTTGTGAAATTCAGACCATGTTTTAAAAGATGACTTGTTTGTTTAGCTCTTAATGAGGCTTTTAATGGTTCAGACCTCTTACTCTCTTACTACTTCAGTACTTAATGGTAAGATTGTTTGTTTCGAGAGTAGATGTTTGAATGGTTCAGACATTTGCCTCTAAATGGTTACGCATTATACTGAGTCTGAATGGTTAAGACCTCTAATCTGAATTGGCCAGACATTTTCTTCTAAACGATTAAGCATTATACTGGCTCTTACTGGTTCAACACTTAATGGTTCAGACTGTTTTTTTCACGAGCCGATGTTTGAATGGTTCAGACATTTGCCTCTGAATGGTTAAGCATTATACTGAGCCTAAATGGTTAGGACCTCTAATCCGAATTGGTCAGACATTTGCTTCTGAACGATTGCTCTTACTGGTTTAACACTTAACAATTCAGAAGTTGCCAAACGGCCTGATGCAGGCCCAAGTGAGGAAGACCGGGCCATGACATTATTGGAGGCCTATGATTGGGCTACAAAGGGGGCTTCACTAAAATGACTCTAACTTGGGCTACGGGGTCCGTTTTGGGCATGCGACCAGGCGAAACGATCGTGAGAGCGAGGCCCATCTTTTGGCAAACCGCCGGGTCATCGTTCGGGCCTAAAAAGGCTTATTTCTATGAGTTATTTATCACTTTGTGTTTTTTTATACTTTTCGTGGACTTTTGTTTTGTTCTAGTTTTTGGCCCAAGTGTGTTTTAGGCCTACTTTCGAATTTCGGTTTCTATTTATATGTTGTTAAAGCTAATGAAAAGACCAGACTTGAATTTTGAGATAATCAGTTTTGTCACTTCAAATTCTTGTCCTTTGGGTTGAATTTTGGGGGTTTGGGAAAGATCAACATGGGTATTCGCAGAATCAACGTGTTCGTTCTTTGTTATCTAATCTTCCACTACATCACGACCTTTAAGTGAACTACACACAAATGGAAAGTAAACTGGTCACGACGTAGTAAAACTGGTAAGACAAAATATCTAACCTAGGACACTATGGCAAACTCTCAATACTGAACCTTTATTGACTCTTAGCCTATTTTAATTATAATTTTTGGGATTTTTTATGGTTCAACTACTACACTAACGAAAACTAACAACACAATAAACTGAAACTAGACAACAAAGGTGACTAGAAACGAGATTTAATCAATGAAAATAAGAACCAACCAGGTAATGAATCCTTAAGAACATGTAATGACCTCTAACCTGACAATTGATCAATTTCCAGTTGGTTAAATCTAATAGTGATTAAGAATCTAGGAATGTGACCCACACTCTCAAGCTCCTAAACACCGAACTATTAAGTTCAGTCAGAACACATGAATGAAGTGCTAAGATGGACTCGATTCTCTCTAGAGATATCGAATCTCATAACTATCGGATACACTAAATCAGTTTGCCAACAATCTTGTAAGTGTGAAGCTAGCTCAAAGATGATAAACTGAATATACAGAAATAACCAGACACGCATAAACAAAAGAAGTCCATGCTAACGAGTGTCCAAACAATCAACAACGCCTATAACAAACCTAGCAGCCTCAAGAATCAGTTTGCTAAGAAAGGTTGCACACTTCATCTAATTTTTTTAACTAATTAGTTAACTTGAATTATATCTAATCTCAAGATCCAGACCGAAAACCTAACGATTAACTTGTTGGAAATCTTGGGTATTCGTTTTAATTTATAAAATCCAATTCTATATTAAATAGTAATAATAACACTTTATTGTTATCTAGACGCGGAAGTGTGATAAAACACAAATACATATAAACTTATCCCACCAGCGATCCAGTTATAGTTTCTCAGATATATAATTATATAAACACAACTATAGCATGTTGAGGGTTATATCTTGACAAAAACATAAGACTCTCGAATAATGGATGCAACGGACGACTCCACTATTAAGCTGGATCATAATCTCCAAGAACACCATGAGATTCCATACACAAAGATGGATAGGATGTGAATCATCAATATGTGAGACGGCGGGTAGTCGAAGGCGGTGGCGGCAACATAGGGAGGCGGCGGAGGTGGCTGGCTTGGTGACATTGGTCGGTGGCGTCGCAAAGGAGGAGAGAGGGGAGGTGGGTAGTATTTTTCTTGATCTCTCTTGTTTTGCATCTTTTGTGATTGTGATGTAATTAGTGTTTTAGGTTAAGGTTCTATTAAAAGAACCTATAATTACACATTAGCATATTAACATTTAACTTTCCCTACAAGTAATTGATCCTTGACTTGTTACTTATTACTGGTCTACCCTTTGACCTTGTTTTTTCTATAAACTTATAAAAATAAATATGTTTAATTATTATCTAATAAAAACTAATCATCTTTTCTGTCGAATAATTATTATTCACTGCTAAATTAAAACCACTAGTCAAATGCTTTGACTTTATTTCATTTAAATAAATAACCCTTTTAATTTTTTTTTTGTAATTTATGGTATTTAAAATTAAATATTATTCTTTGTTCGTCATCTAGAGTATTACTATTTGGACCGTACCTCAATAGCAACATTAAATAATCGATAATTGGACACCTGAATCCAACAGTCTCCCACTTGGACTATTTTCGATTATATCATTTTAACGAGATAGAGTTGGACGATAACCTGGATCGCGCTGCCCCTTTAAAGGTATGACATATTACATTCATCAACTATTAATCAAGTAACTCTTTTCATAATCAGGTATATAGTCGTGGTAACCTTTTCGACATATCCTTGTATAGAACACTTATTGAACATGTGACATGGATCTAAATTCAATCTCATATATTGTTCAATTATTCTTGTACTCGTCTCTAATTCAAAATGGTCGACAAACTACCTATGGTTTGAATATTTCCATACAATCATACAAGTTTAAGTCTATGAGGGTGTCAGAATGTTCAACTTCCTAAAGCATTAAGAAGCACATAATTCCTTTGGCATCATACAACTCTTACTAGCTTTAGTTTTATTCCCAATCAAATATCCTTATTACTACCCTTTCATGATGCAACAGTTAATAATATATAGAACAAACTTATACTAATTTTAGTTCGAGTATGATTCTCAGATCTAAGTATAAAATATCAAACCTTTTCAAAACTTCTAATGACACTGATCCATAAAGATAGTCTAGAAGCAAGTTACGTCCCATATCATTCTCCAATGAAAATCTGTGAATCTTGATCCTCAACACCTTGAGCTTTCATCCCATAAACAACAAAACATTCACAATAGTCTTAACACAAATTGATTCCCATGAATTTGACCAACTAGTACATTTAGAGTACTATACTCATGGATGCTTAAATGTGAAAATATTCGAACATAGGAGCATTTTTTAAAATTTCCTTTAACTATTAAATCTAAAGAAATTCCTAATGTAGCCTTACCATTCGTACAAAAAAAATCAAATACCAAACTATAGAGCAAAATACACCTAGCAACATTGGCCTCAAAAATATGCATAGTGTATCTCTACGAGGATACAATCAATGGATTTAATAAAATTAATCTACTCAATTTTGAGTTCTCAAGATGTTATCCAAAATATCTCTTTATTTGGAAGCATTGGCTTCAAGCCTCATGTGACACAAAATCTATGTTGTCACATAACGTCTTGATTGGTCACCATACCCTTGGTGTCTCTCTTAATGTCATAAATGAACCTTTCATTTCACTATTATGTATTAAATGAATTTTTCATTATCCATTTAATTTATTGAACAACACTTTCGATACTGTCTATTTCCTACATAGATCATATCTTTTCTGTTTTGACTTATTTCAAGAAATTAGATTTACAATAAAATGTTGATGTGATTCCTAAGCTTAGGATTTCTTTCTTTACTTGTCTAAACTAATTATCCATAATGACTTCATATATCTTAGAAATTGTACCATCAACAATTTCACGTATCATAAATGCTACACCATTCACTACAGATCTTTATCTGCACATTTGACAATGGTTTAGTATATATCTTGTGTTTTGTATGTTGGAACAAAACTAGAAACAAAATAGAACCCATTCTATTTTCTCTTTTCTCTTTCGAGTGAGTATTCTGATTTATGAAATCAGATTGTTCTACGTACTCAGATGATGATCCTCTCCATGCATCATTCATTAGAGTCACTAAACGACCCTTTTACAATATATATACTTTGTTAATGATAGTAGACTACTTGCTACTTATCAGTCATAGCCTATACTTTCATTAGGAAAATTTTTTTCTTAATGATTAGCTTAATATCCTGAAATACCATACAACTCCCACATCCCTTTACATTATCTATGGCACTGTTGTCTCGAAGACAAACTTGCTTGTTTTTAACCAAGCATAGATATCTTGTTCTAAATTGTTTGTATAAAACCACATATGAGTTCATCTTAGAGATTCATATTCATCTAATTCTCAGAAGTGAGATTATTCAAGTTTGGACTTGGCTATCCATGTGGTTCACATTTCAATATCCATAAATATAAACATATAAGACATTCTCAATATCCAATAAAATTCATCAAAGTTTATACTTGATAACGTTGTTATTGGATATCTTGTATCAAAATTGTTTCTAAGAAAAACTTCTCAAGTCAATATTCAACAACTTCTTGTCGATCAATTTGTGATATCAGTTTAGGCAAAAGTCCTTTTTAGATCCTGTTTAATCATCACTTTGGAATCTCATTCACAATTAGGTTGATTCGACCATTTAAGAGTTCTAAAAAAACACATTGTCTTTTGAAGTTTTCATTCTTAAAGAGATCAGTTCGGTTTTAGAATCTCAAGTCTTTAAGATAGGACAATTATTGTATACCTATTATACAATGTTCCTTAAGATCCATGTCTATGCAACTTGGAGCTTGATAATAATTTTCTTAATATTAAAGTAGGAACTCTTCTTGTACTCGATTGCATCTTTCATCATTACTTGAAGTCTCATCCAATGTACTCCAGTTTTTCTTTCAAATCCACTTCTATAGTGCTTTAAAAAACTATTATGGTATTTGCTTAAATATTTGATTAAGGTTTTTACCCTTTGATCCAATAAAACCACCTTTGTCAATCCACTGAGCTGTTCTGTATTAATCTTAGAAGAATCTAACTTCTATGTTTTAGCTTCATAAGAAAAACACGATTAATTGTCAAATTTGTCTCACTTGTCTTGAAAGACTCAATGCATCACTATGCACTTACCCCTTCCTTTTACAAGTTGATTCATAATAATTATTTAGTTGATTTATTACTTAAACATGACTCACATATCCTTGTAGATTCCCTAAAGAAAACAATTTTTATATAAAATTTTGAATCCTCTTTATGTGATTTACTAAGTGCAGGATCCAGTGTTTTTAGACAGATGTTTGTAAAAAATACTAATTCAGTAGAAATTCCAATAGCATAATTCCGGAATGGTTGGCCCGATTTTATTAGCCTCCTTTTCAAACCAAAAGAGCATACATCAATAAATACTGGGAGAGGGCACATCTCTATCTAGCTTATTCGCACAGTAACACACACACAAAATGTACCAACAAATTCCTCCTTCTACGTTGCTATCGAATATTGAGCTTGAAATATGAGAGCCATGTTTTAATATTTTGCAACTTCAATCCATTATTTTTTTGTTAATGTCGTAGGACGCGTCAACGAATTCCCCCTCGATTGATGCTTTGGGTTTACATTTGATTCAATGAATTCCCCCTAAACTTATGCTTCAGGTCTTTATCTGCATGAACATTTATCAACTTGGAATTAATCAATGTAGTTTTTCCATTTCAACGTTAACCACATCCACTTTCGGTTTTAACACACTCCTTGCTCGATCCCCCCGATCTTCAAAAACCTAACCGACAATTGATAGAAACTTCGAATACCAAACTGATCAATTTCAAATCAGCGAATACACTCGAAAACTTGAAATCATGTTTTGTTTGATCAACTTTATGCTTTACCAACTTCAATGACTGATCAATATAAATAGTAATCTACCACAATCAACAGATCTTCATCGGATCAGAAATTATCTAATAACACACCATGATCTTTAAGAATATAAACAAACGTTCTTCGAAGATCAATTATGTAGTCATCCCCTTTAGTCACGAGAGCAAATATATAATCTTCTTTGTTTGTCCCGGCAACAACTTAATCTTCAAACATCATTATTCCCTGATGGTTAGCCAGAAAATAACTCATTTGCTTGGAAATTAAAAATGTTGTAGAGCTATGGTGTATCTAATATCTTGAAAGCTCTCTGATATTTGACGGTTCAACAAAGACCACAAATATTTCCTGCATACCGGCCTGTACGAAGACAAAGACTTCCATTTGATCACGAACTAAAGAATCCAAGATACTGTGCATCATCAAACAATTTTGAGCCAGAATCGACGAAGTTGCATATCTTATGTCAATTTCTATCTGGATATCCAAAAATGCTCTGAATTTTATGACATGAAATTTTTATTTCCCCGCATTATTGGCAAATTTTGACCCATGTAAACTCATCTCTGAATTACCAATAATTTCCAACTCATATTTGGAAATTCTAGAATCTATTATCTCTAAACTTAACTTTGAGGAATATTTTGACATTTTGCTCCACAAAGTCAGTTTTTCAATTGATACCAAATTTTTCTTTTTGTCCCACAAATGTCATTTCAACAAATGATAATCGTTATGTATAGGTTTCCATGACTACCCCACAAAATCTTTTTCCCGAACCAAAAAAAAACATTCTATCACAAAATTTATTTGGACACTCATCTCATCACCAGGAGAAAAAAAAAGTTTTTTTTACTCCTGTGTGCGCATGACTTCCCCCTAAGCATATGACTCCTGCGCGGCGGATGACTCTTATGTTTATGCTCCTGCACCCGTTCGAGTCCTGAGCTCCAAGTGGTGCCCACGTAAGACTCAGACTCGTGCGCTCCATCAAGCTGATTTCAATTTTATTATCCCAAATATTTATTTCTTCGAATTTGATCATGAAACCACCACATACATGTGCTAAAATCAATTCTGATTAGCATATCTTCAGTTTTACATTTTATTCATGAATTGATTTTCAATTTTGATTTTTAGTCTAAAACACATAAATCATGAGCGTAGGTGATTCAGTCAACCGTTAGACCGATTGAATCGGTACCATATGTAACAACTTGAAAATTCTTTGTTATCTTTTCATTTGTCTTTCTGATGTATCTATCTTACGTATCCCGAGATTCGGTTTATAATAAAGTTTATGTTAATTAATTTTGGTGTTGTACGTTATTATCGCATCTAATCGCTTATTAAGTCGCATCGCTAATCACAGTTAATTATGTGGTTTTATGTTATTTATGTGTTATGTGTGTTTGTGGTTATGATTACAATCGCTATCGCATCACTCTCACACACTCGAATTGCTAAATTGCACTATTGTATTAATTAAAACGCTTAACACTTCACTTAAAACGCTTAATATAAATAACTATACGAATCGAACCGCCAAACGAACACTTAACGCGAAATAAACGAAGAAAACCCAACAATTGGGTCAAGTTCGCCCGAACTTGGTAACCCCAAGTTCGGCCGAACTTGACTTACCACCAAAACTCTCCAAGTTACCCCAAGTCCGCTGGAACTTGCACCCCAAAGGGTCAAGTTCGGCTGAACTTCGCGAATATCCTGTGAAATCCTCACAAGTTCACGCGAACTTGCATGTTTCCATGCAAGTTCGGCCGAACTTGACTCCACCAGCTAACCTTTTTTCCTTCACCTATAAATACCCAGCTCCATTCTCTCATTTGAACTTGCTGCAACTTCACCCAGAGCTCTCAAACCCGAAACCCTTTGTTTTCTAAGTAAGAATCAACCCGATTTCAACTACAATGATGTTCAACAATGTTTTGCAACGCTTTACAACGATTTTACACAAGGCATTGCCTTCGTTTTCATCAAATCTCTTCTGTTTATGAAAATCTTCATCTTTTTCCATCAAACTTCTGTTTTCACTCAGATCTATACTAGATCTGAGCAAAACCTTGATTTTTACACCATTTTCGGACTATTGACGTATGTTTCGTTCACTTTTGAGTGGAACGAGGCGTTGTTGAAGCTAGATCTCTGATCCAGAAGCACAAGGACGTAATCGTCACTTTACACAAGCTGGACTAACTCGTACAAGCCTTCAAGTTCGTCCGGATTAGCCCTAGTTTCTGTAAAATGGCTAAGTTCGCTCCAAAAAGACCTCTCCAGCCTAAGTTTTACTCAGTGGCTTAAGGTTGGAGGGATGAGCACTTGATTTCCTCAGCAAACGACGCGAAAACACAAGATTTTGGACCCGAAAACCTCAAGTTCGCTCAAGAATCACCATCACCCAGGTCAAGTTCGACCGAACTTGTACCCAAATGGGTCAAGTTCGACCGAACTTGAGTCTATTTCATCAAATCCCTTGCAATTTCGCACGAACTTGTCTAGTTTCTTAGGAAACTATACAAGTTCGCCTGAACTTGTCTTTCTAGTAAGGTTTTCTCACAAGTTCGCCCGAACTTGTCAAATTTCCTAAAGACACTTGCGAAGTTCGACCGAACTTGACTCCAAATCACTCAGAACCTTGCAAGTTCGCTCGAACTTATATGTTTACATACAAGTTTGGCCAAACTTGGCTACTGCTCAACCAAAACTTAACCGTTCAGCAAATCGGAAGACTGATGCACTTCTGTTCGTTTGCAGGCTGATCCGGCGCTCACCACAACTTTTCTCAGATCTCTAATCCTACCTAAAACGCACCTACAGTGAGTATACTTGACCCGTTTTCGCTTTAATGCACTATTTGGGTGTTACATACATTCCTCTATCAAAATCACTTCACAACTCTAACTGTTTATCACACATGAATAATCTGATTATGTATGCTCTATACGTGATACTAGAAACATGTGACTAGGACTTATTTTTGTTAACTTGCCTCCTAAGCTAGGATGGTACTATAGTGTGGCTAACACCTGACGGGGTCTAGTTAGGATGGACGCGCAAGCCTTCTCACGGTAGTTAGCATGAGAAATAAGCATATGTTTATCTGTGTGATTTGTTTTGGTGTATCATGATATGTAATTAGACTATTTCGCGAACGGTTTCTCTATTATGCTAGTATTACAAAACTCGTTTGCTCACCTTTACTTAATTGTATTGACTTGTATTTTAACGTATGTAACAGGTTGAGGATCTTTAGCTTGGATGCCTTAGATGTTGCGTGCTTAGATTAGTTTGTTTTGTTTAGTTTGTTTTAAACAGTTTGTAATAAAATCTAGGGGATATCGGACCAGGTTATATGTTTAAGGGATTATTTGGAATTGTAATGGTTGTTTGAGGATTTTATGAGTTTAATAGTATGGGATATTAAATGTTGATTATTGTCTTTAAAATGATCGTTATGGAAATCTCTTGATCAATCTGATTCGCCTAGTGCCACTACCCCGATGATTCCGCCATCGGTTGGGGTGTGACAGTTTGGGATCAGAGCAGCCCATAACCTTAGGATAATACATGATTCGACCTAGTAACATGTTTAAGTACCCGGTTGACCTATCTTTGACGTAAATGTTAAACTACTAGCCATAAATGCTTAAATGTCCCATTCCTAAGGCTAACACAATATACACGCTTGGAAACACTCGTATCACACAAAATGAGTGATCAAGTCGAGATTAGGTGTGAAAACCGAGAACTCTCGATGAGATCATTCACTCCGCGCAATCTCTATCGCACGAGATACCTTCATTGAGTTAGGAGTGATATCCAAACCTCGACGAAAATCTCCATTTCTATCTAGTTGAACGCTCGATATGATCGGTGCGCGTAGCCACAACTAGGAACGACGTTGCTAAGTTAGGGGTGAAACCCGCATCTTAGTAACAAATTCCGCCTTTCGATTTTAAATATTACCAAAGTCTCGATTATTTCGATGGTTTGGAACACGTAGTAACCGGAAGGATAATGCTGTTAGCCGCTTGCGGTGAGAGCATTTATCTATTAGGCCAAAGCGTGGGTCCGAATGCAAAGGGTAGTCGAACCACTTTAGGTAGTCAACGTCTCAAAACCCCGGACATTCCCAATTGATTTAAGCCTATATCGTCGATTTACGCATCATCGAGTTTATTATTATTTATGTGTTTAAATTTTGAGAATTTTCGCTATTTCGATTTCTCGCTTTATTTCTCGTATTATCGATTTCTTGATTTATCGCTTTACGCTCCATGAAACGCATTCACAACTCGCACAACTCTCGAAATCTGAAATGCTAATTAATGCACCAACCAAACTAAAACACTCATCTCTCTTACACGCATGGCCTAATGCGCAATGTTACTCGCATTATATATCGCTTATACCTCGATATTATATCGCATCTCGAACGCGCTATGCTTTACTTATAAAAAGGTGAATACGTGCAAAGTATATGCTTACGTGAAATACGTGCTTATGTGCTTAGGTGCTTACGTGTTTACGTGCCAACGTGTTTATGTGATTTTGTGCCTTGTTAGGAAACATAACTCTATTATAATCGAATCTCATCTAATCTAAATCCTTCGTGTAGATGTCTTCAATGGGATCCACACCCGAAGGAATCTCCAGCGCAGCAACACCGACAAGCGTATCGCTACAATGGTAGCCAAGGAAATAGCTAAAGTCATCCCGCAAATCGTCTCGGAAATTCATGCTGTGAGCAGTAACTCATCGGTCGACTCGAAATCCGAAAACCCCAAGCCGCGATTCAGTTTCAAAAATTTCAAGGCTTGTGCACCTCTCGCCTTCACGGGCAACGATGGACCGACAACTATGTTCCATTGGTTTGACGCCATTGAGGTCACCTTTAGGCAAGTGGATGCCCCGATGACCATTGCACGGTGAACGCTACCGGGTCTTCCAGTCCCATGCTCTCGACTGTTGGACCGCCAAAAGGAATAGGCGCGGTAATGATGAGGCCTATAATCTATTTTGGGAGGAACTCAAGGAAGTGATGAAGGAGTTCTTTCCTCCGCACGAGATACAAAAGCTCGAGAATGAGTTTTGGGGTATAAAACAAGATGGTCCCGACAATGCTGGATTCACTGCTCGATTCAAGATTTTGAGCATCATCTGTCCCAGCCAAGTTGATACTACTGAGAAAGCTATCAACAAGTATAACCGTGGTCTACCCGAATGTGTTGTGATTTTGTAAAAGTTGCTCGTACTACGACCATCGAGGAAACCTACATGCTCGCCGCTGAGATGAATGATCAGCGAGTTCAAGATGGTTATTTCAAGAACCATGCGAAAGTTGCCAATCAAGTTGTTACCGAACCAACTGCAGCTATCGAACCACCCAGTGACCCGAATGGAAAGCGTTAGGGACGCAAAAGAGGAAACCCCAACAAGAACTATGCCGCTGCTACACCGCTCAACTCTCAGCCTTATCAGGCTCCTGCTCAGGACGCACCCCCAGCTAAACATGCGTACACCAGTCCTCACCCACTGTGCCCTAAGTGCACATATCATCACGTGGTGGGTGGAAACTGCCATTTTTGCACAAACTGCAATATCTACGGTCACTTTACTGTTAGTTGCCGTACCGACCCTCACCAAGCAGCTCCTCAACCTCCAGCACTGCCAGCTCCTCAGCGTACTCCCTAGAACAACCAGCAGCCCCAAAAGCACGTGTGTGTTATGTGGTGGTGATCCGAACCACTTTGCAAATGTCTGCCCAAACCGTACCGTGAAGCAAGAGCCGCAGCTACAGCAGCCCCAGTAGCAGCCACCACCGCAGCCTCAGCAACAACAACAAGCTGCCCCGTGGAAGGGCTTTCAACCTGAATCACCGCCAGGCTCAGAATGACAACAATGTTGTCAATGGTACGTTCCTTGTTAATGGTAGTTATGCTTCATGTTTATTTGATACTGGTGCCGATAATTGTTTGGTATCGTTAGAATTCGAAAAGGTTTTAAAATGTAAGCGCGCTAAACTCCTAAAGACTTTCGATGTGGAAGTCGCCACCGGAAGAACCGTTACAGTTAATTCCGTCCTACGTGGTTGCAATCTCGATCTCAACAACCATGTCTTCTCGATCAATCTCATACCTATGCAGTTAGGTAGCTTCGATATCATAGTCGGTATGGATTTTCTTCGTGAAAACCATGCTGAAATTGTATGCTTCGATAAAATGATTTGCTTCCCTCTCCCTAATGGTGATCGACTTCATGTTTATGGTGAAACTCCCTCAAAGAAGTTGATGCTTTTGTCATGTACCCGAGCACACAAATGCTTGCAAAAGCGATGTGTTGCCTTCCTCACTCATATCGTGAACCCGGAGAAAGAAAAGAAGACTTATAAAGATGTTCCCGTTGTTTGTGAATTTCCTAAAGTCTTTCCCGATGATTTACATGGTTTACCCCCTACCCGAGATGTTGAATTCCGTATCGATTTAGTTCCCGGTGCTACTCCAGTTGCTTAAGCTCCCTATCGTCTCGCACCATCCAAAATTCGCGAGCTATCAAGCCAACTTTAAGAGCTTCTTGATAAAGGTTTCATACGCCCGAGTACTTCGCCATGGGGCGCACCCGTCCTTTTTGTGAAAAAGAAGGATGGATCGTTCCGAATGTGCATCGATTATCGTGTACTTAACAAACTCACAATAAAGAACCGCTATCCTCTTCCTCGAATCGATGACTTATTTGATCAGCTTCAATATGCTACTTGCTTTTCTAAGATCGATCTTCGTTCTGGTTATCATCAGTTACGCGTGTTGGAGGAAGATATTCTGAAAACCGCCTTTCGTACTCGTTATGGCCATTTCGAATTCGTGGTCATGCCTTTTGGTCTTACCAATGCACCCGCGGTCTTCATGATTTGATGAACCGTGTGTGTAAAGCTTTTCTAGACCGTTTCGTCATTGTGTTTTCGATGACATCCTTATCTATTCGAAGTTTTGAGACGAACACGCGAGCCATCTCTGTTTAGTCCTCGAACTTCTTCAAGGAAATCACCTTTATGCTAAGTTCTCTAAATGTGAATTCTGGCTCAAAGAAGTCCAATTTCTCGGCCACATCGTTAATAGTTAAGGAATTCACGTCGACCCTGCAAAGATTGAAGCCGTTAAGAGTTGGATTACACCAAAGAATGCTTCCGATATCCGTTCATTTCTTGGATTGGCGGGTTACTACCGTCGATTCATCACCGACTTCTCGAAAATCGTCGTTCCGCTTACCGCTTTAATCCATAAAGACAACTTTTGTTTCGGATTCCAAGCAAGAGGAAGCTTTTCAAACGCTCAAGCGTATGCTATGCAACGCTCCTATCCTCGCCCTTCTCGACGGAAACTACGATTTCGTTGTTTACTGCAATGCCTCTAATCTTGGTATTGGTTGTGTTCTCATGCAACGAGACAAAGTTATCGCGTATGCCTCTCGACAACTCAAGATCCACAAGAAGAATTACACAACCCACGATCTCGAACTCGGTGCAGTTGTTTTTGCATTGAAGATATGGCGACACTACCTTTACGGCACTAAGTGTACGGTCTTCACCGACCATAAGGCTTACAACATATCTTCAATCAAAAGGAACTGAATATGCGCCAACGCAGATGGGTTGAACTTCTCAACGTTTACGATTGTGAGATACGCTACCATCCCGGCAAAGCAAACGTCGTTGCCGATGCTCTAAGTCGACGAAGCTATGTATATAGTGTTCGTGACTCTCAAGCTTTGAATGATCTCGAATCATGATTCGCTCCACTCAATTCGCTTGCTTTAACGAGAATACTTTGGAGGAAGAAATGAAATGTGGTGCCGAAACTCAACTCGTCGTCAAACCTAACGGTATCTACTATTATCTCGATCGCATTTGGATTCCCAGCCGTGATAATCTTTGAAATCTGGTAATGACCGAAGCTCATAAATCTCGATATTCCATTCACCCTGGTGCCGAAAAGATGTACCAGGAACTTCGTCCTAAGTATTGGTGGCCGGGCATGAAAAAGGATATTGTCGTCTACGTTTCGAAGTGCTTAACCTGCTCGAAGGTTAAAGCCGAGCATCAAAGGCCCTCAGGCTTACTCGAACAACCCGAAATGCCGGTGTGGAAATGGGAGAGTATAGCTATGGACTTTATTATGAAACTTCCCCGCACTTCCTCTGGTCATGATAACATTTGGGTTATCGTTGACCGTCTTACTAAATCCACGCACTTTATTGCTATACGAGAAAACTTGAAGGTCTAACGGTTAGCCCGAATCTATACCGACGAAGTTATATGTCGAAACGGGATGCCTCGTGACATCATCTCTGACCGAGACGGTCGATTTACTTCACGTCTCTAGGAGACTTTTCAATCCGCTCTTGGTACTACTCTCAATCTCAGTACCACTTTTCACCCTCAAACCGACGGTCAGACTGAGCGCACGATCCGCACTCTCGAATACATGCTTCGTGCGTGCATCATAGATTTTGGTGGTAACTGGGATACGCATTTACCTTTAACTGAATTCTCGTACAATAATAGTTATCATACCAGCATTCAAATGGCTCCTTTTGAGGCACTGTATGGAAGAAAATGTCGATCGCCTATTACATGGCATGGGATCGGAGAAGCACAAATCACTGGTCCCGAGCTAATTCAAGAAATGACGGACAAGATCCTCCAGATCAGAGACAATCTCTTGAAAGCTCGGAGTCGTCAAAAGAGTTATGCCGATAAACGCCGCAAGCCCCTACAGTTGGAAGTGGGAGATCACGTTCTCCTAAAGGTTGCACCTTGGAAGGGAGTGGTCCGCTTCGACAAGAAAGGAAAGCTAGCGCCTCGATACGTTGGACCCTTTAAGATTCTGGAAAGGATCGGTAAAGTAGCCTATCATCTCGAACTACCGGCAGAACTTAATAACGTTCATCCAACTTTCCACGTGTCTAACCTCATGAAATGCCTAGCCAAAGAGAATATCCATATACCTCTCGAAGATCTGCAAATCAATGAGACTCTCCATTTCGTGGAAAAGCCAGTGGAAATCATGGACCGAGAGACCAAGAAACTCTGACGCTCACACATCCCTATCGTGAAGGTCTGATGGGAAGGCAAACGCGGCGCCGAGTTCACTTGGGAATTGGAAAGTGATATGAAGGCCAAATACCCGCACCTCTTTGTTACAGCTACTACTTAAATTTCAGGACGAAATTTCCTATAGTAGGGGAGACTGTAACAACTCAAAAATTCGTTGTTATCTTTCATTTGTCTTTCCGATGTATCTATCTTTCATAATCCCGAGATTCGGTTTATAATAAAGTTTATGTTAATTAATTTTGGTGTTATACGTTATTATCACATCTAATCACTTATTAAGTCGCATCGCTAATCTCATCGCATCGCAAATCGTAGTTAATTATGTGGTTTTATGTTATTTATGTGTGTTTGGTTATGATTACAATCGCTATCGCATCGCTCGCACACTCGAATCGCTAAATCGCACTATTGTATTAATTATAACAGCTAACGCTTTACTTATAACGCTTAATATAACTAACTAATACGAACCGAACCACCAAACGAACACTTAACGCGAAATAAACGAAGAAAACCCAACAATTGGGTCAAGTTCACTCGAACTTGGTAACCCCAAGTTCGGCCGAACTTGACTGGCCACCACAACTCTCCAAGTTACCCCACGTCCGTTCGAACTTGCACCCCAAAGGGTCAAGTTCGGCCCAACTTGGCGAATATCCTGTGAAATCCTCACAATTTCCGCGAACTTGCATGTTTCCATGCAAGTTCGCCCGAACTTGACTCCACCAGCTCACCTTTTTGCCTTCACCTATAGATACCCAGCTCCATTCTCTCATTTGAACTTGCCATAACTTCGCCGAGAGCTCTCAAACCCGAAACCCTTTGTTTTCTAAGTAAAAATCAACCCGATTTCAACTACAATGATGTTCAAAAACGTTTTGTAATGATTTACAATGATTTTGCACAAGGCATTGCCTACGTTTTCATCAAATCTCTTCTGTTTATGAAAATCTTCATCTTTTTCCATCAAAACTTCTGTTTTCACTCAGATCTATACTAGATCATAGCAAAACCTTTTAAAACCATGATTTTACACCATTTTCGGACTAATGACGTATGTTTCGTTCACTTTTGAGAAAAAACGAGGCGTTGTCGAAGCAAGATCTCAGATCCGGAAGCACATGGACGAAATCGTCACTTTACACAAGTTGGACTAACCCGTACAAACCTTCAAGTTTGTCCGGATTAGCCCGAGTTTCTGTAAAATTGCTAAGTTTGCTCCAAATCTCCAGCCTAAGTTTTACTCAGTGGCTTAAGGTTGGAGGGATGAGCACTTGATTTCCTCAGCAAACGACGCAAAAACACAAGATTTTGGACCCAAAAACCTCAAGTTCGCTCAAGAATCACCATCACCTAGGTCACGTTCGACCGAACTTGTACCCAAATGGGTCAAGTGCGACCGAACTTGAGTCTATTTCATCAAATCCCTTGCAAGTTCGCCCGAACTTGTCTAGTTTCTTAGGAAACTACACAAGTTCGCCGAACTTGTCTTTCTAGTAAGGTTTTCTCACAAGTTCGCCCGAACTTGTCAAATTTCCTAAAGAAACTTGCCAAGTTTGACCGAACTTGACTCTAAATCACTCAGAACCTTGCAAGTTCGCTCGAACTTGTATGTTTACATACAAGTTCGGCCGAACTTGGCTACTGCTCAACCAAAACTTAACCGTTTGAGCTAATCAGAAGACTGATGCACTTCTGTTCGTTTGCAGGCTGATCCGACGCTCACCACAACTCTTCTCAGATCTCTAATCCTACCTAAAACGCACCCACAGTGAGTATACTTGACCCATTTTCGCTTTAATGCACTATTTGGGTGTTACATACGTTCCTCTATCAAAATCACTTCACAATTCAAACTGTTTATCACACGCGAATAATCTGATTATGTATGCTCTATACATGATACTAGAAACATATGACTAGGACTTATTTTTGTTAACTTGCCTCCTAAGCTAGTATGTACTATAGTGTGGCTAACACCCGACGGGGTCTAGTTAGGATGGACGCGTAAGCCTTCTCACGGTAGTTAGCATGAGTAATAAGCCTATGTTTATCTGTGTGATTTGTTTTGGTGTATCATGATATGTAATTAGACTATTTCGCGAACGGTTTCTCTGTTATGCTAGTATTACAAAACTCGTTTGCTAACCTTTACTTAATTGTATTGACTTGTATTTTAACGTATGTAACAGGTTGAGGATCTTCAGCTTGGATGCCTTGGATGTTGCGTGCTTAGATTAGTTTGTTTTGTTTAGTTTGTTTACAACGGTTTGTAATAAAATCTAGGGGATATCGGACCAGGTTATATGTTTTAAGGGATTATTTGGAATTGTAATGGTTGTTTGAGGATTTTATGAGTTTAATAGTACGGGATATTAAATGTTGATTATTGTCTTTAAAATGATCGTTATGGAAATCTCTTGATCAATCTGATTCGCCTAGTGCCACTACCCCGATGATTCCACCATCGTTTGGGGTGTGACACCATAGCTCTGATACCAATTGTAGGTGCAGGATCAAGTGTGTTCTAGACAGAAGTTTGAATAAATACTAATTGGGTGGAAATTTCAGCAGCATAACGTTGAAGTTGGCCCGATTTTATTAGCTTGCATTTCAAACCGAAAGAGCATACATCAATAAACACTAGGAGAGAACATAGCTCAATCTACTCTGAAATAAGAAAACTCCAAAACTTAAGGACTAACGCGCGTGACACAACTATATATAGGACATGTTCCTATGCTCCTACGTGCGTAGATATCTTGCGTACATAGGAGTCATGCGCAAGTTCATGTCATGCGCTTCCAAACACTATTTTAAGCATACAATTAAACAACATTCAACACATGCTCTATCTAGCTTATTCACACAGTAACAGACACAACGAAATGCATCAACAGATTCCCACTCCTATGGGACACCCGGTTATTTAGTGTCCATACCGTACTAGTGTAACACGTGTTAATTATGAATAATGGCATTATTTTTTTGTGATTTGATGTGAATTAATGGTATTTGGTGTTCTAGCAAGTCTAAATTATGTATAAAGTTATGCCGGTAAAAAGAAGATATAAGCTTATCGCTTAGAACAAAATGGGTAACGAGCGTCAGTGACAACCCGATTAATGTTAAAATCCTAAAAATACACCGTTATGATTAAATGTTATATTTACTCATATCCTTGAGGAAAATTTAAGTAAAATGCTTAAAAACACTATTTTATGATTTTAAACGCGTAATGTGCAATACCGCACGTATCTTACAAAATTTAAATGACCATGTCAGTCGAGGTAGATAATATTTTGTTCAACAATTATTATGGCGAGTCAGTTAAATACCTGTTTAACCAAGTATTTAATATATATATATATATATATGTGTGTGTGTGTGTGTGGGGGGGGGGAGGTGGTGGCCCATGGGGTGCCCACCACACCTCTGTCTTGCCAGGTGTTGAAGCTTGATCAATTGCAATCATTAAAACCCCAAAGATACACCATATCGTCATGTTTCCAAGACAAAAACCATTCACATCTTTCTCTCTCTCTCTCTTTGCTCTCAGCCGAACCCCCTCCACTTCATCATTGTTGTTTTCTTTGGTTCCTAGTTTGTTTGAAGATCCAAAGGTGATTCCAAAGTGATATCAAGGAGGAACAAGCTTGTTTTCATAAAATATCTTATCAAAACCCACTTTTTGTTCTTAAAAGGTATAAACCCATTTTCCATTTTTAAACTTGTTCTTGATGATGATGATGATGATGATGATGATAGAATGTTTCTCAAATTCTTGGATTTTTCACAACTCTTGGAAATTATACAACAAAATGATTTTATCAAAACAAAAAAACAAAGTGCATGTGTGAGTGTCTGTGAGCCGTGAGTATGTATGCATCTGGGTTAGAGATTGTGTTTTGTTTTAAAGTTGAATTTTGGTTGTATTGACTCTTGAAAAGTTGTTGCCTGTGTGATAAAAGAGAATCTACATAATGATGAATATGATTAAGTTGAAAAGTGATTTCTTGGATGGACATGTGTGTGTATATGTATATATGCATATGTGATTTCTTGGATGGATATGTGTGTGTGTCGTGTGTGTGTGTATATGTATATATGCTTATGTGAATTTTGATTGCTAGTTCATAGAAGTATGGAAATGACGCATGCAATGATGTGATGATGATTAGATGAATGGTTTAAGTGAAGATAATGTCTTGTATTATTAGGAGTTATATTAATGTATGTTAAATGCATTTAAGTTGTTAGATGATGAAGAAATGATGGTCATGCATTAAGTAATTGTACATAAGTGGTATTGATGATTTGATGATGATATGAAGGTGATTTGATGATGATATGATATGATGCATGAAAGATGAATTAAATCAGGTTGCATGTATGTTAATACGATGATATATGATGTGTTTTGATGATACAAAGATGTTTCATAAGTTTGATGGTCTTGCATGTTGTACATGAGGCTTAAAAGTGGTAAAATGGATGAAAATTGTATGATTTATGTGGCTTACATGAAATCTGCACTAATATGATTATTAGCATCATTTTATTTAGTAAATAACATGTGTTATGTTAAAATAAGAAGTCTTGATGATTTGGAATTTTATATCTTTGTGGGTTGATCTTGTAGGTTAACTTGATTGTGAAATCAAGTTTAAGGTGACCAAGGTCTGAAACCAATTGTTAGGACATGAGTTTGATACGTGTCAACTAAATCAAGTTAATACATGCAATTATGATTGTAATACATATAATAAACTCACAAGTAGGAAGATATCATCAACAACTTTTTTTAATAGAATCAAATGATTACAAAAGTTTTACAGAATGATTCTAGAATCTCCCACTCAGCCTGATCACTCACAAATGTGTTCATACAAAAGAGAATGTGTGTTAAGTGATAACTAGATCTCTAACATGTGAGATCTATTTATACTAAGTATGAAAGGTTTGTTTGTGATTGGCTGACATCACCTTGATAGTGACATCTAACATTCCTAACATAAAGGTTCCACAGATGTTGCAAACTTCTGTGGGAATAAAACAACTGATCTAGCTATGTTAAACATTGTTAATAAGCTTATATTGTTACATTGGGAAACCACCAATGTTAATGTTGGAGTACCGAAAGACCGGATGTTAATATTCCTAAGAAAACCACCGATCACCCCGAGCAAGATTTCTAAAAGTTGGAGCTCGATGCTAAGGAATTCGGGATACTAGCCATGGCCTTACCCAAAAAAATCTATGTTAGATTGCTCCATTGTGAGAATGCCAAGGAGTTGTGGGATGCTTTGAACAAACAATTCATTGGTACAAATGAGGTGAGAATAACAACGAGATTTTAGATCAACCAGTAACGTTTGCTCATATCAAGGGAGAATCTATGACTCAATAGTTTGAGCTTCTTTACTGCCTGATCAGTGTGCTAAGGATTACAGATTAGACTAATACAAATCTGCTCTGAGTCATAGATTTATGAGATCTCTTCCTGATAAACTGGATAAAGCTACATATGTGTTAAGAGACTCTATTGCATTCAAGGAGATGACTCTGACACAACTTCATGGAAAACTCCTCACTTATGAGAGAGAGCTTGACCATAAACAAAAGTTGATGTCATTAGGTAAAACTGCTGATGATTACACATATGGTAACATAGCTGTTATGAGTCAAGATGAGTCATCATCATCCATCAGAGTAAATGAACATAGTTATGACCACTTTGCCGATATAACTACTGGTTTTAATTCTCAAATAACACATCATAGAAACCTAATTATGCTTTGATGATGCATGATCAGAGACCCATGAACCCAATTGACAAGGAAGAGTTTGACCTCCTTAACCAGCTTGCATTGTTGAGTATCAAATCAGACAAATTTTACAATAAAACTAGTAGGAAGTTTCCTGGACCGGAGGGTAAGGGTAAATTTGAGAAAGATAAATCCAAGATTTAGTGCCACAAATGTCATAGGTTAGGAAACTTTGCTAGAGAATGCATAAATTCTGCACAAAGTACTTTCTAATTGTGACTTATCCAAATCAATGAATTGTTGCTCAGTATTCATGTTTTCAAAATAGACACCAATTTTTCCCACAATACTCCTAGTATATCCACATAGTACATTGCACATTTAGCATATGGACTGGTTCAAATTGGCATATCAATATGCTAATGGACCACCTCAATCACATGCTCAGTTACCTTCACATTCACATGATATTTCACCAGTAGCTTCTCTAGCTACTAGTTTTCCTGCACCAGAACCAAATCATCAAAGTTTCTTCACACAGAACTTATTTGACTAGTAGTATACCTGATGAGATCCCGAATGATAACTTGGCTATGTTCATAGTTGACACCAAGGAAAAAGCATCCTTAGGTGATCTATATGATTCTGAAGATCCTTTAAAAGAAAAACTTATCTATGAAGTTCCTAAAATAACAGATGTCAAGTCTCCAGAAACAAAGACTATCAATCTAGAACTTGTTCTACAATTGAGCTCATAAAAAATGGTCTTCCGCACTTTGATAGTCTGTGGTATTTTGACAATGGTGGGTCAAGGCATATGACTGGTTGTAAGAACCTTTTCTTCAACTTTAGGGTTGGGGGGAGTCAGACATATCTTTTGCAAATGATTCAAAGGGAAAAATTCTTGGGTCAGGGAAAGCAAATGCTGGTAAATTGAAATGTGATGATATTAGTTTTTTTTTGAAAACTTGATGTTTAACCTTCTAAGTTTGTCACAAATGTGTGACAAAGGGTATGACACATTTCTTACAAAAAAAAAAAAAACACTCCTGTAAAATTGTTGCACCAGAACTTGCAAAGAAAATTGAGTGTTTAGTTGTTAATTATGCTCAACTTGTTGCTAATAGGAATTGAAATGTATATGTTAAAGAATAACCCCATGTTACAAAGTGTATGTCTACTCTCTCAGGAATCAGCAAAAGAGACTGAATTGTGGCATAGGAGGTTAGGTCATATTAACCTAAAACAATTAATGATGTTTCAAAACAAAGACTTGTGAAAGGGCTTCCTAAGAAATAGTTCATGTGCGATCAACACTTTGTTTCTTATCTAAAAGGAAAACAACATAAGGTCTCTTATAAGTCCGTTGAAGAATACAAAACTACTAGATGCCTTTAATTGCTTCATCTTGATTTGCTTGGCCTTGTTAAGTTAATGAGTCTAACCAAGAGGAGATATTGGCTAGCCATTGTTGATGGCTATTAAAGATTCACTTGGACTTATTTCTTACACTCCAAAGATGAAACTGTTGAGATCATTACAACTTTATTGTCATGGTTGAGAAGCAGTATGATCTTCCTGTCAAGATGCTCAAAAGTGACAACGGAACAGAGTTCAAAAATGACTCTCTTGATACATTTTGCGATAATAAAGGAATCATAAGGTAGTACAGTGTGCCAAGGTCACCACAGCAGAATGGGGTGGTAGAAAGAAAGAATAGAACAATAACTGAAGCTGCTAAATCCATGCTAGCTGAATCAGGTTTACCGCTTTCTTTCTAGGCAAAAGTAGTGAATAATGTTGGTTATGTGCAAAACAGGGTCTTATAATCAAAGCACCAAAAGACTGCCTTCAAGTACCGATGAAGATCAAACCATTGATTTCCTTCTTCAAAGTCTTAGGATGTCCTTGTTTCATCCAGAACCTAAAAGATTCCATATCAAAATTTGCTGCCAAGGTAGATTGTGGGTATTTTACTGGATACTCTTCAAATGCAAAATCTTACAAAGTATTCAACTCCAAAACAAAAGCAATTGAAGAAACACTAAATATAAAATTTAATGAAATGTCTACACTCAAAATACCTGCCGACCTAGCTGGATTATTTGATTTGGAAATCTTCATATTTGAACCATGAGAATATGCAACAGTTTCCAGTTCTCAACAAATTAACTAGAACCACAAAAGAAGATTACATAATAGAAGTTTTCATACAACCCTTGTCATTCACAAAAGACAAGGAACAAACCACTGAAGTCATCTTTGATTTTGGCATAGTAATTCCAACATTTTCAAATGGTTCACATGAATCCTCACCCACCAATTGTTTTGACCTACAAACTGTGGGTGCTTCAAAAACTGTTGATATCTCTATTATTGAATCTCTTGGTCCCCACCACCACTCTACATTAATTCACCTGAAGTTTGTTCAAGCAATCAATCTGAAACATGCACTTCCAACACTATCATTGATAGCATTCCATATTGTTGGTGCAGAATGTCTATGTCTTAGTCTTATATCGAGTCTGTATAGATTAGACGTGAATAGGCTAGCGAAATCAAGTATTTATATGTAAAGGAGTCAAGTTCGTTAGAGATGTGTTTATGAAGTCAAGTTTGGCCGAACTTGACATAGTCAAGTTCGCCCGAACTACCTCCTCCACTAGCGAACTTGAGACCCTATATATAGCTAGCTTGTCTTGTTCATTTGTAACTTTGCGTACTTTGAGGCGGCGCTCTGTCAAGTTGGAGACTTGATGTTATATCAATAAAATTGACGATTAATTGACTAATTCTTGTTGTTTGGTAGTCATGTCATAATATTTCCGCTATTATGGACATTAGATATCAAATCTTGGTCCTATGCTATCAGGATCGGTCCTACAAGTGGTATCAGAGCTAGAATAGCCTAATTTGATTGATATCAAGACAAGAACACTTCTAATTCTACTCCATTCTTCTATTTTTCTTAACTTTTACACAAAAATGAAGAATTTACGGGCAAATTCTGTCCAATTTTGAATATGACATGTTGAATACATCATAGATAAACCCCTGAGAGTTTGGAGGCTAAAATCAATCGAATTGGTGTCAAATTGTTGCAAAAACCATGTTTTCAAAACTCATAATGATCGAACTTGTTAGCCAAGTTCGACCGAACTTGCCTTAAAAAGTCACTTTTTGAGTGAGTTTTTATCAAGTTCGACCAAACTTGAGGGTTTTTGAGAGTTATTTTGCAAAGTTCGCTCGAACTTACTAAGGAATCATTGATATTTTATCAAGTTCGACCGAACTTGATAAAAATCAAGAAATCTTAAGCTAAGTTCGCCCGTACTTGCAAGATTCTTATAAAATCCAAATTGCAAGTTCGCTCGAAGGTCTCAAGGGATATTTTTAAATCAAAATCACTAAGTTCGACCGAACTTAGGTGTAAAAATCTGAAATTCTTCATTCAACTACAAGTTCGGCGAACTTGTAGTAAATCTAATCATTTTCAAAGTTTTAACATGTTTTTCAGTGTATGTGTGTCGATATTCGTGATGGATGATCTTCAGAGAGCGTTTATGACAGCAGTGGGAACATCCAATGCCAATGTGATTCAACAAGTCAATCTAGACAACGAGATGGGCACGTCTGTTAAACCGCCAAAGTTAATGAGCATGTACGAATATGAAGGATGGAAGGAGAAGTTCAGTTATTGGGTTCAGGCCATGCATTTCCAAAGCTGGGTAGCTATCGAGAGAGGTTATACTGTTCCGTTGGACGAAAATCAGCAAGTTCTGGAGAAGTACAAGTACTCCACAATTCAAAAGGATGAGTACATTGCTGAGAAAAAGATGATTAGTCTCATTCAACAATCTGTTAAAGAGGATATTTTGGTCTTATTTCCCGAATACAGGACTGCGAGAGAACTCTGGTTATCACTGCAAAAGAAATACCAAGGAAGCGCAGAGATGATCAAGAGTAAGAAAGCTCTCATCATGAAGGAGTTCGACATTTTTAACATGTTGAAGGGTGAGACAATGAAACAAATGATTGAGCGTTTCTGTCATCTGAAAGTTCAAATGAGAAGACACGGTCTTGAGAAGAGAGAAACAGAGTACATCGATAAGCTTGCAGATGCATTACCAGATAGAGAATGGACTACGTACCTCATGGTTTTGAAAGAAAGTCATAACTAGGAATTCTTTAAGTTATCTACATTCATCGAAAAACTTGAAGGTCATGAGATGGAACTTCTAAAGATCGTAAAATCGAAGAATGCTAACATTGTTCAAGATGTTGGTCTGTATTACAAAAACGGGATGCAAGACAGCATTTCAAGTCTAAAGATTCAGACAACATTAAGTGCAAATATGAATTCTTCGCCGCAAAGTCAAAATCAATCATATCCTCAATATGATCAAAGTCCACAGAGTTCGTTCTCAAGCTCAGGGTCAAATGCTTCTTATCAGAGTCAAAAAAATCAGAATCAACAAACGAATTCTGATCCAAATGTGTAGAAATGTAACATTGCTGTCAATCTAAACAATGTTGTTTCTGAGCAAGTTGCAAACAACACATGACTCTTCTCGCTACAGTTCTAAATCATATGAGAGTCTGGTGGCCGGGAAAATTGGCAATCCAGAAATGACCGCAGATGACTACGATCAGGTAGACGAAGAAGGGCTTGAACTGATGGACATTAAGTGGTCATTAGCTTCTATCATTCGAAGGGTCACAAATTTTGTTGCACTCACAAGCCGTGATATTGGAAATTCAAGAAACAAGCTAGGGTTCGACAAATCAAAATCCTAAAGAGAGAATGCAAAAATCCTGAAGCAACCGGCAATCAGAGTCCATTTGGAAGTGGAAACGAATACTACAAGAAGTCGCTTCAGTATAAACCATTTCCGAAAAAGACTCAAGTTGATATTCAAGAGAAATCATCCAACAATACCGAGAAGGCAATGGTTGCTACCAACGAAGATGATGGTTTCGATTGGAATTCTTACATTGGAAAGAAGACAGGAGTTGCATTGATGGCTGAGATCGTTGAAGATACTTCTGCCGAAGAAGTAGTAGCGATGGAAAATGCTCTACTGGAACAGTATCTGCAACAACAGGAAGAAGAGGAATTGTATCTTCACATGAGACACAGGGTATTTTAACGCCTAATTCAACTTCTAGTTTTGTAGGTAATTTTGATGGAAATTCTCAGGAGCAAGCAGTCGAGGAGAAATCGATTGATGAGGAAGTTATCATTGATGTTGCTCAAGAAGTGAATGTTGAAAACCTCAAGGACATTGCCAATAAAGCTATGATGACAAATCTTACCAAGGTAGGTCCAGAGGTAAAGGAAGTTGTCAAAGTGCAAGTTGTAAAGGTTGTAAAACCTTGTACAAAATGCACCGAGCCATGTGCAAAATGTGCCGAAAAATCACAAATCATCATTGAACTCAATGTACATAATGAACATTTCAAATACGATTATCGTACAATGAAGGAAGCGTAGAACAAAATGAAAGATGATTATGGCAGATATAAATAATATTGAATAACACAATACTATAAGGATGCTGAAAGGTACAGTAATGGATAAACAAAAAGCAATAAACATTTATATCAACACCATTGCTAAAACTAAAAAACAACTCCATGATGTGAAAATTGAAACAGAACATGTTCAACAACTTTTAAGAAGTTACACAACTAACGCATATGTCATTGATCATATTTTTCCTACTATTTCGTTGGAAGAAAATGATAAAAGGTCTAAAACGAAAAATGGTAAAGAATACAACAATGTTCCTCCACCCCTATGCGAGAATTACTGTCGCAAAACTGTTGATGGGATGGATAAGGCACTCAGCATTGAGTTGTTATCTGAAAAGAAAAATGAGTTGCCGGAGAACATTGATGTAATCTATACTAAATCAGACGATGACAATGCGGTAGTGAAAAAGGCGGTTGAAAATGTTCTGAATGATTCTGATGATGGTAGCTTTGAGAGTGCCACCTCGAGTTTAAACAGTTCTGACACAAATTCTTAAGATGACGATACATCATCGGAAAATGATCTATGTGATGATCCTAACCTTGTCATGTACAAGGTTAAGGAATCTGATAGATTATACTTTGATGACAGTTTTCCGATTCAGAATGTCAAAGAAGATCAATTGGATAAACTGTTCAAACTGGTTTACATCAGAGGACCTGGAGAAAAATGAAAAGAAATTCTATTCTAAACCCAAAAGAAATTACAATAACTACTGGAGAAAAGGTGGTGATCATCCGGAAAACCGGAGAGCTGGGTTGGGTCTAGATGAGGAAGAAGAACCGGTTAAGAAAATGTCACCATTTCATGAGTACAAAGATAAAAACACGAAATTCGTTTATGGGACAAAACACGGTTCATGAGGAGAGTTTGATTGGGAAGCAATCAAACGCCGAGTTTAAGAAACAAAAAGAACTTCGAGATAAGGCAAAAGCCACAAGTGGTGTAAAATCCACTAGTGGACATTCACATGATAATCGGATTTGCTTCAAGTGCAACGAAGTTGGTCATATTGCACGGAAGTGTCTGAAAGCTAAGCCGGCCTATCTTCAAAGAAAACAAAGTTCAGATGTTGTAAAACCAAATCAACCAGATTTTGTAAAACCTGTAACAATTTTGAAACGAAACGAATCAAAACCTAAAGTTAAACCTAAAATTGAAAAGAAATTTGAAAATTCAACTTTCAGAAAAGGTGAAACTTCTAGGGCAAATGAAAACAAGTTTTACATAAAAAAGGCAAACATTAAATCACAAGCCTGGATTGCTAAGAAAAAGACAATTGCATCTGATGTTATCAAGTCTGAGCTTGTTAAGATTGATAACAAGAAAGAATCGAAGTCTAAGACCAAATCCGAAATCGTCAAATTTACAAGTGGTAATAATTCAAAAGTAAAAAAGAAAGTAAGTTTTGAAAATGTAAACGACAATGGAGGCTCAGATGCAGATTATGAAGATGATTACCAAGCTTTCTATCCAAAACCCAAGACCAAAAGGGCTTGGGTCGCGCTCTTTAACTAGATTTTAATATGTGCAGGGGCTTCAAAGATCCGTTCTTTCAAAGTGGATTTTGGATAGTGGAGCGTCCAGGAATATGATGGGAATGAAAGGTCTCTTGTTTGACATAAAAGCTATCAATGGCAGATATGTTGGATTTGCTGGTAATCAGGGTGGAAGGATCGTCGCCAAAGGAAAACTTTCCAATGGTATTGTTTCATTTGATCACGTGAACTATATTGTAGAACTGGAGAATAATCTTCTGAGCATATCGCAGATTTGTGACAAACAGTTCACGGTGCATTTCAATGACAAAGAATGTATTATTCTGAAGCCTAGTTTCAAAATACCTGATGAGTGGATTCTGATGCGAGCTCCGCGCGAGAATGATTTATATGTCTTGGATACCACTTCATCGAAATCAGCGTAATGTTTTGTAACAAAGGCTACTGAGAAAGATTCTATTCTTTGGCATCGTAAGATGGGGCACATTCATTTGCGAAAAATGAATTTCTTGGTTCATAATGATCTGGTTGAGGGTGTAAATCTTCGGAGCTTTAATATGTCTGATCATTGCCTAGAATGTAAAAAGGGAAAGCAGATCAAGAAATCACATCCGAAGAAAATTCTGAACTCAATCAAGTTACCACTTGAACGTCTCCACATTGATTTACTTGGTCCTGTCAATGTTCGAAGTATTTCCGGAGACTTATACTGCTTGGTCGTGACAGATGACTATTCGCGTTACTCATGGGTTTTCTTCCAAGAATCAAAGATGAAACATTCGAAAACTTGGTGATTCTTTTCAAGAAGTTAGAAAACCTTCCTGTCCGACGAATCTGCAGTGACAATGGCACAGAATTCAAGAATAACAAGATGAAGGAATTTTGCAATGCCAAGGGTATTTTGCACGAATTCAGTGCACCCTACACTCCGCAGCAAAACGGTGTAGCTGAAAGGAAGAACAGAACTTAAATAGAAACTGCGAGAACCATGCTTGCAGACTCAAAGCTTCCAGACAGCTTCTGGAGTGAAGCAGTTGCAGCGGCTTGCTACACACTAAACAGAGTTCTAACTGTCCAACCAACGAAGAAGACCTGTTTTGAAATGATTAACCGACGGAACCCAAACTTGAAATTCTTAGAGCCATTTGGTGCGCCATGTACTGTAATAGATTAAGATGGTAAATTCGGAGCCAAATCGGTTGAAGGTTTCTTTGTCGGTTATGCGAATCCGCTACAAAGAGTGTATATTCCTTTGTTGAGAAAGGTAATTGAGGCACAGCATGTTGATTGCTTCAACTATACGGATCCTATTCAAAGAAGAGGCGACGCATGGCTATTTAACTATCAAGACCTTTGGAAGTCATTCGACTTGCCGGAAAAACCGTCTGAAGAAGAAATCGCAACGTTATATTATCTTCAACAGTCGGCGAATCAGGAACAAATCATTAGACCAATTGTGGTTAATCAACCCATGTTGGATTCTTCGTCTTCCAGAGCAGGTCCTAGCAATAGCAGTGTTCAAGTTGAAAATGTTTCTGAAGCAGAAGTAACACCTGCTATTACTCCATCAAATGTGTCTTCCGAACCAGGAAATGAAACAACAGTGCCAAGCATGCCTCAGAATCAGAATTCTGACTCGGATGAAGCATCGACATTTGATGCTGGTAGTGAATCCTCATCAGATGAAGAAGTTGAGAAGATATCTAATATGTTGAATCAATCTGCAAACCCAGGCAATCATAACGAAGCATCATCTAGTGCTCCTAACGTTGAAGTGACCGTTGAGCAGAACATCTCAAATTCTACAAAGCTCAGTTGATGTTCCTACAGAAGAAATGCCGCGATCATATTCTTATCATCCTTCATCGAATATCATTGGTGAATTACAAACTGGTGTGCATACACGAAGCCAAATCAACAAAGCACTTAGTTGTTTCTACACCCGAGTTGCTCCTACTCAAGACTACTGCTACTATTCATGTTTCATTTCTCAAATAGAGCCAAAAACTATTAATGAAGCTCTAGGGGATGAGAATTGGGTGATAGCAATGCAAAAGGAACTGTTACAGTTCGAGAAATTGGGTGTTTGGAGGCTTGTAGACTTACCACCGAAGCAGAAAGCTATTGATACGAAGTGGGTCTTCAAGTGTAAAAGAGACGATCGGTGTGTAATTGTCAGAAACAAAGCTCGGTTGGTTGTCAAAGGTTTCCACCAGCAAGAAGGTATTGATTACACAAAAGTATACGCACCGGTTGCACGATTAGAGTCTATCCGCATTTTCCTTGCATTCGCAGCTTGGAAAGGATTTAAGGTGTACCAGTTGGATGTAAAATCTGCGTTTCTCTACGGTAAACTTTGAGAACAAGTGTACGTCGGCCAACCACCGAGGTTCGTCGATCTGCTGAACAAGAACAAAGCTTATCTCCTAGACAAAGCCTTATACGGATTACACCAAGCCGAGTTTGGTACGAGATGTTGTCGCAACATCTTGTTGAAAACGGCTTTACAAGAGGAACAATGGATAGTACTTTGTTTACCAGAGAAATCGGATCTCATCTAATTATTGTACAAATCTATGTGGATGATATCATTTTCGGTTCTACGGATGATAGTCTTTACAAAGAGTTCGAAAAGATCATGAAGAAGAAATTCGAGATATCCTCCATGGGTGAAATGAAATTCTTCTTCGGGTTACAAGTCGATCAATTACCAGTCGGCATATTCATTCATCAGACAAAGTATGTTCACGACATTCTCAAGCAGTTTGAAATGGATAGCTCGAAGCCGCTTTCGACTCCGCTGGCACTAAATCATGGGATTTGCATTGACGAGACGGGAACCAAAGTTGATTACACACTCTATCGATCGATGATAGGATCTTTAATGTATCTAACGACATCATGCCCATACATCATGTATCCTACCTGCTTATGTGCGAGATATCAGTCTAGTCATCGAGTGTCACACATGCTGATAGTCAAGCGAATCTTCCGTTACTTGAGGGGATGTCCAAGCGCCGGCTTGTGGTATCCGAGAACGACAATTTTGATCTAACGGGACACGCTGACTCAGACTTCGGGGTGGACAAGCTGAACTCGAAATCTACAATGGCAGGATGGCAGTTCTTCGGAACACGTTTGGTAACGTGGCAATGCAAGAAACAGACCACGATCTCTCTCTACCTGTGAGGTAGAATACATTTCTGCTTCCAGCTGTTGTTCTCAAATCCTCTGGATTCAACAACAAATGAGGGATTATGGTCTGCAGTTTCTTGATACGCCTTTATTCGTAGATAACAAAGCAGCCATCGATATAACCAAAAATCTGGTTCATCACTCACGCACTAAACACATTGAAATTCGTTATCACTCCATTCGTGACTGTTATGAAAAGAAGTTGGTGCGAATAGAAAAAATCCACACCGACGAACAAAAGGCTGATTTTATACCAAAGCATTTCCTTTATCAAGATTTAAATAACTAATGAGGCTTAACGGTATTAAAAATTTTCTTACAGGTGCGGAAGCTGAGGTTGAATACGGATCGCGCGATGAGTTCTCGTGATCCACATTGGTTTGTATATATCTTTCTAGATTAGTATTTCTTAAAAATCTAAAATTCAAAAAATATGTTTTTAATTTTAGGGGGAAAAATATTTGGGAAAATACAAAAACATATGAAAATTTTCAAAAATGTACAAAAACATTGAAAAAGATAAAAAGAATTCGGTGTTACAAAAAGGAAATGATAGTACATCAGTGGACTATCACAGTATGCTAAAGAAATGTAAAGTTTAAAAGTGATAAACAAGTCTTACAGTGGATGTGTCAATAGACTTAACACATTCAGTAAATTGCTTTCGAGATATAAACTAAATTTTACAACTGCTTAATCTTGTGGATTAACACATCTTGGATATATGGACTTAGTACTCCTAAATTTCGTTTGAGAGATTGCCTGATTCTAAGATACGAGGTCCTTATAGATAGTTGATATCTGTGGTATTATACAAGTTCTTCTGATTTTGCGGCAGCAATAGCCTAGAACTTCTATAATACTTTCGCTGTAAACCCCTAAACTGCATACAATCTTGAAAATTATCGAAAGATCTAATCATTTGCAATGCTAAAAGATTCCTTAAATGGAACACACCCTAAAGTCGAGCCTTCATCTCTTTGTCTGTACGGTAGTACTAACCTGAGCTCTTATGGCCTCGCATTAACCCATATACAGATATCAATTACGCTATATTCACCAGTAAGATGAAATCTAGGGAATCTTGATACGGGAGTATATTCAAGAAGTGGGAACCATAGATAAGTCAAGTTTCATAAATCATATCTTAACATATCTTGAAACAATTGAGAAACGTGGTAAAGTTTAAGTGGACAAACATATCGACAATCTAGGTAAACGAGTTTAAAACTTAAAGTCATCTAAAGGTCAACGGTACTGGTGATATGTCTTAATTAACTGATATGATCCTTAGACACGAATTCACTAAAATATGTCTGTAAATATGTTTGTACATAGTTTACATTGTTCTGTACATAGTTTATCTGCTTTACAGATTAAATCCAAAAAGATTTTCAGTGTGTTTTAGCATAAACTTACTAAAATACAAAAAGATTTTGTTTCTACATTGTTTTCAGCAAACCAATGTTGGAAAATGGATCTTCAAAGTCTGGTAAGGTGCTAAACTGGTGGGAATCTCATTGACAACAGGCTGGGAGCTAATCTGTAAAATCTGATAAGCCAAAACGATAAAAGTTCATTAATTTGAAACTTTAATTTTGAAAATATCAACAGTTTGTTCGTAACAGGTCAAACCGGGGTCATTAACTTTGACTCGGCAGACAAATTGGTTAACCAAGGTCATTACCTTGGACTTGGTCAACTGAGTGGATTTTCAGAACTGGTAAAAGTTGAAAAGTTCAGGGACTTAATTGCAAAATTTTGAAAAATTTGAATTTGAGTTTAGGCAAGTTCGGCCAAACTTGCTTAACTGTTTAAAGGTTCATTTGGAAACAAGTTCGACCGAACTTGTTTGGAGAATAGTGGAACTGTGTAAGTTCGCCCGGACTTAAGTTGGGCTTCATATCTGGGCTTGCAAGTTCGCCCGAACTTGCTAGGGTATATATGCCTTGCAAGTTCGGCCGAACTTCATTATCCACAAACAACAATCTCTGAGTGAACTTATCCTTTGTGAGCGATTTGTGAAATTGGTTGGTCTAGTATTGTTATACTGCTGAAATTTCGATTGATTGTGGTGATTGGCACACCATTCTCAATGGCTGAGGTATTAATTCGATCATTGAACCGTTAATTGGACCTAAAATGAAGAACTTAGATCTGAACACGTTAAATTTGTTAGTTCTAGGTGTTGTATGGTCAAACTGAACTTAAAATTGAGATAATTAACATAAATCGACCAAAGAAATGGTTTGGATTCATTCTGTGTGTTAAGGATTAGTATTGCAAGTTGTTTGATGAAGGAGATAACAAGTTCGACCGAACTTGTTAATAAAACATTGAATAAAACTGTTAAAATCACAAGTCCGACCGAACTTAAGGAAATTTGAATTGGTAAATAGTTGGAAGTTCGCTCGAACTTAGGATTAGAAATCAGATGTTGAGATAACAATAAGTTTGCCTGAACTTATGTTAAAATGTTGATTGAACATATAGTTATGCATGTTCGGGCGAACATGACAAAGTAAGTTTGTTATATCCACATCAAGTTCGCCCGAACTTGATGAAAATGGTTGAAAATTTCTGTAATTTTTTCTCGAAATACGTGCTTAGTGTTTTGCGTCGATTTTCAGGTTCAAGTACCAGCGCGGGTTATCACTATGGATTATTCTAAGTTCCATAACACCTGTATCACTCTCGATAAGGCGTTATGTCCGTCATTGAAGGAATACGAAAGTATATTGAAGTTTCTGAAGGATTGTCCAATTCACATAGCCATTACGGAGGTACAGTGTCATATCGTTCGCACACATACCACTTCTGGATGAATGCAAGTCTCAGCACAGACAAGAAAACTATCGCTTCGTCAGTACAAGTTGGAGACGAGAACAAAGCGATTACTGTCACAGAGGATGATATAGGCAGGATCTTACAGTTTAATGACGACAAAGATGATCCTATCTTCTTAGATGAAAATATGGTATGAGGTTGTTTTTACCGTATGGGCTACAAGGGAAGCGTAAACAAGCCAACATTGAAGAAAAGGGAAGTTCCTAACCCCTACAAGCTTCTCATGCACACAATCATTCACACTTTTAGCCACAGAAAGGCGGGTCTCGACGATGTTCAAGATTATATGGCCTACATGGCAACGGCGTTAATTCTGAAGAAGCCGTATAACTATTCAAAGCTTGTATTCACGCACATGTCGAAGAATATGGAAGACACGATATTGTGTTTGTATCCGAGGTTCATGCAGATGCTTATGATGAAAAGTCTACAGACATTGCACGTGATCCGAACGACATCTTATATTTCAGTCACCTCGATGAGTCTACAGTGAAGAAGTTGTTAAAGTTTCAAAAGTAGGATTCAGCACCTGTTGCGAAACCAATATTTGGGGAGATAAAAGATGAAAATTATATTGCGCCGCCAGAAAACAAGTGTAGAAACGATGGCAGTGGTGATGAACAGGAATTGAATACAGAGATAGAATGGTTTAAGATGTTCAAGCCTAAAGCGCGTAGTGAATGGTTTGTCAAAGCTGAAGTCGAAAAGAAAAAGAAGTGTGGTGCTAAGAAAGTTAATTCTATGATGATAAATGAAGACGAGCCTGTTAATGTGCAAACAGAGGCTGGTTCTAGTGCAGTAGTTGTTGTTGAGAGTCAGGAAATTGAAAAGACTACTCAAGAGGATGATGTTATATCAGCTACTTCCGAGAATGATGATGATTCTGATGATTCTCTTGAGAAAGCGACAAAGAAGGCTATGGCTGAAAAGGAAGTAGAAAAGATCAAAGAGACTGATGCTGATTTTGATCCGAATCTTGAAAAGGAGTCTGATGAGGAGAGACCTAAGAAAAAAGCAAGACGAACAAAGTCTTCAGCAACAGAAATATCAAAGAAGACTACAGGGTCTCCACAGATTAAGGGCAAGAAAACAAAGAAAGCCCAGAAACCTGATAGTCGTCGATAAAAGGGAAAGCCTAAAAGCACAGAAGTTACATAAGAACCTTCTGGTGCACAGGACAGAGGAGTTACACAAGAACCTCCAACACAAGAACCTCCTGTTATCATTTTTTCTGAAGCAGAAAGGCTAGGAGTTACACAAGAACCTCCTGATTCTAATTTACTTGAAGTACCGGTGATACAATCTCCTGATCCTAAAAGTGTTCATTCTGAAAGCTCAACTCCAAGGAAAGCAACTCCAAAGAAGTCTACTCCAAAAGCTGCTACTCCTAAGTCAACACCAAAGAAGTCACAGTCAAATCTATTTGGTGATATTCCAAATGAACCAGTGGATCTTCAGGATTTAGATGAGTTCTTCCCTGATACAGACATTGATGTTTTGGAAAATCGTGTTAAAGAATTGGAAGATAGAGTGTAAAATAATGAAGAAGAGAAAGCTGAGCTAATCAAGAAAGTTAATCAAAGCTTCGTTGAGAAAGAGATGATGGATGATAAGATCAAGGTGTTGGAAAGCGAATGAGATTTTTTCAAGGCTTTGATTGAGAGTTTGCAAGATGCAAATGAAAAGTTGTAAACAGAAATTGCTGATTTAAAGAAGATTCAAGCTCTAAATGATCGAAGATTTACAAGGATGCAAAAAGTGTTATCTAATACACTTGGTATTGATTTTATTGCTGAGTATGATCATCTGGATAGACAAGAGGCAAAAGAAAGAGCAGAGAAAGAGCTTGCAGCTAGTGGTAAAGGCAAAGGTGTTGAAGGTGATGCACCTAAATCATCTGAAGCTACTGAAAGGCCTATTGATGAATCTGAGAAAGCTTCTAAGTCTGAGATTGCTAAGGTTGACGAATCTGTCAAGCCTTCTGATACTGCTACTGAAGAAAAGGACGATGATGAAGCAGAAGATGAGGATAAGGATGATGAACCACCAGTTGATGATACAAAAGATGATTCTGACCACGATGGAGGTAATGATGATGATCCGAGTGGTACAGGTTTAAAGGTGGTTGATGCGTCAGTGAATGAAAGTTTCGATTTCACAAGTCTTTTGAATGATGAAGCGAATGCTATGAATGATCAAATTCAGGGGGAGTCAGGGCAAACATGGCCAACTGATGATATAGATATGACTGACGTTGATATGTCTGCAAAGCCTGTTGCTGCAGTACCAACAAAGCCTTTGATGTTGATGCTTGAACACAATGTTGAAGAAGGCGAGTACGTGCACAACTATACTAAAGAAGATCTAGCCAAGTTGATTGAAGTTGATGCTGAATCTCTGGATTTTGATTTTGAGGAACAAGTGTTGAACGTGAATACGTTTGAACCAAACGAGTATCACTATCAACGTAGATTCGAGGCAAACGAATATAACAGGGTTATAGTAGAAGATTGGTCTTCGTACGATGAAAAAGACGAAGCTGCGAAGTACATTGGTCCTAATACTGATAGTTTTCCTACTTTCGAGGAAATGTACAAGCAATTGGATGAAGATATGTTGAAAGATAAGATCGAGGAATCAATTCGAGAAGGTAAAGTTCCGAAACCAATGACGAAGGAAGAAATAGCTCAAGCTAAGAAATCCTGGTTCAAAGAGATGCCGCGTGAATGTAAGTTTCGATGTCCTCTAGCATAGCATTCTTTATCAGAGATAAAGATGTGTCGTTGTGGGATATCCTAAGTTGGGGTTGGTTTAAGGAGCTGAATGTTTATGCCATCAAAAGGGAATTTGGAGTGCAATACTTCAAATATTTGGCTGATTTCAAGACTTTACCATACTGGGATGTGGAAGAGCTTGTTCAAACTGTGAATGTCACATATCAGATGAAGTTTATCGATCAGTTACTATGGAAGATGATCAAGTTTGAAGCGACTAAGGGTTTTAGATATTGGAAGCCGATCATTTCAACGCGTCACATCAAACGAACAAGAAGACAAGGGAAAAAGATATAACGTTAATCATGAAACGACCGAGGGCAATGAGAAACATGCCTTTGATGCCTATCAAGCAGAATTTTTATCCGGTGATTAAGTGGTGGCAGATTGATCCTAACACATATGAAGCTGTGATAGTATTACGATTTGAAGAACATCTGGATATCACAAAGGAAAGGGTTGAGGTATTAGGGTTTCAAGGTATAAAAGGGTTGTGGAGAACGATCAGGATACTAGACCCGATGTGGCTAGTGAATTGTTCTAGAGAAGATATCAAATGCTTGTTCTACAGCAAGATAGTGTTTGAAGAACGTGAAAAAGAACAAGCCATGCAATATCAAAAGGGTCGTTAACGTCTTCTATGCTCGTGAAGTTAATTCAGGAAAGATGTGGAAAACGAGCTGGAGGGATCTTGGGTTGAATTCTTAAAGGAAGAAAAGCGTCTCGAGGAGATACACGAAAAAGGTAGGGCGGCAAGGCTCAGAAGGTTTCAGTATATGACTAAAGTGCCTCCTACTGATCAGACGCCAGATCCGAAGCAAGAACGACGAAATAAGCCATTCAAGAACTTCTTCGGTACGTTAAAGTTTTATTTGAAGACAGAGTTTTAAAGACTGGTAAAAGACGAAGAGGATATCCAAGGGGGAGTCTATTGGTGCAGAATGTCTATGTCTTAGTCTTATATCGAGTCTGTATAGATTAGACATGAATAGGCTAGCGAAATCAAGTATTTATATGTAAAGGAGTCAAGTTCGCTGGAGATGTGTTTATGAAGTCAAGTTCGCCCGAACTACCTCCTCCACCAGCGAACTTGAGACCCTATATATAGCTAGCTTGTCTTGTTCATTTGTAACTTTGCGCACTTTGAGGCGGAGCTCTGTCAAATTGGAGACTTGATGTTATATCAAGAAAATTGATGATTAATTGACTAATTCTTGTTGTTTGGTAATCATGTCGTAATATTTCCACTATTATGGACATTAGATACCAAACCTAGGTTCCTATGCTATTAGGATCGGTCCTACACATATGTTGGGGGGACATCCTTTCTTGAAGTTTCATCCTCTAGAGCAAGTTATAGGAGAAATAAGTAAAGGTGTATTGACAAGAAGTAAAACAGTTGGATTCTTATCCTTGAATGAACCCTTAAAATATCAAGATGCTCTGAAAGACAATAGTTGGGTAAAAGCTATACAACAAGAGTTGTTTCAATTCAACACGTAGCAAGTCTAGGAATTAGTGCCTCTACCTAAAGAAAATGTCCCATTGGAACCAAATGGATATTCAAGAACAAAACAGATGAAAGAGGCATTATGGTGAAGAACAAAGCAAGGCTAGTGGTTCAGGGGTATAGCCAAGAAGAAGGGGTTGATTATGATTAAACCTTTACTCTAGTGGCCAAGTTAGAGGCAATCAAATTATTTTTTTTATTTTGCTATAACCCATAGAATGAATATGTATCAGATGGATATCAAGTGTGCATTTCTCTGTGGAAAGATCAATGAAGAAGTTTATGTGTGTCGGCCTCTAGGTGTTGAAGATGCTCACAATCCAAATCATGTGTACAAGCTTGACAAGGCTTTTTATGGACTAAAATAAGCCCCAAGAGCATGGTATGAAACTTTGTCATCCTTTTTAATTTAAAAAAAAATTAAAAGGGGCAAAATTGATAAAACACTCTTTTTTAAATAGGATGGAAAGGATCTATCGGTTGCTGAGATTTATGTTGAGGACAAAATCTATGCATCAAATAATTAAAACTTATATGATGATTTACAAAATCTGATGACCTCAAATTTTGAAATGAGTGCCATGGGAAAATTACAACGTTTTCTAGGCTTGCAAGTTAAGCAACTAGAGAGATGATCTTTTATTCAAGTTTTCCACTTGTGTATGTGTAAGATAGGGTCATTAATGTATCTTACTGCATCAAGACTAGATTTCAAGTTTTCCACTTGTGTATGTGTAAGATATCAAGCCTTATCAAGAGTCTTGTTTAATTCTTGTGAAAAGGATATTCAGATACCTATACCTGAAAGGGTCTCCAACCCTTGGAATTTGGTATCCAGCTAATTACAATCTTGAGCTTGTTGTCTTTTCAGATAGTACTTTTGCAGGTTGCCTCACTACAATGAAGTCAACCATAGGTGGATGCCAATACTTGGGAGATGCATCTATCTCCTAGCAAAGCAAGAAACACATTGTTGTCTCAAACTCAGTAGCTGAGGTAGAGTATATTGCAGCAGCTAGTTGTACTGCTTAAATCTTGTGGATACAAAATCAATTGTTGGATAATGAAATCACAGCCCTGAAAACTCCCATCAAAATGGCAGGATGTTGCTCATAATATCATCAAGAATCCCACCCAACATTCAAGAACCAAGCATATTGATATCTAACACCTTTTTGTAAAATATTGCTATGAAAAAGGTCAGATTTCAATTCAACATGTGTCATCCATAAATGAACTTGCATATGTCTTTCAAAACCACTGGACACATTAACATTTCAAAGCCTAATCTCTAGGCTTGAGATGTTAAAATTAGAATAAAACCAATTTAAATTATGTATACATTAAAACAACACTCTTGTTTTTCATAGATTTTCAAATTTCAAAACTTCTGGTTACATACCTGTTGTTTTACAAAAATAGAATAAACTTCTAGTTATATACAAACTACTGGTTTTTCTACCGGTAGTTTTCAAAACATCATTTTCCACCTTCCACAGTATTAGGCAAAGGTAAGAACAAATATGATCTCTATTATCTATTATCTCTTTAGACCCACTAACTCTGTCTATCCAAGGAAAAACACCTTCCTATGGTATCCCAAGACAGATATACTTTCAAAGAACATGTTGACATGCTACATCATCCCTCAACAGCCCACTTGTCTTACAAAGAGTGACACACATACTCACTCACAACACAAGATAGATGTTACTTCTTCACATCTAATCTTAATGAATTCAATCCACTGCCTTTGAATAAACATATTGTCAATTATATTCAAAAGGCAACGATATCAAATTTCATGATGGATGAACATCTAAACATCATAAATGAGCAAAATCTCTCAAATGAACATCTAAAGCCACATTCAAGAGATAATCCTTCAGACCAATGCTCATATGTTATAGAATTCACTTCCTAATCCACATAAAGAAGAGGTGAAATCCATCTTGTAACATCCGTAAAAAATATATTTCCAAAATCCGACTCGGATTGCAAAAACCAGACCTTTTATGAATAAATACAAATAAGAATTTTAATGAATTTTATCATTTTAAATAGTTTATTAGTTAACTAAACGTCATGTATTACGTTTGATTGAAATTGACCTAATAACTTTATAAAACAACTCAGTTAATTCGGTTGGATTTGTATAAGGGTAGTTTTAACGAAGTTAGATTGCTTAGTTATATAAAGTTACAAGTTAAGGGGTTGTTTTGTAATTATGGGAAACTATAAAATTAAAGCAAATAAATTAACTAGGTTGTTAAACTTAGTTAACTTAGTTAGTATTGTTATATAAAAAGTTTGGCTAACTAGGATAGTTAGTTAATTATTTGTATAACAGAAATAAACTAACCAAGTCAATTTTACAAAGTTAAGTAGGGTTAGCATACGTAGTATAGTATAGGGGGCCTTAACGTAAATTCCTAGAAGTAGCTTATACTTGAAATAAAAATAAAGATGCAGGGTTCGAACACAGAACCCCCTTGCACAACATGTCACCGAATTACCACTGAGCCACACTTTTTTTAAGTGATAGGTAACACGCGAATTACTTATATGCAGCAGTTGCGGTTAAAAAAAAGGAAAAAAAGGCGTTGTGGCCATGACTCGAACCCGGCTCTCTCATAGAGACAAACTCAACTAACCAGCTTCTCTACAGTGTAATACACAATGGTATTCAGCCCTTAATTTTTAGAACATTACCCGAAATGAACCTGCTATTTGGTCTCCTCCTTTGCACATTATCTTCTTCGTTCGAACAAGATCCAAACCGTTTCAAACACGACCTGACATGTTGTGAGCAGTTACATTACCGTATGATACCAAAATGATCCCAAACGACTTGATTTTTGGTGGAGATAATGATATTTGTCATCTAAATGTTCCACATTCACCATTATTATCGTAATTGAATTCCGAATTTATCACCACTTATCACCATTATAACACAAAGAACTAAAGATTCTTTTTGGCAAATTCTTTAATCACACGGTTAAAATCTGGTTTCAATCGATCCCTAACATCTTCTCTCACATTTACCCACTCTTAAATCTAATTAGCAACTTCCCAAACTCGTGAATTCAAGTGAAGAAGAAACTAGGGCTTGTAACTTCATCATGCGATTTCTCCTTCAATTCTGGTACATTGACAAAATAATATTTCATCATATGACAAAATAATATTTCATCATAAAATAATGAAAATCATAAGTTTGGTACATTGACGGGTGGTCCTTTGGACAAACCTTAAGTGCCTTAAATTATGCAAATTCTCACATTTAATCGGGTTTGTTAGTGGGATTAGATAACTATGGTGTGGTCGGCTTTGAAGGTATAAAGGAGCATAATGAAGTGGTTTTATCATGTTTGGATGGAAGCCCGTACTTGGTGAAGTCAAGACGGAGACTTGAAATGCAGACACAAGAAGAAATGAGTGAAGTCCAGCGACCACCGTAGGCTACGGTTCCACCATAGCTTACGGTGGAAGCTGGAGACATATTATCGCCACAAGACAGACTCTTGGCACCGTAATGACTTTTGCTGGCCACCGTAGGTTACGGTGGCACCGTAACCTACCGTGGTGCCCAGCGTGAAAATTTAATCCAATTACAACTAAATATCTAGCGGTAAGTGGATATCGAACTCAGGGATTATGTGGAAAATGTGTTTACTATGTAGCTTCAAAATAATTAGTTAACTTAAACTAAATTGCAGAAAAGTAATTTCAATGATTAGATTGATTGGTTTTAGTTATCTAAAATAAAATAAACTAATGGCAAATCAAAGGTAGATTTGTAAACAGATAAAAAGAAAGCGACCATCCTAGATTTCAGGTTTTTCCATCCACACTAATGTTCATGTCCAACTAGAAAGAACCACATAGACATGGCTCGTGTTTAATTATTTGTTTGTGATAAAAGGTAACTAAGTACTCGGATTATGAAAACGCGAGGTTGTTACCCGATGATCAATTGACCATTATCCAACCCCAATCCTTCCCATGATATCTCGATTGCCAACAGCACCAAGAACGTATGGTTTAGACTAACATCAAACAACAATCAACACTTTACAAACAAACAATCAAACACCATAATAACTTAAAAAAACATTTCAAAGTCATTATTCTAGAAATTCAGACATAAACATAGTGTTTCAAAAGCAAACCTTACATCTAGGATGATCCCCGATAAAATTAGCCGCTCATGGTTCGGTGAATCATCATAACATCTAATTCAATGTTCATATGCATCAAAAACACAAACCGAATGTTTAGAATTGTTCACAAACACTTGCTAGAGCCAAAATTCGCTAGAAAACTGTCCTGCAACGACTCACAATGATTGGATACCCAAAAGACACTTGAAAACGGAGTTTTACGGGGCAGTTACACTTTTGACGCTAGGCACCACCGTAACCGGTTATGGTGCCTACGGTGCCAAGAGTCTGTCTTACGGCGATAATATGTCTCCAGCTTGCACCGTAAGCTACGGAACCGTAGCCTATGGTGGTCGCTAGACTTCACTCATTTCATCTTGTATCAGCATTTCAAGTTGCCGTCTCGAATTCACCAAGTACGGGCTTCCATTCAAACATGATAAAACCTTTCATTATGCTCATTTATACCTGTAAAACCGACCACACCGTAGTTATCTAATTCCACTAACAAACCCGATTAAATGTGAGAATTTGCATAATTTAAGGCACTTAAGGGTTGTACAAAGGACCACCTGTCACATCCCCACACTTAACCGTTGCTTGCCCCAAGCAACTCGTTCAAGCAAACCATCATGACCCACAAAATTATCTTTCTTCAACAAACGATCCAAATCAAACCAAGCAAAAACCATTACCTTTTACTAACTTACCATAGCGACCACACGACACACCCCTCACAATGACACTCGTTTCGGTGACAAATGGTTACTAGCAAGAATATGCTAGAAAACTCTCAACGCAAATGTGTAATCGTGCAATAATAGGCTTGTGCATTAATCGAACCTTCGCCTATATAACACTAAAACATGTGTGTAAATCAAAAGGACTTAGAGGTTGTAACGAGGCTATGTGTATAGGTAGGGAATGAAGGGATATGTGCAAAGTAGCGTAATGATCCGACCCGGTCTTATTATATCTAAGCAAACGCAACTAACTATCTACAAAACCTTCCATCTCTTTTTCGATTCTTTTCTTTTTCTTTGAAACTACTACCACATTTATTCTCATCTTTTTGTATATATTTTCTTTCATTTTTCTTTTTTTTTTTTCCTTCGTCTTTCACCTCTTTTTTTTAGATACTAAACAAATCACAAAACACTAAATACTAAAGCTACTAGACCGGATCTTCTCAAACGGGTAAATTTTTAGGAGGTAGGCACGGGTTAACAAATGATAGGCAATAGGCTCAAACATGACTACTAATAAACCAAACCCCCGCCCGTCTCACTACCAAACTCATATATCAAATGTATGAGGTCCAACCCCCCAAGTCCCACACTCTCGCACATCACGACGAGGCTACCTAAATGCCCTTATCATCTTCACACACATGCTAAGCTAAGGCCTCAGAACGTATCTAAAGCACAAGTGCATGAATAGTAACTTGCATTTGACTTTTTCTAATTTTTTTTTTACTTTTGTTCCACAATTTCGATATTGACACTTACATTCACATCTTATGTTGCAGCGAAGGCGTTAAACGGTAGAAAAAATTGTGGTCGAATCACTTTTTATAAATAAATATATTAATTTGTTATAATATAACGATTTTAGTTATCTCATTTTATTTAATTTTACCAAAATAATCGAAAAGGATAAGTAAATTGGTTTATTTTGGAAGCAACATGCTATAACAAAATTTGATTTCTAATGCACTCACACACACCGCCACTCTCAATCAAAGAAATATTTGTAACAGTGTAGTTATGTGACCCAAATGCTCACCAATGAAAGGACAATGGGTTGCCGGTTTGCCGTGTGAGTCTAATGTCAAGCGTTCAATTCGGATGGTACTCGCTTGATTTTTAAGATTTTTCAAAATTTTCCCCTGTCCCCACACTTGGGATACATTTGTCCCCAATGTATGGCTTTGGAAGGAATGATCGCTACAAAACAACACAATTTCTTTTTTTTCTCTTTTTTTAATTTTTATTATTATATATATTTTTTTTGAAAATTTCCCCCATCCCCCACTTGGGATACATTGTCCCCAATGTATGGTTTTGGAAGATGTGAAAACTACAAAACATTTTTTTTGAAATAAAAGCACAAACTAACTACCAACATTTCAAATGCAAGAAACATAAAAAGACTTAAGGAATGAGTACATGGACCTGGTGAACTTGGTACAGAGATGTTGTGGATGTTCTGAATCCCTACCACCACCTCTACACAAATATCCACACATCTTCCCCACACTTAAATGTTTCCATGGCCCTGAAACACAGGAAAAAACAATGGAATAGAAAACATTAGTGTAAAATCCCGGGTTGCCTCCCGAGCAGCGCTAAGTTTTCAGGTCTTCAGCTAGACCTTGCCACCCCCATTTATGGTGGCTCAAAGAAACAGTTCCTGCCATCTCCATCACTGCATTGTACCATTGGGTAAAATGCATCCATCACATGTCCACTTGGTGGGTAATCAAATACACATTTGCTTGAACCCTCATGCTTTTCTTCACAATCCGGTGGTTTATTTGTTTTCATGCTTTGACACGCACGTATCATATGATCACTAGACTCACTACCCTTTTCTTCAAGCGACTCATAACTAATCACCCTAGTTTGAACATCAAAGGAAAACTTACGGTTCTCTTCGGTCATAGTAATGATTTCGTCTCTACAATTAATTTGAGAATTTGTTGTTTATAGAAACGGCCGACCTAATATTACCCGTTGTTGTGTTTCCATTTTTTTAGAAGCATAATCTAAGACTAGAAAATACACCGGATAATCAAATTCTCCTAATTGAATCATAACATTCCTTACCACTCCCCGTGGACGCCTCCAACTTTCATCCGCCAAGCTCACTATGGTGTCTATATCTTGCAACGGACCAAAGTCATACATGCATATAAGCCACCTAGTAGCACACTCATGGCTGCCCCGTAGTCCAAGGAATTTTTAATTTTCCCACTCGGATAGTCACAATTGGTGCTCCATGCTCTTTGTCATCGTCTACCTTGGCATGTTTTCCTATACCTGCACTCACTTGACACAAAGAGGTTAGAAATGTTTCATTAAATTCACTATTAGGAACGGTACTTACCACATTAATGTTCACGCTTTTGATGTTCTTGGGATTTGTCACCGTGTCACTTGGTAGTTGACCTTTGTTCTTTTTCAAAAAGGCCACCTCACTTGCAAGTTGACCCATTTGGGTAATCAAGGATTGGATGGCTTTGTCGCGAATTTCATCTTTTTACAACCGAGCCTCATCCGTTTGATTCCTCCTTTGCATATCCATTTGTATTGTCTTCAACATCTCTGTGAGTTCATTTCCATCCGAAGAGCCACCTTGACCATCACCCAACTGTTGAAATTTCCCTTGAAATCCTTGATTATTCCTGCCTCTAAAATTACCTTGATTATTATATTGTTGACGCGGAACGTAATTTCCTTGGTTTCCTTGAAAATTCGGGTTAGCTTGGTTCGTCGGGTTTCCATAACGAAAATTTGGAATGATTCCTTAACCCGGGGTAGTATGTATTTGAGTTCATGTTAGAATTTCTACCACCCCTTGAATAGCATTAACCTCCTCTATTTGATCTTCAACCACACCCACCAGACACACGTCCGCCGAATGGCCCAATTCATTGCACTTAGTACACACATTATAAATTTGGTTGGTCGTGTGTACCTCTACATCCTCCACAGCATTCACTTGTGGTCTTGTAACTACAAACTTTTTTTTTCTTGATGCTTGTGCTTGCCGTTTGGAGTTGAATGACATTTGTTCCAAGAAATCCCAATCATCTTATTCGTAGTTGGTACCAAATGTACCATTAGAGACCGACACTAAATCACGAGCATCACCATCACTCAGCCCTTCACGAAAAACACGTAATAGTTCCCAAAGAGCAATCCCATGATGTGGACAATTTTTAAGCATCATATTAAACCTATTAAACGCCTCATGAAACATCTCCCCCACTTGTTTTCGAGATTCTCGAATACTTTTCCGTGCATCATTAGTCTTTTGGGTGGTGAAAAATTCCTCCAAGAATCTTTGTTTCATTTCTGCCCATGTATAAACCGATGCTGAGGGTAACGTATAGAACCACCTCTTTGCCTTGTCTTCCAACGAGAATTGGAAGAGTACCTACTTGACATCATCGGATGAAAATCCTTGACCTCCAATAGTGTTACAAATGGAATTATAGGCCTCTAAGTGGAAATAGGGTTCTTTCGATGCTAACCCTTTATACTTAGGCAAAATTTGGAGTGCATTGGTTCTAACCTCAAACGTTCTTCCATCTGGATGGTGAGGAATTACCACCGGAGAAGGGTTGTTTGTGATAACCGGTCGGAAATGAGCTTCAACCCTCTCAACACTTCTCTATGGTATCTTCGTGGAGCACCTAACGGTACTCTTGGTTGACCCGCTTGTCCTTGCACCACCCCTTGGGGCAAATTGTTGTTGGTATTGCGGTTGTTGCGCTTGAGGTTGCTACATCGGCCTTTGAAATTGTGGAGGTTGTTGAAACTGGGTTTGTTGATAATGAGGTTGCACTTGTTGTAAAGGCATTGGTCGTTAAAACTGTGGCCAATGTGGACGAATTTGTTGTACCCCCGTTGGTTGCCTAACCACTTCTTGAACTTGTTCCAATTGTTGCCTTTGTTGGTAAAGCATACCTCCTTAAGGTCCCAAATTGCCTCCATCACCCCCATAATAGTACCCCTCTTCTTCGTATCCTCTAAACTCCTCCCCATACCCATCATCAAATCTATCTCCTAAAATACCCGAAGATTGCACATATTGAGAAAACGGTGATGAAAACCCGTTTGATGTGAGGGTTGGAAAGTGGATGTAGTATTAACAATGGTTGAACTGGGTTGGAATTGATTTGGTGGTATCTGTTGGGTGGAAGATGATTGACCGGCAGATGGGAAAAAGATGAAAATGGTGGAACCATTGTTGTCGAAGTAAAGGTAAGGGCGGGTCCAGTTTGAGTGATTGCGGGTGATGTGGTGTTAGTTGGTTGTACTTCCAATGTGGAAGTAGGATCGGTAGTAGGGTTTGGTGAAAGTGTTGTCGGTGTTGTTTGACCTGTAGTGGGAGTTGGTGGTTCCATTATGTGTATCGGTGTAATCGGTGAAGTAGGTGAACCAATGATTTTGTTCTCCCTAAGTAAAACTCGTTGTTGCCGCAAAGTTCTTTCAATTTCCGGATCGAATGCTAATGGTGATGACTTGTGGGTGCCTCTAGTATGCATACACTTGTAAGTACCTGCACACTAAAGACAACCAACGTAAACCCGAAAATAACAAACCAAAGCCACTAAAGACAACACACGTTGCGCACTACTCCCGGTAACGGCGCAAAAATTTGACGTGATGTCATAGTCTCACGTAAATTTAATCCAATTACAACTAATTAGCTAGCGGTAAGTGGGTATCGAACTTAGGGAGTATGTGGAAAATGTGTTTACTATGAAGCTTCAAATTAACTAGTTAACTTAAACTAAATTGCAGAAAAGTAATTTCAATGATTGGATTGATTGGTTTTAGTTATCTGAAATAAATTAAACTAATGGCAAATCAAAGGTAGAGTTGTAAACAGATTAAAAGAAAGCGACCATCCTAGATTTTAGGTGCAGAAGCACATAGACATGGCTCGTGTTTAATTATTTGTTTGTTGTAAAAGAGAACTAAGTACTCGGATTATCAAAACGCGAGGTTGTTACCCGATGACCAATTGACCATTATCCAACCCTAATCCCTCCCATGATATCTCGATTGCCAATGGCACCAAGAACGTATGGTTTAGACTAACATCAAACAACAATCAACACTTTAGAAACAAACAATCAAACACCATAATAACTTAAACAAACATTGCAAAGTCATTATTCTAGAAATTCAGACATAAACATAGTGTTTCAAAAGCAAACCTTGCATCTAGGATGATTACCGATGAAATTAGCCGCTCATGGTTTGGTGAATCATCATAAAATCTAATTCAATGTTCCAATGCATCAAAAACACAACCGAATGTTTAGAATTGTTCACAAACACTTGCTAGAGCTAAAATTCACCAGAAAACTGTCTTGCAACGTCCCACATTGATTGGTACCCAAAAGACCCTTGAAAACGGAGTTTTAAGGGGCAGTTACACTTTTCACGTTGGGCACCACCGTAGGTTACGGTGCCACTGTAACCTATGGTGGCCAGCAAAAGTCCTTACGGTGCCAAGAGTCTGTCTTATGGCGATAATACGTCTACAGCTTCCACCGTAAGCTACGGTGGAACCGTAGCCTATGGTGGTCGCTAGACTTCACTCGTTTCTTCTTGTATCAGCATTTCAAGTCTCCTTCTCGACTTCACCAAGTACGGGCTTCCATCCAAACATGATAAAACCTCTTCAATATGATCCTTTATACCTGCAAAACCGACCACACCGTAGTTATCTAATTCCACTAACAAACCCGATTAAATGTGAGAATTTGCGTAACTTAAGGCACTTAAGGGTTGTCCAAAGGACCACCCGTGAATGTACTAAACCTATGATTTTCAATATTTTATGATGAAATATTATTTTTTCATATGTCTTATTATTTTATCATATTCCATGTGGTTATTATATTGTTCCTTATATAAACCATAAGAATAAATCTGTAATATTCCACGAGATTCTAATTATTTTAAAACAAATCACCTTATCTTTTGTACCTTGTCGAAGGGTTCCATTTGTGCTACCCTTTGATACTGCATAATATCTTTATGTGATTTGTATTCTTGACATGAGATTTTTCCTAAGTTCCATGATTTCACAAATCCGTGACTCTCCCATTTAAGAAACGAAACACCCACCTTATCCAACGGTATGTCCAACCCGACACTCTATCGATGGATCAATTGACCGTACGTATGATACCCAACTCGTTCCTTACGATCGAGCCATCCAAGCCAGTCTAGAGAACCACGATAACTAGGAGGCATGCAAACGAGCACTCATCCAGTTCCAAAACAACTAGGATGTGGTCAGCAGCACGGCAACAGTTTTATGCGATGCGTCTATTTTGAGTGAAACGTTTTGAGTTTTCTTTGAACTAATGTAATCAAATAAAAAAATTTTAATTTTCAAACACAAGTTTAATGATGTGATTTTTGGTAATACGTTTAAAGTTTTAACAAGTCGTCCATTATGACTTGTGTGACAACTGTGCCTCCAGTTGTCATTATCATATCTCAAACAATTTCATAAGCAATAAAACCTTGTGTTTTATTCATTGAAACTTATCCATAACAATTGCACATATTCGATTATTACACGATAACAAACTCTCGAACAGCTTCTGGAAGTGAAATCACAAACTGTTAGGCAAACGTAATCAGTTTAACGTGACATACACTCCGGAACATGAAACAACCTTAAAATACCTTAAATAACCTTTACATAACTTAGAATTAAGTTTTGAAGGGTTTGGTATGTAAAAAACAAGCCTATTCGATCACAGGGACTATTTACGACAAACTACGAAAGTCTTCCGATTCTTGTAGCAACGCACACTCCAGAACAAGGTCATAAGATAAACATACCCTAAATACCCTTAACATAGCTTAGAAATAAGATTTTAGGGCTTTGGTATGGCAAAAACATGCTTTTGCAACTTCACGGGCTATTTTGTAAATTCTGTGAAACTATGCCAATTCGCGTATTTCTTAATCCAGAACATGTACGCACATCCAAAAATTATTTTTATCAATAAAATCTTGTACGTTAATGATTGGAATGCAAAAATATCATTCGTTACATATGTACAGCCATTTGCGCGTTCGTTACGCTTTTCATCGTAATTAACCGAAAACCGCAACCGTACGACCAAACGAACCGACATCCGGAATATTTCTGAGCACATTTCAAGTTCCCTATTATTTATTGTCCTTATAGAGCTTGAAAATAGGGTTAACGGGTGTTAAAAGTGCCAAAACGCATCAAAATCAAGTTCAGGGGCCATTTCTACCAAATATGAAACTTCAGCCCCTGCAAGGGCCTTACGGACCATAAGGCAAAACCCCATACAGTCCGTAAGGGGTCCCCAGCTCATCAGACTTGTTGCAAACATGTGGCAGCTTCTCGTTTACTCCTTGGACACCAAGCAAATCAATTTTGCCACCAATTCACCTGCATTTGACACTTGTTAGGACTAACATAAAATCATGCCAACACATGGGACACTTGGAATGATCTTGTTGATCCAAGAACACTATAAATACCCATCAAAGTTCACCTCATTCCTTGCTCAATTCTTTTCTTTCTCTCAAACACTCTAAGTGGAGGCTACCACATTGTTAGATACCTCCTACCCGAGTTGTTCGTGTCTTCTTGGAGCTCTTGGGTGTTCTACAACACAAGTAAGTGCTCTATCCTTGTCTTGTTTCATTTGTTTAGCTATTTCAAGCTAAAAGTCCAACAGAATTTGATTTTCAGCTTTGACCATTAATTGGTCAAGTCAAAGTCCAATTGGACTTTCCAACGTGATCGTAATCACGATGGTTATGATCCATAACGATCATACCTACTGATTACCACGTTTGCTAGTTGTAGTGACGAGTCAAAGTTTCGGTCAATAATGCACACTTTTGCACATTATATGATGGAACTATTTTCGGGTATCAAAACACTTTGTTTTGATATCAAATCAGTTTTATAAACTAGGTTAGACATGCTTAACATGTCTAACTCGTCACTTCTAGTTTAGTGCTTGCTTAGGGTCGTAAGTCGAGCGGTCTTGACCACCGCTTTGACATTCGAATCCGACCCGTTTGGTCAATCATAGGATCCGACCAAACTCATATTAGGGACCATAGTTGTATAGGGAATAACCCTCTGAGGTTATAACTTATGGTCACGTCGTTTGGTTAGTGTTATGTTAAGTTGCCTAGTATGCCTTTATAAATGACCAAAATGCCCTTTTGCGCATAAATTGATTTTAAGCTTATGTAACCAATGTTTTGCCATATAGACTGATGTTACAACTATATTAAACTTGTTATGCCATATAAGACTTATCATAGGACACATCTAACCATCCGATCGCGCGTTTAGGCAAATGACCCGTTAAAGTAGCATAAACTACTTTAACGAGCCATTATGGGTGAAAAGCACTTAGGAATCGTTTCAAACCAGAATGTAAACGTTATTAAACCATTTCATATGAGTTCCAATACTCGTTTGGTTTATAAGGCTTCATTCTATCCAAATCCTCTGATTAAAGTCTCGATATTAACATAGCTGTCCAATATTAGGACATACATAAGTTCTCAGACTCTTGAGCTTTGGTTTATCTTCTTGAACAAGGACTTTCTTGAAATCCCAAGTGAGTACATAGTCCCCTCTTTTATAGTTTCAAATGTTTTGGGGTAAAACATATGTGCCTATATCTACTTTCGTGTTTTCATGACACAATACATGCTTTGATTACATAGTACATATAGTACATGATTTCAATTGCATTTGCGTCATATGTTGTCTTAGCATATTTAGCACCTTGATTTTCAAAGACATTTCTTGCTATGTATGTTGACTGAGCATACTAGTACATGGTTAAAAACGTTTTCATACATGTTTGCATGTTGATTGACATATTGGTGTGTTGAACTCGACAATGATACATTCATTAACATTTATGACCGACCGGTAGTAATTAATGGTACCATAGGTATGAAACTTCATTCCCGCTTCCTATTTTTGGAAGTATCCATTAGGGAATGACAGAATCCGATGAACATTGGTAAAGCTTTGTCTTTATAAAGGTTTATCCGACAATTAACAAGGTTTGAATGTATTCGCCAACAAACCATAAGATATGTTTTAACAATAAAAAGCAACGGCTTATAAAACATAACTTTGATTTGAATAAAACTTTTGTTTATTCAAAGACGTTATTTTATACAAGACATTTTGACTATACGAGACATTGGTTACTTGACAATGATTTACATGACTTTGGTTTACTCGACATTGGTTACTTGACAATGATTTACATGACTTTGGTTTACTCGACATTAGTTACTTGACATTGATTTCATGACAATGGTTTACTCAACATTGGTTAACATTTGATTTATACTTGACGATTTGGTTTACACAAAAACAATGGCTTATTCATGACACTTTTTGGTTATTAAGATAACCCAACATTACTTCTTTTATATCCTTGATTTTCATATGATGTATAACAGAAAAAAAACATTTTATATGGATTCATGGCTATTTTGAGACCATTTAAACATTTCTTTAAATACTCGAAGCCATGAATCTAAACAACAGAACCTATGTTGCTCACTGGCATTTTTATGCTGACGTACCTATTTTCACATATGTTTCAGGTTTATCTATGCGATGATTGTTGCTGCATGCTACACATAGGATGGACTCGGGCCTTAGTGACTTTAAAATTTGAAAGACAATTTGATTGTATTTCGTTTTCGTTATTCCAAGACAATGTAATTCGTTATTAAATAAAACAAAACTTGAAATATCAGGTGTTGTGAAACAATTTGTAACGTGACTCCCCAAGTGTTTCCGTCGTGTGTTGTTATTAGATGCGATTTGGGGTGTTACAAATTGGTATCAGAGAACTGGTTATAGGGAATTAGGTTATTAGTAATGCTTTGACCTAGTCTATAACCTTCCTAGGACCCTAACGCGAGTTTTATGTGTTTAGATTCTTAAAAATATACCATCACCTATTCTTAGGTGATTACCCAAAACAGAACACAACACCTTTTTGAAAGTCAAATTCTTCCAAAACCTCACAAGAAATCATCTATCCTTAGATGGTTTATTTTTGGGCTTCATGCCTCAAGGTTTTCAAATCTCGTCAAAGTTTGGGTTTTATTAATGCGAACATGTGCAATCTGGAAGGGTGGGTGCCTGTACCCTGAGTTTTCTGTCTAAGGCCTAGAGTGTTCCTACAAATCCGCATTATCGGACCAGTCACTCTTACCTGGGGACTCTTGGGGTGAGTGTCCACTTATAGGCTAAAATATGTCTTCGTGATACATTATAAAGACCCATTTACTTTCATTAGTCGCTGTGTCATTTGTTGGTTTTGAGTAACAAACAAATGATCGCAATCCTTATATGTCATCGATATTTTGATAACTCTTCCGTTTATTTAATATAAATCTCACACATTTCTCTCATGTTTCCTTTCTTTTAGAATGCCTCCTCATCGCAACACTGCTCAAGACACCGAAATGGCGGCTTTAATTGCGCAACAGATGGCCGCCGTACTTCCGAACCTTGTGATCTAATTAAATCAAGCTTGCAGTAACAATAACAACAATGCACCTGCTTAATGCAACTATAAACAATTTCGTTCAGCTAAACCACTCAAGTTTTCTGGGTCTGAGGAAGCTACTTGGCTCCTACAATGGTTCGAAAGTATCAAAAGCACTTTTCATTATGTGCAGTGCCTAAATGAATGCAAGGTAGAGTTTGCTTCGAGTGTCTTTCAAGAGAGAGCACTTACATGGTAGAATGGTGTGAAAAGGGACCGGGGTGCCAAGGTAGCGATGGCTCAAACGTGAGAAGAGCTTCAAGCTCTCATGATGAAAGTGTTTTGCCCACGTCATGAGCAAAGGGCACTTGAGAATGAGTTCCATGATCTTAAACAATATAGTGGAGAACATCGTGCCTACACCGACCGATATGAGGAGCTAAGCTTGTTGTGTCCTACAATGGTTACGCCTTTAGACAAGGCAATTGAAAAGTACATTGATGGCCTGCCTGACCCTTCAGGATATTGTTACTGGTAGCAACCCTACCACCGTTTGACAGGCTATCGAACTCTCTGCTACCATGACTGAGTCTCAAATCAGAAAAGGGAAATTGTTTCGCAAAGGCGACAAGGAACAAGCTGCTAAAACCACGCAAGACAAACCCAAAGAAACCAAACCTGAACCTTCCAAGAAATCTAGGAAGCGTAAGGCTTCACAAAACCTTGTTGTGGTTACTAGACCCAACCAAGCTGCTCCCACCTTTGTACAACCAATGTAACCTTCATCATCATGCCAATGTTCAATGCCGCAAATGTTTAAATTGTGGTCTCATTGGCCATACAGCTAATGTTTGCCGAGTTGCTGCTACACAAAACCAAGTTGTTAACAACCCTGCTCAGGGACATGCTCTTAACGCTGGAGTTAACGAGCCTCGTGCCAACAATAATGCGGTTATAAACAACTAGGGTTTTACATTTCAGTTTCTTTTGTTATCCAAGACTCATGTACTTTTTCCAGTTATTCATGTAATGATGTTTTAATTATATGCCTAGTTGTGTAATGTGTGTTGTTATATCAATTACGGGAATTCTCATTCTTTACGAAAGTGAACGACTCGGGTAATGCACCTCTTTGCACTCGCACATTCTTTACCAAACCTATGAACTCGTCTTTCCGTGGAAAACGTACAGTTTTATTGGCTGGCGTGAAACACGTGAGATTGCACGCATTATTTCAATTATCGAGACAAAGTATCTTTCTTTGACCATATTTATATCACTTGACAAGATAAGCTATGCAGACTATGCAACGAATTAAGTAATTATGGGTGCACACATAATTATGAGGATTCGATGCATGGAAACCATAGTGAATCCTGTTAAGTGTGGTGATATAAAATCTTGAGTAATTAGATAACGGGGTGATTATAATATCATAAGAACATGGTGGATACGCCGCTGGTACTTCCTATATATAAGTGTTCTTATTGTATTATCTGTCGTAGCGTTACCCAAATCACTTGAGGATTTTATATTATCCCAGACCCATATGTGTTAACTTAAATAGGAATCCAAAGCCATATATATTCATTTCCATTTCTGGTGAAGTATCCATTAAGGAAAAATGAACTAGCTACTCATTTTTCGCTTCTCTAGAGATATCCATTGGGAAATGAATAATCCATTCAAAGTCCACATTCATTTTCGTTTCTAATGAAGTATCCATTGGAAAATGAATTATCCATTCATTTTCGATTCTGAAGAAATATCCATTAGGAAAATGAATAAATTCATTCCGCTACTGAAGAAATATCCAATGAGGAAAATGAATTATCCATTCATTTTCGCTTCTGAAGAAATACCCATTGGGGAATGAATAAATCCTGTTCTGATCCTTCATTTCCACTTCCGACGAAGTATCCATTGGAAAACGAATTATCAATTCATTTTCGCTTTCAAAGAAATATCCATCAGGGAAATGAATAATCTATTCAACAATCATTCATATCCACTTCTGACGAAGTTTCCATTGGAAAATGAATTATCCGTTCATTTTCGCTTTCGAAGAAATATCCATCGGGGAAATGAATAATCTATTCAACAATCCTTCATTTCCACTTCTGACGAAGTATCCATTGGAAAATGAATTATCCATTCATTTTCGCTTCTGAAGAAATATCCATCGGGGAAATGAATAATCTATTCAACAATCATTCATTTCCACTTCTGACGAAGTATCCATTGGAAAATGAATTATCCGTTCATTTTCGCTTCCGAAGAAATATCCATCGGGGAAATGAATAATCTATTCAACAATCCTTCATTTCCACTTCTGACGAAGTATCCATTGGAAAATGAATTATCCATTCATTTTCACTTTCGAAGAAATATCCATCGGGGAAATGAATAATCTATTCAACAATCATTCATTTCCATTTCTGACGAAGTAACCCTAGGAAAATGAATTATCCATTCATTTTCGCTTCTGAAGAAATATCCATCAGGAAATGAATTATCCATTCATAATCCTAAATTTCTACTTCTGATGAAGAATCCATTAGAAAATGAATTATCCATTCATTTTCGCTTTCGAAGAAGCATCCACGGAGAAATGAAACACAAGCTAAATCCTTATAGAACCATCTATCTCAATAGTCGGATTCTTAAAGGATACTAATAGTACTATTGGTCAATTTGGTTTTACCATAAATCAAATCCCTCATCTCCATTTTTTGCATTAATCAAGGAAGTATCTATTAGGAGATGAGCATCATCAGGTATAACAGCCTATTCCCACTTCCTGCACTATCTGAGGAAGTATCCACTAGGGAAGGATAAAGTTATGCCTTACATGGAGATCTTTGATGGGTTATTCTATATAAATAGATGAAACCCTAGATTCCGTGCAAAATGATGGCTTGATTCAACTTATGCAAACGGTTTCCTATGAATAAATCCCGAGACGAAATTTCCTAAAGTATGGGAGACTGTGACAACTGTGCCTCCAGTTGTCATTATCATATCTCAAACAATTTCATAAGCAATAAAACCTTGTGTTTTATTCATTGAATTGTGAAACTTATCCATAACAATTGCACATATTCGATTATTACACGATAACAAACTCTCGAACAACTTCTAGAAGTGAAATCGCAAACCGTTACGCCAATGTAACCAGTTTAACACGACATACACTCCGAAACAATGACACAAACTTAAAATACCTTAAATAACCTTTACATAACTTGGAATTAAGTTTTGAAGGGTTTGGTATGTCAAAAACAAGCCTATTCGATCACAAGGACTATGTACGACAAACTACGAAACTCTGCTGATTCTTGTAGCAACGCACACTCCGGAACAAGGTCATAAGCTAAACATAACCTAAATAACCTTAACATAGCTTAGAAATAAGTTTTGAGGGCTTCGGTATAGCAAAAACATGCTTTTGCAACTTCAGGGGCTATTTTGTAAATTCTGTGAAACTATGCCAATTCACATATTTGTTAATCCGGAACATGTACGCACATCCAAAATTATTTTAATCATTAAAATCTTGTACGTTAATGATTGGAATGCAAAAATATCATTCGTTACACATGTACGACCATTTGCGCGTTCGTTACGCTTTTCGTCGTAATTAACCGAAAACCGCAACCGTACGACCAAAAGAACCGACATCCGGAATATTTTTTAGCACATTTCAAGTTCCCTATTATTTATTGTCCATATAGAGCTTGAAAATGGGGTTAACGGGTGTTAAAAGTGCCAAAACGCGTCAAAATCAAGTTCAGGGGCCATTTCTTCCAAATTTGAAACTTCAGCCCCTGCAAGGGCCTTACGGACCGTAAGGCGAAACCCCATACGGTCCGTAAGGGGTCCCCAGCTCATCAGACTTGTTGCAAACAGGTGGCAGCTTCTTCTTTACTCCTTGGACACAAAGCAAATCAATTTTGCCACCAATTCACCTGCATTTGACACTTGTTAGGACTAACATAAGATCATACCAACATATGGGACACTTGGAATGATCTTGTTGATCCAAGAACACTATAAATACCCATCAAATTTCACCTCATTCCTTGCTCAATTCTTTTCTTTCTCTCAAACACTCTAAGTGGAGGCTACCACATTGTTGGATTCCTCCTACCTGAGTTGTTCTTGTCTTCTGGGAGCTCTTGGGTGTTCTACAACACAAGTAAGTGCTCTATCCTTGTCTTGTTTCATTTGTTTAGCTATTTCAAGCTAAAAGTCAAACATAGTTTGACTTTCAGCTTTGACCATTAATTGGTCAAGTAAAAGTCCAATTGGACTTTGCAACATGATCGTAATCACGATGGTTATGATCTATAGCGATCATACCTAGTGATTACCACGTTTGATAGTTGTAGTGACGAGTCAAAGTTTCGGTCAATAATAAGCACTTTTGCGCATTATACGACGGAACTATTTTCGGGTATCAAAACACTTTGTTTTGATACTAAATCAGTTTTATAAACTAGGTTAGACATGCTTAACATGTCTAACTCGTCAGTTCTAGTTTAGTGCTTGCTTAGGGTCGTAAGTCGAGCGGTGTTGACCACCGCTTTGACTTTCAAATCCGACCCGTTTGGTTGATCATAGGATCTGACCAAACTCATATTAGGGACAATAGTTGTATAGGAAATAACCCTCTGAGGTTATACCTTATGGTCACGTCGTTTGGTTAGTGTTATGTTAAGTCGCCTAGTATGCCTTTATAAATGACCAAAATGCCCATTTTGCGCATAAATTGATTTTAAGCTTATGTAACCAATGTTTTGCCATATAGACTGATGTTACAACTATATTAAACTTGTTATGGCATATAAGACTTATCATAGGACACATCTTGTGACATCCCAGCTTTTCAGGTATCTTAAACGCGCTACTTCACGGTTATTCATTCCTACGCTGATTTAATTCGGAGAATTAAATTACACGCTCGCAATAACTACGATAACTTTGTGAATTTATTGGGTGAATTACGTGCTATGTGTTATTAAACGATTGTATATTTTGTAGATTATTGTATCACGCCTTGATTTCGCGATTATTAGTTACAAAAAAATAATAAATAAATAGCCGAACCGAACAGAGCCGCGAAACGTGTCGACCTCACCTCCTTGCGGCCCAACCTATCGAGATCAAGTGGATGAGCAACTGCATTTTGTGGAACAACCTATCGAGATCATGGATCGTGAGATTAAGACTCGAAGGCACAGCAAGATATCGATTGTCAAGGTTCGTTGGGACTCTAAGCGTGGACCGGAGTTCACGTGGGAAAGAGAGGACCAAATGAAAAGCAAATACCCACACCTTTTTGCAGTTGAGCAGTAATCTGACGTTACCACCAACTAAATTTCGGTAAGACATTCTTTTAACATGGGGATGATGTGACAGCCTGGGAATTTCTTGTACCATTGCTAACAAACTGAATCTTTGTGCGTTGCATTCTAAACCGCGTTTACTCAATTTTCGGGACGAAAATTCTTTCAACATGGGGATAATGTGACATCCCGGATTTTCAGGTATCTTAAATGCGCTACTTCACGGTCATTCCTACGCTGATTTAATTCGGAGAATTAAATTACACGCTCGCAATAACTACGATAACTTTGTGAATTTATTGGGTGAATTATGTGCTATGTGTTATTAAACGTTTGTATATTTTGTAGATTATTGTATCACGCCTTAATTTCGCGATTATTAGTTATGAAAAAAATAATAAATAAATAGCCGAACCGAACCGAGCCGCGAAGCGTGTCGACCTCACCTCCTTGCGGCCCAAGGAACTAACCTAAACTTGAGGCCCAAGCCACTTACCCAACCCCCCCCCCCTTTGCGGTCACGCCACCCACCCCATCCCCTTCTTTTCCCTTGTGCTATATAATTGTATGTATCCATGTTATAGTTTAAAAAAAAAAGGAGAAACCCTAACCCCTAGGAGAACCGACGGCAGCCCCTCCCCCCCTCTCACGATCGCAAGTCTCCAACTTCCGGATTGATTCCAATCTTGTCCCGGTTCGCTAATCATCATCGTTTCAAGGTTAGGGTTTAATTGTTTTGCGAATCACATTAGGGTTTGTATAATCTTGATCATGATTGTGTGTAATGGTAGGATTATTAGTATGAAAAGTGTTGTGATTTATGATTAGTTCGGATGATTGTGCGAATCTTTGCGATTTTGATGTTATGTTGAATACTAAAATCATAAGCTGCGTTTTGGCGATAAACATCATGTTATATAATTAGGTTTGCATGAATATTGATATACATGATGATATTTGACAAATAAACCTGTTGTTAATCATTGTTATTAAGAGTCATGATCGTTTAAGCATGTTCTAATGCGATAAAAGTCGAAAACTGTTTGCTGAATGACATTTACAGCCAATTCAATTGGCTGTAACCTAATCATTATTTATCGAAAAATTGGATTTTCTGAAGCCTAAAACGTGTATTTTTGAAAAACGCTTCTAATGGCGCTGGATTCGCATTTTTCTGAGGTTGTTTGCTATTTTTAAGTGGTCATTTAGTGCAGCAGCTGAAGCTGCGTAAATTCTGCAAAATTTGCTAGTTGTTTATCGAGTCGGATCTCATAGTCTGTAGGGGGTTGGGTCACGAAATTTGTACAGTAACTGGAGACAGGAATTTCCGGAAAACTCCCACTGGAATTTTGTTAATTGGATGAACGATGATTTTTAAATAATTTTTCCCGTGTACTGCAGTCAGAAAGCGATGAATCTGACTGCAGCTTAGTATATAAATGTTTATAAATAATTGGTAAAGCATTAGGACTTGAAATGTATACATAAAGTTCTACAGTTTATTTGACACCTCCTGTAAAAAGATTGGAATTTTTGGAACATTGGAACTATTTTATAAAAATCTTTGAAAACAGCCCAGTTATGAGCATACAAGCTGAAACATGATAACTTGTGTTTGTGTGTACCAAAGTGTTGTATGAGTTAATCTGTGTTTATGACAAGTTGGTTTGATCATTATTTTGGTATGATGATACTTTGCATGCATGATTGTGTTTTCGAATTGGTTATTACGTGTGCCGCACTGTGTGCTAGTTATGCGTAGGGTTTTGTATCAGTGTGTTCACACACTAACTATAAATCGGTTGACATGTTAGGACGCGATTAGCGGTCCCATCATTTGCTACTTTTGTATTACTCTAACCGAGCAATTTAAGGTGAGTTCACGGCCCCTATTTTATCCGGTTTTAAACAACAGGGGGAGAAACATGTATACACTCTATAACTCTATCTTTTACGTTATGCGAAATTAACGTCGTTAAACTACTCGGTAACTAAGTTAATGTTAATGTACGTTATGGTCACGGAAGTCCTCAACAAACTCTCGGATCGTTAGTATTGGGTTAGATAGCGGGGAAATTATAAGTAGTACTACTGGGCCCGACAAGCCCCACCCGAGCTAGTCGCGCTAGCCGACCGGGTATGGTCAACGGGTGATTAATTTGGCCTAACTTTCGCCATGGTCAGTGATAGGCCTAGCAACACTGAGGCAACAACAGTCAGCTTCGATCGCGAACTCTTATGTGACGTAACTTTAGGCTCGCTACCTACATGTTAACATTGAACTTAATTACGAACCAACATTATTATTCCGGGTTAGGAATAATGGAACTATATCGTTATCCCGGGTTAGGGATAACGGGGAAAACAAACTTTTAACCGAACTTGTGAACTTATAAAAACCTGTGAACTCACTCTTCTTTAATGTTGATACTTGTTTCTTTACATGTTTCTCAGGACGCTATGAGCGCTAGGTGCACTCACTTGCATTTGATCAAGACATTTTTATCGAGTCTTATTTACGAATATTGTTTGGGATTTTTGGTTTTGGCGTTTATGTTGGCGCCCGTTACTAAACTTTGAAACTAATGCTTCCGCTAAACTTTGAAACTAAGACAATTTGAAAATAACTATGAATGGTTAAACAAATGTTTTTTGGAAAACGTTTAAATAAATCATAGAGAGTCGTTCGATATTACTAGTATCTCAGATTCTGGTTTGATCACACGCCTCGCGGTAAAACTCCGTAAGTGGAAATTGAGGGTGTGACAGATTGGTATCAGAGCCTCTAGCTATAGAGAACCAGGTTTGCATTTAAAAGTAGACCTAAACTATAGCTGTTACACGACACTAGACTTAGTTGGCACCGAATTGTGATATCTCGTTGTGTGTTATACTACAATTGTTCTATGTGAGATATATATGCATATTGTGTATACGTAACTCGTAACTAACTAAACAACCCAAAAGGCAATGTCATCATCATCATCCGACAAATCTCGACAATCAAGGGTGCCGGGAGAGGCACCCATGGTCGAACCCTCACCACCTCATGGTGTGGACACACGCTCAGCTAGGAAAAGACTCGCTCTAGGAGGGGAGTCGTCCTCCCGTCCGACCACCGCTATACCGGTCGAACCGGTCAACTCGTTAGAAGTAGGGGACGACCTACTTAGGGATATGTTAAGGAAACAACAGGAACAGCTAGAGAGAATGCAGGAGACTATCGAAGCACAAGGATTGATGATACGTCAACTAACTGGTACAACTGGAAGGCTCGAGGAAGAGCAACATGAGAATAGGAAAGTTCGAAACATTTTAGCTAAGGATCTTCGTGCTGAGCAGCTAAGGGCTGACTGGCTCGAAGACAGAGTTCTTGAGTCCAGTTGGAGGATTCAAGAACTGGAGCAGAATCAAGCACCTGTCCCAGTACCCGCACCAGCACCGGCCCCTCCAGCGCCGTTAGAGGAAGACCCAGAGGAGGATCCAAAGGAAGACCCAGAGGAGGATCCGGAGGAAGAGGAGCCGGAATAGGACCCGGCTGTTGAAGCTGAAAATGTCGCAGAGGATGACGGCAACGATAGCGACTTGGGATATGGAGACGTAGAAGACTGACTCGTCTCGCCAATCCCCGCTTTGTTTTCTTTAGTTTGTTAGTTTCCACTTATGTTTGAACTTGAAATTTTATAATTAAACTGAGATGTTTGGTTGGTATTTTGTGAGACATTGCAATTTATTTAATCGAATGTTCCTTTTGATTGTTTAATTTGTTGGGTTAACATAACTTGTGTGATGATTGAAGTGTAGAATATGATAACTATATTGGATATATATACTTATCGGTATGTGTTTGGGTTGTCTTGCGAAGATCTGAAATGGCAACTGGACGTCGCGGAAACCTCAACATGTCACCTGAAGAATTGCCGCATTGATCCAAGAACACGTGAATGCTGCTCTAGCAGGTGTTCAAAACCCACCAGCAGGAGGGGGTCTTAACCCCTACAAGATGTTCCTTGATGCAAAACCGAGAAAGGTCACGGGTGCGGAAGGACCCATAGGACTGGTCCGTTTGATTGAAAAGTCTGAATCGGTGTTCGAGATGGGCAATTGCCTTGAAGTCAATAAGGTCAAGTATGCTGCCTCAACGTTGGAAGATGGGGCATTAACCTGGTGGAACGCACAAGTCCAAACGGGTGGACTTGTTGCGGCGAATGCAATGGCCTGGACCGAGTTTAAGGCCCTAATCAAGGAGGAATACTGTCCACGGGACAGAGTTCAGCAGTTGGAGCAAGCGTTATGGAACCACAAGATGGTAGGGTCTGAAATTGAAGCGTACACGGCAAAACATCATGATCTGGTGTTCCTATGTCCCGATCTGGCTAACACCATCGAAAAACGACTTGAGTTTTATCTTGGGGGTCTGGTCCCTGAGATCCAGGGCATGGTAATGTCTAGCAACCCTACGACGGAGCATCAAGCGATTAGGCTGGCGCATAAACTCACCGATAAGGCGGTGGAGCAAAGGAAGTTGCCACCTCGGGGTGCAACCGAAGTCGTCCCTGATAACAAAAGAAAATTTGAAGACTCACCTGCTCGACAGTCTTCGTCAGCCCAGCCACAACAAGGAAACCAGAAGCGGTCCAACAATTTCAACAACAATCGGGGTCACAATAATCAGTCTGCCAGCAACACCCAGAACTCAAGCGGTTATGCGGGTCGAAAGCCGCAATGTAATCGTTGTAACCTCCATCATCATGGCCCTTGCGCCGGAAATCGCTGCCAACGATGTGGCAAAGCAGGACACGCGGCAAAGGATTGTTGCGGGGAAATCATGTCTCAACAAAATCAAAATCAGCACCAGGGTCAATAGCAATGTATTAACCGGGGGTGCTATCAGTGCGGTAGCACTGCCCATTTCAAGCGAGACTGCCCGCAGCTTCGCAACAACAACAATAACAACAATGGCAACAATGGAAATGGTGGCACAGGAGGTGCCAAAGGTCGTGCATTCACGCTGGCCGCGGAGAGGCCAGAAACGACTCGAACGTGGTCACCGGTAAGTTTCCCCTTAACGATCATTTTGCTACTGTACTTTTTGATACGGGTGCGGATAAGAGTTTTATATCTGAGTCTTTTAGGAAGAACCTAAATCTCACGCCTAAATCCCTAGAGACCCCTTACGTCATAGAACTAGCTGATGGTAAATCTGTAGATGTGACCCATTTAGTAACCGGCTGTCAACTTAAACTCGCTGGTCACACCTTTACCATTGATCTGATGGCAACTACCCTGGGTAGTTTTGATGTGGTAGCCGGAATGGACTGGCTATCTGACGTCCGAGCTGAAGTTCTCTGTTTTGAGAAAGCTATCCGTATTCCGCTCTCTAACGACGAGGTCTTGATGGTGCAAGGCGAGAAGGCAGGCGCCGTCACAAACATCATCTCTTACATGCAAGCTCAGAAGTATCTTCGAAGAAAGAACTCCTTCGCTTTGCTCGCACTGGTCACCGAGCAGCCTAAGGACGAGAAGCGGATTGAAGATATCCCCATCGTCCGTGACTTTTCCGATGTGTTTCCAGAGGAGTTACCTGGTCTTCCACCACATCGACAAGTGGAGTTTGAAATCGAATTGGCGAACCATGCGACTCCTATCGCCAAGGCCCCGTGCCGCCTAGCTCCAGCAGAGCTGCAAGAGCTGTCTACCCAACTTCAGGAATTGTTGGAAAAAGGATTTATCTGACCCAGTACTTCGCCATGGGGAGCTCCGGTCCTTTTTGTCAAGAAAAAGGACGGGACCTTCCGCATGTGCATCGACTACAGGGAACTCAATAAGGTTACCGTCAAGAACCGATACCCATTACCTCGCATCGACGATCTCTTCGACCAGCTTCAAGGGTCAAGTTACAACTCCAAGATTGATCTACGATCCGGTTAGCACCAGTTACGCGTCAGGGATGAGGATATCTCCAAGACGGCATTTCGTACTCGGTATGGCCATTATGAGTTCTTGGTCATGCCCTTCTGTCTCACCAACGCACCCGCAATGTTCATGGACCTCATGAACCATGTGTGTAAGCCGTATCTCGACAAGTTTGTTATCGTGTTCATCGATGATATACTCGTCTACTCTAAGGGTGAAGAAGAACATGTTGAGCATCTACGATTATTGCTGGAACTACTTCAACAGGAGAAACTATATGCCAAGTTTTCGAAGTGTGATTTCTGGATTCGGGAAGTTCAGTTCCTCGGGCATATCGTGAATGAAAAGGGTATACACGTTGATCCCGCCAAGATCGATGCTATCAAGAACTGGGAAGCACCCAGGACACCGACAGAGATCCGCCAATTTTTGGGTTTGGCTGGTTACTACAGACGCTTCATCAAGGGATTTTCCAAGATCGCACAACCGCTTACCACTCTCACCCAGAAGGGCACCAAGTATGCTTGGGGTGACAAGCAGGAAGCAGCATTTCAATTGCTGAAGCAGAAACTTTGCAGTGCACCCATTTTGTCCTTGCCAGAAGGGACAGATGATTTTGTGGTATATTGTGACACTTCCATTCAGGGATTGGGATGCGTACTCATGCAACGTGATAAGGTCATCGCGTATGCATCCCGACAGTTGAAGGTTCACGAGAAAAACTACACAACACATGACCTGGAATTTGGAGCAGTTGTGTTTGTACTTAAGATTTGGAGACACTATCTATATGGAATAAAGTGCACAATCTACATGAATCACAAGAGCCTCCAGCATATCTTTTACTAGAAGGAGTTGAACATGCGACAGCGTCGCTGGGTCGAACTCCTGAACGATTATGAATGTGCCATTCGGTATCACCCGGGTAAGGCTAACGTGGTAGCTGATGCCCTCAGTAGAAAGGAGCACTTGAAACCTCGTCGGGTACGAGCACTACAGTTCACAATTCATTCTGGGTTACGCGAACAGATACGCGACGTGCAGCTAGAAGCAGTTAAGGAAGAAAACATCAAGGCCGAATCTGTGGGAAAGATGGAACGCGATTGGGAAGTGAAACCCAATGGTGCCCGATATATTCATGAATCGTATATGGGTACCTCTCTACGGAGACCTCAGGAAGCTAGTTATGGACAAAGCTCACAAATCCCGATACTCTGTCCATCCTGGTTCAGATAAGATGTATCAAGACCTTAAAGCCGCGTACTGGTGGCCCAACATGAAAGCGGATATAGCCACCTACGTGAGCAAGTGTTTGACTTGTGCGAAAGTCAAGGTGGAATACCAGAAGCCATCAGGGCTACTTCAACAACCTGAGATCCCAGTGTGGAAATAGGATCAGATCTCGATGGACTTTATCAATAAACTCCCGCAAACTCCGGGTGGTTGCGATACCATCTGGGTAATCGTGGATCGTCTAACTAAGTCCGCACACTTCCTAGCGATCAAAGAAATAGATAAGATGGATAAGTTGACTATCTACATTAAGGAAGTAGTTTCTGGGCACGGGGTGCCAACGTCCATCATCTCAGATAGAGATGCTCGTTTCACGTCCAACTTTTGGCAGTCACTTCAGAAAGCGTTAGGTACACGCTTAGATATGAGCACAGCTTATCACCCTCATACGGATGGTCAAAGTGAAAGGACCATTGAGACCTTGGAAGACATGCTTAGGGCATGTGTGGTAGACTTCGGGAACAGTTGGGAAATCCATCTGCCTTTAGTGGAATTCTCGTATAACAACAGTTACCATACGAGTATTCAGGCAGCACCGTTTGAAGCATTATACGGTCGCAAATGTAGATCACCGGTCTGTTGGACAGAAGTCGGTGACAGTCAACTCACAGGTCCTGAGTTGATACTTGAGGCTACTGAAAAGATTGTGCAAATCAGAAACCGCATGGCAGCGGCACGAGATCGACAGAAAAGCTACGCTGATCAACGACACAACCGCTCGAATTTCAAGTAGGCGACCGCGTCCTACTGAAGGTGTCACCCTGGAAGGGTGTAATCCGTTTTGGAAAACGAGGCAAACTAAACCCACGGTACGTAGGCCCATTTGTGATCTCGAAGCGTATCGGGCCCGTAGCTTATCAATTAGACCTTCCTACGGAACTCAGTGGAGTTCACAACGTTTTTCACGTGTCCAATCTGAAGAAGTGCCTATCAGATGAGACCCTAGTTATTCCATTGGATGAGATTCAAGTGGATGAGCAACTGCATTTTCTGGAACAACCTATCGAGATCATGGATCGTGAGATTAAGACTCGAAGCACAGCAAGATATCGATTGTCAAGGTTCGTTGGGACTCTAAGCGTGGACCATAGTTCACGTGGGAAAGAGAGGACCAAATGAAAAGCAAATACCCACACCTTTTTGCAGCTGAGCAGCAATCTGACATTACCACCAACTAAATTTCGGGACAAAATTCTTTCAACATGGGGATGATGTGACAGCCTGGAAATTTCTTGTACCATTGCTAACAAACTGAATCTTTGTGCGTTGCATTCTAAACCGCGTTTACTCAATTTTCGGGACGAAAATTCTTTCAACATGGGGATAATGTGACATCCCGGATTTTCAGGTATCTTAAACGCGCTACTTCACGGTTATTCATTCTTACGCTGATTTAATTCGGAGAATTAAATTACACGCTCGCAATAACTACGATAACTTTGTGAATTTATTGGGTGAATTACGTGCTATGTATTATTAAACGTTTGTATATTTTGTAGATTATTGTATCGCGCCTTAATTTCACGATTATTAGTTATAAAAAATAATAAATAAATAGCCGAACCGAACCAAGCCGCGAAACGTGTCGACCTCACCTCCTTGCGGCCCAAGCCACTTACCCAAACCCCCCCCCTTTGCGATCGCGCCACCCACCCCATCCCCTTCTTTTCCCTTGTGCTATATGATTGTATGTATGCATGTTATAGTTGAAAAAAAAGAGAAACCCTAACCCCTAGGAGAACCAACGACAGCCCCCCTCTCACGATCGCAAGTCTCCAACTTCCGGATTGATTCCTATCTTGTCCCGGTTCGCTAATCATCATCGTTTCAAGGTTAGGGTTTAATTGTTTTGCGATTCACATTAGGGTTTCTATAATCTTGATCATGATTGTGTGTAATGGTAGGATTATTAGTATGAAAAGTGTTGTGATTTATGATTAGTTCGGATGATTGTGCGAATCTTTGCGATTTTGATGTTATGTTGAATACTAAAATCATAAGCTGCGTTTTGGCGATAAAGATCATGTTATATAATTAGGGTTTGCATGAATATTGATATACATGATGATATTTGACAAATAAACCTGTTGTTAATCATTGTTATTAAGAGTCATGATTGTTTAAGCATGTTCTAATGCGATAAAAGTCAAAAACTGTTTGCTGAATGACATTTACAGCCAATTCAATTGGCTGTAACCTGATCATTATTTATCAAAAAATTGGCTTTTCTGAAGCATAAAACGTGTATTTTTGAAAAACGCGTCTAATGGCGCTAGATTCGTATTTTTCTGAGGTCGTTTGCTATTTTTAAGTGGTCATTTAGTGCAGCAGCTGAAGCTGCGTAAATTCTGCAAAATTTGCTAGTTGTTTATCGAGTCGGATCTCATAGTCTGTAGGCGGTTGGGTCACGAAATTTGTACAGTAACTGGAGACGAGAATTTCTGGAAAACTTCCACTGGAGTTTTGTTAATTAGATGAACGATGATTTTTAAATAATTTTTCCCGTAGACTGCAGTCAGAAAGCGATGAATCTGACTGCAGCCTAGTATATAAATGTTTATAAATAATTGGTAAAGCGTTAGGACTTCAAAAGTATACATAAAATTATAGAGTTTAGTTGACACCTCCTGTAAAAAAATTGGAATTTTTGGAACGTTGGAACTATTTTATAAAAATCATCGAAAACAGTCCAGTTATGAGCGTACAAGCTGAAACATGATAACTTGTGTTTGTGTGTACCAAAGTGTTGTATGAGTTAATCTGTGTTTATGACAAGCTGGTTTGATCATTATTTTGGTATGATGATACTTTGCATGCATGATTGTGTTTTCGAATTGGTTATTACGTGTGCCGCACTGTGTGTTAGTTATGCGTAGGGTTTTGTATCAGTGTGTTCACACACTAACTTTAAATCGGTTGACATGTTAGGACACGATTAGCGGTCCCATCATTTGCTACTTTTGTATTACTCTAACCGAGCAATTTAAGGTGAGTTCACGGCCTCTATTTTATCCGGTTTTAAACAACAGGGGGAGAAACATGTATACACTCTATAACTCTATCTTTTACGTTATGCGAAATTAACGTCGTTAAACTACTCGGTAACTAAGTTAATGTTAATGTACGTTATGGTCACTAAGTAGCTATATCACGGAAGTCCTCAACAAACTCTCGGATCGTTATTATTGGGTTAGATAGCGGGGAAACTATAAGTAGTACTGCTGGGCCCGACAAGCCCCACCCGAGCTAGTCGCGCTAGCCGACCGGGTATGGTCAACGGGTGATTAATTTGGCCTAACTTTCGCCATGGTCAGTGATAGGCCTGGCAACACTGAGGCAACAACAGTCAGCTTCGATCGCGAACTCTTATGTGACGTAACTTTAGGCTCGCTACCTACATGTTAACATTAAACTTAATTACGAACCAACATTATTATTCTGGGTTAGGAATAATGGAACTATATCGTTATCCCGGGTTAGGGATAACGGGGGAAAACAAACTTTTAACCAAACTTGTGAACTTATAAAAACCTGTGAACTCACTCTTCTTTAATGTTGACACTTGTTTCTTTACATGTTTCTCAGGACGTTGGGAGCGCTAGGTGCACTCACTTGCATTTGATCAAGACATTTTTATCGAGTTTTATTTACGAATATTGTTCCGGATTTTTGGTTTTGGCGTTTATGTTGGCGCCCGTTACTAAACTTTGAAACTAATGCTTCCGCTAAACTTTGAAACTAAGACAATTTGAAAATAACTATGAATGGTTAAACAAATGTTTTTGGTAAACATTTAAATAAATCATATAGAGTCGTTCGATATTACTAGTGTCTCAGATTCTGGTTTGATCACACGCATCGCGGTAAAACTCCGCAAGTGGAAATTGAGGGTGTGACACATCTAACCATCCGATCGCGCGTTTACGCAAATGACCCGTTAAAGTAGCATAAACTACCTTAACGAGCCATTATGGGTCAAAAGCACTTAGGAATCGTTTCAAACCAGAATGTAAACTTTATTAAACCATTTCATATGAGTTCCAATACTCGTTTGGTTTATAAGGCTTCATTCTATCCGAATCCTCCTATTAAAGTCTCGATATTAACATAGCTGTCCGATATTAGGACATACATAATTTCTCAGACTCTTGAGCTTTAGTTTATCTTCTTGAACAAGGACTTTCTTGCAATCCCAAGTGAGTACATAGTCCCCTCTTTTACATTTTCAAATGTTTTGGGGTGAAACATATGTGCCTATATCTACTTTCGTGTTTTCATGACACAATACATGCTTTGGTTACATAGTACATATAGTACGTGATTTCAATTGCATTTGCTTCATATGTTGTCTTAGCATATTTAGCACCTTGATTTTCAAAGACATTTCTTGCTATGTATGTTGATTGAGCATACTAGTACATGGTTTCAAAACATTTTCATACATGTTTGCATTGTTATTGACAAATTGGTGCGTTGAACTCGACAATGATACATTCATTAACATTTATGACCGACCGGTAGTATGTAATGGTACCATAGGTTTGACACCTCATTCCCGCTTCCTAGTTTTGGAAGTATCCATTGGGGAATGACAGAATCCGATGAACATTGGTAAACCTTTGTCTTTATAAAGGTTTATCCGACAATTAGCAAGGTTTGAATGTATTCGCCAACAAACCGTAAGATATGTTTTAACAATAAAAAGCAACGGCTTATAAAACATAACTTTGATTTGAACAAAACTTTTGTTTATTCAAATACGTTGTTTTATACAAGACATTTAGACTATACGAGACATTGGTTACTTGACAATGATTTACATGACTTTGGTTTACTCGATATTGGTTACTTGACAGTGATTTACATGACTTTGGTTTACTCGACATTGATTACTTGACATTGATTTACATGATAATGGTTTACACGACATTGGTTACTTGTAATTGAGTTACTTGACATTTGATTTATACTTGACGATTTGGTTTACACAAAAATAATGGCTTATTCATGACACTTTTTGGTTATTAAGATAACCCTACATTACTTCTTTTATATCATTGATTTTCATATGATTTATAAAAGAAAAAAAACATTTTATATGGATTCATGGCTATTTTGAAACCATTTAAACATTTCTTTAAATACTCGAAGCCATGAATCTAAACAACAAAACCTATGTTACTCACATGAATTTTTATGTTGACGTACCTATTTTCACATATGTTTCAGGTTTATCTATGTGATGATTGTTACTGCATGCTACACATAGGATGGACTCAGGCCTTAGTGACTTTAAAATTTGAAAGACAATTTGATTGTATTTCGTTTTCGTTATTCCAAGACAATGTAATTCGTTATTCAATAAAACAAAACTTGAAATATCAGGTGTTGTGAAACAATTTGTAACGTAACTCCCCAAGTGTTTCCGTCATGTGTTGTTGTTATACGCGATTTGGGGTATTACAATTGAACGTCACAACTCTAATCACTTGCGTAATCTATGCCCATAGTTCAACAAATTCAAGTCTAGGGCACTTGGTGACGATAAAAAATTTTCTGACCTCAAATTTTGATTTTATAAAAATAATAATAACAAAATATAATAAATTTTATTAGTAAAATTTACCACTTTAGATCAAAGATATTTTCCTGAAACTTAACGAAAATATTTTTCTAATAAACCAATTGCTTTTGTGCATAAAAGTTTAAAATAGTAATGTTTTTACACTTGGTAAAGTGTAAATATGGTTAACAAAACATAATAAACGTTAGTCCAGTTAACAAAGTTATGGTTTTCACAATTTATTTTAGGACATCTCTATGTTTGTCCGAATCGTAATTCTTGCCTGACTAAGGAAGCTAAGATCCTTACTGCTACTTCATTTCTTCTGCCATTCGACTTTACGTTTGGTTTTCCCTCATTATCAACTCCACTTACTACTCCCACTCTGTATCCTTGACATTCGCACTAACGTCAACCGATACAATTACTAACTCCTAATAAGTCTGTTGATAGCTTGTGCCGTTGTCACGCTTTCAACATTACCATCGATCGTCGTTTTCATCAGTTACTTTGACGTTTTATGTTATTTCCATGTTATGCATTTGTGTTATGTTTTAATGCTATTTTATTTTGTTGTAGTTTCACATCATCACTCATCACGGCTTACCTTCCCCATAGTTTTATAGGATGTGGGTATCGACTCACTTTTCCATAAACCGATCCTTCCCTCATAGAACTAATCAAAACTGCTAACGAAGCCGATAAAATTTGATAAGGGCATGGTGGATACGCTGCTGGTACTTCCTATATATATAAGTGTTCTTTTCAAACTATCAAAAGCCTCGTTAGATTGGTTGAGAGAAGTTTTATGTAAGTTGTGTTTGTGTCGTCATTCATGATCCAAATAACAAAGCCAATGAAATTCGATAAGAACATGGTAGATACGCTGTTGGTACTTCCTATATATAAGTGTTCTTATCGAAGTATCAAAAGCCTCGTTAGACTGGTCATGAGGAGTTGTGTGTTGTCTAGCATGATTCAAATAACGATGTGGATGAAAGTTTGATAGAGACATAGTGGATACGTCGTTGGTACTTCCTATATATAAGTGTCTCTGTCAATTTTTCAAAAGCAACATTAAACTAATCATGAGATTGTTAGTTTTTTTGGTTATGTGATTGGAGAATTCAAATTCTATGATTTCGCTCATTTAACTCAAATTGTTGCATTTTTACGAAAAAATTCTCTCGATCCCAAGTTGTGACACATATTACAATTTGGCACCACAAGTATACTTCATGACTCAGTTGCAAACTCTATCGTGTTACAAAACATCTTTGGTGACATGATTTTCCCTTTAGCTGCAATAAATCCTTGATACGCCAATCTTGGGCTTCAAGATTGTAATAATCATAGAGCCTATAACCAGCTACCTAGTATCTAACAATTAGCGCTTTTTATTTCTACACCCTTGGCATATGAAAGTGATTCCTCAATTGGGTATGCAACCCTTATCAGGAACACTACCGCCTTCCTATGTCTGCACTTCTTGATATATCTTAGTTTGAGCGTATTTCATATCAACGTTAGGACATGTTTTCAACACTTGTTACCTGATATTCCTAAGGAACAATTTGATCTTAAGACTCGAGTTTCTAACGCTATTGCCAAATCGAACCGATATCGCTTACGCCTTTGGAAAACCCTACACCTCATCCTATATGAATAGCTTCCCCCCAATTGGGGACGAAATTCCTAAAAGTTGGGGAGACTGTAATATCCGTAAAAAATGGATCCCCAAAATCCGACCCAGATTGCAAAAACTGTACCCTTTTTGAACAAATACGAATAAGAGTTTTAATTAATTTTATGATTTTAAATAGTTTATTAGTTATTAAACGTCACGTATCGCATTGGATTGAAACCGAACTAAACATTAACTTTATTAAACAACTCATTTAATTCGGTTAGATATATATAAGGTAGTTTTAACAAAGTTAGATTTCTTAGTTATATAAAGTTACAAGTTAATGGGTTGTTTTGTAATTATGTGAAACTGTAAAATTAAAGCAAGTAAATTAACTAGGTTGCTAAACTTAGTTAAGTTAGTTAGTATTGTTATATAAAAAAATTTGGCTAACTAGGCTAGTTAGTTAATTAGTTTTATAAAAGAAATAAACTGACCAAGTTAAATTTACAAAGTTAAGTCGGGTTAGCTTACGTAGTATAGTACAGGGGGCCTTAATGTAAACTTCTAAAAGCAGCTTATACTTGAAATAAGAAGAAATTTGCAGGGGGCATGGTTCGAACCCAGAATCCCCTTGCACAACATGTTACCACATGACCACTAAGCCACACATTTTTTTAGTGTTATGTAACACACGAATTACTTATAGGAAGCAGTTAATTCGGTTAAAAAAAGGAAAAAACGGCGCTATGGCCATAACTCGAACCCGACTCTCTCATGGACACATAAACTCAACTAACCAGCTTCTCAAAAGTGTAATACCCAATGGTATTTAGCCCTCAATTTTTAAAACATTATCCGAAACCAACCTGCTATTTGGTCTCCTCCTCTGCGCCTTATCTTCTCTGTTCAAAAGATGCAGGGGGCATGGTTCGAACCCGACCCGATGTGTTGTGAGCTGTTACATGACCGTATGTTACCATAATGATCCCAAACAACTCGAGTTTTGGTGGAGATAATGATATTTGTTTTCTAAACGTTTCACATTTACCATTATTATCATAATAGAATTCTGAATTATCACCACTTATCACCATTAAAACGCGCAAAGAACTCAAGAAGGTTCTTGGCAAATTCGATAATCACACGATTAACATCTGGTTCCAGTCGATCCCAAACATCTTCTCTCACATTTACCCACTCTTAAATCTCATTAACAACTTCCCAAACTCGTGAATTCAAGTGGAGAAGAAACTAGGGCTTGTAACTTCATCACGCGATTTCTCCTTCAATTCTCAACCTTATCCGGTGATTCCAAAGCTTAAATTGCTAATTTATTTATGCTCTTTAAAATCCTACTATCCGTTTCTATGATAAAAGGGCAATTAGACTCGAATTTAATTTTAGATGAAATTAGGGTTCTTCGTATCTTGAATTTGGGGCTTCTAGGTTTAGACTTACGTTTTGGTGAAATTGATGGTAGAATATTGTTATATATAATGTTAGCATATTGTGTGTAAATTTTGGGAATTTTTAGATATCAATTGGAGTTTTAGTGAATTGTTTATGTTTTAATCTCTAAATAAATCAAATAAAAATGCAGGAATATCTTAAACAAATTTCAATAAATATTTTTAATGATTAATTCAGATTATATAAACACTAGGGAATTTTTATAAAACTTTTCTAAAATTTTTGGGAATCTATAAACTTAAATTGGATTTATTATGGTTTATATATTCTAATCATTTAAAAATACAAGATTATTGCAAATAGATTTCATAAATATTTTTATTAATTCCTACTAATTATATAATTGTAATAGAACTTTTATAGACTATTGCTATAATTTTTGGTAACTATTATGCAATTAAAGAATTGGCTTGTTATACAAATAATTCGTATTATAAAATTATTACTTTTAAATTAAAATATGCAATAATCATTAAATCTATTATATATAATAATTAGATGAGTTTGTTGAGTTTATTTAATTATTGGCTTTATCGAATATTTGAAAATCAATAAAATGGTAATTTTATGATTTTACCTTTTTAATAAATTCTAGAATCATATAATTATTAATTTGGTTATTTTAGATGAATAAATATAATTCTATATAATTCTAGGTCTAGAAATAGGATAACCCAATTTCCTAAATTAATATATTGTCCGTTGTTCAGGATTGTGTTATTAATTTTAGGGTGATTATCATTGTTATCATTTTATATATAAATTAGTTCTTGTCGTGCAGTAATTCTCGTAGAACGTTTCTTCGCAACCACTGAGTAGAATCGACTCTTTCCCCCTTTTTACCATTAACTCTTTTTGGGGTGGATCTCGTGCTTGATTTCGAATTATTAGTTAAATTGATAACATGCTATTCAATGTGTTTCTTTGTGTCACTTGTTGCTAAATTCTATTGTTTCTCTATACGTGCATCTATGTGTTACTCACTTTCTGTCATGCGTTTCGGGTGAATCCACCTGGCTGACCGGTTCCCCACGGCCATGGGTCGAACTCGGTATCGCCATCATTGTTTGCAGATTCGCCTTTTGGGGCTTGAATGTCTATATGTCGATGGTTACTATTATTGTTATGTTTGTATTACTTATGTGATATGTGTTGAATTGTTGTTATATTGAAAAACCTAGTTTCACTTTTGATAATGCATGTTATAAAATAAGGTTTTTCTAAAAAATAATAAAACAAAAATGTTTTTAAATAAAATCCGAATCTATTCACCAACATGTTTGTTAATCCAAAACTATTTTACGCATCACACAGGTACACATGGGTGGGCGTATTTTGAGTTGAACACATGTAGGATTGCCTAGTAATTAAAAAGGCTAGGATATGTTGCTTTTATTTATTTGATTTTGTAACCTGATATTAATTTTTGAAATCTATGTTATCTGTGACAAATCTAAAGTGGTGCCTTTAAATATGTAGACTTATAATAGTGTCAAAAGCTATGGGCAATCGGTCTGCCCCGTACCATTCCGCTGTGGATCGAGTGTGACACATCTCAGGTATATCCTGTTGATGAGATTGCATGTGTGGCTTCCACTCTTCTGATTGAACTCACTTGGATACAAATTGACAGTTGAATCATAAATTAGATCACCTTGTAAGCAATAACACCTTGCTTCCTCAGGAAGACAAAACTGCTAGAAGTCTGCAGTGCCAAGAAAAAGGGGCATCACAATTGACAAAACTAGTGATACAACCACATACTATGGGACTATATGATTTCACTAGATTGAATGATGCTGAACTCTGAAACTTCTTAATTTGATGGAATAAGCTGAGAGCTGAAATCTCAGGTAGATGGTCACCAAAATTTCCTCAAGCTAAGTCCAGGTGATCCATAAATATACCCAAAATCTCATATCTGCTAGTCACTATCAAATCCTTCCGGCCACGGAAAGCCAAACTACTGGTGACGAAATAACCACCTCATCACCAACTATTAGGGGTGCTATAACTTTATCCAATCAATTTGTTGATACCAAAAAGGGGGAGATACTATACTTAATGTCAAGTGCCACAAAGTGTATTCATCCTACCTTCTAGAACGTTCAAGAATCTAGAAAACATTCAAGAAAAGCCAGTATTCTTCCTCCCTAAAAAATTCAACTGATGTCTTCTAAAATCTTCTTACGAATCAATGGAGTAGCAGAGACTATCAATCTAATCCAGAAATAGCTCAACACTAAAGGAGTTTGGGACTATCAATCACATCTAGATATAGCTGACACACAAATAACTGGAAGGTTAAATACAAAGCATCCGATAGTTTTCAATAATCCAACACTTCTCAAAAGTGGGGGTTGCTAAAACATAGAATCCTTCACAAGCTTCTGAAGGTCTTAACATTATCGACTGTTCCTAAAAATATCAATCATTCCTTGATAAAAGGTTTTGAAAACAAAAACTTGTCACATCTTTTAGAAGAAAGGAGTGTTGTTCTTTCTTTAGAGGTCCAGAGATTAAGAGCCAACAAGCTACTTACAAATTAAAAGGTGTGAAGATAGAAAAGCTTTCTCTATAGTCAAACATGGTTGACTATAATGAAGATAAAGGAATTGTCCAGATTTTCCGATTGCAAAAACACTTTTCAAGGACTCTTCATCAAAGAGAGAGAGAGAGAGAGAGAATAAAAGGCAAACTTCAATAAGTGTGATTTTGGCATCAGCAGAACTAGGGGGAGATTATTGGGTTACGTAAGATCTGCTGATGACGAAAGCTAAAACCCAAGGGAACTCTCATCCATGTCTGAACAACTGAAGTATTAAACTACTGCCTTAGAGATTAGAGAATAGAATAACAAAGTGATGAATTGTCAAAGTGTTGGTCAACAAGTCAACAATTAAGTCCGTCAAAGTCAAAGACTGAAGAATAGAAGACGAAGTAAATAATTCAAAGATAGAAGTGCTGGTTCTTAACCAACTGTAAAATCTGGCAGTTCACTCTATCTCACATCAGAAGCAGCAGTTCAATGCAACAGTCTAACTATCCAGCAGCTTTACTAGCTATTGGCAGTTACATCATTTAATGAGTTGTTAAGAGTCACTTTCATGGTGACGCCACCAGCAGTTCCTCCTCCCATATATAGTTCCTCTTGTACATTTTAATTGTTTACACTTAGAGCCTGAGTGCATAAGAAATAAGTGAGAGAGTGTTCCCCTGGTGAGGGGGAGTATGTCTCATACCTTGTGATTGTATTACATTCTTATATGAATTTAATGAAATCATTTTGAAATCATTCCGAAATCCAGTAGTGTTAGATTGATGTGTTTGTTTATTACTGTTTGATTGAATTTCTAATTTGATTCAAGTGTTCTATCAAAAAAGACACACTACATACACTCTTAGATCCAACAATGTCACATCCCCCGCCAAGACAGAACCGCGGGAATCTGACAATCATATGTCATAACACATTAATACAAGGGTAATATTTACTGGTGACGAAATAACTACCTCATCACTAACTATTAGGGGTGCTATAACCTTATCCAATCAATTTGTTCATACCAAAAAGGGGGAGATACTATACTTAATGTCAAGTTCCACAAAGTGTATTCATCCTACCTTCTAGAACGTTCAAGAATCTAGAAAACATTCAAGAAAAGCCAGTATTCTTCCTCCCTAAAAATTTCAACTGATGTCGTCTAAAATCTTCTTACGAATCAATGGAGTAGCAGAGACTATCAATCTAATCCAGAAATAGCTCAACACTAAAGGAGTTTGGGACTATCAATCACATCTAGATATAGCTGAGACACAAATAAATGGAAGGTTAAATACAAAGCATCCGGTAGTTTTCAATAATCCAACACTTCTCAAAAGTGGGGGTTGCTAAAACATAGAATCCTTCACAAGCTTCTGAAGGTCTTAACATTATCAACTGTTCCTAAAAATATCAATCATTCCTTGATAAAAGTTTTTGAAAACAAAAACTTGTCACATCTTTTAGAAGAAAGGAGTGTTGTTCTTTCTTTAGAGGTCCAGAGATTAAGAGCCAACAAGCTACTTACAAACTAAAAGGTGTGAAGATAGAAAAGCTTTCTCTATAGTCAAACATGGTTGACTATAATGAAGATAAAGGAATTGTCCAGATTTTCCGATTGCAAAAACACTTTTCAAGGACTCTTCATCAAAGAGAGAGAGAGAGAGAGAGAGAGAGAGAGAAAGAGAATAAAAGGCAAACTTCAATAAGTGTGATTTTGGCATCAGCAGAACTAGGGGGAGATTATTGGGTTACGTAAGATCTGCTGATGACGAAAGCTAAAACCCAAGGGAACTATCATCCATGTCTTAACAACTGAAGTGTTAAACTACCGCCTTAGAGATTAGAGAATAGAATAACAAAGTGATGAATTGTCAAATGTTGGTCAACAAGTCAACAATTAAGTCAGTCAAAGTCAAAGACTGAAGAATAGAAGACGAAGTAAATAATTCAAAGATAGAAGTGCTGGTTCTTAACCAACTGTAAAATCTGGCAGTTCACACTATCTCACATCAGAAGCAGTAGTTCAATGCAACAGTCTAACTATCCAGCAGCTTTACTAACTATTGGCAGTTACATCATTTAATGAGTTGTTAAGAGTCACTTTCATGGTGACGCCACCAGCAGTTCCTCCTCCCATATATAGTTCCTCTTGTACATTTTAATTGTTTACACTTAGAGCCTGAGTGCATAAGAAATAAGTGAGAGAGTGTTCCCCTGGTGAGGGGGAGTATGTCTCATACCTTGTGATTGTATTACATTCTTATATGAATTCAATGAAATCATTTTGAAATCATTCCGAAATCCAGTAGTGTTAGATTGATGTGTTTGTTTATTACTGTTTGATTGAATTTCTAATTTGATTCAAGTGTTCTATCAAAAAAGACTCACTACATACACTCTTAGATCCAACAATGTCACATCCCCCGCCAAGGCGGAACCGCGGGAATCTGACAATCATATGTCATAACACATTAATACAAGGGTAATATTTACTGGTGACGAAATAACCACCTCATCACTAACTATTAGGGGTGCTATAACCTTATCCAATCAATTTGTTGATACCAAAAAGGGGGAGATACTATACTTAATGTCAAGTGCCACAAAGTGTATTCATCCTACCTTCTAGAACGTTCAAGAATCTAGAAAACATTCAAGAAAAGCCAGTATTCTTCCTCCCTAAAAATTTCAACTGATGTCTTCTAAAATCTTCTTACGAATCAATGGAGTAGCAGAGACTATAAATCTAATCCAGAAATAGCTCAACACTAAAGGAGTTTGGGACTATCAATCACATCTAGATATAGCTGACACACAAATAACTGGAAGGTTAAATACAAAGCATCCGGTAGTTTTCAATAATCCAACACTTCTCAAAAGTGGGGGTTGCTAAAACATAGAATCCTTCACAAGCTTCTGAAGGTCTTAACATTATCAACTGTTCCTAAAAATATCAATCATTCCTTGATAAAAGGTTTTGAAAACAAAAACTTGTCACATCTTTTAGAAGAAAGGAGTGTTGTTCTTTCTTTAGAGGTCCAGAGATTAAGAGCCAACAAGCTACTTACAAATTAAAAGGTGTGAAGATAGAAAAGCTTTCTCTATAGTCAAACATGGTTGACTATAATGAAGATAAAGGAATTGTCCAGATTTTCCGATTGCAAAAACACTTTTCAAGGACTCTTCATCAAAGAGAGAGAGAGAGAGAGAGAGAGAGAGAGAGAGAGAAAGAGAATAAAAGGCAAACTTCAATAAGTCTGATTTTGGCATCAGCAGAACTAGGGGGAGATTATTGGGTTACGTAAGATCTGCTGATGACGAAAGCTAAAACACAAGGGAACTATCATCCATGTCTGAACAACTGAAGTATTAAACTACTGCCTTAGAGATTAGAGAATAGAATAACAAAGTGATGAATTGTCAAAGTGTTGGTCAACAAGTCAACAATTAAGTCAGTCAAAGTCAAAGACTGAAGAATAGAAGACGAAGTAAATAATTCAAAGATAGATGTGCTGGTTCTTAACCAACTGTAAAATCTGGCAGTTCACTCTATCTCACATCAGAAGCAGCAGTTCAATGCAACAGTCTAACTATCCAGCAACTTTACTAACTATTGGCAGTTACATCATTTAATGAGTTGTTAAGAGTCACTTTCATGGTGACGCCACAGCAGTTCCTCCTCCTATATATAGTTCCTCTTGTACATTTTAATTGTTTACACTTAGAACCTGAGTGCATAAGAAATAAGTGAGAGAGTGTTCCTCTGGTGAGGGGGAGTATGTCTCATACCTTGTGATTTATTACATTCTTATATGAATTTAATGAAATCATTTTGAAATCATTCCGAAATCCAGTAGTGTTAGATTGATGTGTTTGTTTATTACTGTTTGATTGAATTTCTAATTTGATTCAAGTGTTCTATCAAAAAAGACACACTACATACACTCTTAGATCCAACAATGTCACATCCCCCGCCAAGGCGGAACCGCGGGAATCTGACAATCATATGTCATAACACATTAATACAAGGGAAATATTTGTTTATTAAAAATATGTCATGATATACGTTCTGTACAAAAACTATACACTCAATGAAAAAGTACATAAATCTCGAAGCAAATCCAAGTCCTTTGCTAACTCACTAGCTATCACTTGAAAATCATGCTAAAACAGTCAACTAAAAATTCATATACTACATGAATCATATGTAGTGTTGTATTGGTCTGTTACATAAGATCCTCGTTTTTGGTGGGCAATAAAAATCTTCGACGCACACCTTGATTAAATTGATGATGTTAATTTCATATTATTAACAACAAATTTATGAACCGGTAGGATTAATTAGCTGCAGGTTAACTATGACCAATTGTGGGATTCAAGGATAGTTAATATTCTGATGAAGTTGTAATAACCCTATGCCGCAAACCTGCGAGTGTGAAAGGTAACATTATGTAAATATAATATATAACCAATTTCATTTTTGTAGTGTTGCTAGCCATAGTGAAGTGGTCTTCTCCTCGCCTTTTACTCTTTTCGTACCCAGGTCGAATCTTGATGCTAACCTTTTTTAAAAAGAATTTTTCCAGCCGTTAAATTGTAGAGAATCATTTTTGAAAACAAACAAACACAGCTTGATTGTATTGTCTACCTGTTAGCAATTATATTTACAACTAAAGTGTGGTGTGTTCGATTCATATTGCTAACTTTTTGGCTCAACTATTTTTGTACCTTGTAATTTGAAGTTAAAATTTTCTAAAACACATATAAAAATCTCAATCGTATGTTTTGATGTAACTTGACAAGTTTTCTGGCTTATATATAAATTATATTTCATTAAAATCTCAATCGTATGTTTAAAATTAAACAAGTGTTTATCGAGTAATTTTATGCTCAAAGAACACCAATATTTTCTTCTCTATCATAAAAAAACATCATTATTTCCTTAGTAAATCATACGATTATGTTTGAAATATATTTATAAACTTTATTCAAAACCAAGCCTGTCTTCGTTGCAAGGAAATTTTGTTTAAAACCGAGCCACATTACATATGTTTTTACTTTTTCTTAATACGTTTGTGTGTTCTTCAAGCTAACTTTTTACAACAAGTCAAAGATAACTCTTTCTTGATTTTCGAATATATATAGTTGTAACAATTTTTTTACCTTCATTTATTAACATTTTGACAAATTTTATTGAAAATTAGCCCGTCATACATTACAGGGTATGCCATTCTAAATCTATGATTTTGCTATTTTATTGGTATAACGTTAATCGTTGTTTAAGAAACAGTTTATAAAATTTGTTAGGGTACAAGGGCCTTTTTTCCAGCTCGTATATGACACTTGAATCCTTAGGACCGGCACTATCTAGATCGCAGTCCACTACCCTTGTGCCATCGTGAGTTCGCCGTTGTGGGCGCCCTTATTATGCAGAAGCGCTAGTGCCGAACTAGGTCAAACTTCTTCTCATTACGGAATGTTTTGAGCAAGCGGTGAGTTCAGAAACCAGAGGTGTTCAAGGTTTCTCTGGTGACTCATGTAACCAAAGCTATCCTATCGATTGGATTATTGTTTCATGGCGTTCCAATTTGGTTAATTGTTTCTCACAAAAACTATTTTTTTTATAAATACGCTATGGTTGATTTTAAGTTTCAATTTGGCTTTGCACCTAAACTCTTGGTGGGCGATTAAAAGTTTGGTTGAATTAGTTCGCATACACGTCTCTACTGCTACATACAGTTTAAAAGCATGTGTACGAATCACAATAGTTTCTACATAATTTATATTTTGTATACCTTATAGAGTTCGGTTCTCTACCATAGGCAAGCTCTTTAATATGTTTAGAATAGTTTTTATAGAGTAATGTTTAAAAATTTTGTGAAAAAATGAAGAACTAACTAAGTTATTCCATCGAATTAAAAGGGGTTGTAGGCTAGCACCTACTAAAACAAATTGATGGATGGTCCTTGTAGATCTGGATTGAATCTCTTTCTTTTCTAAGCCTTATATGAATATGTAATACATAAGGTTTTATGTGTGTATAATTGCATATATATATATATATAGATTGGGATTAGGTAAAATGAGAACTGTACCGAGTTGTGAGAACCAAAGGAACTAATCTCATCTTTTGATCAAGATGGGATGTATGGTTAAGATGCGGTTTGGGTTATGACATGTGGAGACCATGCCTTTTTAATTAAAAACCATTTAATGTACTGAAAGGGCAAATATGACATTTTTACACACCAACTTTTTGTAAGAATTATGTTTTTGAAGTTGTCCAATCAAAACAATTTAAACCCACAAAATTATTTTTCGCAAACAAACATCATTCAACACTACAAATTTACATAAAAAGTATTTTCATACATGTAAAATATATTTTTAAAGCAAAATTGCATTTTATACAACAAAAAAATCCCTAAATTTTCACTCGCCGACAAATCTACAAATTTGTGTTGACATAAAATCACCAAAATATGTCTCGAAAAATAATGCACACAACGGCCTTCATTTGTTGTTCGTTATCCTCGTCTTTTGAACAGCAAAGCCCAAACATCTACGAAAATCAAAGAAAAATAGAGCGTATACATTCCACAACCGTAACGTTTAGAGGAGCTCGAGCGCGCGTTCGGGTGCGTTAAAAACATTTTTCTGCCGCATTTAAAAAAATATTTTTTTACTTTCAACATCATGAGCAATTTTTTTTACATTAGGCAACGAATGTAAAAACATTTTTTCAAACGTATGTAAAAACTACAAATTTAAAAATTTGAATTTACAAACATATTTATAATTTTTATGATGCCGACACGTAAAATTTATTTTACCCCAGCCCCGATTGTAAATTATTTTTACGCCCCAGTTGTAAATTTTATTTCCGTCTCGGTTGTAATTTTTTTACGCCCCTCTTAAAACATTTTAAAACTTTTCATACGCCCCAGTTGTAAAGTATTTTTACGCCCCCGATTTTAAATTTTTTTACGCCCCGGTTGTAACTTTTTTACGCCCCTATTAAAAAAAATTAAACCTTTTTGCACCACGGTTGTAAACTTTTTTTACAGCCTGGTTAAACATTTAATTTACACAAATATAACTCGTCAACGTCTTACCTTTTTGCATTGCGTCCCTAATTTCAACAAAAATAAATAAATAAAGCCAAAGCCAATCTTGATCTTCATCGTCCTCGTTCGCCGAAGACACCGCAACTCCTACGAAAACAAGTATAAAATGAATTTCTTAGATAGTGCAACGATGTAAATGTATTTTATCTCCGTCATTTACAAAAAATTATGTCGTCGTTTGGTCGTTTCCCACATGAACACAAAAACACAATCGTTTTTACATGGTATTTTTAGTTTAAAGTATTTTTACATTGTCTTTTCATCGTATTTCCAGTGTAACAGTTTTACAAATATTTTTTACATTCAATGTAAAAAAATATTTTTTACATCGAATGTAACTATTTTTACATCTACTTTTACAGAAAACTTTTTGCATTCAATGTAAAAGATATTTTTTACAATGAATGTAAAATACCCTTACATCGACTTTGTTGGGATTGAACCCTATGAAAGGAACAGATGATACAAAGCCAAATAACATTATCCGAGCCTTGGTTAAACTATCAGAGGTTACAACCTCTGTTGTACAAACACTGCTTTCCCTAAAGACTGCTCTCCTATCATCTGACTTCACAAAATGGCAAAGGTCTACCAGAGTTACAAGGATCAGAGGATATAGATCAGAGCTTAGTCATTAGATAGATTATCAATGTAACAGTGCTAAGCACTGATAGTTAATTTTAGTAGTGTTTGTAGTTAGTTACATATAGTTTTCCTGTCACTATCAACCCTGACGTCATCAAAGATGCTCAGTGGTCAGATAATTTAGTATAAATAGGTAACTTGTGTAATAGTTTAACTCGTCTATCAAAAGATCAACTTTCACATATCATCTTCTCTGCATTTTCTTACTAGCAAACTTGAATTGCAAAGGCTGATGGGGAGTTTGTGAATCACATGCGAGTTTACCAACTTGAAAGCATGATGATGATGAAAACAAACGACCATTGCTTGTAGTAAAAGTTTTCCATCTATTTCCGCTGCAAATCTCTTTTAAAACTCAATCATTTTCCATTTTCGAAACCAAAACTACAAGTAATTCAAACTCAGATCCTAACAATTGGTATGAGAGCTTGATTCATCAAATTCGATCTAACAATCGATTTGATTCAAACAGATCAGCTCTCTGCTATTAGTTTGGTTGTTTTTGCTTGATAAACAGAGTTTTATTACGTTCAAAGTTTTTAAACAGAAATCTGTGTAAAATCAACTGAAAATGTCTCAAAACACACAGGATGCCAACTCTGGATGCTTATTCAAACCGCCGATGCTCAAAAGAAATGAATATTTCATTTGGCAACGACGAATGGGTCATATCCTTGCTCAGCAAAACACCGGTTGCTGGAGATCTGTTGCTTATGGACCTCATGTTCCGATGGTTCCAAGCACAGAGGATCCTACTAAACAAGTGCCAAAAAATCCTGAAAACTTTTCGGAGCAGGATTTCCAGAAAATTGAATTGGATGCTAAGGCATTTAGCATAGTCGGTTCGGCCTTACCCAATGAGATTTATGCTGGTCTACTCCATTGCAATGGTGCAAAGGAGTTATGGGATGCACTAAAAGAGCAATTCGGTGGGACTGAGGAAGTGATAGAAAGTAACAGAGAAGTTCTAAATCAGCAGTATGAAACGTTTTGTCACCTGAAAGGAGAGTCTCTAACACAACAGTTCGAACGTTACAGCTGTCTCATCAGTGAACTTAGACTGGTTAACGTGGTTTTTCCTAATTCGACTATCAATAGTTGTTTCCTTAGATCGTTACCAGATAAGTGGGAGACTGTAGCTTATGTAACATGAAAATCTGTTGGGTTTAAAGAAATGTCGTTGACACAACTTCATGGGATACTCCTCACTTATGAGAGAGAGTTAAACCAGAAAAAGAAGTTGCAAGTTTCTGGCAAAATGACTGATGATTACTCATTGGGTAATACAACTCTTTTTGGCCAAGAAGAGGGATCTGGCAGCAGTAAGGACCAAAGTTATGATCACTATATAGATATTACTTCTGGTGGGAACTTTGGATCTGAAACATATGCACCCAACTATGCTTTCACTGCTAGTGGGGAATGCCAAACCTCTGATAATCTATCCTTTAAGCTGAATGACTTGCAACACTTTGAACCTTCTAATCTTGAAGAAATGGATATTTTACACCAACTGGCCCTATTGAGTGTTAGGGCTAGTAAATTCTATAAGAGAACTGGTGGGAAATTCCCAGGATTGCATGGGGGGTTGAAGGTTGGGGTAGATAAATCAAAAGTCAAGTGTTATAAGTGTAATAGGACACTTTACCAGAGAATGCAGGTCTCAAAATTCTGGACCAATAGTGACTCATCCAGGCCCTAGACCTCAACACACACAAAACACTGTTCATTATTCCCAATATGCCCCTGCTCAACATGTTCAAAACACTGCCCACTTTGCACATCCTGCTACTACTGTTCCAGTGCATTATGTTCAATCCACTGCTCCACAAATTCAATATGTTCAGGCACCAGCACATCCTCAAGTGCGTGTACAACAAGCACCCATTGTCACACAACCTGCTCAAACCACTGCTAGTCCAGCAGAGGTTGGTCAACAGAGCTTTTTCACAGAAAGTTATGTTCACTGGAGTAGCTTGCCTGAGGATTTGACTGATGAGAACTTTGCTTTAGTGGCCAAAAATGATGTTGAACAAGAATTTTGTTTGATGGTCTTAGAGACAATTGCTGAAGGTGTTGAATCTGTGGAGTTAGTGTCAAAAACTGATGAAGTTCAAGTTTGTGATGAAACAGTTGTAACATTTGTCAAAAACGGGTTTCCAAAACTCGATCTGTTTTGTAATCGAATATCAAGCTATAAATGTCACGTTGTGTATTTATGGTTATTTTGATTTTTAATGATCCATAATTAATAAACAAACTAAACTATAAAAATTATTTTTGATAAAAAGTGAAAACAAAATAAATAAAAATAAAATGTTGCTGCCCGGACTCGAACCTGGGCCAGCTGGAATCTAAATCCAAAGACTTAACACACACCCACATCACCACTCCGCCACTTGTTGTTTTCTGTCATCTCTAGGAAACAAATAACTCTTATACACAAAACTAGTTTAACGGTTGCGCCAACTGAGAAACTGAAATCGGCAATTCAACTGTCTAATCGTTTGATTAATCGCACATTCAGGTTTATAACCGATGAACCGACAAATTCTAATCAATTCAGACTTGAATTGACTTGAATTCGGATGATGATGGGTTTTATAACCGAAACTATCCAACAACCTTAATTACTTCAATCAAGACCCCTCTCGCGACTCAGAAACATCATACAAACTTTCCATTTCACTTTCGTCACACATTCGGTCCATCAGAAAGCTTAAATCAACTCGCCGGAAAATTCTGCAAGTTCGCCGGAAAACCGTATTTGTCCTCAAATCGGTAAGTTCTTCAATACCATCGTAGTCTAACAGTTATTAAGCTATTTCTAACTCAAACCTTCCACTTGAGATCGAATTCAGGCACCGTTATCAGATAATTCCAGTTCGCCGGAATATTTCTGGAAATCGTTATTTTCGTCTGTGAAACGGTAAGGACCTTCAAACACACTTTTAACGTTTGTTTATCACTTCAATTCCACGATTGGCTAATCAAAACGGTTAATTGTTTTGTTCAGTTGAGGTGCACAAAAACAGAGCCGACGCATTGCCGGCAATTCTGTGATAAATCATTCCTACGGTATGTTACTTCCAACACCGTCTCTGCCATTTCATTTTAGCCTTAAGAATGATTGTTAATCGTAAAAACAAGAAAACGGATTAGTAACACCGTCGACTGTAATTTGAGTGAAGAAGACGAAGATAGTTAAGTTATAAGTATAATTAAAATTGGTATTTTAAACGGGTTAGACACACAGTCCAGCGGTGGACTGCGTGCAAATAATACGCGCATGTCACGAGTTCGATCCCTGATACACGCAACCCCTATGTAATAAAATGCCTTTTTGATTAAAGCTGAACCGGGTTAACCCCGTTAGTTGTTAAGTATAATAAAAACCGAGATATTAACCAGGTTAGACACACAGTCCAGCGGTGGACTGTGTGCAACACTAAGTCGCACGTCACGTGTTCGAGTCTAGTTAACGGCACCGGTTCGATGATTTAAAATCTTTTTCTAAAAACAAATGAATTTTGAATAAATCGAATTAGTATATAAATATAATTAAAACAAGATTATTTCGGGTTAGACACGTAGCTCAGTTGGTAGAGCTGCGTGCACGCGTACGGGAGGTCTCGGGTTCGAGTCTCACCCAGCGCATACTTGCACACTGACCGAACCGGTCAACAGGTCGACAAGTCAACGGTCAACGGTCAACGCAAAAATAAACAATTTTTTTTATATTTTTATTTATTTAATTTAATTTAAAAATCAATTAAAAATACTTAAAAATAATATTTTTAAAGATAGAAAATAGCCTTAAACTCACCAAAATATATCTAAAAATTCCATTAAAATCCTTAATAAAATCCACTCATTTATTATATTTTTCCGTTATTATTTAGGTTAGTAGTTCTCGTTGTTCAACTCTCCCGACTCGTGCGCATCTCATCATCTCCATTCAAACGCACCCAATGTGAGTGAATCTTTATAAATTCTCCGCTTTAATCATGTTTTGGGGTGTATCATGTGTCTTGCTATATATTATATTTAAATCATTGTGCATACCTCATATGATGAACATGTGTATTCAGTTTGTTTCAACTGTTGTGTGGTTATCGTTAGATGCAATTTATTATTTTCAGTACATGCAATTTCATAGGCCGCCGCTCCCCATTACATTATGAGCGTTGAGCATGTTCCCCATTACATTATGAGCGTGAACCTGGCGTGCCCACATACGATCGGCTCCGTTTGATTGAGCCTTGATCGCACAGACATTTTTCATTTTCAGTACATACAATACGATCGGCTCCGTTTGATTGAGCCTTGATCGCACAGTTTCATTCATGATATTTATCGTATGATGTTGGTATGTTAATGTATCCTATCATGTGTTATTGTATGGTATAGTTGTGATTGCTATTGCTACTGCTTGGTTATTTACATTTGCTCATTTATGATTATGCACAATTTTTCATTGATAAACTGCTAAGTAAATCAATAATAAATGTTTATCTAACAAGGTTCACTCGCCAACTTATGTTGACCCAAAAACCCCCATTTTTACACATGATACAGGTGAACCAGCTGCAGCAAGAAACACTTAGGATTGGACTAGAAGAATAAAATGATTTAGAGTTTGGGATTGTTTTTCTTGGTTTATTTTCTTTGTATTGTATGGACATTTTTGGATATTTGGGAATGTAATTTTGACTTTAATAAATATGAAACATATTAGTAAATATCATGAGCTTTGGTGATAACCCAATTATGCCCCGACTCTTATTCCGCTGCGGGTCGGGGTGTGACAGATTGGTATCAGAGCCATGACTATAGGAATATAGGATAGGTTATTAGACCCTTAGAGCCTATACTATAGTTGATTAGAAATTTTTAAGATTTTTGTGTGTTACATGCCAAATTTCATGATGTTTATATGTTTTATGTTAAATGTTACATTCAATGTTATGCAAGCATGTTCATAAGTATATATTATCATATAATGCCTATCATAAATCATAATCTCATAACATATCACATTCATGAAAGCACACACCACATCATTTTCATGATTGCTTTTACAACGATTTTTGTGTTTTCAAATCTCATCAAAGTGAGTTCTCATGACGGGCATGTAGTAACTGGAAGGGTACCAGTACCGGTAGTCGGAACGTCCTGTCTAGGCTGGCATTCGTATAAATCCAAAATAAAGGACCAGTTTGCCTACCTGGGGACTAACGATGAGAGTACGAAGTACCTATTAGGCCAAAGCATGCTATACCAAACGTCGTGTGAGCTAACCCCACTTTGAGTTGTCATTGTGTCTACACCTGGACACATTCCGACCATACATCTCGTGAACATATTTTGTGGTTTGCATTCGGGTGATGCGAGTGTTAAATCGCCAATACTAATGTGAATCCTACCAAGCCAATAGCCATGGGGGCCCACATGACTATACAGGTGAAGGTATGGGGGACATTTGAGGCCCAACATGAGCAAACCCAAGACATCCTATGGATGTAGTTGCATTATTGATATTTATGTTACTTTCATTTTCTTAAAGACACATGACACCTAAAACGATTCCATAAACTCACAATCTTCTTATGTATGCTCCTGTAGATGTCGGCTAGACAACAACGACGGGGTAGAAGATCAGGAAGGTCACACGAACGCTTGGCCACTCAAATCGCAAAACAAATGGCCGCGGTGCTTCCTGACATTGTGGTTCAAGTACAACAAGCTCTTGCCACGAATCCCACCAATCCTCCCCAGCAAGAAGACCAAAACATCGGTAACCCTTCTACCAAAAAGTGCTCATATAAACATTTCAAGTCTTGCGATCCTCCGAAATTTGAAGGGACCGAAGGTGTCACTGCTCTCCTCCACTGGTTTGAGGAAATGGAAAACACCTTCCTCAACTGCGATTGTCCCGAGGATCGCAAGGTACGATACGCAACCGAGAGACTATTTGGGGTAGCTCTTACCTGGTGGAATACTGAAAAAGGTAAGAGAGGAATTGAAGATGCAATGACCTTAACGTGGGAGGAGTTAAGGGAAATCATGACGAGACGATTCTGTCCTAGAAGTGAGATTAAAAAGTTAGAGGATGAATTTCACTCGTTGAAGCAAAAGGATGGAGATCATACTTCCTACAACAAGAGGTTTTTAGAGTTGAACCAAATGGTCCCTAACTTGTTCACCTACCGCTTAGTCGAGCACTATATTCGAGGCCTTCCCTCGAAAATTCAAGACTCAGTTCTCAGCACTTCGCCAGCAACACTTGAAGCTGCTATGGAACTAGCCACTGAACTGACCGAAAATCGCATTCGAAACGGTAAATTCAAAGAGGAGAAGAAGAAAGCCCCCATTGAGGCTCAAACTTCAAGCCATTCTGGTTCCTCCTTGAAGTTTACTGGTAAAAGGAATCGAAGCACAAGAAACTTTGCCGTCACACAAACCAATTACCTTATTCCTGCTGCACCCATTACCCAAGTCGCCCCTTCACCCGCACCACACAAAAGACCATACTCTGGCCCGTTACCAAAATGCAACCGTTGCCAATACCACCATTCTCCTGATCATCCTTGCCAATACTGCACCGGCTGTGGTCGCGCAGGTCATACTGTTCAAACATGTCGCATACCTCAGCGAACGAACCGCCACCAGCCTTCAACCCAAACCCACCAACAAATAATGGGTCAAGCCCAACAACCTCTACTACTACCACCTACCCAACATTTAGCCCAAACATACTATCAACCCAACTATCCCATGGTACAACCTATGCGGGCTTGCTACAATTGTGGAGATCCAAGCCATTTTAGAAACACTTGTCCACGTTTGGTGAACATCATTCATGCCCAAGCTCAAGCAAATCCAGTGAATCAAGCAAAACCAAGCTCCAGCACCTGCAAGAGGAAGAGCTTATAACATCAACGCCAATACTGTTGAAAATAATAACTGCCAAAACGAATCACCCAACTAATTTTCCCCGCCAAGAATCAAGACTCAACTTCAATCGTCTAGTTTTAATGTTTTCTTTATGTTATCTCAATCTTTCCGTATTCCAGTTGTAAAATTTGGAAATTTTGTATCCAAAAATTTTAATGCGATTTGATATTACAGTTTTGTTCTATACACATTGATTTAACATTCATATCATCATACATCTCGACGTACCTCAATCTCATCATTTAAAGGAGTTGGGTTGTGTCACACTTTTACATAGACTGACTCCTTCATCATAAACAACGAGAGAGGTACTGTCATCATTTAGTCATGTATCATCTCAGAATTTAGACTCAAGTTTTGTTCGTTGCGTTGTTTATGTTTTAGAGTCACATAGAACTGACCATGATTTACTGATAAAGCCAACGAAAATTTGACAAGAATATGGTGGATACGCCGCTGGTACTTCCTATATATAAGTATTCTTGGCAAAGGATCAAAAGCATTACCAGGAGGTTATGAAAAGTTTCCGTTTAGGTTTAAATATCGTCATGGTTGAAGTTTTTGTTTTATGATACATACCTTAACATTACAAATGTATCAGTTCCCTCAAAACTATTATACATAAAATTGTAAGAGACATCAAAGATCAAAATCCAAGAAGCCCAGCATGTTTCAGTAACAGAAAGGAGACGTACGCAAGGAGCCGTCTTGTGGAGCTAAACTTAAAATTGAAACTAAATCCGACGGTATTCTATACTATCTAGATCGTATATGGATTCCTGACCACAATAACCTTCGTGATATTTTTTTCTTATGAATGAGGCGCACAAAACACGATATTCTATACACCCAGGAGCCGACAAGACGTATCAAGACCCTTGATACACCTACTGGTGGCCTGGAATGGAAAAAGATATTGCTGATTTTGTTTCCAAGTGCCTTTCATGTTCCAAAATATAAGCTGAACACCAAAGACCCTCAGGACTTCTGGTCCAACCTGAAATACCTATATGGAAGTGGGAAAATATAACCATGGGCTTCATTACCAGGTTACCTCGCACTTCTGGTGGGTATGACACTATAGGGGTAATAATTGATCGACTTACAAAATCAGCTCACTTTATACCTATCCGCGAAGATTTCAAGAGCGAAAAGCTAGCTCGTATTTATATCAGCGAAATCGTAAGCCGACATGGAGTACCGTTAAGCATTATTCCTGATCGTGATGGTCGTTTCACTTCACGAACATGGCAAGCAGTACAAGCCGCTATGGGCACGCGATTAGATCTCAGTACCGCCTATCACCCTCAAACTGATGGTCAATCTGAACGCACCATTCAAACTCTTGAAGATATGCTTCGAGCATGTGTTATAGACTTCAAGGGAAATTGGGACGCTCATCTACCCTTAGTTGAATTTTCGTACAACAACAGCTATCATTCAAGCATCGGCATGGCACCTTTTGAAGCCTTATATGGTCGTAAGTGCCGATCTCCAGTATGTTGGCACGAAATTGGGGAAGCTCAAATCACTGGTCCAGAATTGATCCAAGAAACCACATACAAGATCCATCAAATCCGAAACAATCTTCTAGCGGCTCAAAGTCGTCAAAAGAGTTATGAAGATAAACGACGGAAGCCTTTAGGGTTTAACATTGGTGATCATGTACTTCTAAAAGTGTCACCGTGGAAGGGAGTAGTTCGTTTTGGTCAAAAAGGCAAGCTAGCACCACGCTACGTAGGACCCTTCAAGATACTCGAAAGAGTGGGACCTGTAGCATACAAGCTTGATCTACCAGAAGAACTCAACAGGATTCATCCCACATTCCACGTGTCGAACTTGAAGAAGTGTCTCGCTGATGAAAACCTCCACATTCCGCTGGAAGATATTCAGATTGATGAATCTATGCATTTTATTGAAAGACCTGTAGAGATAATGGACTCCGGAGAAAAACGTTTACGACGAAGTCACATTCCAATTGTTAGGGTACGCTGGGAGTCGAAACGGGGACCTGAGTTTACTTGGGAACGTGAAGACTCAATGCGCGAAAAATACCCACATCTTTTTCCTACTACTACTTAAATTTCGGGACGAAATTCCTAAAAGTAGGGGATACTGTAACATTTGTCAAAAACGGGTTTCCAAAACCCGCTCCGTTTTGTAATCGAATATCAAGTTATAAATGTCACGTTGTGTATTTATGGTTATTTTGATTTTTAATGATACATAATTAATAAACAAACTAAGCTATAAAAATTATTTTTGACAAAAAAGTGAAAACAAAATAAATAAAAATAAAATGTTGCTGCCGGGACTCGAACCCGGGTCAGCCGGAATCTAAATCCAAAGACTTAACACACACCCACATCACCACTCCGCCACTTGTTGTTTTCTGTCATCTCTAGGAAACAAATAACTCTTATACATAAACCTAGTTAAACCGGTTGCGCCAACTGAGAAACTGAAATCGGCAATTCAACCGTCTAATCGTTTAATTAATCGCACATTCAGGTTTATAACCGATGAACCGACAAATTCTAATCAATTCAGACTTGAATTGACTTGAATTCGGATGATGATGGGTTTTATAACCGAAACTATCCAACAACCTGAATTACTTCAATCAAGACCCCTCTCGCGACTCAGAAACATCATACAAACTTTCCATTTCACTTTCGTCACACATTCGGTCCATCAGAAAGCTTAAATCAACTCGCTGGAAAATTCTGCAAGTTCGCCGGAAAACCGTATTTGTCCTCAAATCGGTAAGTTCTTCAATACCATCATAGTCTAACAATTATTAAGCTATTTCTAACTCAAACCTTCCACTTGAGATCGAATTCAGGCACTGTTATCAGATAATTCCAGTCCGCCGGAAAATTTCTGGAAATCGTTATCTTCGTCTGTGAAACGGTAAGGACCTTCAAACACACTTTTAACGTTTGTTTATCACTTCAATTCCACGATTGGCTAATCAAAACGGTTAAATGTTTTGTTCATTGAGGTGCACAAAAACAGAGCCGACGCATTGCCGACAATTCTGTGATAAATCATTCCTACGGCATGTTACTTCCAACACCGTCTCTGCCATTTCATTTTAGCCTTAAGAATGATTGTTAATCGTAAAAACAAGAAAACGGATTAGTAACACCGTCGACTGTAATTTGAGTGAAGAAGACGAAGATAGTTAAGTTATAAGTATAATTAAAATTGGTATTTTAAACGGGTTAGACACACAGTCCAGCGGTGGACTGCGTGCAAATAATACGCGCATGTCACGAGTTCGATCCCTGATACACGCAACCCCTATGTAATAAAATGCCTTTTTGATTAAAGCTGAACCGGGTTAACCCCGTTAGTTGTTAAGTATAATAAAAACCGAGATATTAACCAGGTTAGACACACAGTCCAGCGGTGGACTGTGTGCAACACTAAGTCGCACGTCACGCGTTCCAGTCTGCTTAACGGCACCGGTTCGATGATTTAAAATCTTTTTCTAAAAACAAATGAATTTTGAATAAATCGAATTAGTATATAAATATAATTAAAAACAAGATTATTTCGGGTTAGACACGTAGCTCAGTTGGTAGAGCTGCGTGCACGCGTACGGGAGGTCTCGGGTTCGAGTCTCACCCAGCGCATACTTGCACACTGACCGAACCGGTCAACAGGTCAACAAGTCAACGGTCAACGGTCAACGCAAAAATAAACAATTTTTTTTATATTTTTATTTATTTAATTTAATTTAATTTAAAAGTTAATTAAAAATACTTAAAAATAATATTTTTAAAGATAGAAAATAGCCTTAAACTCACAAAAATATATCTAAAAATTCCATTAAAATCCTTAATAAAATCCACTCATTTATTATATTTTTCCGTTATTATTTAGGTTAGTAGTTCTCGTTGTTCAACTCTCCCGACTCGTGCGTATCTCATCATCTCCATTCAAACGCACCCAATGTGAGTGAATCTTTACAAATTCCCCGTTTTAATCACGTTTTAGGGTGTATCATGTGTCTTGCTATATATGATATTTAAATCATTGTGCATACCTCATATGATGAACATGTGTATTCAGTTTGTTTCAACTGTTGTGTGGTTATCGTTAGATGCAATTTATTATTTTCAGTACATGCAATTTCATAGGCCGCCGCTCCCCATTTCATTATGAGCGTTGAGCATGTTCCACCATTACATTATGAGCGTGAACCTGGCGTGCCCACATACGATCGGCTCCGTTTGATTGAGCCTTGATCGCACAGACATTTTTCATTTTCAGTACATGCAATACGATCGGCTCCGTTTGATTGAGCCTTGATCGCACAGTTTCATTCATGATATTTATCGTATGATGTTGGTATGTTAATGTATGCTATCATGTGTTATTGTATGTTATAGTTGTGATTGCTATTGCTACTGCTTGGTTATTTACATTTGCTCATTTATGATTATGCACAATTTTTCATTGATAAACTGATAAGTAAATCAATAATAAATGTTTATCTAACAAGGTTCACTCGCCAACTTATGTTGACCCAAAACCCCCATTTTTACACATGATACAGGTGAACCAGCTGCAGCAAGAAACACTTAGGATTGGACTAGAAGAATAAAATGATTTAGAGTTTGGGATTGTTTTGCTTGGTTTATTTTCTTTGTATTGTATGGACATGTTTGGATATTTGGGAATGTAATTTTGACTTTAATAAATATGAAACATATTAGTAAATATCATGAGCTTTGGTGATAACCCAATTATGCCCCGACTCTTATTCCGTTGCGGGTCGGGGTGTGACAACAGTGGTTTCAAGTGAAGAAAAGAAAAATACTGCTGATGAGGAAAAGAACTCTCATGGTGACCCATGGAATGTTGATGTGTGTGAAGATGAGTGTGATTGTGCTCTTATGGCTGCTACAAGGTATCACCTCAGATCCTTAAAGATCTATGTTCTGACAAATGCATCATTGCTTTTGCAAACATTAAGCAGGTGAATGAAAACCTGAGGAACAAAATTTTAGAAGATGAACTTAATTTTGAAAAACTGATTAAAGATTTAAAATAAAAGTTAAGTGAATAAGATTCTTAAATGAGTAGCCTGAGACATGAATCAAGCATAACCAAGGACCAACTCCAAACTAAGGTAGAAAAATGCCAAGTTTGTAAAAAGGAGTTAGAAGAAACCCAAATCACTTGTGAAAAATGGGTTGAGTCCTGTAAAGGTTATGAAATTATGCTTGATGCTCAGATCAAGAGCAACATTAAGTTTGGTGTAGGTTTTAGAACCTATGACCCAAATGAGAAAAATGTTGTTGAAATTGATTCTGAGTTGGTTGAAATAGTCCCAAAAAATTTGGCTTGTGAAGAAAGAAAAATCACAGATAAATCTGGAAACAAAATTGTTTTTGAAAAATCAGAGGTTTCAACAAAAGATAAAGAAATTGAAAAATATCAGTTTAAACCAACCTGGTCAGATGAATGTGATATTTTAGAAAAATTTAAGCCAATGGACTTTACAACCTCTGATGGTATTAAAGCCCCAAAAGCACACTGGTGAACCCTATCCAAGATGTACCAGCAGAGGTCACAACCACTGCTGATAAAAAGTCTGATAGGAAAAGAAGAGTAAAGATAAAAAACTTGTTTTGTGAATTTTGTGAAAAAAGATATCATGTGGCTGCAGATTGTTTTCTTTTAAAAGCCTATGACATTAACAAAACTTGTGTTATCAAAAATTCTTCAAGATGCACCATTTGCAACAAAACAAATCATTTAAGTCAAGAGTGTGCCTATCTCAAAAACTATGAGCAAAAGGTAAAAGAGATCAAGGCAAAAGCACTAGAAAGAGAAGGTTCAAGTTCTGCTGGAAATAAATCTAAGCAGATTTTTGAACCAACTGAAACATCTGTTACAAAAGCTTTAAACAAAACTTCTGTTCCTAGAGAGGTGCAAGTGACAGATGCCCCACCATCAAACTCATTTCCAAGAGGGTATGGCCAACCAGCCTATAAAAAGGTTCCTCTTACTTATGAAGGATACAAAAAGCCTTCAAAGCAAAAAGTGATTAAGCATCCCTATGGATACAATCATCTGATAGGAAATGGTCAAGAGCAGATGTTACACGAAAAAATCCAAACCACCGACCATTGTCCTAGACTTGAGGCTGGACCATCTGTGACCCAATCCAAAGCCATTTTGGCTTTGGAGACCTATCTTAACTGATCTATTTACTTGATGTGCAGGGATCCTCTACTTGCCTTGATAGCTTATGGTACGTAGATAGTGGAGGTTCCAGGCACATGATAGGATGTAGAGCCCTTCAAGGACTTCATGGCTCATGGGGGGGTGATATATCTTTTGGTAATAACTCAAAGGGAAAGGTTCTAGGGTCTGGGTCGGTTCTGGCTGGTAAACTCAAATTTGAAAATGTGAATTTAATTGATAATCTGAAATTTAACCTGCTGAGTGTCTCACAAATGAGTGACAGAGTGTATGGATCCTTCTTCACTAAGAAAACTTGTCAAATTGTGGGACCAGAGGTTGTTAAAAAAATTGATCAAATCATTGCTGAGAGCAAAGCACAACTCACTGCACACAGAAGTGGGAATGTGTATGTGGTAGATATGCTAAAAGATAATCCTATGTCTTGAACATGCTTATTCTCAGTTGCTTCTAGCAAAGAGACTGAGTTATGGCATCGAAGACTTGGACACACAAATCTTAAAACTATCACCACACTCTCAAAACAAAGTCTTGTAAGAGGTTTTCCTCACAAGCAATTTTTCTGTGATGAATATTGTGTTTCCTGCTTAAAAGGAAAACAACATAAAAGTTCTTTCAAATCAATTGAAGAGTCCAAAACCAGCCAGTGTTTACAATTTCTTCACATGGACTTGTTTGGCCCAGTGCAAATCATGAGCTTAAAACACAAAAGGTATTGCCTAGTGATAGTTGATGATTTCTCTAGGTTTAACAAGTAGAAAAGCAATTTGATCTTCCAGTAAAAATCTTTAGGAGTGACAATGGAGCAGAGTTTAAAAATAGGGAGTTGGATGCTTTTTGTGAGTCAAAAGGAATTGTTAGACAATATAGCATTCCAAGAACTCCAGAGCAAAATGAGGTGGTTGAAAGGAAAAATAGAACTTTACTGAATCAGCAATAACTATGCTTGCAGACTCTGGTTTACCCTTGTCCTTCTGGGCAGAGGCTGTAAACACTGCTTGCTATGTCCAAAACAGAGTTTTGATTAACCCCAGGCATCAAAAGATTGCCTATGAGATTTTGTATAAAATCAAACCTCTGATTTCCTATTTTAAAGTTTTTGGCTGTCCATGTTTCATTTTGAACTTAAAAGATTCTATATCTAAGTTTGCAGCCAAAATTGACTGTGGTTATTTTCTGGGATACTCAACCACTGCTAAAGCCTATAGAGTTTTTAACTCTAGGACCAAGTGTGTTGAAGAAACTTTGAATGTGAAGTTCAATGAACTTTCATCACTGAAAATCCCTGCAAATCCTGCAGAGCTTTTTGATTTAGATAAATTCACATTTGCTGATGTTTCTATCAAGCTAGACAATACAGGTACACCACAATCATCTAGAGAAGATCAAGATCAAGAATATGATTGTGCGCTTCCACAAACGAAAGTCAATTCTTCCAACAGAGGATCAGGTGCCACAAGCTCTTGTGTAAACTCTGCCACTTCTGGGTCAACAGTGTTTGATCCTCAAACCTCTGCCAGTTCACAAAATCAAACATCTGTTGATAAAAGTCCTACAATTGGGCAACAAATCATCAGAATGTTACCCCTATAACCCCAATACCACCACCTCCATTTCCATCAGCGGCTGATACTTCAAATTCACCAGCAGAGGTTAGCTCAGATGATACACATATGCAGCCATCACCTCAAAATGCTATTGTTCCATACCAAGGTGATTTGATTTATCTCAAAAGCCATCCAGCAGATCAAGTTATTGGCAACATCAAATCTGGGGTGCTCACACGGAGCCAATCCCAAAATATTTGTCTTTTTGCTGGTTTTCTATCACTCACACAGCCAGTTAAGTACCAAGAGGCACTGAAAGACAACAGCTGGGTAGAAGCCATGCAAGAAGAACTCCTTCAGTTCAAGAGACAACAAGTTTGGGAGCTTGTGCCACTGCCAAAAGATGTAAGTCCAAATGGCACAAAGTGGGTCTTCAAGACAAAACTGATGAAAGGGTTATTGTTGTCAAAAACAAAGCAAGGCTCGTGTTCAAGGCTACAAACAGGAAGAAGGTATAGACTATGATGAAACTTCTGCTCCTGTAGCAAGGTTGGAAGCTATTCGCCTATTCTTAGCTTTTGTTGCTAACCACAACATAAAAGTGTATCAAATGGATATAAAGAGTGCATTTTTGTATGGAAAAATCAAAGAAGAGGTGTATGTCTATCAACCTCCAGGTTTTGAAGATGCATTCCATCCTAATCATGTCTACAAGCTCAACAAAGAATTGTATGGCTTGAAGCAAGCACCAAGAGCCTGGTATGAAACTTTATCCACTTTTCTCTTATCCATAGGGTTTACTAGAGGTAAAATAGATAAAACCCTATTCTTAAAATGGAAAGGAAAAGATTTGATGCTTGTCCAAATTTATGTGGATGACATCATTTTTGGATCCACAAGCACTGCTATGTGTGAAGAGTTTCGCAAACTCATGGCAGCAGAGTTTGAGATGAGTGCAATGGGTGAGCTCCAATGTTTTCTTTGTCTCCAAGTTAAACAATTGCAAAATGGTACATTTATCCATCAAAACAAGTATGTGAAAGAATTGCTTAAAAAGTTTGATATGGATGCTTGTAAACCATGTAGCACACCCATGGCAACCACCAAGCAAGTCACCATTGATGGTAAAGATGACCTTGTTGATCAAACTCTTTATAGAATCATGATTGGGTCTTTATTGTACCTAACTGCATCAAGGCCAGACATCATGATTGCAACATGTGTTTGTGCCAGATCACAGGAATTACCTAGAAAGTCTGATCTTATTGCTATAAAAAGGATATTCAGATACATAAAAGGTGCTCCCACACTTGGTATCTGGTATCCAGCTAATGGGAATATTGAGCTTTCCGGTTTTTCAGATAGTGGCTTTGCTGGGTGCAAAACTACAAGGAAGTCCACATCAGGAGGATTTCAATTCCTAGGTGACTGTCTAGTGTCTTGGTAAAGCAAAAAGCAGGTTGCAGTTTCAACAACCACTGTTGAGGCAGAGTATATTGCTGCTGTTAGCTGCACTGCTCAACTCTTGTGGCTTCAAAACTAGTTGCTGGATTTTGGTGTAACTGCACTAAAGACTCCACTCAGATTGGACAGTCAAGCTGCTGAAAACATCATTAAAAATCCAGTTTCTCATTCAACTACAAAGCACATTGACATCAGACATCACTTTGTGAGAGATTGCTATGAAAAATGTTTGATTTCTTTGCATCATGTCCATACTTCAGATCAAGTGGCAGATGTTTTAACCAAGGCATTGGATACATCTACCTTTGAAAACTTGATCTCAAGAATTGGAATGCTAAACGTGGATTAGAAAACAAGTTTTCTTGTAAATCCATGCGTACATAGCATCAAAATGTGTTCAGAAAATCAAAAACTCCTCCTTAAAAATAGTTAAAGTTGGAAATTTTCAATAAATCTTTAAAAGTCTTCTTATAACATCTGTTTGCTCAAAACCTCTGATAGGCTTCAAAATCTTATCCACTGTTAAAGTGTATCCTCTGACTTCTATTTTTACCACTTTTTTCAAAAACACTCACAGCTATCCTCTGATAGTGTTAAAAATTAGTACTTTTCTCATCAGAGGTTACACGTGGCCAGATGTTAGCCATCAGATCTTGCATCAGATGCCACGTCATGTTCACTTTTTCAAAACCCTATAAAAACCTTGTTTTATCCCTCACCAGTGTTTACCCTAAACTGTTTCGATTTCAGAAATCTCAAAACAGTTTTTCTCTCTAACACAATGGCTCCCAAATCAAAATCTTCGAAGAAATCCACACAATCACTTCCACCCTTCACTCTCATAATCAAAACCCCACATAATTACACCGCCATACTTGAAGCAAACGACACAAATACTCGCTATCATCCAATGATTTGAATTTTGCAAAAGTTAAAATTCAAGCACATGTTAGAAGTCAAAGCCCCAATTTACATTGATTCTCTTCATGACTTCTGGAAAAATGCTAAGGTTCACTCAACTGCTGCTGGTGTTCGTTATACAATAATCTCAAGAGTAGGGGGAGTGTTGATGCAAATTAGCCCCCAATCGATCTCTCAAGTTTTCAAGTTAAATGACATAGAAAACCCCGTGTCATTTCCCCAAAATGAGATCCAAGCAGAGTTTCTGGAAAGAGGTTATGTAGGCCAGATGAAAGGTATGACCATCTTTAAGCCTAACTTTCCTGCTGAGATGCGATTTTTCTTTCACACAATTCTAACTTGTCTCTCAGCAAAAACCACTGCTTTCAAGGAAATTCCATTGAACATGCAATATCTGGGGCATGCAATTTTAACTGACACAGATTTTAACTACTCCCAGATATTGTTCAATGATCTTGTGAATAATTTTCAAAATATTGCAAAAAAGAAAAGCTTTTTTGATTCATCCACGTTTTCTGAGTGTTTACTTACAAGATCAAATCAAAGGTCCTAAAAGTAAAAAGGCGCTATGACTAAACCAGGCTGCCTCACTCATGAAACCTTCACCAGAATAACAAACCAAGATAAAGTTGCGAAAACACAAGTAGAGGAGGCTGAGCAAGTTTTACCTGAACAAAATGTTCAAACTCAACCTCCTACTACTGAGCCCACTGCTCTTGGTGATCAGGGCGCCACAACCGTTGCTCTGAAGCCCACACCAAAAATCCTCAAAAAGAAAACCAAAACACTTACCAAAAAGCACACCAAACCCAAAAAGGGTCCTCCGGAAGATGAGATCCCAGAGGTTAACCCAGTGACAACACCAAAGTCACAAAACACTGCTGCTACTTCTTCACAGCAGATGGTTCAAAGATCTCTAACCGACTTTGAAACTCCTCCTTCTTCCTCCCAAAAGGAAAAGGTTGTAGACACAGGGACACCAAATTATGAAGCTCTAGATCCACTTGGTTCTATCTTCCACAGCCCCTCTACCAGGGCACTGTCGCTTTCTAGACAGCCACCTTCACCAATGACTACACTTCCACCTACTATGTTACCATTGCTGAATGGAATTGAATTAGACTAGACACAAACCAGCACTTCTCAACAACCTATTACTGAGAATATACTTCCAAGAGGCTGGGTCTGACTCTTTATTCATTGCTAGCCCATCAGCACATGAAGAGGCTACATCCCTTAGGTTACATGTAACCCTTGGTGATAGTTCAACTCAAGCAGCCACTACAATTGCTGAACTCCCAAGTTCTCGGTTGGACAGTGGTTTCATTAATAATACTTGGTTGAAGGCAACCACTATTGAGGCAACAACTGTTACCTCTGTTGTGGGAAGTCACCAGTTCCAAGACAAAGGGGCATCTATGGTTGAAGCTGGTACTAAAACCACTGCTAATGATACCATAGATACAACTACCACTTCTGGTAGGAGTTCAGATGATCCTATTAAATTAGGTGATGATCTATAATATCAAGATTTGACATAGAGAGTTACTAAGATAGAACACTCTGTGGACAAAATCAAAAGTTTACTAAAGCAGATGATAGCTACAAAAAGTCAACCCTCTGTTCTATCCGCTGCTGATCTCAAAGAAGCTCTTAACCCTCTGTTTCAACATCAACAACATTATTTGGATCTACAACACAAGCACCAGATGAATGATGTTAGAAACATGGTTGAATCAAGGTATCAAGATACTTCAGTAGACATTAAAGCCATCAAAGCTCATCTAGTCACAACCACTGGCCATGCACCTCCAACGGTTATCTTTGTTACAACAGATGAAGCCAAAAAGGGGGAGAAACCTTTGGGAAACAAAAAGCTGAAAATAGATGATGATAAGGCCAGACATACTTTAAATATTCCAAAGCCTGATGGTTCAAAGAAGAAAGATTTAACTGATGAAACTGTGGCCAAGGCAAGGGCTAGTCACAAGAAGACAGTTATCAAGGAGAACAGAGTATTGGTTGAGAAAAATATTGAACAACAAAAAGAAAAAGGAGAGGTTGGTACTTCATCAAAGAGGATACCTGCTAGAAAAGCCAGGCAACCAACATCCACACCTCTTAAAACTAAGCCTACAACCAATAAAACCATTAAAACCTCTGCGTCTCAAAAACCTATCACATCTTCAAAACCACAACCCACATCCACACAAGCAGATGTTACAGCACCTGTTGTGTCAACATCTGTTGATACAACAGAGGTTGCAACAGATGCAACTCTATCCACTGCCATGATCACATTTCCCATATCAACTCATCCATTATCCACACCACCTAAGATCCCACTACCACCATCACCCACTTTAAGGTTTAAAAGGAGAAATATCACAAAAGTGATCAATGATGATGAGATTCATGCACCTCTTCCACTATCATCAAAAGTAGTGACCTCCACATCAGTGCCTACAACATCTTTAACTCTTGAAGTTACTCCTACAGCAAAGCTGTATCCTCTTGATTTACCAGCAGTCGGGGAAGAGATCCTAAGTTTCTTTTCGGAGGATGACTCGACAAAAGAACAATCCTATCCCTTGATGGTTATCCAAGACCTGCAAATGTTGATGATTACCTGAATTGAAACGGAAGCAAGTAGAGGATATTGCCAAAAGAGAAACAGCTGGTAAAGGTGATAGAGAAATACAGATTGCCATGTCCTTTCAACTAAGTAAAGCCAACATCTTACAAAACTTTGTCAAGAACCTGAGCAACCAGTTGTCAGAAAGGGAAGATAAGCTGCTCAAAAGTGAACTTATTGAGTATATCATGGAGAAGAAGATGTATAAGGCAACAAGGGCACAGTTCAGGGATTGGAGCATAGATGAGCTAAGAGATGAAATCAACATAATGCAAGAAATGTTGAAAGACCCTCTCAAAAAGCCAACTCCTCCCAACTGGGATTTATACAAGAAAGATATGCCTAAAAAAGACTTAAAGTTGAAGAGAATGAAGAATGAACTAATTCAGAATCATTATGGTTCAAAGAACCAAGTGATGAGATGGGGTGAGGTCAAGGTGATAGACACTTACAAAAAGTTGGAAGAAAGCAGGAAAAAGGATCCATCCATGCCTCTTAAACCTGATTATTCAAAAGAAGATGCTATTCTCAAAGCCCAACTCTCCAAAAAGTCGAGCACAACATCTGCCCATTCCACACTTGCCCTGTTACACAGAAAAAGGCAAGGGGATATGTCTCTAAAGATTGACAAAGAGTTTGAGGATACATTTATCAAAGAAGGTATACAGAACATGATTGATTATCCAACAGATGATTCAAGTGCCAAGCAGACTAAAGATTTATCACAAATAGCTCCTTCACAATCCTCAGCAATAAAAGCTCCTTCAAGAAAACCTTCAGACCCAAAAATTCTAAAGTGGAAGGTCGACAAAGACACCCATAAATTGACACTGCTCAAGTCTGATGGTAATGCCACTAAACTATCCATGGAAGCTCCTTATGGTCTTACAGTAGAAGACTTCCAAGAATTATTATGTTTAGAGCTGGAGAAGGATGCTGATGACATAGAATCTCTTAACTTTGAACTTCAATTCAAATGTCAAATAAGAGAATTCTTCATGAGGAATAAAGACCAAGAATAAAGTGTTTTTGGCATCATCTGTCCAGGGGTAGATTGTTGGGATTGAACCCTATGAAAGGAACAGATGATACAAAGCCAAATAACACTATCCGAGCCTTGGTTAAACTATCAGAGGTTACAACCTCTGTTGTACATACACTGTTTCCCTAAAGACTGCTCTCCTATCATCTGACTTCACAAAGTTGCAAAGGTCTGCCAGAGTTACAAGGATCAGAGGACAGAGATCAGAGCTTAGTCATTAGATAGATTATCAATGAACAGTGCTAAGCACTGATAGTTAATATTAGCAGTGTTTGTAGTTAGTTACATATAGTTTCCTGTCACTATCAACCCTGACGTCATCAAAGATGCTCAGTGGTTAGATACACTGTTGTACATACACTGTTTCCCTAAAGACTGCTCTCCTATCATCTGACTTCACAAAGTTGCAAAGGTCTGCCAGAGTTACAAGGATCAGAGGATAGAGATCAGAGCTTAGTCATTAGATAGATTATCAATGAACAGTGCTAAGCACTGATAGTTAATATTAGCAGTGTTTGTAGTTAGTTACATATAGTTTCCTGTCACTATCAACCCTGACGTCATCAAAGATGCTCAGTGGTTAGATAGTTTAGTATAAATAGGTAACTTGTGTAATAGTTTAACTCGTCTATCAAAAGATCAACTTTCACATATCATCTTCTCTGCATTTTCTTACTACCAAACTTGAATTGCAAAGGCTGAGGGAGAGTTTGTGAATCACATGCGAGTTACCAACTTGAAAGCATGATGATGATGAAAACAAACGACCATTGCTTGTAGTAAAAGTTTCCATCTTATTCCGCTGCAAATCTCTTTTAAAACTCAATCATTTTCCATTTTTGAAACAAAAACTACAAGTAATTCAAACTCAGATCCTAACAGACTTTTACAAAAATATTTTACATCGACTTTTACATGTGTGTTTAAATCTTATATGTTCGACCCCTATCCGGTTAGAAAAGGTGTCATTGTTATCCATATTAGAAGGATTTGTTCTAACCCTAATAACTGGTGCTTTCCCTCAAAATTTCTACAAGGATTTCATAAAAATAAACATATGGTCAGAAACATGAAAAAAAAAACCTGAGACGAAAGCAAGGGATATCAGCCACTACCGTCGAACAACCATATGTTAAACCCATTGTCGGAATCACCGTTAAGCCTTGCCGTCGAACCACCAGCCATTAACCCATCCAAATCAAATCATTTAAACAAATAAAACCCATCCAAATCAGATCCATAAAAACCAAAACACAAGAACAAAACTGGATAGCTAAGTAAAAAACCAGTTTCCTCATCAAAAACATAAAAAACCACATCAAGCATCCAAAAAAAATTCCATTTACCATCGATTTCAAAAGACAAGAAGGACAAAGGTTTGAACCGAAAGCCTTGGTTTACCGTCATGAAATGCTATGACGTCCTTCCTTGACCACCATAACCGTTGCCGCTTGACCACCGTAACCACCATAACCACCGCCGTTCACCTTCACCATGGTTTTTAACAGCGACCAAAAGCTCTTGTTTTTATTCAAGCTCGCCTTTAAAAATCTGATTTTCTTGAAAAATCTAACCTAAAATCTATAAAAAAACATGTATATACGAAACTCGATCTATACAAATTGTCATTTTCAAATCACCTATCCAACCAAACCATCTTCACTAGAACCCTAAAGTTTCAATCAACCAAAGAAACGCCATCGGACGTCACAACAACTCAAAAATCAAAACCTACAAATGAACTTTTAAACCAATAAACCAAATCAACACGGATTACTAACCTGCAAAAAGATTTTTTGTTGGATTCGTTATGGGTCGGTGATGTAGGTGGCTAAGATATGTGGTTCGGTGATGTGGTTGGCTAAGATCCGGTGGTTCGATGTTGTGGGTGGCTGAGATATGGAAACTTGGATCTGTAAATGTGAATCTAAGCGTATAAATGAACTTCTCTGGCTTGAATTTGAAATAAAAGGTCTAATGATTTTGGTTTGGGTACTTACGATTAATGATCTGCAAATGGTGATGTGGGTGGCTGAGAATTCGAAACACACATGAGGTCGGTAGGGTTTTGATTATCAATGAAGTTCTCCACATGTATTCTTCAGATTTAGGTGTTCTTGAGAGGAAAGATAAAGAGAGTCTTGATGAGATAGAAAGGGATCCTTGATGACTTTTTGAAAAGAAAATTGAGATATAAAAGTGGGTAAGACGAGACAGGAAGAGAGAGAAAAGCGGGTAAAATGACTACATTGCCCTTTTGCTAAAAGGAGTTTGGTTGATGACGTGTCAAAATCTTATTGGTTTAAAAGGGTTCTCATGGTTCTCGGAACTGAGGGTGGTTTTCTCTTGAACAGAATCCTATATATATGTATATATCTATACTATATTAATAAGCATATCCGAAGGGCATAAATGGTCATTTGCCATGTTTTCAACATTTACAACACTTGGAAGCATATTGTACAACCATCTAAAGCACCCCAACCTTTAAAGTTTATTGAACCTGAATTTTGGGCGGCCAATCCTTTTTGTTGAAACTTTGAATCCCCGCTCATCCCCACTTTCCCATACATCATCCTGTCTTTTGAAATTCCCATACATCATCCCCACTTCTCCATTCTCACTTCTTCCTCAGACACAAAAAAATCTCTCTCTCTCTCTAAATCCTTCTCTCATTCTTTCTCGCCTGTCAAACAACCACCAACACCACCCACCTTTACTACCATCAACCACCACCGTATCACTGCCTAAAATCTATAAAAAATCTAACCTAAAATCTATAAAAAAAACATGTATATACGAAACTCGATCTATACAAATTGTCATTTTTCAAATCACCTATCCAACCAAACCATCATCACTAGAACCCGAAAGTTTCAATCAGCCAAAGAAACGCCATCGGACGTCACAACAACTCAAAAATCAAAACCTACAAATGAACTTTTAAACCAATAAACCAAATCAAAACGGATTACTAACTTGCAAAAAGATTTTTTGTTGGATTCGTTATGGGTCGGCGATGTAGGTGGCTGAGATATGTGGTTTGCTGATGTGGGTGGCTAAGATCTAGTGGTTCGATGTTGTGGGTGGGTGAGATATGGAAACTTGGATCTGCAAACGTGGATCTAAGCATATAAATGAACTTATCTTGCTTGAATTTGAAATAAAAGGTCTAATGATTTTGGTTTGGGTACTTAGGATTAATGATCTGCAAACGGTGATGTGGGTGGCTGAGAATTCGAAACACACATGAGGTCGGTAGGTTTTTGATTATGAATGAAGTTCTCCACATGTATTCTTCGGATGTAGGTGTTCTTGAGAGGAAAGATAAAGAGAGTCTTGATGAGAGAGAAAGGGATCCTTGATAACTTTTTGAAAAGAAAATTGAGATATAAAAGTGGTAAGACGTGACAGGAAAAGAGACACAAGCGGGTAAAATGACTACATTGCCCTTTTGCTAAAAGGAGTTTGGTTGATGACGTGTCAAAATCTTATTGGTTTGAAAGGGTTTTCATGTTTCTCGGAACTAGGGGGGTTTTCTCTTGAACCGAATCCTGTATATATGTATATGTCTATACTATATTAATAAACAATCCGAAGGGCATAAATGGTCATTTGCCATGTTTTCAATATTTACAACACTTGGAAGCATATTGTACAACCATCTAAAGCACACAAACCTTTAAAGTTTATTGAACCTGAATTTTGGGCGGCCAATCCTTTTTGTTCAAAATTTGAATCCCCGCTCATCCCCACTTCCCAATACATCATCCTGTCTTTTGAAATTCCCATACGTCATCCCCACTTCTCCATTCTCACTTCTTCCTCAGACACATAAAAAATCTCTCTCTCTCTCTCTCTCTCTCTCTCTCTCTCAATCCTTCTCTCATTCTTTCTCGCCTGTCAAACAACCACCAACACCACCCACCCCTTTACTACCATCAACCACCACCGTATCAATGCCAAACAACCTCCGCCATCCATCTCTAATCCACCACCCACCCTAAACCATTGGGATTTCAGATCTGTGACCAACCCCTAACCCTAACCCTAACCACAGATCTAATTTTGGAAGAGCCGGTAATGATCCAAACTTGACTGCAGGGTTCTCTAAATCTTGTGTTTATTCATTCTGTTGTGCTAAGAACCATAGGCTATGGCTATGTGTATTGTGTCTATTCATGTCTTTGGTGATGTGCCTTCATCTCCACTTGTTGGTTTTATGCAGGTCTGTTCTTCAGTTCAATATTGAAACCATCAAATTGTTTTCTTGGTTTTTATATTTTATGGTAGAAATTAGAGAATAAATTCTGTACAGATAATTATTAATTCCATACAGATAATTATTAAATTTTGGAGAAAATCTACTTTGATCTTGACTTCAGTATTGTTTTTGGCAACTGGTGTGTTGTCGATATGTGGCGCCCTTCATAGAAAAAATGAATGGGTACTCTTTTTCTTAAGATTTTATATGCTCATTATTGATGAGATTTTACAAGTGTCATTTTCGAGGGAGTTGTAGAGGACTTTGGTATTCCAAAATTTGAGGGTGATAACCTGATTGGCGGTTTATAATAGAATGTTTGACATGTTTTGTTATTTTGGCTTTCTTATAGGGGCGTTGAAGAGCCGTAAAGCACGATCTTGAGACTATGGGGTTGGTTAGTGTTTCATTTCACCATGTTTGCTTTGTAGCTGGAAATCACAGTGGGTATGGGCTTGATAATTGGGTGGAATGGATATGCATATTATATATAGTATAGATATGCATGTGTGTATCTTTATGTAACTGTATTTGATCTGGTTGTATGGGCTGACATGTAGTTCATTCCATCTTTTGAACATGACCAAAAGGCGAAGTTATATCTCGAAACCTTTACACAATTCAAAGAAAGGGAGATGTATGACAAAGCATGGGTCGGAGCGTGATTTATTGTTTAGTGTTGGTAGATGATAGAAGGCAGAGCTTAGGCATAGCAGAGATTGTAAACTCTGTTAACAGGATCAAACAACTGATGTGTATTTTGCTTTATATCATATGTTCCTTTTTGCAGGTTCAATCCCAATAATCTCCCCCTAGAACAGATGATGCCAAAACACATTTATTTTTTATCTTTATTTTCAACAAGAGTTCTCTTATTTGACCCTTGAACTGAAGTTCAAAGTTAAGAGACTCTATATCATCAACATCCTTTTCAAGTTCCAGATTCATCAGATCATTGAGGTCATCTGCATTTAACCCATATGCATCCTCCATACTTATCTTGGAAGCTTGGCCATCTGATTTGAGCAATGTCAATTCATGGTTGTCTTTGTTGACCTTCATTTTAAAATTTTTGGACCAGTTGGCTTTCTAGGATAATCTTTATTTGTTGAGAGTGGTAATTTGAACTGATGTGCCGTTTAGATAAGGTTTCTCTCAGAACATTGCTTGCATCATCAGAGTGAAATTGGATTTGATGCATGATTCCTTGTTTGATAAGGTCAATGCTCATACCTTCTCTCATCTTCCTTTCACATCTCTCTGCCTTTTTCTTTGGTTTAAGGCTAGGATGGATTGAGCAGATGTTGCAGAAGATTTTTGTGAAGGTTGGGTCTGATGAGCTGTATCCTCTGTTGCATACACAGGCTTCTTTAGCATTGTAGGATCTATTTTTCTTCTTTTTTCAAGTCTCTTGTGTGTGTCTATTACTTTAACCTCTGACCACCTCATCACCTGATTCCTAGTGCCATAGTGTGCATCAACTAGTTCTTCTTTCATCCTCCTGAGCCTTAAAGCTCTGTCAGGCACATTCTTCTTATATTTTGACCAATATCTGGAGGAGTTGGATTTTTCAGTGGATCCTTTAACATTTCTTGCATTCTTTCTACCTCTTGTTTTAACTCAGCCACTATCCAGTCTTTAAATTGTGCTATGCTAGCTTTGTACTACTTGTTATCCATTATGTGATTAATATAATCCTTCTTTAAGTTCTCATCATCTCTCTCAGACAGCTTTTTGCACAGGTCTTTTGAGAAATCTTCTAATCTTTTGACCTTGCTTAGCTGGTGTTGCATGTAATTCTACACATCCTATCACTTTTCCCTATTGTGTCCCTCTTAGTTATATCCTCTGCCTGAAGACTTTTTAATTTCAGATATTCTTCAATGTTGACATGCTTTGGATACCCTTCAAGGGATGGGAAGTTCCTTTTCTCTTGGTCTTCTTCTGAATAAAAGGACTTTATCTCTTCCTTTACAACTTGCAGATCCAAAGGAAACTGAGTGGTTAGGGGGTACCAATGTAAGTGCTTGAGATGAGGTAGGAGTTGAAATTTGTTTTGGAGGTGAGGTCAGTGGTTGTGAAGACAATGGTAATAGAGAAGGGATGATCTTGTCATCAAGTAAACATTTATGGTTTTCCTTCTCTTAAAACTGAGTTTGGGCGATGGTGGTTGTGTAATTCTTGTTGGTGTGGAAATTTGATGAGTAGAGGTTGAAATTGTGATCATAGCAGTGGTTGGGTTAACATCTGCTATAACCACTGATGCATCAACAGTAGTTGTAACATCTGTTGTGGTTGTAGGTGGTGTTTGAGATTTTGTGGGAACAGATGATGTGATTGGATTTTCAACATTTTTGGTTTTAGAAAGTGTGGATGTTGGTTGTCTTGTTCTTCTAACAGATCTCTTCTTTTGCTGAGAAGTACCAACCTCTTCTTTTTCCTTTTGTTGTGTAATCTTTTGCTCAACCAGAAATTTGCTCTCATCTCTAACCCTCTTCTTATTTCTCTCCTTTTCCCTATCCAGAGCATTTTGAGTTTCATCTGGTTTCTTGCTACCATTTGGTCTTGGGATAACCACTGTTGGTCTTGATGATGGGTCAGTTTTGAGCTTTAGCACTTCTTTTTCATCCCCCCCCCCATTTTGGCATCATCTGTATTGACCAGAATAACAGTGGGAGAAGTGCCAGTGGTTTGGAGAAGATGAGCTTTTATAGCCTTGATGTCTGCACTTGTGTTATTATATCTTGCATCAACCAAATTTCTAAAATTCTCCATGTGGTGTGCATGTTGAATGTCAGCATGTTCTTGTTGTTTTTGAAACAGAGGATACATTAAATTCCATAGCTCAGCAGTGGTTGTTGTTGTCGAAATAGAGGATTGACTTTTGGATTGAGCTAACATCTCCCTCAGCAAATTTTTAATTTCATCCACATAATTTTCTATCTTTGAAACTCTCTCCGTCAAATCCATGTATTTTAGCTCATCACCTAACTTAATAGGATCATCTGAACCCCTACCACTTGTGGTACGTTTATCTGTGTTATCATGAGGAGAGGTTTCAAAACTTGCTTCAAACACATATGCCCCTTTGTCTTGGTACTGGGGACTTCCAATTACATCAGAGGATACCTTGGAAGCCTCAGCAGTTGTTGCCTTCAACAGAGTCTTATAGATGTAACCACAGTCCAATTGAAAGCTTGGGAGTTTTGAAATTGTGGTAGTTGCTCTTGTTGAACTATCACCAAGGGTTACTTGTAACCAAAGGGATGTAGCCTCTTCAGTTGTTGATGGGTTAGCAAAGATTGAATAATCAGACCCAGTCACATTCAGGAGTAAATTCTCAGTGATAGGTTGTTGAGAAGAACTGGTTAATGTCTGTTCCAAATCAATTGCATTCAACAAAGGTACTATGGTTTACAACCTTTGGAGAAGGTTGTGGAGAAGAAAGAGACATTGCCCTAAGAGAGGGGATGTGGAAGATAGAACCAAGTGGATCTAGCGCTTCATAATTTTGCGTCACTGTGTTTACAACCTTATCCTGTTGTTAGGATGAATGAGGTTTTTTGGCATTCAGGTTGAGATCTTTCTAACATCTGATGTGAAGAAGTAGCAGCAGTGTTTTCAGGTGACTTTTGTGTTGTCACTGGGTTATCTTCTGGGATCTCATCTTCCAGAAGTCCTGTTTTATTTCTTGGTTTGGTGGGCTTTTTGGATTGTGTTTTGGTTTTCTTTATGGTAATGTTTGGTGTGGGTTTCAAGACACTGGTTGTAGTGCCTTGATCACCAAGAGCAGTGGGCTCAGTAGTAGGAGGTTGAGATTAACCATTTTGTTCATTTAAAACAGGCCCATCCTCCTCTACTTGTGTTTTCTTATCTTGATTTGTGATTCTGGTAAATGTTTCATGAGATAGGCCGCCAGCATTTACAACGGCGCCAAGCTTAGCATCCTCACCAGGTACTTGGTTTTGGATGTAAACACTCATGAATCTTGGGTGCATCAAAAAAGCCTTTTTAAGTTTTATATTATTAAAATTTGCCACTAGATCATTGAACAAAACCTGGGAGTAGTTAAAATCTAAGTTTGTTAAAATAGCATAACCTAAGTATTGTATGTTTAATGGGATTTCATTAAAAGCAGTGGTCTTTGCTGTGACATCCTGGTTTTTCAGGTATCTTAAACGCACTACTTCACGGTTATTCATTCCTACGCTAAATTGATTCGGAGATTTAATTTACACGCTCGAAATAAGTACGCTAACTGTGTGAACTTATCAAGTGAATTACGTGCTATGTGTATTAGACGTTTATAAGTTTGGTGAGTTATTATGTTATGTTTTGATTTCGTGATTTTTAGTTATAAAAATATATATATAGTAAATAGATAGACGAACCGAACCGAGCCGCGAAACGAGTCGACCTCACTTCCTTGCGACTCAAGGAATTAATCAAAACTTGAGGCTCAAGTTTAAGACCCAAACCGCCCCCACCCAAACCCTTTGCGGCCGCAAGCACCAAACCGCAAACCCTTTGATCCTTTTCTTTCCTTCCCTACACTATATATAGATAAGCATGCATGAGAGTTGTTAACAAAAAAAAAAGAGGAACCCTAGCTCTAAGATCAGCCGACGGCAGCCCTTTCCCCACTCCTTCTCTCGGTCGCGATCTCCTTCAAACCCGAATCGACTCCCATCTCGTTCCCGGTTCGTTAATCTTCATTGTTAAAGGTTAGGGTTTTCTATTGTTTCCAAATCATGTTAGGGTTTATGAACTATTGATCATGCTTGTATGTAATGGTAGAATCATGGTTATGAAGGAGTTATGATGTTTAGTTCGATTATTTGTGCAAGAATTGCGATTATGATGATTAGTTGAATACAAGAATCATAGGCTGCGTTTTGTGATAAAAATCATATTGTATGATTAGGGTTTGCATGAGTATGATGTACATGATGATATATGACTGATAAATCTGTTCTTGATCGTTTATATTTAACGTCTCGATTGTTTAAGCGTGTTTTATTGCGATAAAAAGTCGAAAACAGGATGCTGAATGGTGTTTACAGCCAACTTCAATTGGCTGTAACTTGGTTATTATTTATCGAAAAACGGATTTTCTGAAGCTTAAAACGTATATTTTTTAAAAACGCTTCTAATGGCACTGGATTCATATTTTTCTGAGGTCGTTTGATATTTTTAAGTGGTCAATTAAGTGCAGTAACTGAAGCTGTGTAAATTCTGAAAATTTGTTAGTTGTTTATCGAGTCGGATCTCATAATCTGTAGAGAGTTGAATCACGAAATTTGTACAGTAACTGGAGATTGAAATTTCCGGAGAACTCCCATTGGAATTTTGTTAATTGGTTGAATGATGATTTTTAAATAATTTTTCCCGTGGACTGAAGTCAGAAAGCGACGAATCTGACTGCAACCTAGTATATAAATGTTTATGAATAATGGGTAAAGTGTTAGGACTTGAAAATTTTACATAAAATTCTATAGCTTAGTTGATACCTTCTATAAAAAAATTGGAATTTTTGGGACTATGGAACTATTTTAAAAAAAACCCTTGAAAACAGCCCAGTTATGAGCATACAAGCTGAAATATGATAACTTGCGTTTGTGTGTACCAAAGTGTTGCATGAACTGATTTGTGTTCATGATAAGTTGGTTTGATCACTATTTTGGTATAATAATACTTTGCATGCATGATTGTGTTTTCGGATTTGTTATGATGTGTGCCGCATTGTGTGTTAGTTATGTGTAGGGTTTGTATCGGTGTGTTCACACACTAACTTTAAATCAATCGACTTGTTAGGACGCAATTAGCGGTCCCATCATTTGCTACTTCTGTGTTACACTAACCGAGCAATTAAAGGTGAGTTCACGGCCCCTATTTTATCCGGTTTTAAACAACAGGGGGAGAAACATGTATACACTCTACAACTCTATCTCTTTACGTTATACGAAATTAACGTCAGTAAACTATTCGGTAACTAAGTTAATGTTAATGTACGTTATGGTCACTAAGCAGCTATATCACGCAAGTCCTCGACAAACTCTCGGATCGTTAGTATTGGGTTAGATAGCGGGGAAATTATAAGTAGTACTACTGGGCCCGACAAGCCCCACCCGAGCTAGTCGCGCTAGCCGACCGGGTATGGTCAATGGGTGATTAATTTGGCCTAACTTTCGCCATGGTCAGTGATAGGCCTGGCAACACGGAGGCACAACAGTCAGCTTCGATCGCGAACACTTACGTGACATAACTTTAGGCTTGCTACCTACATGTTAACATTGAACTTACTTACGAATCAATAATATTATTCCGGGTTAGGGATAATGGAACCAACAACATTATTATTCCGGGTTAGGAATAATGGAACATCAGTATTATTCCGGGTTGGGAATAATGGAACTAAATCGTTATCCCAGGTTAGGGATAACGGGGGAAACAAACTTTTAACCGAACTAATGAACTTATAAAAACCTGTGAACTCACTCTTCTTTAATGTTGACACTTGTTTCTTTACATGTTTCTCAGGACGCTAAGAGCTCTAGGTGCACTCACTTGCATTGATCAAGACATCTTTTATCGAGTCTCATTTACGAATATTATTTGGGTTTTCTTTAGTTTTGGCGTTTGTGTTGGCGCCCGTTCCTTTACTTTACTTTAATGCTTCCGCTCAACTTTAAAACTAATGCTTCTGCTAAACTATGAAACCAAACTAAGACAATTTGAAAATAACTATGAATGGTTAAACAAATGATTTTGGAAAACGTATAAACAAATCATATAGAGTCGTTCGATGTTACTAGTGTCTTAGATTCTGGTTTGTTCACACGCCTCGCGGAAAAACTCCGCAAGTGGAAATTGAGGGTGTGACATTTGCTAATAAGCATGTGAGAAGAGTATGAAAAAAAAATCTCATCTCAGCAGGAAAATCTGGTTTGAAAAATGTTCTACTTGTAAGTTGACCAACATAACCTTTTTCCACAAACTCAGCATGCATATCACTTATTGGGAATGACACTATGATCTAAATCATTTAGCTTGAAGACCTCAGAAATTGATTTTGGGCTTATTTGCATTAGTGTTTTGCCTACAATAGAGATGATAGCATAAGGAACATCTTGTGTAGATTGAACCTCTGCTTTTTCCTGAATTTTCATTGAGATTCAAGATAAATTGGGGCTTTAACTTCCAACACATCTTTAAATTTGTATTCTTTCATGATTTTGATCATGGAATGATATCTTGTGTTTGAATCGGTCGTTTCAAGGATAGAAGTATAGTTGTGTGCAGTTTTGATGATCAATGTCATTGGTGGTGATTTGGGTACGGATTTTGACTTGGATTTGGAAGAAGATTTGGATTTGGAAGAAGAAGTCATGGTGAAAAACCGTTTTGATGAATTTGAATTCGATACGGCAAAACTCTATTTGTGAATAGAATATGGTTTTATAGAGTGACAAAGTGACGATGACGTAGCAAGATCAGACGGCTATCATTTGTCCATGTGTATCCTCTGATGAGTATGGAAGGTAATTGTTATGAGAACCACTGTTGTGTATCAACAGTGGATGGGAACAGTGTTTTGATTTTACACTATTAGTGGATAAGGTCAATGCAGTGGTTTGACCAAACAGAAGATACACTTTATCTAGTGGATAGATTTTCCAAGCCTATCAGTGTTTTGAAAGGACAGTGGTTTGAATAGACTTTAGATATTTATTGAAAACTTCAGTTTTGACTATTTTTAAGGATGGATTTTTGATTTTCTATAAATATTTATTGCTATTTACACATGGAACACAAAAATTTTGCTTTCATCCATGTTTAGCATTCCAATTCTAGAGATCAGACTTTCAAAAGTAGATGTATCTAATGCTTTGGTTAGAACATCTACTAGTTGATCTTTAGTATGGATATGTTGTAAAGAAATCAAACCTGTTTCATAGCAATCTCTCACAAAGTGATGTCTGATGTCAATGTGCTTTCTTGTGGAGTGTGAGACAGGATATTAATGATGTTTTCAGCTGCTTGACTATCTATCTTGAGTGGAGTCTTTAAAGCACTTACACAAAAATCCAGCAGTTGATTTTGAAGCCACAAAAGTTGAGCAGTGCAACTTGCAGCAGCAATGTATTCTGCCTCAGCAGTGGATGTGGAAAATGCAACTTGCTTTTTGCTTTGCCAGGACACTAGGCAATCACCAAGAAACTGAACTCCTGTGTGGCAACCAACAAAATCACTATCTGAGTAACTTGAAAGCTCAATGTTTCCATTAGCAGGATACCAGATGCCAAGTGTGGGAGCACCTTTTATGTTTCTTAATATCCTCTTCACCGCAATTAAGTTTGATTTTCTAGGTGCTGACTGGGATCGGGCACAAACACATGTTGCAAATATGATGTCTGGCCTAGAAGCAGTTAGGTACAGTAAAGACCCAATCATACTTCTATAAAGAGTTTGATCAACCAAGTCATCTTTGTCCTCAACAGTGACAAGCTTTGAGGTTGCCATGGGTGTGCTTCAAGGTTTACAGTCATTCATATCAAATTTTTAAGTAGTCCTTTGACATACTTATTTTGATGAATGAAAGTGCCATTGTGCTTTTGTTTAACTTGAAGACCAAGAAAACATTGTAACTCACCCATTGCACTCATTTCAAACTCAGCTGTCATGAGTTTTCTAAACTCTTCACACATGGCAGTGCATGTGGATCCAAATATGATGTCATCCACATAAATTTGGACAAGCATCAAATCTTTTCCTCTCCATTTCAAAAATAAAGTTTCGTCAATTTTACCTCTTGAGAAACCAATAGATAAGAGAAAAGTGGATAGTATTTCATACCAGGCTCTAGGTGCTTGTTTGAGACCAAACAGTGCTTTGTTTAACTTGTACACATGATCAGGATAAAATGCATCTTCAAATCCAGGAGGTTGACACACGTACACTTCTTCCTTGATCTTTCCATACAAGAATGCACTTTTGATGTCCATTTGATACACTTTGATGTTGTGGTTGGCAGCAAAGGCTAAGAGAAGTCTGATGGCTTCTAACCTTGCTACAGGAGCAAATGTTTCATCATAGTCAATGCTCTCTTCCTGTCTATAACCTTGAACCATGAGCCTTGCCTTGTTCTTGACAACAATACCCCTTTCATCAGTTTTGTTTTTGAAGACCCACTTTGTGCCAATAGGACATACATCCTTAGGCAGTGGTACAAGTTCCCAAACTTTGTTGTCTTTTGAACCGCAAGAGCTCCTCTTGCATAGCTTCTACCCAACTATTGTCTTTCAGTTCCTCTTGGTACTTGACAGGTTGTGTGAGTGATAGAAAACCAGCAAAGAGGCAAATGTTTTGGGATTGGCTCCTTGTGAGCACTCCCTCATTTATTTTGCCAATAACTTGATCCAATGGATGGCTTTTGTGAAAAATCAATTCACCTTGATATGGAATGACTGCATTTTGAGGTGAAGGTTGCAAATGTGTATCATCTGACCTAACCTCTGCTGGTGAATTTGAAGGTCCAACCTCTGATTGGAATGGTGGTGGGGGTATGGGAGGTATGGAAGTGTGATTGTGTTGATTTTTGTCCATATGGAGTGGACTTTTATCAACAGTGGTTTGGTTTTGAGAACTGGCAGAGGTTTGTTGATCAACAACTGTTGAGCCAGCAGAGCTTTCACCATTGTTACTAACATCTGCTCCTCTGGTAGCATGACTGACTTTGAAATTTGGAAGGACACACTCATATCCTTGATCTTGAACTGTTGATTGTGATATACATGCATGGTTAGTCTTGACAGACACATTTTCAAATGTAATTTTTTCTAAATCAAACAACTCAGTAGGGTTTGCTGGGATTTTCAATGAAGAAGGTTCATTGAACTTTACATTCAAAGTTTCTTCAACACATTTTGTCCTAGAGGTAAAAACTCTATAGGCTTTGGCAGTGGTTGAGCATCCCAGAAAATAACCACAACCAACTTTGGATGCAAACTTTGAAATTGAATCTTTTAAGTTTAGAATGAAGCATGGACAACCAAAAACTTTGAAATATGAGATCAGATGTTTGATTTTATAAAGAATTTCGTAGGCAGTCTTTTGATGCCTGGGGTTAATCAAAACTCTGTTTTGAACATAGCAAGCGATGTTTACAGCCTCTACCCAAAAAGACAAGGGTAAACCTGAGCCTACAAGCATAGTTCTTGCTGATTCAATTAAAGTTATATTTTACCTTTCAACCACCCCATTTTGTTCTGGAGTCCTTGGGATGCTATATTGCCTTACAATCCCTTTTGACTCACAGAAAGCATCCAACTCCCTGTTCCTAAACTCTATCCCATTCTCACTTCTAAAATATTTACTCGTAAGTCAAAATGCTTTTCAACTTGTTTGACAAAATTTTGCAAAATGCCAACAGTTTCATCTTTAGAATGCATAAAGAAAGTCCATGTAAACCTTGAAAAATCATCGACAATGACCAAACAACACCTTCTCTTTGTGAGACTCATGATTTTTACAGGGCCAAACAAATCCATGTGTAGCAGTTGCAAGCACTGGGTTGTTTTGGACTCTTCAATAGATTTGTAAGAGCTTTTATGTTGTTTACCTTTTAAACAGGAAACACAATGCTCTTCACAGGAAAATTGTGTTTGAGGCAAACCTCTGACAAGACTTTGTTTTGAGAGAGTGGTGATAGTTTAGAGATTTGTGTGCCCAAGTCTTCTATGCCATAACTCTGTCTCTTTGTTTGATGCAACTGAGAACAGGCATGCATTAGATATTGGGTTATCTTTTAACATATCAACCACATACACATTGCCACTCATGTAAGCAACAAGTTGTGCTTGACTCTCAGCAATGCTTTGATCAATCTTTTTAACAACCTCTGGTCCTACAGTTTGACATGTTTTTTTTTTGTAAAGAAGGATCCATATCCTTTATCACTCATTTGAGAAACACTCAGGAGATTGAATTTTAAATTGTCAATGAGGTTAACATTTTCAAATTTGAGTTTCCAAGCTTGAACACACCCAGATCCTAACACCTTCCCTTTTTGAATTATTACCAAAGGATATAACACCCCCTCCATGAGCAAGAAATCGTTGAGCAGGGCTTTACATCCTGTCATGTGCCTGGAGCCTCCACTATCTACATACCATAGACTATCAAGGCAAGTAGAAGTTCCTGCACACAAGTAAATAATTAGTTCAGGTGGGCTTCCAAAGCCAAAAGGGCTTTGGATGGGGTCACAGATTGTCCAGTCTCAAATTTAGGAGAATGGTCAGTGGTTTGAGTTTTTCTTTGTAACCACTGCTGTGAACCATTTCCAGATGTTGGTAACCATAAGGATGCCTATTGACTCTTGGCTTTGAGGGTTTTTTGTAACCCTCATAACTAAGAGGTACCTTTTGATAAATATGTTGGCCATATCCTCTTGGAAACCTTTTTGCAGGTGGTGCATCTGTCACTTGTACCTCTCTGGGAACAGAGGTTTTGGTCACTGCTTTAGTAACAGATGTTTCCACATGTTCAAAGGTCTGCTTAGATTTATTTCTTGCAGAGCTTGAACCTTGACTTTCAAGAGCTTTTGTTTTGATCTGTTTTACCTTTTCATCAGAGGTTTTAAGATAAACACACTCCTGAGTCTTGTGATTTGTCTTCTCACAGATGATACATTTTGAAGAATTTGGGATCACACAAGTTTTCTTAATGCCATAGGCTCTTAAAAGAAAGCAGTTTTTAGATACATGATTTCTTTTCTCGCAAAAATTACAAAACAATTTTTTGACCTTTTTCTTCTTCCTTTTATAAGACTTCTTTTCAGCAGATGTTGTAACATTTGTGGGAAGATCTTTAATAGGAATGACTCTTGCTTTTGGTGCTTTAACACCATCAATGGTTGTGAAGTCCATTGGCTTGAAATTTTCTAAAATGTCACACTCATCTGACCATGTGGGTTTCAATTGATATTTCTCAACCTCCTCAAAGGTTGAGGAACCCTCATGTTTTTTTTCAAAATGATTTTCTTACCATTCTTATATGTGACTCTTATTTCTTCACCAGCTAAAAATTTGGGGACAACTTCAACCAACCCAGATTCAATTTTAGCATCATTTTCATAAATTTGATCATTGTTTTTAAAACCAATACCAAATTTTATGTTACTCTTGATCTGTTTATCCAACAAAATCTCATAACCTTTACAAGACTCAACCCATTTTTCACATGTTATTTTTGTGGATTCTAACTCCTTTTTGCAAACTTGGTATTTCTCTACCATAGTTTGGAGTTGGTGTTTGGTTATGCTTGCCTCATGCTTCAGGCTGTTGATTTCAGAATCTTTGTTAACCAACTTTGTTTAACTTTTTTGTGAGTTTTTCAAAATTTAGTTCATCTTCCAAAATTTTGTTTCTAAGGTTTTCATTTACCCTTTTTATGTTTGCAAAAGCTATGATGCATTTTTCAGAAGATAGATCTTTGAGGATCTGGGGGGATACCTTAGAAGCAGCCATGAGAGCACAGTCACAATCATCTTCACACACATCTGTATCCCATGGATCAGATAGGTAGTTCTTTTCTTCATCAACAGTATCTTTTGAAACCAGTGCTTCATCACAACTTTGACACTCACAAGACTTAGACACTTGTTCCACAGACTCATCACCTTCAACAATTGTCTCTAAGGTCATTAAACAAATATTTTCATTTTCAAAATCATTTTTGGCCATAAGAGCAAAGTTTTCATCAGTTAATTCCTCTAGCAAACTACTCCAATCAAGAAAGCCTTGAGTGAAAAAGCTTTGCTGGTTAACCTCTGCCGGAGTAGTGGTTTGATTAGTTTGAGTGACATGAGGTGCTTATTGCATATTGAATTTGTGGAACAGTGGTTTGACCATAGTGCACAGGAACAGAGGTAGCAGGGTGTGCGTAATGAGTAGTGTTTTGAACTTGTAGCAAAGTGTCCTAACCTATTGCACTTATAGCACTTGATTTTAGACTTGTCTAACCCAACCTTCAACCCCCCATGCAACCAAGGGAATTTTCTACATGTTCTCTTGTAAAATTTACTAGTTGTAGGTCCGTGATAAGGGGGTTCCGGACGGAAGTTAGTGCGGAAACGTAACCGATTCGGTAGAATGTTATTAAGAATGGAGTAGAAGTAGAGTGCAGCGAAAGTCATATCTTCATTCATACCAAAGGCTATCATCAGTTATATCTTGAATAACCTCAGATCTCCTTGGTAATTTTGAAACTATCCGATACACCGGAGCTAGTCATTAATTCCTGAGATCATCACTGAATGTCTTGGGTTCCTCACTGGTATTAATGACTACTAATCCTGCTAACTACCCCTTCACCGGAAATCGGGACTCTAACCCTTAAGCATTAATCTGTATCATGATCTAAAAAATCCGAACTTCCTGTGATCACGGAATCCTAAATTTATAGCCTCTTTTGTCAGCAACTGGTACATAGCTTTGTCTGAAAGATCCGATCTATAAATCATCTTCTTTAATCATGGTACCACGTACCCCACGGGGCAACTGAAACTACAGAGCATCCTTATCTCTTGGCGGTTAGTCCAGTCAATAATTCATATACAAAAAAGAGTTAAAAAGTCGTATGTGCACCCGCAAAATACGCACGACTCAGGTGTCAATCCACAACCATAACCTTAGAATCTGATAAAAAAACCCCTCTAAGACTCAGTTATGTAACCACCCGCTTTCAAACTAGACATTAACTTGAGATCACCAATGAATCTCGATCCTCTGCATTCCCAGTTAATCTGCAATCAGTAACCACCCGGATACTGTTGCAGTAGTCACGAATTTAAAAATGTTGGAATCTTCATATATTGTAAATTTTTATTACCCTCATTTTTGAAAATTCTGACCATATTGAAATTTTCACTGAAATTCTCCCTCAAATCCGGAATTTTCAGTATTCATCAAATGCGGATTTAACGTTTAGACCCATTGATAATCACTATACCAAAGGATTAACATTCAACTTCGATATCAGTGACTATCCTGATATCTTCATAATTTTGTAATCGTATCATCAAATCTGTATTCTAATGCTCCAGACGGTGTCCCTGAGTAAGGATAAATGATTTGTGAATCATAGAGTAGTTGTGGCATGAGTAAGGATGAGGATTAGGAGAGAAATCCTAAGTCTACTCATGTTCGGGTCCTTAGAAGGGTTATAGACTAGGTTAAAGGTATTCTAATAACCTAATTCCCTATAACCAGTGCTCTGATACCAATCTGTAACACCCCAATCGCGTAATACAACAAGACGCGACGAAAATATTAGGGAGTCACGTTATAAATTGCTCAACCACAACTGGAACTAAATTGTTTCATTATTATTGCATTGTTTTACCATACAATGAATACAGCAAATTGTCTTTTGTTTTAAGAAGTCTAAAGCCCGGATGCATTCCTATGTGTAACATACTTGAATAATCATCAACCTGAAACAAATGTGAAAAGAGACGTCAACAAACAATGTTGGAAAGAACAAAGTTTTGTTGGCCAAATAAATGGCAACAAGTTTAATATTGCAACACTTTGACAACCACGGGAGTTGCTAATTATAAATCGACTCATTGAAGCCAAAAAATGGCAAAAAGGGTTAGTATTGCAATACATTAACTTGATCATTAAACTTGTGACAAAAGAGTTTTGTATATGGCATCATGATCATTACTATGTAATTTTCATGCCTTTGAAAATTGTATTTTGTTCTTTGTAAACATATTGAAATCGGTAATAAACTTGTGGGTATGTTATTAGAAATCCAATCAAGGATTAACAATAACTATACTAAAATCGGTCATAACTCGCGTGAGTATTATTAGAAATCAATCAATGATTTATAATAATACTTAATGTCCTTCTAAGAATCTATCATACAAAATATGAAAGGATTCTTCAAGGATTTGAATGTCGAACCTTTGAATCAATTGCACACAAAATCCTAAAGTGACTCGAATAACGCTACAAGGGGAATGCAATAAGAACACTTATATATAGGAAGTACTAGCGGCATATCCACCATGTTCTTATGGAATTACACTTGTTTCGTTATCCTAATCACAACTAACCATATAAACATATAATCGTCAATTTGTCACATTGTCTTGTCAAATGTGTATTAACGTACACAGAATCCAATAAGAATTACCAATTAGTACTTTAAACATTCCACAAATATCTAACTATAAAGATAGATAGATGTAATGGGAATTAAGTCTAGTCACATTGTCTTGTCAAATTGTCTCGTCAAATACTTATTAAAGTACACAGAATCCAATAAAGGACTACCAATTAGTACTTTAAATATTCCACAAATATCTAACTATAAAGATAGGTAGATGTAATGGGAATTAAGTCTAGTCACATTGTCTTGTCAAATTGTATCACAAAATCATAACCCTAATGGTGATTCCGATAAGGCTACGAAGGGCAATACAATAAGCACACTTATATATAGGAAGTACCAGCAGCTTATCCACCATGTTCTTATGGCATTACACTAGTTTCGTTATCTAAATCACCAAAAATTCTATAAACCATAACCTTCGTTCCTCGTAAAGTACTTCTTAGAAATCCCACCATAAAGATAGGACGATTTAAGAGTGTACTTCAAACATCCTTTGAGAATCTAACTATGAAGATAGAAAGATCCTACAAGGATATAGGCCCTAAAAGACATCTTTAACTAGGCCCTGAAAGACTTCTTTAACTATCGTGCCAACAATCATCGTGTTGCATAATTGGAAATAACACACAAAAAACACTTAGTAAACACATACATGCCATACATTTGAGAAAATCGGTTACACATATGAATCACCCCAAAGCATTTAGAAAACGTAAAAGAAGGGGAGCAATGTACTCATCTGGGATTGCATATAGATCTTGTTCAAATGATATAACAAAGCTAAAAGGATCAAGAGTTTAAGTGTTGAATTTGGTTCCTAGTGTATCGGATAATTACATGTTAGTGTCGAAACTTAAAAACGACAAATCGGATAGAATGAGTTATATAAACCAAACAAGAGTTGGATCTTGTATAATATGGTTCATATTACCTAACATTTTGAATTGGAAGCATTTCAAAAAGTTTTGACTTGATACGGCTCACTAAAGTGGTTTACGCCACTTTAACGGGTCATAATCGTAACTATGGGTTCAGATGGTAAAATATGTCCTATGACAAGTCTAATATGTCAAAACCAGTTTATTTAAGTTGTATAATCAGTTTAGATGTCAAATAACATTCTTATATGTTTAAAACTAATTTATGTGCAAAAAGGGCATTTTCGGCATTTTGAGGAATACATAATCGACTTGTCATTTAACTAACCAAACGGTATGATCATAAGGTATAACCTCAGAGGGTTAATCCCTATAATACTATGGTCATAATAATGGGCTTGGTCAGATCCTAAGGTTGACCAAACGGGTCAGATTCGAAAGTCAAAGCAGTGGTCAAGACCGCTCGACTTACAAACCTAAACTAGCGCTAAACAAAAAGTGACTAGTTGGACATGTTACACATGTCTAACTAAGTTTATAAAACTAATTTGGTATCTAAACAAAGTGTTTTGATACCCGAAAATAGTTCCGTCCTATAATGCGCATTTATAGCATTATTGACCGAAACTTTGACTCGCCACAATGACTAGATAACGTGGTAATCAGTAGGCATGATCACTAAGGACCATAACCATCATGATCACAATCACGTTACAATGTTCAATATCAAATTGGCAAGAACTGAAAGTCAAACATAAAGTCGAACTGTTTGATTTTTAGCCCAATTAAACTAAGAGAATTGAACAAAACATGAATGAAAGCACTTACAAACACTAAGGATAGCCAAGGAATCACAGAGAATGATCAGCAACATGTTGCAACTTCAGATTGCAAGGAAGAATGGATTGATCAAAAGTTCAAATGGTTAAACTCATTGCTATTTATACTTGAATTGAAGTTATATGATCAAGACAAGTGTCCATGAATCATCACTGAATTTGATTAGTGTCCTAACACATGTTGGAAGCAGGGAGAAGGGTGGCAAGTTCGTTTGGTGAATCAATAAGAGAATTAACCAGCTGCTGCCACATTTCTGGTGAGCTGGGCACCTCTTACGGACCGTATGGGGTTTTGCCTTATGGTCCGTAAGGCCCTTGCAGGGCCGAGGTTTCAAAAGTTGGTAGAAATGGCCCCTGAACTTGTTTTTGACGCATTTTGGCACTATTAACACTCGTTAACCCCATTTTAAGCTCTATAAAGACGTTAAAGCATAGGGAACTTGAAATGTGTCCAAAATGTTCCAGAAGTCGGTTCGGTTGGTCGTACACTTGCGGTTTTTGGTTAATTACGACGAAAAGCGTAACGAACGCGCATATGATCGTAAATACGTAACGAATGGCATTTTGCTTTAATATTTTAATGATCACAGAAATTTTTGGGTGTCCGTACATGTTCCGGATAGCGAAAAATGCGAAAAGGCATAGTTTTGCAAAGTTTGCAAAATAGCCCCTGAAGTTACAAAAGTGTGTTTTTGCCATACCGAACCCTTCAAAACTTATTTCTAAGTTATGTAAAGGTTATTTAAGGTATGTTTAGCTTCTCATGGTTCCGGAGCGTACGTCACGTTTAACTAGTTTCGTTTGCGTATGGGTTTACGGTTTTACTTCTAGAAGAGACTTAAGGGTTTGAAATCGAACAAGGACTGAATATGTGAAATTGTGTTTGAATATAAACTCGTTTTGAATTTGTAAAATGATTAAAATGTCTCAGATGTCACAGTCTCCCCTACTTTAGGAAATTTCGTCCCGAAATTTATTCGAAGGAGACCGTAGAGTGTGTTTGAAGCAATAGAATGATAACAAGGCTCGAGATTCCAAAGATGTAGAGCATCATTTGGTGTTGGGAATGTTTGGGGGATCTGAAGCGTAATCATATATATTCCAAATATCTGAAGGTATTCAAAACCTTTAGAACTTTGAATCTTTAAAGCGTCATCGAGTGTATAAAAATGGCATTATGTTATACTAAGTCTTTAGTGTAAATCCTAGCAACAAAGGGGTGTACATTCAAGCCTGGACATACGTACACGGTTTCTAACGCCCCAGGAGGTACATCCCATGTACCATGAGCATCCTATGCATAGGAGATGGGTCAACATACCTATGGCATCAAGGTCGTCGCCTTTAACACCATAATATACTCTCGGTTCGCTCGAATATAGTTAATGAATGTACTCGTCAATTGTCCTTGCATTTAATAACAAAATAACAAATAGTCACATAATCACATAATGGTCCAAGATAGCATAAAACCTTCAAGTGATCCTGGTAATGTTCCGAAGAATAACACAATAAGAACACTTATATATAGGAAGTACCATCGGCGTATCCACTGTGGTCTTATTGCATCATACCCTTCCCGTTACCTAATCACTCTAAATTTTATGCCAACATCTTAACAAATCTTACTATGATTTTCATGTGTCGATCCTCGTAATTAAGTGTGCACCCATAATTACGTGTTTCGTCACATGGTCCACATAGCTCCTTTTGTAAGTAAGGGAAACAGATAATGTGATACCCATAATGAAATCAGGTACACCTTAATTGGTCCTAAACTTAAAGCCTGACTAAAACTATAATTGTGAGTAAACCTTGTGAAATTTCATGATTTTTGTGTTGTGTGAAACGATATATGTTATATCTCAGAGGAATCTGAGAACACGTCATGGTTGACATGACACTACTAAGAACCAACGATGCGAGGTTGGTGTCCTTAGCCTTAACAACGTGTTAAATGGAGACTTGACGTTTAACAGTGCATTAGACCTTTGGCATTGATTATTAGATTATCGGTAGCCTTATTTAAGATTCCGAGTTTCATGAATAACTTAGTTTTGTGCCATAGACTTTGACATAAGGTTTGAAAATAATCAAAGCCCGGGCACGCCAAACGAAGCATCTCCCGGTTGGGGAAACGCATTCGTTCCGGGCATAACATAAGGCAACCGAATGTGCAAGGAACGATCGATCAAGCTTAAAAACACTTAAACGAACATAAAACAAGACTTTTATGATTAAAACGTAACTGGGTTCGGATTTTAAGATGGTTATGCATAATTTTTAGAACCGAGTCTTTTGACACTAAGTACGCGCAAAACGAAGTCTGTCATGCAAATCGAGAACGCGCGCAGGACCCAAACGAACCTATACTTATCCGTAAGATAAAAATCATCTTTAAGCACATTCTACGGAGCATGAGGTGGCCCTAGGGGGCCACCTCCAAACCGCCAACCCCCCATGGTTATAAATATAATTTTAATCACAAAATTCACAAAAAAACCTCTCAAAATCAGCTCTCAACTCTTCTTCTCAGCTGATTTATTCATTAAACAAGTCCAAATTAAAAGGTATTAGCCTTTGATACTTATAATTCTATGTCCGTTTCTTCGATTAAACACGATTTTTAGCCGAAAAACGCTTTTTAATCCATGAATTTTGGGGTTTTAAACAAGTTTTAGGGCTTAATATGAACACCACATATATCCCTGGTGTTATAAGGCAGCCATGGTTGCTAATCAATGGGGTTTGATACCCTAATCAACTCTTATTCGACAAAAATCACTTAACTATTCGATTAACCGAAAAACAATGAAAATCTTGATTGATCTAAGTTCTAGCATATTTGGGTTATACTTGGTGTGTAGGTACTGAATATAGCCTTTACACACTTCTGGGATCAAGATAAACGCTTGGAAACGGAAGAATTGCTAGGTATATGATCCCAAAACCGAATCTAGGCTAGGCAGAAAATTGTTTTGCCTATAACTTGGTCCGTGTAACTTGGATTGAGCTGTAATTTGGTGTGGTGATTTAGGATATTCTCAGGAAGGTCCACGTAAAAGTTTAAAGTTTTTGGAATTTTCTACCATTTTTGGTGAATTTTAGCTATTTTAACAAAAGAATTTCGGAAAAATATCAAACGGATTCAATAAATCACCAAACTTTACGGAGACACTAAGGAACATATGGGGAATGATATGGGTAAATTCTGGGTTCATTGGTTGAGTTTTGATTTGGGTTAAAAATCCGCGTTTTTGCGAGTTTTCGGTAGCCGGGAACGCACCGAAACCAAATCGGAAAAATCCCAAAATTTTCTGAGAAGTTCCTGGACATGTATAAGGTGTTTTGGATTTTTTTAGATTTTTTAATGATGTTATTTAATTGGAATTATGTGGTTAAAAATAGTCTTATAAATAATTTATTTAAATAAGTAAATTAACAAAATAAATTCCCAGAATTTTTTCCCATAATATACAGATTTTTACTGATTTATATAAAAATTTACAGATTTTTATATAAAATATAGATTAAATGGGAATTTATGGAATTAAAAATAGATTATTTTAAAGAAATTTTGGCAGTTTACCGTGTAACGAATCTACCGGAACTGGGAACTGACCCAACCCAAAAAATACTATAATTGGAACACCGGGAGTATTTTGGGAGATTCCGGGGCAAATTGGGCACCCTGGGTGTGTCCTAAGACAATACGGGAGAATTCCCGACGGTGAAAATGGAAACTCAAATTTGGGCAACTTAGACCCTTTAAACACTCAAACTCCCTTAATGAAAGTTAATCATTCTTGAATAACCACGTGTTGGCACTACTGGTATTCTCGTACCATTATCCAAACACATTAAACTACTAACTTTGGCTGGCACGCGAATCGGTGCCCGGAAGCCAAACGGAAAACTAATACTACCCTAACGTCCATCACCATACCAGTGTCCTATAGACTCGATCCGGAGTAAAAATCCTGACCAGATCTAAGTTATAACCATTACCAACTTAGATACTGATTTGAGTTCATGCTTGCATGTGTGTCATTAAAGTTGATCCAGCTATTCGACGACTCTTGTGTTAAGACCCGTATTGGCACTGTGAGTTTCACTTCCCCACTTTTTGTCACACCCCGACATCCACGTGTCTACCGGTGGGCCCGGTGGGGAGTATCATGACGTACAGTTGATATCATGATAACCGAATAAGCATAACACAGCGGAAGGCTTGGAATAATTAAACTATTACAACCGGTAATATCTAGTGTCTGAAATAAATATATACAGACATGGTTGTAACTAGATCCACAGGCGGATCGAAATACATACAAAATGATAAAAGACACTACAGGCAATTCCCTAAGGTCGCAACTCCTTGGTTATTCGCCCCGCAACTCCCGGCCTATTCCGTACTTTCAACCTGTAACTTAAGCTTTTGAAAATACGTCAGTTTACACTGGTAAATACACTCAACCGACTCATTTTGAAAACCTTTCGAAAATGGTTTTATGCGCACATAACACATTTTCTTAATTAACTTGGGATAGTACAACGACCTTGTATACAGATTTACATGCTGGCTTTTACATATGAGGACGGTACAGAAACCGAGACATGATCGACTGACACACAACTCTGAACTTTCACAAAGAAAGCAGATAGCAATTACCCAGTGTATGCCTATACGCCATGCTATATGTCGTGGCCACTACCAATTTAGTGAGCCAAGGATATCCCAGACACGGTCAAGCCCGCCCCCCAATGTTTTAGTTTCAGTCAAAACAGATCAAAATCGGGTTATGTAAGATTTCAGTTAATTATCACAACTGGATAAAACATTATCCCATACCCGACCAAGCGGTAGTAATCTACCGTACCCCAAGCCCGTATAGGGAAAATAAGTTAAGAGTATTTACCTGAATTGAAGTTCGCAAGTAATCCAAATTCAGCCGTATTCCAGAGCAAGTACAGGAGCAATCTACCGGGAGGCGTTCAGTCTGGAGTGATGGTAATTAATAACCAATATTAGAATGCTAACGGGTCCTTAGTTAAGTCCTAGACTTCGACCGGTTAGTCTTACGCTAAATTGTGATACGGTACGATACGCTAAATTAAGCGGTGACCGGAATGGAATGTTAATTGGACCCGACAAGTACATAGACTTGTATAATATGGAAGACCAATAACATTCTGGATTTTGATAAGGAATGGATAAAGTTAAACCCGTCTTGGTTAAAATGCGTAAACTAGCTACGTATGCTTAACCGAACGCGTATAAGCGAAACCGGGTAACCGTAAGAGTCGTATATAAGTTCCGTAATGAGTTGTGTTTAAAATATATTATAAAATCAGTAGCTTTGCAAAAGATAGGCCCGAAGTGTGTTTAAATCCGTTTTATGCCTTTTAAGGGCATTTGGTCATTCTTGTGTTTATAAAAGATGTAAATTAAGAATCTGATGTTATGACCTTAGATATCCTGTAAAAATATGTATTTTATCATGTTATAACAGTAGGATATCAAATATATGTGTGTTTGATGATTTTGAAACATACTATGTCCCGCAGGGGCATTATAGTAATTTCACACATAGCTTTGAGGCCGAATTTGGGATTCTAAGTTTAGGACTTGTACTTACTGTTGTTATATTAAAAATAAGTTTATAAATTAGTAGGTAACAAGTCTCGGCTCATGGTTATGGTTTTTAAACCATACTTACGTGCCGAAAAGGCGTAAAAGTCGCTAAATTGCCGTTAAATCGATATTAAAAATAAACTGATGTTAGGACCTGTTTTAAATGGCCAAAAATATGGCATTTCACTTATAACATCAGTAAGTTAAGGTTCTGATTAAAGTTTGATTTTTGCTATTTTTTTTGTAAAAAGGGTAGTTTAGTCTTTTAGCGGCGATTAGCGATTCTTAAGCATGCATTCAAGCCATAAACTGAACAAACATCCCAAATGGTCCTACTTATCATAACATATCAGTAATTATACCATCCATATGCTCATATGTGCTAAAATCTCATTTTGCGCAAAAAGGACCTATTTGCAAGGTTTTTAAGGATTTTTACGGAACTTATGTAATAATTCGGATTTCTTAGGAATCGAGTGACGAAAATTTAGGAAAATATTTTAAACATAAACATGATCATAAAATGACCAAAACTCAGTAGCAAGAATGGCTCAAAACAGGTGAGAACCGAAAGTCAACAAAAGTCAACTGTTTGAGACTTTCGGTTACAAACCGAGCCTAGACCAAAATTTGACGAGCCGAATCTGTTGACACAAGTTCTAATACTTATTTTAAGGTTATCATTGCTACAAAACATATTTTATAACAGCTAGATTATTAGTTATGATTTTTATAAAAATTCCTCAGTTTGACTTTATTTGACTTTTCGGTTGACCGTCAATTGGCCATGAATCCGTGAAAATCTGAAGATGCCCTCTTGCGGGTTTATTACCTCCGTCATTATGAGCACGCAGGATCTTTCGTTACACACAATGGCAGAGTATATACGGATTTAAAACAAAGTTATGCCGTTTTTACGACGAGTCTTTGTTTGGAGCAAATAGCTATAATTAATCAACTTAGCACAAATTAAAAACTTACAAATGGTCCAAGTGATTTCTAAGGATGATTTGGAATGCCCAGAACTGATCAGAAGCTCCTTAGCATGAACTTGGTGCAAGATGGTGATGAAAATGTGATGAAAATCCTAAGGATTCATCAATATAATGGCCAAGGGTTTGAACTAGAGGGTTACCAGGTGTTATATGTCGGATACAAATGTCCTAGGATGTGTAAGGCATGCAAGGTCGTGACAATTGCGAGAAGAGGTGGCAGAACATGGCTCTGCCATGCTTCTTCTCGCTAGCAGGGGCTTATGGACCATATGGCTCATGCCTTGCGGTCTGTAAGGCATCCCCACAAACCAAAACTTTGGCCTTTTTACATGTTTGACCCTGAACTTTATTCTATCACCTTTTCGAGGATAATATAATGTTTTAATAATAATGGTCCCTCCGGTTTTGACATACATCATTCCCGAATTACCGGGACACGTGTCGGAAAGATGTTGGACGTAAAACATGAGGTGTTACATCCTCACCCCCTTAAAATAAATCTCGACCCGAGATTTTAATCAAACAATTGTGGGTACTTCTGTCGCATAACAGACTCTACTTCCCAGGTGTATTAGGGACCTCTACAGGCATCCCATTTAACTTTTACAATTGGCACATGCTTCTTACGAAGCTTCTTGACCTGACGATCTTCGATCGCCACTGGTTTCTCAATAAAACGTAGATTCTTATCAATCTGAACCTCATCATGTGGTATGGCCAACGACTCGTCCGCTAAACACTTCTTCAAGTTGGAGATGTGGAATACATCATGGATTTCACTAAACTTCTAGGGAAATTTGAGCTTGTATGCAACAGCTCCAACTCGCTCAATAATTTCAAACGCTCCAACATACCTTGGACTTAGCTTGCCTTTCTTCCTGAAGCGTATAACGCCTTTCCAAGGCGACACTTTTAATAAGACCTTTCCCTACCTGGAATTCGAGGGGCTTGCATCTTCGATCAGCATAACTTTTCTACCTATCGCTGGCAGCTTTGAGACAATCACGAATTTGTAATATCTTATCCGTCGTCTCAAGGATTATTTCTGGTCCTGTCAGTTGAGCTTCCCCAACTTCTGCCCAACAAACGGGCGTCCTACACTTCCTTCCGTAGAGTGCTTCAAACGGGGCGGCTTGAATGATTGCATGGTAGCTGTTGTTGTAGGAGAATTCAACAAGTGGCAAGTGGCTATCCCAACTTCCACTAGATCAATCACACAAGCGCGAAGCATATCTGTTGGAATCGGTATGCCCAAGACACATATTAAATTGATGTGGCTAGTATGTTATGATCCAAGTCGGGTCATACCTAATAACAAGCTAGACAAACACTTGTAATATTTATTTATGATATGATCAAACAAATAAATATTAACACTTAGAATATTTAGAAATTGGTTTTCTAAAGAATTGCACTTGAGAAATTAATAAATTATATGGATAATTTATTTTGAGAGCATATTTTATATTGTTATTTATTGGGTTAAGTAACATTATAAATAATTGTGATATGTTGCATAAGTCATATAACATGTGATGTTATAATTTTATAAAATAAATGTAAGACTTACTTAAAAAAAATAAAATTGAAAAATCTTGGTTGGAAAAGGCCTTTGTGGCCGTCCACTTTGGGCTTCCCAAGGTGGATTTTCCACCAATGAAACTTCATGCAACAATCACAAAATCCAACACAAGATTTGGTGAATTCTCATATATATTTTAAAAAACATTTTCAAGTGTAAGAACCTCCTTTTTGGCTCTCATATTTTCGGCTACAAGGTGGTATCCCAAGAGAGTTCAAGTAGTTTAATTCTAACTGTAAAATCCTAGCAATCTCGTGGTGTTTGTTGGAAAGCTTGGGGTATACAAGCTTGAGGTCTTCTACTTAGAAGATTACCATTCAAAAAGTATCATCTTCTTCACCTACTTGTTCTTTGGAAGGTAGTATTCTAAACACCCTATGATTGTGTTATGATAGCATGCATTTTCATATATGGATCCGGGTTTTGGTTTTACATATAAAATGGGTTTTATATCTTATAAGTAACATGTTTTAAATAAACATTCCGCTGCGTTTTTATTTTATATGGATAAAATAACTTTGATAAACATGTTCAAAACCCCAACAGTGGTATCAGAGCCGCTTATATGGATGCATGCTTCAATGGATTTAAAAATTTCGGGATTTTGGGTTTGTGGAAACCCTATGGCCGAAAAATTTGATCATGGTTCTCCTTTTGTTTTTCAAGATATTTATTATACATGCATAAAAGTATCTTGAAAATTATATCATTTGGATGATTTGTTTGTTTGGACAAAAACCCATCTTTTCGGTTTTTCCCTTGGCCGAAAATTGGGTAATAAAAGGAAACCATTTTTTTCTCTTGAATTTAAATATATATGTGGATATAAATTTTTGGTGTTCATAACCTAGCCATGACCTTATGTTCAAATATGTCGAATGATTGTGTTTGTGATTTATTTAATTATTTCAATGGGTTGTAATAATTAATTATCTTTGTTCTTCCATTTGTAAAGTTGTAATTTATTTATTTTCATTTGGTATGTAAATAAATAGATTAGGTGCATTTTATTTTACTAGAAAATGTATTAGGATACTTTATTGTAAAACAAGATGCACACAAAAATGCGTTTTTTGTTATGGCCAATTTTGGGCCTAAAGAACCTTATGGTTCTTAACGGGATTTTAGCCCAATAATCAAAACACATTTTTTGAAGCCCAAAGGAGTTTAGAGCTAAATTTAAAGATCATTTGGAAGCCCAAAGAAAGTGAAGAAATCACAACACAAAAGGAAGACTTGAAGCATTTGGATGCGGGTTCAAGTGGGAGTTCAACGGCACATTTCTTGTGTCAATATTCACCCTTTAGGAAGGACCTTTTAGCACACTTGTTTCGGCTAACAAGTGTTGTCAAAAATAGTTGGCTATGGTTATGCACCTATTGTTTTGTGTGTTATGCTTGTATGATTATTTATTTATGGTTGTTTAGATGATATTTGGATATGCATGCTTAACAACTTATTGTAACATTCATCAATAAAAATGAATGAATCCTAAAACCCGACCTGTTTTTGTAACTCGATCCGTTTTCACATAATTTTGTTTAATGTTTAAGCAATAAAATGTCTTGGATTCTATGTTTTGGTCATACATGTTATCATATATGGTGATTTATAGTCTTATACATGTTTTAGACAACGTTGTAAATTCATTTCCATGTATTTTGAAGGTACCCTCTATATCTCAAGGTCTAAAACTAAGGTTTTCCTTAAGTTAATCAAAACTTTGGAGACCTCGTGAACATACCTAACACATTACATCCTAACCTTCTTATCATTCAAACTTCATTATATACATGCCTTAAGATAGGACATTGTGTTTTGGAGAGTTTAGATGTAAATGATCGCAAGTAAAAAGCTCTACACGTCGTATTCTTAGTTTTGTTATAAGATGACTTTCGAGTGACTTTCTTGCTAACTTTTCTCCATCCTTGAGCTATCATTCTGGTCCATTCAAAGCTCCAAGATATACTTGGTAGATCAAGTAGGTTCAAATGATGTATAAAACTGAGCTCTAGCGTAACGGGAATCACAAACACAAGTTTTAGAACATAACCCTCGACCCGCATCAAGACCCAAGGTTTAAGCCCAATTATCGACACCATGGATGTTGGATTACTCTCTTCCATATGATAGTACCTGAAAATAATGAACGTGGGCGAAAACCATGCACGAAACGGAGTTATAATGAAGCGGGAATCGCGAAAACAAGTTTGTTGTTTGTTGCTGATTTGAAAGACGCGAAAATCCTGTTTTAAAGTTATCCCACATCGCCCCAATCACCATTTGTGCTCTATTTCACACCTATAAATACCATTGCTTGGTTCTTTATAGCTTGCAACTCCTAGTTTGAGTATAAACAAGTGGAATAACCAAATTAGGTAGCTCCACAAGCACAATACCCCTTTGGGTGTGGTGTGTAGTAGTTTTTATTTCCGCTTTCGACGAGGAGGTGCTGCCCTTCAAGCTCTTCTCATTTTGTAAAGTTCTTCTTCGAGGTAATCTTCCTTTCTTTGTTTGTTTTTTTATTTTTTTAATATTCATTTATTTATTGTTTCTTAGTTTAATTAGTTTAGTTTAGGTTCTTAGTTAAGGAGCATTAGGCTCGTTAAGGTAGCATAGTTTAGGCTCGCCTTTAGGCTTTTCATAGCGTTGTAGAGGCTCGCTAGGCTCAACGAGTCTAACATATCATGTTCGTTCATTTAGCTATGCCTAGCATAACGTTTACTTTTTTTTTGTTGCATTCGTTTGTCTAGTTTAAATCACGCTTATCAATTGGATTTTCTCCTTATTCTCGTGCGGTTTATCACTAAGGATTAAAAAGGCAAACACTGTGAGTGAATCCTTACAAATTTCCTTTTTTTATTCACGTTTTGGGTGTATCATGTGATATAATTTACTTTATTTATACAAATACATGTGCTACCACCATTATGTGATCTAATGTGTATATTTGTTTGTTGTGGTTATGTGTGGTTACATTTTATCATTTCAGTGCAATCATTCATTTAACGCCCATCAGTTCCTCGTGGGATACGAGTCGAGCATCAGGTGCCTCATTAGATCGGCTCCGTTTGATTGAGCCTTGATCTCAAGTTCATTATTCATCATGTTCATATGTTCATTGTTGATATTATGTGATCTAATGTGTATATTTGTTTGTTGTGGTTATGTGTGGTTACATTTTATCATTTCAGTGCAATCATTCATTTAAGGCCCATCAGTTCCTCGTGGGATACGAGTTGAGCATCAGGTGCCTCATTAGATCGGCTCCGTTTGATTGAGCCTTGATCTCAAGTTCATCATTCATCATGTTCATATGTTCATTGTTGATATTATGTGGTTTGTGATTTGATTATATATACATATGCTCATATATGGTCCATGCACATTTTTATTGAAATAACCAATTAACAAACTATTTAAATGTTTAACTTAGATTCACTCGCCAACCTTTGTTGACCCAAAACAATTTTTACACATGATACAGGTGAACAGGTACAAAGAGAAGATTGGACATAAGATGGGCCTTAGTTAACAAGAAACGAATTAGTGCAATATACTTGTTATAAACATTGTCTTGTTTTTGTAATTGTTTATGTGAATTATTTGTATTGTGAGACACTTAATATGAATTAGTGAATATTTAAAACAAGTAATAGCAAGTCATAAGCTCTCGAGTTAAGCCAATCACGCCCTGATCAGCTATTCCGCTGCGGGTCGGGGTGTGACAGATTTGTATCAGAGCCATTGACTTTAGGGATATAGGATATGTTATTAGACCATTAGAACCTATACTTTGGTCAACTAGGACCTATGTGCTTATGTGATTTCATGTTTTGTTTGACTTATGATTTTCTATTGCCCAGACATTTAAATTCCTTTCATTTCACACAGAAACGCATGCAAGCACTCTCTTTGTTACTTGATTATGTGATACGTGCAATGTGTTATAATTATGTCATGAAGTCTACATATATGTTATATATATACATATCACTCCACCTGAAATGTACTATACGAAACTTATGAAACCCTTATTTATAAGTTCTCGATTTCCTTTAAATTTTCGAAACGTTTCTCTTCATTTTCCAAATACTTATTTTTATGTTATTCAAACTTTTGTGATGTTTTTCATTTTCAAAATTTATCAAGGTGAGTTCATATGACGGGCATGTAGTAACTGGAAGGGTTCGAGTACCGGTAGTCGGGATGTCCTGTCTATGATTGGCATTCGTATAAATCCGAATTAACAGACCAGTTTGTCTACCTGGGGACTACTGATGAGAGTACGAAGGACCTATTAGGCCAAAGCATGCCACACCAAATGTCATGTGAACCAACCCCACTTTAAGGTGTCACCGTGTCCACACCTGGATGCACTCCTACTTTCATACGTTACATTCACATTTCTCGATTTTCTCCGGGTTTTAGTGTACGTTACCAGGCTAATACATGCGAACCATACGAAATCCAGGTAATCATGGGGGCCCACATGATTACGAAGGTGAAGTATGGTGGAATGCAAGGCCCAATTACGAGAAAAGCCCAAGAACACTTTAAAAGTGTTGTGTTATCATAAGTTATTGTTTTCAAATACACCCCAAAGTTTTCATTTTATCATATGTTTATTTTTTTTTCGCATCCCTGCTAGCAAATCCATCAACAGAATCTCACAATCTCGTTTGCGTGAATTCCTGTAGATGTCCTTTAGGCACCTTCTTGGAGGAAAAAGAACCGGAAACTCCAGTAGACGCATGGCTGCCCAAATTGCCAAGCAAATGGCCGCCGTGATTCCTAACATTGTGATCCAAGTTCAACAAGCCCTCACTAAAAACCAAGTCAATCAAGTCAAACCAAACGTTATAAATGCTCCTGCAACTACATCCAAGTGCTCCTATAAGCACTTCAAGTCTTGTGACCCCCCCCCCTAAAATATGAGGGAACAGAAGGGGTCACTACACTCCTGTGATGGTTCGAGGAAATGGAAAGCCCTTCCTAAATTGTGACTGCCTTAACGATCGCAGGGTTTATTATGCTACCGGTCGTCTCATTGGGGCAGCTTTAACCTGGTTGAACGCTGAAAAGGGTCGAAGAGGGGCTGAAGCTGCTGTGGCCCTAACTTGGGAACAACTCAAGGGACTAATGACTAAACGATTCTGTCCTAGGAGTGAGATCAAGAAATTGGAGGACGAATTCTACCGCTTAAAGCAAAATGATGGAGACCATATGGCCTATACCAAGCGTTTCCTCGAGCTGAATCAGATGGTCCCAAATATGTTCACTCCTCCTTACCATCTCGTTGAACATTACATTAGGGGTCTTCCTTCTGGTATCCAGGATTCCGTGATGAGCACTGTACCCGCAACATTGGAAGCTGCAATAGAATTAGCCACCGAACTCAACGAAAACCATATCCGAAATGGAGACTTTAAAAAGAACAGCACAACTGACAAGGTTTCAGTGGAAGATCCAAAGACAACCAAGATCGAAACATTCACCCGTTCCGATACCAAATGAAAGCGTGATGGTAAAACTACACTATTGCCTCGACTAACCCAACTTCACAAGCCGTACCACTCCAAGCCATCCCAATCACCCAAATGGCACCCAACCCAGCTTACCCAAACAAGAACCCTACATTGGTCCCCACCCTCAATGCAACACCTGCCACTATCACCACCAACTCACCGTACCCTGTCGTCTATGTGCCAATTGTGGGCATTATGGCCATTTGAGTAACACGTGTCGCACTCCTCAAAACCAAGTTTCACCTCTTGCCCAAAACATGATCCAGCCCTACCAACCACTGCATTACCCCATGGTGCCATATGTTAGAGCTTGCTTTAATTGTGGTGATCCTACTCATTTCAGAAACACGTGCCCTAGGTTGGTTAACATCATCAATGCTCAAGCCCAAGCAAATCCAGTTAACCAAGCGAACCAAGTTAACCAAGTTAACCAAGCGAACCAAGCAAACCCAGCACCCCCACCAGCAAGAAGGAGAGCCTACACCATCAACGCAAACCCAATTTAGGTCAACGACGGTGCGAACGAACAACCTAACTAGTCTTTCTCCCATTATGAAGACTCAAGACTCTGCTCTAGTTGTTTATTTTATTTTTATTCCCAATACAAGCTTTAATAGATTCCATTTCTTGTCCTGACTATTCAAATTACCATTGTTTTCAATTTGGGTAATAATGTTTCAAGATTTCACTATTTCATATTAATGCCATTAATGCAATTTATATCACGCTATGCCAAGTTGTTTCATTACATGTCTCTATACATCGATTAAATTTCATGTTATTTGTGTCATCATACATCACGACGAACCCCGTCTCATCATTTAGGGAAGTTGGGTCGTGTCTCACTTTTTCAGAGACTGACCACTTCCTCATAACACATGAGGGAGGTACCGCCGTCATTTAGTCTTGCTCTCTTCGGATTCGAGATTCAAGCATGGGTTGTTGTGTTTGTGTATGTTTGGTAGATTTTAGGATGAGTCACATAGAACTAATCGTGACTTAATAACAAGGCTAATGAAAATTTGACAAAGACATGGTGGATACGCCGCAGGTACTTCCTATATATAAGTGTTCTTGTCTGGTGATCAAAAGCATTGTTAGACAGTTATGGGAAGTTTTGTGTAAGTAGTGTCAATCTCAATTTGGATAACGATGTGGTTGATGATTTCGTTTTGTGATGTAATTTTATCATTATGACGCTTCGATTTTCTCAAAACCCCTTATCATAAGACAATATCCAGTTAACCATCTCCATGTTACAACACTTTTCATTTTTACACCTCAGGCATCAAAAAGTGATTCATGTAGCAGGGTATTCAACCCTTACTAGGAACGTTGCCGCCTCAATCAAAATCCAAACTTCACACTCACCTGGTTATGTATATCCTTAGCATCATCAAGATTTTTTTACCTAGGATACTCGAGATCCAATCTATAAGAAACCCTATTAACTAACCCTCAAGAATGGTTCCCTCCTAATTTTGGAACGAAATTCCTAAAAGTAGGGGAGACTGTAACATCCGCCAAAAAACGGGTATCCAAAAGTCCGACCCACTTTGAAATCCGGATCCTAACCTTTAAACTTCGGAAATTTTCTCGACATAACCGTTGAAAGATTATACTGTTTAATTTAAATTCAGTTATTGACTTATGTAACATTCGTCGAAAAACGGGTTTCAAAACCCGCTTCGTTTAATAACCAAGTATTCAGTTATAAATTCGTTGCGTATTTATTGTTCAGATAATTTTAAATAATACATAACTAATAAACATTTTAGAATTTAAAAACCATAATTTATAAATAATAATAATAAGTGAATAAAAAAATAAAATGGAGTCGCCGGGTCTCGAACCCGGGTCTCCCGCAAAGACAAACACACACCACACCACTCCGCCACACACCTCTTTTGTGTTTAATACCGAAACAGATAACACTTATAATAAAAACCGAAATTAAAATCTGTAAATCAGCGCGCCCAGAACTCGTAATCACCGGAAAAACCGAAACTCCGCAATTATGGCCATTTTTCCTTTGACTGGAACGCAAAAACTGATCTCGGCATCAGTTATAACCGTTGCCGGCACTCAATTTCAGTCAAAAACCGTTGAAACCTTTAACCGCGAATCATGACCCAAATTCGAACCCAATTCAGCTTGTTCCTCCTTATAAATACCCACTCAAACTTCATGTAAACCTTTCGCTCAGAACCACACTCACTTCCGAAGCTTTATTCCTTCCAAAACACGTCGCCGGAGATTTTCGCATTTCGCCGGAATTTCACCGGAAAACCGAGGCTATACTCCTAATCGGTATAGTTCTCAACTTTCTTTTTGGTAATCCATTATTCGGTATGTATTAACCTTAATCGGTCAACCAGAGTCTGTCTCAAACAACGTCGCCAGAAATTCTCGCACTCGCCGTAATATCACTGGAGAATCGAAGCCTCACTGCCGATCGGTATAATCATCTAAACCATCTTGCTATCTTTTCCTTAGTAATCTAATTGCTCAACACAATAATCGAAACTGTTAATTCAGTTCGTTCAGCCGGAATCCCTGTCAGAAATTTTAAAGATGAAAAGATGAAGTTAAGTTAGTGTTCTAATATAATTAAAATCAGATATTTAACCGGGTTAGACACGCAGTCCAGCGGTGGACTGTGTGCAAATACAAAACACGCGTCCCGGGTTCGAATCACGCATGCTTCCGACTTTCTGAAATAAAACCAACATTTTTAAAACCTATTCAGATCAATTCAAAGTATGTATATAAGAGGAATATAATCCAGTAGTTAAGCAGATTAGACACACAGCCCAACTGGATGGGCTGTGTGTACACGAACCGAAGGTCCCGAGTTCGAGTTCGGGTTTCTGTAGCCGGTTTGGCCTTATTAAATCATTTTTAATAAAAAAAATAAGGTTAAAGTTAGTTAGTGTATATATAATTAAAACAGAGAATATTTCAGGTTAGACACGTAGCTCAGTTGGTAGAGCTGCATGCACGTATACGAGAGGTCCCGAGTTCGAACCTCACTTGCGCCTGGAATACTTCCTGTCTGACCGGTCAGACCCGGTCAACCCTGACAAGTCAACCCAAATTTTTATTTTTCTGTTTTCTTTTTATTTATTTATGTAACACCCCAACCGATGGCGGATACATCGGGATGAGACGAAAACGAGATTGCTCATTGCTCACAACATTATTAAGTGACAATAATTAATTAAACCATATTTCATTTCATAAGAATTGTCAAATACATCAATGTAACAAAACAAAGAACAATCTAACATTTGCAAAGTCATAACAAAATTGATACGTCAACATTAAACCTAACGTCTAATTTGTGTGTATCTAGTCCTTGCTATATTGGTTTCATAGCGTCATCTCCTTCAACCTGTAACATGTTTTAAAATAAAGTCAATGCAAAAGCAAAGGCGAGTACACAAGTTTAAGCATAGAATACGTATACGAATAAAGTTTTAACAATCCTCATGGCAACTAAATCTATACAAGAGCAATATCAAGGCATGCAATGCTAATAATCAAACCTGTAACGCAATCACGATATTTTAACATGACCTCACGAATAACACGATGGAGGTGGATGCGTGAATTCCTATAGCGCTAAGCATGTTAAATGGAGGCTAAAAATAGTTAATGACTAAAGCATAGCATAACGAATATCCAAGACAAGCAACAAGTATACGATTCAAGTATTCATGGGTATAGGATTGTTTGTGCCTTTCATAAAGTTTAAGTGTTTGTGATTTTTGTATAGGTAAAACATGTTACACCCAAAAGTGTTATAAACAAAAGTGGGTTGAGTGTACTCACAGTATTGCTAAGTCTTCTTTGGAAATACCGCGACAAGTTGATCAGTGCGAGAAAAGGGGACACCGAAGTCACCTTAAAGGCAAACGAATGGGTATAAGTAAACGGAAATTATGACGGAGGATTTGATTTGAAGTTGATTGAACGCATATATGTATAACATAGTCTATACGATGATTCTAGGTTTGAATTTATTAATATATTATAGGAATGCTGTCAAAATAATAAGTAATTATATATACCTTTGAATTCAATGTGTTATCTCTAGTTGTCGACTATAAAGTATATACATATACATCTTTCATGACAGTCGTAACGGTAGTATAAATCTCTTCGTTAAATAAATATATTTTGTCGAAACATATAACTCATATGTATCTTGTCAAAAAAAAAAGTAATATAGATATATATATTCATATATATCTATATATGTTGTAGTAGCGAAATATATTTGCCGAAAGAGAGTATTAGATATATTTATATGTTTTGTCAAAACGTGTAATGTATACATACATATATGTTGTCAAAAAAGTCTAATAAGTAAAAATATATATCTTGTCGCTCGGTATATTTAAGTAGATACGTTTCTTCGATAAGATTTCATGTCGAAAGATATGATTAAATAAGTATATACATTTTGTCGATAAAGTGTCATGTATAATATATTTTGTCGCTAAAAAATAAATCGACATATTTTGTCGATAAACGGGCAGAGTTTCCTCTTGTTTTTGGACAATCCCGACAACATATGTGTCGATATATTTTTCCAAAACACAACAATAAACAACGCAAGAATCGACGAAACACTATAAATGTTTACATACTCTTTTTATGTCTACAAATTTTATAAGGTTCGGTTACGTGATTATAACACTAATTAAATACAAAACAATATAATTAATAACATAAAAATTTGCGGCGTTAATAGTATACCGTGACGTGTTTTGATTGAGTTGACTAAAGCATTGACTGAACTTGGCCCCGAACACCGAACCGAACATCGAATCTGACTGGTTTGACTGGCGTTGACTGTTTGACCAGGTTTGACTCGAACCGAAACGTGAATGGACCAAACTGACCCGAATCTGCTCGCTAACCTACTTTGACCGAGACCCGAACCAACTGTGCGGAGCCGTGTTGAACCGTTCATGACCCGAGCCGAAGAAACCGAAATTGTTTCGAACTTGAACCGGGTCAAACCGTACACTGAACCGGGGCTGACCAAACCCAAACTAAATCTGACCCAAACCTTTTTCGACTCTAATCAAGACCCGAGATAACCCGAAACAAATCCCCAAGTTTGGACTTGAACTGAACCGAGGCTGATTCGACCCGAACCCGAGCCGAAGGTGAACCGGAACAACAGAATTTCTAACCAATACCACCACTACCGCCGCCGTCCGTCGAGCCGGACAACCGCAGCTACACCGCTGCTGTTGTCGCCGCTGAGACACGGCGACTGCCGCCGCCGCTGGTCCGATGCATCGTCGCAGCCGCGACGCTGCTCCGCCGCCACGCCACCGCACCGCCGTCGCTCAATCTTTCGTTTGAATCACCCACCACCACCGTCGCCCGCTGGAGGTGACGGCTGCTTTCGCCATCGATCGAAACCCCCCGGAGCCGTCATAGTCACGCCACCACCACCACCTACCTTCTCTCTATCTCGTCTCTCTCTCCTCATAGCTCTCTCTCTCTCTCTCTCTCTGTCTGTCTGTAAGTATATATGCGGGTGTGTGTGTGTCGGGTTTAAGAGATCGCAGGGGTGTGTGAGTGTGAGGGGTGTTACCGGAGAAGAAGGGCGCCGCCAGAGACGGCGCCGGTTGCCGAAAAAACGCCGAGGAGGGGGGGTGGCGGCTGGTGTTGAGAGTGTGCATTAGGGTTAGATGATGAAGATGAGGGTTAGGGGAGGTTTATGTAGGTAGGTTTAAGTGGTAAGGGTTTGATAGGTTGGGTTTAAAAGCCTGAGAGTGGCCCGAACGCGATTCTGAAGCCCATTTCTGCGCCCGAGCGTTATGAAATAGCGTATAATTTTATTTAAGTTTTAAACATGGGAATTAAATGTAAGACATCAAAAAAAATATCGCGTTCGGTTGTCGTTTCGTTAAAAACACGTAAAAATGCGTTGTTTCCGTTTTTACACCGTTTTTTCGATCCGATTGAAGTTGCGACTCAGGAAATAGAAAACGAGCGTGAATTTTTATAAAAATAATAAATCTTGGAAATACGAGGCGTTACAGTCTCCCCTCCTTTAGGAAATTTTGTCCCGAAATTTATTCAAGAGGAAGACTTTAGAAAGATTTGGCTATAGAATGATCGTCTAAAATTGAGACTTGGATGTTTGGACACATGAGGGAAAGCATGAAGTTTAGAGCATCGAAGAGTTAGGTTTGCAAGAAGAAGTTGCTTGACTAGAAAGATTAAAGCCATCAAGCGTAAGTAAAGCGCGTAAGTATGCGTATAGGAGAGCGGTTTTAAACGAGCTTGAATAACTCAATGATACGCCATCTGAACAGGAAAGCTCTCATAAGAAGTGGTATGCAGTTTAATGGTGAGTGTAGTCGAACCGTAGGTTGCTAGAAAGTTCAATCGACTTTGAAGAGCGTTAATAAATCTCGGTTTTGTAGAGAGTTGTTTAATGATGGAAAAACAAGAAGGTTAGGTATTTAAAATAAGCTAGTTATCGAGGTAGCGGCCAATTAAGTGCGTTGCCCTCAACGAGAATGGGAGATAACTTTGGAGTAAGAAGGCATTTAGGGTTTGAATGCTTACACGATTGATTATAAATGAGGTTGTATAAGAAGACAAGGTTAACGGGGGTAACGGAGGCATAAGAGCGGACGATTGATTTGATCAACGAATACTCGTGTAAGGATGGCATATGTATACGAACAAACGAAAATGTTACGTTAGGGATTAAGACTCGTCGTGGATAATCGGGTAGCGCGCACTTAGCAATGCAGTTGTGAGTTGTTTAAAGCTGGCGTGTTAGGTCATATTATGGTCTGTAAATCACCGAATTTCTCATGGCACCTATTACGAAAGTTTGGCAGCATGGTGAAAACACTTATGTATAGGAAGTACCAGCGGCGTATCCACCATGTTTTGACCACGTTGCGACCATTTCGTTACTCGATGCAATGTTACGTTCCGTGTGTTACCATACGCGGTAGTACACTCTATGGTTCTCATGCGCTTATCGCTATAATCCCGTGTGCACCCGCGATTATACCGATCATCACATAATCCGCATAGCTTGTACTAGCAGCGCATGAATAAAGGTGTACATAAATTCTGGAAATAAGTTTGCGTGCGTGTAAGAATGTAGTGCGTAGGCATGTTTGCGTGCAAATAGCTTATGGCCCACGTAAGCGAATCCCTCGGGTTCCGCTCGCGCATAGGCATGAATATGAATACGAGTACAAGTATAGGTATGTGTATGAGTATAAGCATAAGTATGGAAATAAGTATAAGCATGGATATAAGACGTATATGCATGAATGTGATGATAAGTATAAGTGTAACACCCCTGCCCCTCGTTATCACCAATATTGTCCGCTTTGCCCTTGATGGGTGGCCCATCCAGGAACTCACGACTTTGTTTTTGGTTGCCCTGGTGGAGACTTCCCAGGAGGTCACCCATCCTAGTACTACTCCCACTTGAGCACGCTTAACTGTGGAGTTCTCCTCTCATCCACTAGCATTAAGCCCAAAACGCGTTAGTGATTTTAGAGGTAGGGCATTACTTACGAGCCAGGAATCTCTCCGGTCCACGGACAATGTTGGGAGGTATGCCATTAGGTGTTATAATAAGCATGAAAAATGACACGTTATTTTCATGAACATGAATATGTGTATAATTATGAGCGTCAACAAGTGTAACAGACGATAATGGTGCGTATGATATGAATTGAATGCTACGAATTTATTTACATAAAATAGTCGAGAAATCAGGGTATGTAAAACGAATGATACGTTTAAAATGTCATGCAACAGTTGACTAAACCATGTACGAGGATACGCATGTATTGTTGTTTGAGCAAAACTTTGAGGTTATCGCTTCTAAAATAGGCTTATGTTTAACTTAGAATATAGGATCTAGTGTGTGAATATAAAGGAATATAAGGTACTTATTGATTATGCGTTACGTATTTTGTAAAGGACGGGAGTGCTACCATTTGTTTTAAAAGAATTTAAGTAGGTCGAAAATGGTTGGTCCTCATAAAGTTTTCTTGCCCACGTGTTTTGAAACTCATGTGACATTTCGGGAGGTGTATGATAAGGTATTAAAATAGTAAGTTCGCATTGTTTTCAAAGGATGTTACATCAAGATAAGAAATTTGAAATTCAATGGTTCTTGTGATACGTTGACCCTTGAGAGGAAATCTAGGGTAATGGATTTAATTATCTTTGAAAAGTATTTAGCAAAATGTTCTCTTAATCGTGATAAGAGGTTTAGAGGGTGTTTGGGGTTGAGTTTTGAAAGTAGATTATGCATCCTGAATAATCAAAATCAGATAATTAGTTGTAACAAAACATACTATAGGAAGATAGTGTTTGGATTTGATTATGTTATTTGATATCACAATAATCAGGTAATCAACTATTTGAGTGTTTGAAAAATATATATATACATGTATATATAAAGTTATAAATAGATGAGCTTTGATCTCTAAAACACGTAAACCAAATCAGTTTTTTTTTTTTTTTTACCAAACACTAAAATAGATTTTTATTTATTTATTTATTTAATATTTGCGCTTTCAAGCCCAAAAAAATATTAGGTTGCAAAAACAATCCCAAACACACCTTTAGTACAACGATCCCATAATGCCTATAAGATATTGTTTGATTTTTTTTTTGTTTACAAACAAAAATTCTTAACATAAAGTTATTGCGTGAGCGTGTTTTAGTGATTAAGTTAAACATAAGACTTGTGGGCAAGGTATTCGTTAGACCGATTAAGTTGGTAGGTAGCATTCTGTCGAGCTTTGAAAATCGTACAACGAAACGTTTCATGTGGTGACCAAGTATATGCGTGTGGGATTTATATGAAATAGATTACCGGATGGGAAATACGTTTGATAAAATAGTACGTTTTGAAATTCGTCTAAGTAAGAATTTTGACAACGTGGTAAAAGATTTAGGTATATAATTTAAACATGTGATTTGTGTAATAAAGTCTCCAAGAAGGAGGGTTGGTAACGATCACCGAGGTATGGGAATCACCCCTAATCCGTTGGTGAGGTCGTTTTAAGGAAGGAAGGAAACGAAGTTTGATCGTCTAGGTAAGGAATTCACTCCTATCTCGACGACGGTCTCCATTTCGGACTTTCCGAGAAATATAAGACTAGTTGATGACGTTTTGAAATCATGTATGCAAATAATGTATAAGTGGATGAAAAGGTTTAATATGAATTGCGTAAAAACCTTAAAATAAATTAGAAACTTGAAAGAAATGGTAACAAGTATATAAAAAGTCATGTATAAATTGAAATGGTATAAAAGAGAGTCTCAGAAAACATTAGACTGTTTCGGGTAGAGAAACGTCGACTATTCCAAAGTGAATCGAAGATCCTTTCGAATTAGAGAAACGTGCTTTGGCCTATAGGTAAAACGCTCTCGTCGAGGAGCGATTAACGGCATTTTACCCTTCCAGTTATCACACGTCTCTAATCGATTGGAAAATCGAAACTTTGGCGAGATTGAAAATCGAGGAATGGGACTTAATCGACAAGGTGCGGGTTTCACCCCTAACTCGACGATTTCGTACCCTAAGTGTGATTGGCACTCTTCGGGTCAAAATTAATTTCGACACTTGACGAGAGTCCACTAGAGTTTGAATGGGAAGTTTCCCATCAAGGTGTGGATGTCACTCCTAACTTGATGGTGTAACCTCGTAAAAATATAAAGAATAAGCGTAATGAGAATCGTTCACCAAATTGTGGATATCACGCCTATTTTGGTGAAGTCGTCTCACTTGTGTAATACGAGTGTTTTCGAGTTTAGTATAATCGAGTAATATGCATTAGGAAAGGCGTATGATTGAAATAATGTAACGAGTATGAACACGTGAAGCATTTCATAAATTTAACATATAAGAGACGTTTTAAGAAATTAGCATGTGAATCACGTATGGTCAAGTATGGTACTTAACTATAGACTAGGTCAAAAGCGTAGCAATCTACCTAATTCCCTATAGTTATGGCTCTGATACCAATCTGTAACACCCCAACCGATGGCGGATACATCGGGATGAGACGAAAACGAGATTGCTCATTGCTCACAACATTATTAAGTGACAATAATTAATTAAACCATATTTCATTTCATAAGAATTGTCAAATACATCAATGTAACAAAACAAAGAACAATCTAACATTTGCAAAGTCATAACAAAATTGATACGTCAACATTAAACCTAACGTCTAATTTGTGTGTATCTAGTCCTTGCTATATTGTTTTCATAGCGTTATCTCCTTCAACCTGTAACATGTTTTAAAATAAAGTCAATGCAAAAGCAAAGGCGAGTACACAAGTTTAAGCATAGCATACGTATACGAATAAAGTTTTAACAATCCTCATGGCAACTAAATCTATACAAGAGCAATATCAAGGCATGCAATGCTAATAATCAAACCCGTAACGCAATCACGATGTTTTAACATGACCTCACGAATAACACGATGGAGGTGGATGCGTGAATTCCTATAGCGCTAAGCATGTTAAACAAAGGCTAAAAATAGTTAATGACTAAAGCATAGCATAACGAATATCCAAGACAAGCAACAAGTATACGATTCAAGTATTCATGGGTATAGGATTGTTTGTGCCTTTCATAAAGTTTAAGTGTTTGTGATTTTTGTATAGGTAAAACATGTTACACCCAAAAGTGTTATAAACAAAAGTGGGTTGAGTGTACTCACAGTATTGCTAAGTCTTCTTTGGAAATACCGCGACGAGTTGATCAGTGGGAGAAAAGGGGACACCGAAGTCACCTTAAAGGCAAACGAATGGGTATAAGTAAACGGAAATTATGACAGAGGATTTGATTTGAAGTTGATTGAACGCATATATGTATAACATAGTCTATACGACGATTCTAGGTTTGAATTTATTAATATATTATAGGAATGCTGTCAAAATAATAAGTAATTATATATACCTTTGAATTCAATGTGTTATCTCTAGTTGTCGACTATAAAGTATATACATATACATCTTTCATGACAGTCGTAACGGTAGTATAAATCTCGTCGTTAAATAAATATATTTTGTCGAAACATATAACTCATATGTATCTTGTCAAAAAAAAAGTAATATAGATATATATATTCATATATATCTATATATGTTGTAGTAGCGAAATATATTTGCCGAAAGGAAGTATTAGATATATTTATATGTTTTGTCAAAACGTGTAATGTATACATACATATATGTTGTCGAAAAAGTCTAATAAGTAAAATATATATCTTGTCGCTCGGTATATTTAAGTAGATACGTTTCTTCGATAAGCGTACTAAATATATATATATATATTTCATGTCGAAAGATATGATTAAATAAGTATATACATTTTGTCGATAAAGTGTCATGTATAATATATTTTGTCGCTAAAAAATAAATAGACATATTTTTTCGATGAACGGGCAGAGTTTCCTCTTGTTTTTGGACAATCCCGACAACATATGTGTCGATATATTTTTCCAAAACACAACAATAAACAACGCAAGAATCGACGAAACACTATAAATGTTTACATACTCTTTTTATGTCTACAAATTTTATAAGGTTCGGTTACGTGATTATAACACTAATTAAATACAAAACAATATAATTAATAACATAAAAATTTGCGGCGTTAATAGTATACCGTGACGTGTTTTGATTGAGTTGACTAAAGCATTGACTGAACTTGGCCCCGAACACCGAACCGAACATCGAATCTGACTGGTTTGACTGGCGTTGACTGTTTGACCAGGTTTGACTCGAACCGAAACGTGAATGGACCAAACTGACCCGAATCTGCTCGCTAACCTACTTTGACCGAGACCCGAACCAACTGTGCGGAGCCGTGTTGAACCGTTCATGACCCGAGCCGAAGAAACCGAAATTGTTTCGAACTTGAACCGGGTCAAACCGTACACTGAACCGGGGCTGACCAAACCCAAACTAAATCTGACCCAAACCTTTTTCGACTCTAATCAAGACCCGAGATAACCCGAAACAAATCCCCAAGTTTGGACTTGAACTGAACCGAGGCTGATTCGACCCGAACCCGAGCCGAAGGTGAACCGGAACAATAGAATTTCTAACCAATACCACCACTACCGCCGCCGTCCGTCGAGCCGGACAACCGCAGCTACACCGCTGCTGTTGTCGCCGCTGAGACACGGCGACTGCCGCCGCCGCTGGTCCGATGCATCGTCGCAGCCGCGACGCTGCTCCGCCGCCACGCCACCGCACCGCCGTCGCTCAATCTTTCGTTTGAATCACCCACCACCACCGTCGCCCGCTGGAGGTGACGGCTGCTGCCGCCATCGATCAAAACCCCCCGGAGCCGTCATAGTCGCGCCACCACCACCACCTACCTTCTCTCTATCTCGTCTCTCTCTCCTCACAGCTCTCTCTCTCTCTCTCTATGTCTGTCTGTAAGTATATATGCGGGTGTGTGTGTGTCGGGTTTAAGAGATCGCAGGGGTGTGTGAGTTGGAGGGGTGTTACCGGAGAAGAAGGGCGCCGCTAGAGACGGCGCCGGTCGCCGAAAAACGCCGAGGAGGGGGGGTGGCGGCTGGTGTTGAGAGTGTGCATTAGGGTTAGATGATGAATATGAGGGTTAGGGGAGGTTTATGTAGGTAGGTTTAAGTGGTAAGGGTTTGATAGGTTGGGTTTAAAAGCCAGAGAGTGGCCCGAACGCGATTCTGAAGCCCATTTCTGCGCCCGAGCGTTATGAAATAGCGTATAATTTTATTTAAGTTTTAAACACGGGAATTAAATGTAAGACATCAAAAAAATATCGCGTTCGGTTGTCGTTTCGTTAAAAACACGTAAAAATGCGTTGTTTCCGTTTTTACACCGTTTTTTCGATCCGATTGAAGTTGCGACTCAGGAAATAGAAAACGAGCGTGAATTTTTATAAAAATAATAAATCTTGGAAATACGAGGCGTTACAATTTATTTAATTGAAAATTTTTTAAAATACTTAAAAATAAGGTTTTTAAAGTTAAAAATTTGCATTAAACCCACAAAAATAAATCTAAAAATCTCATTAAATAACACTAATTAAAAATAATAATCTCAAAAAAAATTTATTTATTTAATCAAATCATGTCGTTATTATTTAGGTTAGTTTTCTCTCGTCGGTTGAATCATAATATTCGTGCGTAGTCATCGTCATCAAGAAACGCATCCACTGTGAGTGAATCTCTACCAATTCCCCGTTTTAATCATGTTTTGGGGTGTATCATGTGTCGTACAATTCTTTTATTTTATTTAAACAGTTGTGCATACATCATATCCATGATCAAATGTGTATCAATTGTTGTGTGAATTATATGTAGATTGGATTTATCATTTTCAGTGCACGCATTTCATTAGGCCCATCAGTTCCCCGTGGGATACGGGTTGAGCATCAGGAGCCTCATTAGATCGGCTCCGTTTGATTGAGCCTTGATCTCACATACATCATCATTCATGTCATATACTCATCCAAAGTGGTTTGTGATTGTTTATCTATATATGTTTGCTCACATGTGATTATTGCACGAATTTTCTTTATTAAATAAAACAAGAAATTAGTAAAAATGTTTTGTCAAGGTTCACTCGCCAACTTTTGTTGACCCAAAATCTCCCCCGTTTTACACATGATACAGGTGATCCAGCTGAGACAGGAAACACTTAGGAAGGCCTAGAAGAATAAACAAGTTTATGCTTTGGAATAATTATGTAGTTTCATTTTTCTTGTAATTGTATGAATTTTGTTTTGGATATTTAAGTTTGTAATTTGAATTTAATAAATATGAAACATCTTAGTAAACATCATGAGCTTTGGTGATAACCCAATTATGCCCCGACTTTTATTCCGTTGCGGGTCGGGGTTTGACAGATTGGTATCAGAGCTTGTGACTATAGGGATATAGGATAGGTTATTAGACCCTTAGAGCCTATACTATAGTTGATTAAATTTTAATTGTTTGTGCGTTACATGCAAAAATTCATGATGTTTATATGTTTCATGTTTATTTTCACACCTAATATTATGCAAGCACGCTCACAAATACATGTTATTATGCAATGCTCATCATAAATCATATCCTCATAACATATCATATCCATGAGAGCACACACCTCACGATTTCCATGATCCTTGCAATGATTTTTGTATTTTTCAAATCACATCAAAGTGAGTTCTCATGACGGGCATGTAGTAACTGGAAGGGTACGAGTACCGGTAGTCGGAACGTCCTGTCTAGGCTTGGCATTCGTATAAATCCAAAATAAAGGACCAGTTTGCCTACCTGGGGACTAACGATGAGAGTAAGAAGGACCTATTAGGCCAAAGCATGCTATACCAAACGTCGCGTGAACCAACCCCACTTTGAGTTGTCATTGTGTCTACACTTGGACACCCTCCTACCATACATCTCGCAATCATGTTTTACGATTTTCATTCGGGTGGTGCGAGTGTTAACCCGCTGACACCAATGTGAATCCTACCAAGCCCAATAGTCATGGGGGCCCACATGACTACACAGGCAATGGTATGGGGGACATTGGAGGCCCAAACATGAGCAAACCCAAGACATCCTATGGATGTAGTTAAATTATTGCCAATTATGTTGTTTTTCATTCTTTTTACGACACATGACACCTAGAAAATTCTTTAACTCACAATCTTCCTATGTATGTTCCTGTAGATGTCGGCTAGGCAACTACGTGGAGGTAGAAAGTCAGGAAGATCAAATGAACGATTGGCCACATAAATTGCTAAACAAATGGCCACAGTGCTTCCTGACATCGTGATTCAAGTTCAACAAGCTCTCACCGCAAATCCCATCAACCCTCCCAATCAAGAAGACCAGAGCGTCGCCAACCCTCCTTCCGAAAAGTGCTCCTACAAACACTTCAAATCTTGCGATCCCCCAAAATATGAAGGGACCGAAGGTGTTACCGCCCTCCTTCACTGGTTTGAAGAAATGGAAAACACTTTCCTCAATTGCGATTGTCCCGAGGATCGCAAGGTACGTTATGCAACTGGAAGACTGTTTGGGGTAGCCCTTACCTGGTGGAACACGGAAAAGGGTAAGCGAGGAGTTGAAGATGCCATGGCCTTAACATGGGAAGAGTTAAGGGAACTCATGACAAGACCCTTCTGTCCAAGAAGCGAAATCAAAAAGTTGGAAGACGAATTCCACACACTGAAACAAAAGGAAGGAGATCACACTTCCTATAACAAGAGATTTCTCGAGCTGAACCAGATGATCCCCAACTTGTTCACCCCCTTGTACCGCTTAGTCAAACACTACATTCGAGGCCTCCCCTCGAAAATCCAAGATTCGGTTTTAAGCACTTCGCCTGCAACACTTGAAGCCGCAATGAAATTAGCTACAGAACTCACTGAGAATCGCATCCGAAACGGCAAATTCAAAGATGAGAAGAAGAAAGCACCCATTGAGGCCCCAACTCCAAACCACCCCGTCTCCTCCTCGAAGTTTGCTGGTAAGAGGAAACGAAACAGCAAGAATTTTGCTGTCACTCAAACCAACCCTCCTATCACTGCTGCACCAATCACCCAAATTGCTCCTTCAGCTGCACCATTCAAAAAGCCATACACCGGCCCACACCCAAAATGCAACCGTTGCCAATACCATCACCCTCCCGAAAACCCTTGCCAACATTGAACAAGCTGTGGCCGTGCGGGTCACACCATCCAAACCTGTCGTACTCTTCAACGAATGAACCACAATCAACCTCCAACCCAAACCCACAATCAGATAGTGGGCCAAGCCCAACAACCCTTACTTCTACCATCTGCACAACACGTAGCCCAACCTTACTACCAACCCAACTACCCCATGATGCAACCCATGCGAGCTTGTTACAACTGTGGGGACGCAAACCACTTCAGGAACACTTGTCCACTCTTGGTAAACATCATCCATGCCCAAGCTCAAGCAAACCCGGTAAACCAAGCTAACCAAGCTCCTCCACCTGCCAGAGGAAGAGCTTTCAACATCAATGCCAACCCAACTAGGGCTGACAACAACGTGGTCAACGGTACGTTTCTCATCAATGGTAGTTATGCATCCATACTATTCGATACTGGCATGGATAAGAGCTTTGTGTCCTTAGAATTCGAACCTATCCTCAATCAAACTCGTGTTAATCTCATGGAAACTCTAACGGTGGAAGTTGCTGACGGAAAACCCGTTTCATTAAATTCTATTATACGCAATTGTACCCTCACTCTAAACGATCACGACTTTCCAGTTGACCTCATTCCTATGAAGTTGGGAAGTTTCGATGTTATAATCGGTATGGACTGGCTCAACCAGCATCACGCTGAAGTAGTGTGCCGCGAAAAGTTCATTCGCATTCCTCTTGCAGACGGTCAGACCCTACGTATTTGGGGAAACCCCTTCGAAAGGACTCAAATTAATGTCCTGCCTTCAAGCCCGAAGATATCTCCGCAAGAACTGTGTCGCATTCCTAACTCACGTCGTCAAAAAGGGAACCAAGGAGAGGAAACTCGAAGACATCCCAGTTGTGAAAGAATTCCCACAAATCTTTCCCGACGACATTTCAGGACTTCCTCCTGTGAGAGAAGTCGAATTCCGCATCGATCTTGTACCTGGCGTTACACCAGTCGCGAAATCTCCTTATAGGTTAGCCCCATCCGAAATGCAAGAGCTGGCCAGTCAACTGCAAGAGCTGACTGACAAAGGATTCATACGTCCTAGCTCATCGCCTTGGGGTGCACCTGTTCTTTTTGTGAAGAAGAAAGATGGAACGTTTCGCATGTGCATTGATTATAGAGAACTCAACAAGTTAACGGTTAAGAATCGCTATCCACTACCTCGCATTGATGACCTCCTAGACCAACTTCAAGGCGCCACCTGCTTTCAAAAATCGACCTTCGTTCTGGTTATCATCAGCTCAGAGTGCATGAAGAAGATATCCCAAACCGCCTTCCGGACTCGTTATGGTCATTACGAATTCATGGTCATGGCATTCGGTTTAACCAACGCCCCCGCTGTCTTCATGGATCTAATGAATAGGGTATGCAAACCCTACCTCGACCGTTTCGTCATAGTCTTCATCGACGATATTCTTATCTACTCCAAGTCTAAATCCGATCATGAGCGACACCTTCGACTCATCCTTACACTCTTAAGGACTGAAAAGCTCTACGCTAAGTTCTCAAAATGTGAATTCTGGTTAGGAGAAGTACAATTCCTTGGACATGTCGTCAACGACAAGGGAATTCATGTTGATCCTTCAAAAATCAAGGCAGTGCAGGAATGGCAAGCGCCACGTACCCCTACAGAAGTTAGGTCATTTCTCGGTTTGGCTGGTTACTATCGACGATTCATCGCCAATTTTTCCCGTATTGCTGTCCCATTCACGACCTTGACTCATAAAGGAAAACCCTTCATATGGGGACCTAAACAAGAGGACGCCTTCCAAACTCTAAAGCAAAAAATTTGTGACGCACCTATCCACACACTCCCTGAAGGTTGCGATGACTTTGTAGTATATTGCGACATATCAGGGCAAGGGCTAGGCTGTGTATTAATGCAAAGAAGAAAAGTGATAGCCTATGCCTCTAGGAAACTCAAGGTTCACGAGAAGAATTACACCACCCACGACCTGGAACTTGGAGTCGTTGTGTTCGCTCTCAAGATATGGAGACATTACCTCTACGGTACTAAGTGTGAAATATACACTGACCACAAGAGTCTCCAGCATATCTTCAACCAAAAGGAATTGAATATGAGGCAACGAAGATGGGTCGAACTTCTCAACGACTACGACTATGAAATTCGGTATCATCCTGGCAAGGCAAACGTGGTGGCTGATGCGCTCAGTCGAAAAGGCTATGCGAACTTCATTCGTCTTCTATGTTCGCAAATCATAACCAACATCAAAGATCGAATCAAGGCAGCTCAACATGTTTCTATAACAGAAAATGATGTACGCGAGGAGCTGTCATGTGGAGCTGAACTCAAAATCGAAACCAAATCCGACGGTATTCTCTACTATTTAAACCGCATATGGATTCCTGATAGCGATAACCTTCGTGATTTCCTCATGAATGAGGCGCACAAAACACGATACTCTGTACACCCAGGAGCCGACAAGATGTACCAAGACCTACGATACACCTACTGGTGGCCTGGCATGAAAAAGGATATCGCTGTTTTTGTTTCTAAGTGCCTTACCTGTTCCAAAGTAAAAGCTTAACATCAAAGACCTTCAGGACTTCTAGTCCAACCCGAAATACCCGTATGGAAGTGGGAAAACATAACCATTGATTTCATTACCGGGTTACCTCGCACCTCCAATGGGTATGACACCATATGGGTAATAATCGGTCGTCTTACAAAGTCATCTCATTTCATTCCGATTCGCGAGGACTTCAAGAACGAGAAGTTAGCTCGTATCTACATCAGCGAGATCGTAAGCCGTCATGGTGTACCATTAAGCATCATTTCAGACCGTGATGGTCGTTTCACCTCACGAACATGGCGAGCCGTACAAACCGCTTTGGGTACACGATTAGACCTTAGCACCGCTTTTCATCCTCAGACAGATGGTCAATCTGAACGCACCATCCAAACCCTTGAAGACATCCTGCGAGCATGTGTCATAGACTTCAAAGGGAACTGGGACGCTCACCTACCATTAGTTGAATTTTCGTACAATAATAGCTATCATTCAAGTATCGTCATGGCACCTTTCGAAGCTTTATATGGTCGTAAGTGCCGATCACCAGTATGTTGGCACGGAATTGGGGAAGCGCAAATCAACGGTCCAGAATTAATTCAAGAAACAACCGACAAGATCCTTCAAATCCGAAACAATCTTCTAGCAGCTCAAAGTCGTCAAAAGAGTTATGCTGACAAACGACGAAAGCCCTTGGAGTTTGACATTGGTGATCAGGTACTTTTAAAAGTATCACCGTGGAAGGGAGTGGTTCGTTTTGACCAGAAGGGCAAGCTAGCACCACGCTACGTAGGACCTTTCAAGATACTCGAAAGAGTAGGTCCTGTAGCATACAAGCTTGACCTACCGGAAGAGCTCAACAGAATTCATCCCACATTCCACGTATCAAACTTGAAAAAGTACCTCGCCGATGAAAACCTCCATATTCATCTAGAAGACATTCAAGTCGATGAATCTATGAACTTCGTTGAAAGACCAGTAGAAATCATGGATTTCGGAGAGAAGCGTTTAAGGCGAAGTCATTTTCCAATTGTCAGGGTACGTTGGGAGTCGAAACGAGGACCCGAGTTTACTTGGGAACGTGAAGGCTCAATACGCGAAAAATACCCGCATCTCTTTCCAGTTACCACTACTACTTAAATTTCGGGACGAAATTCCTAAAAGTAGGGGATACTGTAACATTCGTCGAAAAACGGGTTTCAAAACCCGCTTCGTTTAATAACCAAGTATTCAGTTATAAATTCGTTGCGTATTTATTGTTCAGATAATTTTAAATAATACATAATTAATAAACATTTTAGAATTTAAAAACCATAATTTATAAATAATAATAATAAGTGAATAAAAAAATAAAATGGAGTCGCTGGGTCTCGAACCCGGGTCTCCCGCAAAGACAAACACACACCACACCACTCCGCCACACACCTCTTTTGTGTTTAATACCGAAACAGATAACACTTATAATAAAAACCAAAAGTCAAATCTGTAAATCAACGCGCCCAGAACTCGCAATCACCGGAAAAAACCGAAACTCTGCAATTATGGCCATTTTTCCTTTGACTGAAACGCAAAAACTGATCTCATCATCAGTTATAACCGTTGCCGGCACTCAATTTCAGTCAAAAACCGTTGAAACCTTTGACCGCGAATCATGACCCAAATTCGAACCCAATTCAGCCTGTTCCTCCTTATAAATACCCACTCAAACTTCATGTAAACCTTTCGCTCAGAACCACACTCACTTCCGAAGCTTTATTCCTTCCAAAACACGTCGCCGAAGATTTTCGCATTTCGCCGGAATTTCATCGGAAAACCGAGGCTTTACTCCTAATCGGTATAGTTCTCAACTTTCTTTTTGGTAATCCATTATTCGGCATGTATTAACCTTAATCGGTCAACCAGAGTCTGTCTCAAACAACGTCGCTGGAAATTCTCGCACTCGCCGGAATATCACTGGAGAACCGAAGCCTCACTGCCGGTCGGTATAATCATCTAAACCATCTTGCTATCTTTTGCTTAGTAATCTAATTGCTCAACACAATAATCAAAACTGTTAATTCAGTTCGTTCAGCCGGAATCACTGTCGGAAATTTTAAAGATGAAAAACCTCCAAGATATACTTGGTATACTAAGGATCAAGTAGGTTCAAATGATGTATAAAACTGAGCTCGTAACGGGAATCACAAACACAAGTTTTAGAACATAACCCTCGACCCGCATCAAGACCCAAGGTTTAACCTAATTCTGGACACCATGGATGTTGGATTACTCTCTTCCATATGATAGTACTCTGAAAATAATGAACGTAGGCGAAAACCGTGTACGAAACGGAGTTATAACGAAGCGGGAATCGCGAAAACAAGTTTGGTGTTTGTTGCTAATTTGAAAGACGCAAAAATCCTGTTTTAAAGTTATCCCACATCGCTCCAATCACCAATTTTTGCTCTATTTCACACCTATAAATACCCTTGCTTGGTTCTTTATAGCTTGCAACTCCTAGTTTGAGTATAAACAAGTGGAATAACCAAATTAGGTGGCTCCACAAGCACAATACCCCTTTGGGTGTGGTGTGTAGTAGTTTTTATTTCCGCTTTCGACGAGAAGGTGCTGCCCTTCAAGCTCTTCTCATTTTGTAAAGTTCTTCTTCGAGGTAATCTTCCTTTCTTTGTTTGTTTTTTTATTTTTTTAATATTCATTTATTTATTGTTTCTTTGTTTAATTAGTTTAGTTTAGGTTCTTAGTTAAGGAGCATTAGGCTCGTTAAGGTAGCCTAGTTTAGGCTCGCCTTTAGGCTTTTCATAGCCTTGTAGAGGCTCATTAGGCTCAACGAGTCCAACATATCATGTTCGTTCATTTAGCTATGCCTAGCATAACGTTTACTTTTTTTTGTTGCATTCGTTTGTCTAGTTTAAATCACGCTTATCAATTGGATTTTCCCCTTATTCTCATGCGGTTTTTCACTAAGGATTAAAAACGCAAACACTGTGAGTGAATCCTCCTTTTTTTATTCACATTTTGGGTGTATCATGTGATATAATTTACTTTAATTATACAAATACATGTGCTACCACCATTATGTGATCTAATGTGTATATTTGTTTGTTATGGTTATGTGTGGTTACATTTTATCATTTCAGTGAAATCATTCATTTAACGCCCATCAGTTCCTCGTGGGATACGAGTCGAGCATCAGGTGCCTCATTAGATCGACTCCGTTTGATTGAGCCTTGATCTCAAGTTCATTATTCATCATGTTCATATGTTCATTGTTGATATTATGTGATCTAATGTGTATATTTGTTTGTTATGGTTATGTGTGATCACATTTTATCATTTCAGTGCAATCATTCATTTAAGGCCCATCAGTTCCTCGTGGGATACGAGTTGAGCATCAGGTGCCTCATTAGATCGGCTCTGTTTGATTGAGCCTTGATCTCAAGTACATCATTCATCATGTTCATATGTTCATTGTTGATATTATGTGGTTTGTGATTTGATTATATATACATATGCTCATATATGGTCCATGCACATTTTTATTGAAATAACCAATTTAACAAACTGTTTAAATGTTTAACTTAGATTCACTCACCAACCTTTGTTGACCCAAAACCATTTTTACACATGATACAGGTGAACAGGTACGAAGAGAAGATTGGACATAGGATGGGCCTTAGTTAACAAGAAACGAATTAGTGCAATATAATTGTTATAAACATTGTCTTGTGTTTGTAATTGTTTATGTGAATTATTTGTATTGTGAGACACTTCATATGAATTAGTGAATATTTAAAACAAGTAATAGCAAGTCATAAGCTCTCGAGTTAACCCAATCACTCCCCGATCACCTATTCCGCTGCGGGTCGGGGTGTGACACTTATAATCCATAACAAGCTTAAAATTGTTCTTTAAAAATCATTAAAGTGGTTAATAAAATGGTTTTATTAAAAATTAATGATTTTATAATAAAATGGGTTTTATTAAAAGAACCTTGAAAATTGATTTTCACAAAGGTACCATGAATTTGAATGCATGCAAATGTATGGTACATAAAGTTTTCTAAAACTAGAATTTTTGAAAACATTAAATCCCTTTTATAAAACAAATCAAACACCATCCTTTTATACAACACTCGAATCACTTGGGAATTCTTTGTGGGAAAAAGGTCACCTAACCACATTTGAAGGAACTTGTGTGTTTGAGGTAGGCTTACCATATTTGTGGGATAAAGGTCACCTAACCACATTTGAAGGAACTTGTGTGTTTGAGGTAGGCTTACCATATTTGTGGGATAAAGGTCACCTAACCACTTGTATGTGTAAACTTACATGTGTGTGTAAGTAGGACGATTTGATTTGGAAAGCATGTGCTTAGGGTCACCGAAGCATGGCGTACAAAGGTGTTGATGGGATTAAACATGCCAACTAAACATTAAGATGTTTAACCGATCCCATATGGATAGAAATTGTAAAGAGTTGCAATCGTCGAACGTTGACTACCTTGTTAATTTAAATAATGGGATAAAGGTCACCTAACCAATATTTAAATGTAACGTTGGATTCTAGATTTTAATTATTAATTGTCTATGAGACATAAAAGGGTATTAATAATTAAATTTAATAATATCGAAAATACTAAAAATTAAACTTTGTTAAAATTTTGTAGATGGCCGCTAACATTGCAAACACAATTACCCAAACCGTCCGTAACCTATCACTAAGAACCATCCTTGAAAAGGATCGTCTCAACCATAATAACTTCATGGATTGGTATCGAAACTTGAGAATCGTTCTCAAGCAAGAAAAGATATCTTATGTGTTAGACGATCCCATTCCCGATGAACCTAACGTGGAAGATGTGGAACCCTATAACGATTGGGTTAAGTATACCGAGGACTCCATGCAAGCCTCTTGCCTCATGTTGGGAACTATGATTCCCGAGATTCAAAAGGATTTTGAACATCATGGGGCATACGGCATGATTACCCAATTGAAGGAAATGTTCCTTCAACAAGCAAGGGTAGAACGCTTCGAAACGGTTTGGGCGCTTCATGCATGTCGTATGGAGGAAACCCAATCGGTCTCATCTTATGTCCTTAAAGTGAAGAGCCACATTGATCGCCTCGAAAGGCTAAATTGTACCGTCTGTAAAGAGTTGGCTACGGATTTGATCCTCAACTCTTTAACAAAGAAGTTTGAGACTTTTGTCATGAATTATAACATGAACGGATGGGACAAGAGCATTGGTGAGCTTCATGCAATGCTCAAAACTGCCAAGGCGGGCATGGGTAAAAAGGCTTTATCCGTTCTAATGATCAATAAGGGAGGCAACAAGAAGGGCCTCACCCCGACTCCAAGGCAAGTTTTGCCAGAAGGAAGGGCCACGTCAAAGGGAAGGGAAAAGGAAAGGTTAAAGCGGAACCCACAAAACCGAAGGAAAAGAAGCAAAAGGTTGCTTCGACTGACATATGCTTTGAGTGTGGAGAGATAGGACATTGGAAAAGAAATTGTCCAACCTATCTCAAGGAGTTGAATAACAAGAGGGATGCGGGCAAACCTCAGGTACAATATTTATGATACATATTGACCTTAATGTTAGTTTTTCAAACACATGGGTATTGGATACCGGGTGTGGAACTCATATTTGCAATTTGTTGCAGGGGTTCAAAAGAAATAAACATTACAAGAAGGGAGACATTAGTCTCTTCATGGGCAATGGAGCAAAGGTTCAAGTTGAAGCCCGAGGAGACTATGTTTTGAAACTTCCAAATGGTTTGGAAATTATCTTGAAAAATGTTTTGTATGCTCCTAGTTTGACTAGGAACATTATTTCAGTTTCCCTCTTGCTACAATATGGTTTTAATTTAAAGTTTGTAAACGATGACATTTATGTTTTGATGAATGACATGTTTTACTTTAAAGCTATGCCTTCAAATGGTATTTATGAATTGGTTCATGATAATACATTTGATAGTTCAATGTACCAAGCAACCACCAAGAAACTCAAATTAGATTTGACTGATTCCTATCTTTGGCATTGTCGCCTTGGACATATAAACAAAAATCGCACGCAAACACCCCGAAAGAATGGTCTTTTGGAAACAAATGGAGATGATTCATTTGATGTATGTGAATCTTGTTTACAATGCAAAATGACTAAGACACCCTTAAATAGCACCTTTGAAAGGGCAAAAGACTTATTAGTATCATACATTCGGAGGTATGTGGTCCTTTTAAGCCAATGACTAGGAATGGTGAAAGATACTTCATTAGTTTTACCGATGACTATAGTCGTTATGGTTATGTGTACTTGATAAGACACAAAGATGAAGCATTTGAAATGTTCAAAGATTTCAAAAGTGAAGTAGAAAATCAACTCAAGAAAACAATCAAAGTCCTTCGTACCGATAGAGGAGGTGAATATCTTAGTGATGCTTTCCAAGATCATCTTAGGAGTTGTGGATTATCTCACAACTTACTCCACCTGGAACACCACAACATAATGGTGTGTCTGAACGGAGGAATCGAACTCTATTGGATATGGTTCGATCTATGATGGCTAGAAGCACATTGCCTCTATCATTTTGGGGTTATGCTTTGCTCTCCGCGGCCCATATACTGAATATGGCCCCAACCAAGAAAGTGGATAAGACACCTTTTGAAATATGGCATGGAAAGGCTCCATCATTATCATATTTGAAGGTATGGGGTTGTGAAGCTTATGTGAAGCAATACACCCTAAACAAATTGGAAGTACGATCCACTAAGTGTATCATTGTAGGATATCCTAAATATGATATAGGATATTACTTTTATGATCCAACAGAGCAAAAGGTATTTGTTGCTCGAAAGGGTAAGTTCTTGGAGGCTAAGTTCCTTATGGAAGGAACTAGTAGTAGAACAGTGGAACTTGATGAGGATCAAGAACCACAAGCCGATACACGTTTAGTTGATACTAGCACTCAACAAGAGATTGTTGAAGAGGATCAAATGGTTGATCAATACACACAAAACGTTCGCAGATCTGGTAGAATTAGTCATCCACCCGAAAGATATGGATTTTTCATGGATGGATGCTACGTGGTAGATTTAGATGAACCAACCACATACCATGATGCAATGTCACAATCCGATTATGACAAGTAGCTTGAAGCAATGAACGTCGAGATGCAATCCATGTATGACAACCAAGTATGGGAATTGGTTGTACCACCTCTTAACTCCAAAATAGTTGGAAGTAAGTGGGTTTTCAAGAAGAAAACCGAGATTCATGGTAACTTGGATACTTATAAAGCGAGACTTGTAGCAAAAGGTTTCACTCAAACTCAAGGGGTTGATTATGATGAGACCTTCTCGCCCGTGGCGATGAGAAAGTCAATTAGGATATTATTTGCCATAGCTGCATATTACGATTATGAGATTTGGCAAATGGATGTTAAAACGGCTTTCCTCAATGGATATCTTAATGAAATCAAAGTATGCAAGTTAAAGAAATCAATCTATGGATTGAAACAAGTATCTAGAAGTGGGAATCATCATTTTGATGAAGAAATTAGGAATTTTGGATTCATCAAGAACGCCGATGAAGCTTGTGTGTATAAGAAGGCTAGTGGGAGCATCATCACTTTCCTAGTACTGTATGTCGATGACATTCTACTATTTGGAAATGACATTCCAACCATGGAAGGTGTTAAAACCTGGCTTGGAAGTTGTTTTTCCATTAAGGATCTTGGTGAAGCCGCCTATATTTTGGGAATAAAGATCTATAGAGATAGATCAAGGCGCTTGATAGGTTTGAACCAAAGTGCATACATTGACAAAGTCTTGAAAAGGTTCAAGATGGAGAACTCTAAGAAAGGTTTGGTACCTATTCAAAAGGGAACGATATTGAATGCGTCTCAATGTCCAAGCTCAAAGGATGAGCAAGAGAGAATGAAAGGAGTCCCATATGCGTCTGCTATAGGATCCATCATGTATGCAATGATATGCACTAGACCGGACATGTCATGTGCCTTAAGCATGACAAGTAGATACCAGCAAAATCCAGGTAACAGTCATTGGATGGCTGTTAAAAGCATATTGAAATACCTTAGAAGGACTAAGGATATAATATATGGATCTGGTGAAGAGGAACTCGTTGTAAAGGGTTACACGGATGCGAGTTTCCAAACTGACAGAGATGCTTCTCGATCACAATCTGTGTATGTCTTCATTTTGAATGGAGCTGCAGTCTCTTGGAAGAGCTCGAAGTAGGATGTTGTAGCATTGTCCACTACAGAATCAGAATACATCGCCGCTTCATTGGCAGCATAAGAAGCTGCATGGTTGAAGAAATTCATCACCGACCTAGGGGTAGTCCCTACCATTCAGGATCCCCTAGAAATCTTTTGTGATAACGAGGGTGCAATTGCACAAATTAAGGAACCTCGTGCATATCAAAAGACTAGGCACATTGAGCGGAGATTCAACTACATAAGGGATGAAGTTGAAAAAGGAAATATATGTATTCTCAAAGTTCACACCGATCAAAACATTGCGGATCCTCTCACGAAGCTCCTTGAACGGCCAAAGCATGAGGGTCATACTTGTGCCTTAGGACTTTGATATTCTAGTGATTGGATTTGATCTATTTAGTATTTCGATATCGGAACAATTGTTATTATGACTCATTTAATGATTATGGCATTTTGAGTTATGTTCCATTTTAGCATGTTTAAATCCATGAATAAGTTAATTATTCTAAATGTCCGTAGTCGATCATATTTATGGGAACAAATATGAAGGTAAGACTATTATGAACTTGGATTGGTGGATATTCATTAGGTATGAATATACAGCAAAGTGTTGCTGCCAAAGCACCTAAATATTTGTGGGATACAAATATTGGACTGACCCGCTCTCAAATGTTACTGCATGGAATCTTTGAGATTGATCATAAGTAAATTTGAGTAAAGGCGAATATCATTGTATCCTCTGACCTGAGATACATACTGGGTCTTGATATTCACCAAATATTGTACTTTGACTGGTTCTTTGCTGTCAGTAATATGGCAGTACATAAGGCTAAGCTCAGGTGTGGTACAAGGTGATTGTGAGAGACGTATGTAGTCAAGATGGGATTTGTTCGTCTTATTCGTTGAGAGTAAGATGTCTAAGTCCTGCTAAAGTTAAATCAACAGAGAATGATCATACTATGTCTCTGGTTTTGACATGACATCTGTAACGAAAGGATAGATGATCGTTTCACCTAAATCATGTTTAAGTAAGGGACTTGAAGGGGATGATGTTATTGAATGGCACTTCGTCATACGTATTAGGGGTAGTAAACCGTTGTTAGGCGGTATTTGCTACTTGCATCAATCTTCTATGTATCTTGTGCAAGTGGGAGATTGTTGGAATCAGTATGCCCAAGACATATATTAAATTGATGTGGCTAGTACGCTATGATCCAAGTCGGGTCATACCCAATAAAAAGCTAGACAAACACTTATAATATTTATTATGATATGATCAAACAAATAAATATTAACACTTAGAATATTTAGAAATTGGTTTTCTATAGAATTGCACTTGAGAAATTAATAAATTATATGGATAATTGATTTTGAGAGAATATTTTATATTGTTATTTAATGGGTTAAGTAACATTATAAATAATTGTGATATGTTGCATAAGTCTTGTAACAAGTGATGTTATAATTTTATAAAAGGTTATAAAATAAATGTAAGACTTATTTTAAAAAAATAAAATTGAAAAATCTTAGTTGGAAAAGGCCTTTGTGGCCGTCCACTTTGGGCTTCCCAAGGTGGATTTTCCACCAATGAAACTTCATGCAACAATCACATAATCCAACACAAGATTTGGTGAATTCTCATATATATTTTAAAAAACATTTTCAAGTGTAAGAACCTCCTTTTTGGCTCTCATATTTTCAGCCACAAGGTGGTATCCCAAGAGAGTTCAATTAGTTTAATTCTAAGTGTAAAATCCTAGCAATCTCGTGGTGTTTGTTGGAAAGCTTGGGGTATACAAGCTTGAGGTCTTCTACTTAGAGGATTACCATTTAAAAAGTATCATCTTCTTCACCTACTTGTTCTTTGGAAGGTACTATTCTAAACACCCTATGATTGTGTTATGATAGCATGCATGTTCATATATGGATACGGGTTTTGGTTTTACATATAAAATGGGTTTTATATCTTATAAGTAACATGTTTTAAATAAATATTCCAATGCGTTTTTATTTTATATGGATAAAATAACTTTGATAAACATGTTCAAAACCCCAACAATATCTTCCAAAGTCTGTATAGTGCGCTCACTTAGCCCATCCGCCTGAGGATGATAAGCTGTGCTAAAATTTAATCGAGTGCCCAAAGCCTGTTGAAAGCTCTTCCAAAAGTGCGAAGTATATCTTGTGTCCCTATCCGACACAATGGACAACGGTACTCCATGTAAAGAAACAATCTCGTTAACATAGAGTTTTGCCAATTTGTCAGAGCTATAAGTTTCATTAATAGACAGGAAATGAGCTGACTTAGTCAGTCTGTCTACAATTACCCATATTGCGTCATTCCCTCGCTTTGTTTTTGGTAACTTGGTAATGAAATCCATAGTTACGCATTCCCATTTCCACATAGGAATTTCCAATGGCTGCAATAGACCTGACGGCTTTTGATGTTCAACTTTAACTTGTGAGCACGTCAAACATTTAGCTACATAAACCGCTATGGATTTCATCAACCTTGACCACCAATAATCGGGTCTCAAATCCTTGTACATTTTATCACTACCCGGGTGAATTGAGTACCTGGAATTGTGTGATTCTTGGAGAATCAAATCTCTAAGTCCTCCGAAAACTGGGACCCAAATTCGTCCACAAAATCTAAGAATTCCATCATTTCCTGGTGTAAGTTGTTCTACCATCTTTCCCAGTTCTTCTTTAGGGAGGTTTGCCTCAAGTAAAGCCTGCTTTTGAGCTTCCAAAATTTTATCTTTCAGACTATTCTTTACTTCAATACTTTTAGCATTGATCCATATGGGTTTAACCCTTTCCTTGCGGCTCAAAGCATAGGCAACCACATTTTCCTTGCCTGGGTGGTAACGGATCTCGCAATCATAGTCGTTCAGCGTCTCCATCCACTGACGCTGTCGCATATTTAAATCCTTTTGATTGAATAAATGTTGGATACTTTTGTGGTCGGTGTATATAACACACTTTGTTCCATATAAATAATGTCTCCACAGTTGAGCGCAAACACCACGACACCTAGTTCCAAATCATGCGTGGTGTAGTTTTCTTTCGTGTATCTTCAATTGTCTTGAAGCGTAGGCAATTACCTTTCCTCTTTGCATGAGTACACACCCCATGCCGGTGTGTGAAGCATCACAATATACCACAAAATCTTCAATTCCTTCTGTAGAGTCAACACATGAGCATTGTTTAATTTCAGCTTCAATCTATCGAAAGCTTCCTGCTCTTTCGGACCCCAAACAAACTTAACATCTTTACGGGTCAGGGTTGTCAATGGAGTAGCTATCCTTGAAAAATTCTCAATGAACCTTCTGTAATAACCGGCCAAGCCCAGAAAACTTCGGATTTCGGATGGTGTCTTGGGGGCTTGCCAGTTCATTACTGCCTCGACTTTGGCAGGGTCAACTTGTATCCCGCGTTCACTAACCATGTGGCCTAAGAATTGTACTTCACGCAACCAAAATTCACACTTAGAAAACTTTGCATAAAGTTTCTCTTGTCTCACAACTCCAATATACACCTCAGATGTTTCTCGTGGTCCACCAGACTATGAGAGTATATAAGTATGTCATCTATGAATATGATGACAAACTTATCCAGATAAGGCTTGCAGACTCTATTCATCAAATCCATAAAAGCTGCATGTGCCTTAGTGAGCCCAAAAGGCATCACTAAGAACTCGTAATGACCATATCTTGTTCTAAACGCCGTCTTTGGAACGTCTTTAGTACGAACTTTGAGTTGATGATAACCTGACCTCAAATCAATCTTCAAGAAGTAGCTTGCTCCCTGAAGCTGGTCAAATAGGTCATCAATTCTGGGCAATGGATAGCGATTCTTAATTGTTAACTTATTCAGCTCGCGGTAGTCAATGCACATTCGCATTGAACCATCTTTTTTTAAAAAACAGTATTGGAGCTCCCCAAGGCGAAGAGCTTGGCTGAATGAATCCTTTTTCCACAATTCCTCAAGTTGTGTCTTTATTTTTGTAGGTGCAAGTCTATACGAGGCTCTAGCGACTGGAGCTGCACCAGGTATGATATCAATTCTAAATTCTACTTGCCTATCTGGAGGTAGACCAGGCAAGTCTTCAGGAAACACGTCATCAAATTCTGAGATAACGGGTAGATCTTCGATCTTTGGCTTAGCTCCATCAATGGTTACTTGTGCCATGTAAATGACACAATTCTTCTTCAGGCATTTCGAAGTTTTTAGTAACACATCCTTTTCGGACAAACCATAACGTACATCACCTTGGATAGGCAGCAATTCACCGGTCGAAGTTTTGATTTCGATGAGCTTCTTGTTACAGGCTATATAGGCATGGTTACTAGACAACCAGTCCGTACCAAGAACTACATCAAAACCTGCCAACTTCATTGGCAATAGTGAAACAGGTATAGAGTGATCCTTAATGGAAATAAAACATCCATCAAGAATTGTAAAAGCAGTTTCTATCGTTCCATTAGCAAGTTCTACATCGTAAGTTATTTCTAGAGTTCTCATGGGTAAGTTTAATAAGGCACTAAACTTATGATCTACAAATGATTTATCAGCCCCTGAATCGAAAAGAACTCTAGCATAAATATCATTAATAAGGAACGTACCTGTTATAACATTGTCATCGTTCACAGCCTCCTTGGCTTTCATTTGGAAGGCATGAGCTTTTCCTTTCTTCGCCCCATCGTCCTTAGTAGTGTCATCCTTCATGTACTTAGGACAGTTAGGTTTGATATGTCCTTTCTCGCCACAATTAAAACAGATGGCCTCCTTCAAATCCTTACATTCCAGGCCTTGTGCCCATGCCTCTTACAGATCCCACAAGGCTTTGTCTGAAACTCATCCTGACATGTACCAAAGTGTCGCTTGTTGCACTTTCTGCATTTAGGCCTATTATCAGACCTTTGATGGTTCTTGTTTGGCTCGACTTCCTGTTCTTGCTAAAGTGGTGAAACCTGTCATCATCTCTCTTCCTTTTCTCACCACCTTCAGACCTATGAGACCTCTGTCTCTTCAAATCCTGAGTCAAGACCATAGAAAGGTCCACAGCAGACCTAAACGTCAAGGGCCCAGATGCCCTGACATCACCCTTAATCTCCGGCTCTAATCCGCCAATAAAACATAAGATGCGATTGGATTTGGGAGTGATCAAATATGGCACGGAACGCCCCAGCACTATCCTGATGAGTTTGAGGAAAAATTTTCACAATACATTTTCTACGACACCCCATCCTACCATAACACCCCATCTTATCATAATACGCCATCTCACAACACTCCATCCCACCATACACCGTTACATTACACCCCTCCACCTGAAAACCAACAGGTGGAACAACCACAACTACCACCTCGTCCACCTAGGAAGAGGAAGGCACGCATGTCCGTGCGAATGGGGCCCAAAGTTGGGTCACTATCTCCCCAGCCTTCATCCTTCCCCACTATTGTAGAAGATCCACAAATGGGCGGACCTTCTTATGTCTCGCCTTTCAACAAACAACTGCGTTCAACTGTTAAGCCTGAGCCTCAACCACCCCTACCATTTGGTGAACCTTTTCAACCACCTCCACCACCGGGTTTTGATAACCCCATACCTACCTACCAACAATTGCCAGAATACAACCCCTTTGATCATTCTACCTGGCCAGAGCATAGCCATAGCCATAGCCATCACATATCTCATCCTGACCCTTACCTTGAAACGGCTATGAATGCACATTACCCTTATCCTTACCAATCTGGTGGATACTCTTTCCATAGTCACCATCCATCGGTTGCACCACCTCAACCACAACCGCAATCGCCACCGCCAACTATAAACGTTCTGGACGAAGCAATAGAACGAGTAAAAGAGCTACAAGAGAAATTAGCCAAGGACGCTAAGAAGAACCAAAAACTATTAAAAAGGCTAGTGAAAAGTTAACGGGGAAGAAGGATTAAGCTCCCTATTATCCTTATTTACTATGTTTAATTTAAATTAAGTCCTTGCATGGACAAGTATTTAATTTTAACACCCCTGTGAGGGTATGTTTCTTATTTTAGTCCCTGCAAGTACAATCTATCGTATTTTCTTGTAAAAGACCCGTTTAGGGCAATTGTAATTTGAATTAATTGAATTTCTTTGGATTAATGTTATGTATACTATCATTATATCAGTTGTTCAAGCCGACATATCGATATTGATTTGAAATTTGTAATATGCGAAACATTTCCAAGAAATATCCTTGATGGTTTGCACATGCCAAGTGATTAGGACATATATTGGCAAAATGGTAGTTAATTATATGGTGTTCTACCCTGATAGTTAAGGTTGAGAAATCCTATAAGGAGTCCCTTCTATTCAAAAGTGGTGAACTACGTTCTAAACTTCACTAGTCCGCCTGATATGGACTAGCTACTCAAACCATTTCAAGGAAGTGCTATTCTAAAAGGTTAATATATTCAAGGTATTAACCTCCTGGCAGTGTGACCTGAGGAACCACACAAGCCGTCAAGGTAAAGGACTACATCCAAGCCTGTATATTCTATTTTGATCTTGATCAGAAATCATCAGTGCGATGATTACTTTATTTAAACACCCATTGGTGGTGTAGTGCCTACGGCCATATTAATACATCCATTAGTGATGTAATGCATATGGGCTATGTTATGTACATTGGTGACAATGACAGTTTCAGTCTACGACTCTCTGTCTCGAGGTAGTAAAACCACGTTCGAACCTCGAAGCTATTTGATCCATTAGTGATCTTAATTTTATAATTCAAGCCCTTAGTGCTGCTTTAAATTGTCCTTGTGACAGGCCTATTTGTGCCACATTTTAACACCCCCTTATTAAGGCCGTTTGTGCCGTTATTAATCAAATCAAACAAGTGTAATTAATTAAATACCACGTGATTGCTTCAGTGTCAAAGTGCAAGGATTGCCAATTCAGAAGAAGCAGATAGCCACCAAGGGATGGAGGTGCCAACGAACATATTGTAACTACTAGAGGTGAACTGCAGGCATTAATTGCCACCAAAGTAGAAAAAGCAATTAAAGATCGTGATGAGAAGAACGGTGAATCCAGTGCTTCACATACCAAGCATACTTCTAAGCACACATCCAGGCATACATCCTCATCCCATTCTAAACACTCATCGCAAAAGAAATCTGAACATCCCTCTCACAAGAAAGACGACTCTGAGTATTCGTCGAATATCGAAAGGAAAAGAAAGGAGTACCGTAGAAAGACCCAATTTAATAAGGAAGGTTGCTCCTATAAATACTTCGTGTCTTGCAAACCACATGATTTCACTGGTGAAAAAGGAGCTGTGGAAACACTTCGATGGTTAGACGAGATCGAAACTATTGTGGAAATCAGTGGGTGCGCTGAGAAAGACGTAGTGCAGTATGTAGCACAATCATTCAAGGGCGATGCCCTCACGTGGTGGAAGTCGATGATCCAGTCTTCTGGAAGGTCTATCTTTATAATTTGAGTTGGCCAAAGTTTGTTGAGTTGGTAAAGGATGCCTTGTCACACCCCGACCCGCAGCGGAAATAAGAGTCGGGGCATAATTGGGTTATCACCAAAGCACATGACATTTACTATTATGTTTCATAATTAATGAAGTCAAAGTTACATTTTCAAACATCCAAACATGTTCATTCAATACAAAGGAAATAATCAAAAGGTAACAATCCCAAAACTAAATCGATTTATTCTTCTAATCCAGGTCCTATGTGTTCCTAGCTGCTGCTGGTTCACCTGTATCATGTGTAAAATGGTAGTTTTTGGGTCAACATAAGTTGGCGAGTGAACCTTATTAGATAAACATTTGATAATGATTTTATGGTTAGTTTATCAATGAAATATTGTGCATAATCATAAAAGAGCAAATGTAAGTAATCAAGCATTGGCAAATAGCAGTTACAATTATAGCATATAATAACACTTGACAGCATACATGAACATACCAATATCATACGATAACTAACATAAATGAACTGTGCGATCAAGGCTCAATCAAGCGGAGCCGATCGTATTGCATGAACTGGAAATGTAAATTGAACTGTGTGATGAAGGCTCAATCAAACGGAGCCGATCGTATTGCATGTACTGAAATGTAAAATGAACTGTGCGATCAAGGCTCAATCAAACGGAGCCGATCGTATTGCATGTACTGGAATGTAAAATGAAATGACCGATCAAGGCTCAATCAAACGGAGCCGATCGTTGCGGGCACGCCAGGTTCAACCGCATAATAAAATGGGGAACAGGCTCAAACCTCATAATTAAATGGGGAGCGGCGGCCTCGGCAATTGCATGTACTGAAATAATAATTTGCATCCAATAATAACTACTTAACAGCAACAAACTAAATACACATGTCATGATATGATGTATGCACAATAGTTTAGTTATAATATGTATATAAGCAAAGACACATGATACACCCCAAAAACGTGATTAAAACGGGGAATTTGAAAGGTTCACTCACATTGGGTGCGTTGAATTGGAGATGGTGAGATGCGCACGATTTAGATGAGCGAGTCGACGAGGAAATACTAACCTAAATAATAATGGAAAAGATATATTAAATGGATGGATGTTATTAAGGATTTTAATGAAATTTTTAGATATATTTTTATGAGTTTATGGCTATTTTCTATCTTTAAAAATGTTATTTTTAAGTATTTTTAATTTATTTTTAAATTAAATTAAATAAATAAATATATAAAAAAAATATTATTTATTTTAGTGTTGACCGTTGACCGTTGACCGGTTCGGTCAGCGGTTAATTCTGCGCCGGGTGGGATTCGAACCGGCGACCTTCCGTTCGCGTGCACGTAGCTCTACCAACTGAGCTACGTGACTAACCCGTTATAAACTCGGTTTTAATTATATTTATATACTTATTTGAATTAACCGAAAATTCCTTTATTTGCAAAAACGTTTTAATTCAATTGGACCGGTGCTCGTGACAAGATTCGAACGCGCGACGTGAAGTTCATGTTGCACACAGTCCACCGCTGGACTGTGTGTCTAACCCGGTTATATTCTTGGTTTTTATTATACTTAACAACTATCTGTTTTAAACCCGGTTTAGTTCTGGATCAAAAAGGCATGTTATTACACAAGGCGTGCGCGTAGCAAGGATCGAACTCGGGACGTGTATGTGAAATTTGCACACAGTCCACCGCTGGACTGTGTGTCTAACCCGTTTAAAATACCGTTTTTAATTATTCTTATGCTCTGTTATAACTTCATCTTCTTCACCGATTTTCACAGATAGCATAATTCGACTGGTTATGATTTATTTGTGATTTATAAAGTTCTCAGACATTAACAGGAATTCAAAAGTAAAGAATGGAGAGAGTTTAAGGAACAGAATATACCGATTGATGTTATTCACAGAAATCCGGCGGAGGTTCGTCGGTACTTGAAATGAACTCCGGCTGTTGAACCAATTAACAGCGTTGATCGATTATTCATAAAGTTGAGTCACTTAAACAAGGTTTAAAAGAAGTTTTAGGATATCATACCAGTTCACAGTGTGATTCCGGCAGTCTCAGAGATTTTCCGACGAAAGTAAGATTTTTGATAAACTTTGACTAGGATCGATTCTGATGATGGAGTTGTGTTAGAGACTGACTAATCACATGTTTTAAACAAAAAGAGTCGGATGAATTACCGTGAGAATGTGAGTCCCGGTTTTCCGGTGACTTGCAGAAAATTTCCGGCGATCTGATTCAGAAGATCTTATGGTTCAAGAATGCGACGAAAATGAAATTGAGTATTGTTGTGATAGTTCTGAATCGTGTAAATGATCTGGAGCTCGAATTAAATCAGAATTTCATGAAATTTTCGGTTTCAAAAGCCGAAATGATAAGGCTTAAAGTTTCAATCAATTTTAACTTGATTAGAAACCGTAATACATCGGTTATAACTGAAATTGTGAGGTAAACAATCGATTTGACGATTGGTTTGCCGATTACCGGTTTTCAGGTGGTATCATCGGTTAAACTGAGTTTGTGTATAAGTTTCTTTTGTTTTCCTAGAGTTAACAGAAAACACATTGTGGCGGAGTGGTTTAGGGAATGGTTGTTAAGTTGTTTAAAGACTTGGCTGACCCGGGTTCGAGTCCCGGCAGCTTCAAATATTTTTTATTTGTTTTATTTTAACTTTTTATCAAATATAATTTTTATAGTTTAGTTTATTTATTAATTATGTATCGTTTTAACTCAAAATAACCATAAATAATTAATGCACTCTCATAACTTGGTACTGATTACAAAACGGAGCGGGTTTTGGAGACCCGATTTTTTTACAAATGTTACATGCCTATTGTCCACCTCATGAGATTGAAAGGATCGAAACAGAATTTATTGGGCTAACCATGAAGAACCTCGACTGTGGGAAGTATGTATCGGAGTTTAACTCTATGTAGAGATTGGTGCTGTTGGATCCGCTGGATAAGTAAATGGGATGACCCATTGATCCCGTTGCCGGCATTTCTGGGTCGGAGTCTTCTTCCATGGGCTTCGGGGAATCTTCAGGTGGGGTTACAGAAGGTGAGTGGAATTGAATATCGAGGTTATAACTCCCATGGAAAGAATGGGAGTGTGACTGGTGAGATTAGGTAGGTTGTGGTGGCAGTGAATCTGGTGGTGGGGAATACTCGTGGGATATAGAGTAACGATGAGGGTACGATTCCCATGGTGATGAGGAGTCTCCAGACACCTCGTAAGGGTTGTAGTTATGTGGGTTCGAAGGCCCTTGACCCGTAGCTCCGCCTCTCATGAGCCCTTTTCCTTTCGCTCCTCTAAAAAACTTTGGAGGTATCTTTGACAATTCCTGTCACAAAGCAAATTAAAAACCAAAGCAAGCAAAATAGCAAAATAGGGAAACGAATAATCCTAGGTCAAAGCCTAGACTCGAGAGTCTAAGGAATGTGTTTTCTTATATCGTTTGAGATCAAACACTAATGGCAAGTGTCGAATTCCCTCAAACGTTGGGTCTGATACCAACCTGTCACACCCCGACATCCACGTGTCTACCGGTGGGCCCAGTGGGGAGTATCGTGACGTACAATTGATATCATGATAACCGAATAAGCATAACACAGCTGAAGGCTTGGAATAATTAAATTATTACAACCGGTAATGTCTAGTGTCCAAAATAAATATATACAGACATGGTTGTAACTAGATCCACAGGCGGATCGAAATACATACAAAATGATAACAGACACTACAGGCAATTCCCTAAGGTCGTAACTCCTTGGTTATTCGCCCCGCAGCTCCCGGCCTATTCCGTACTTGCAACATGTAACTTAAGCTTTTGAAAATACGTCAGTTTACACTGGTAAATACACTCAACCGACTCATTTTGAAAACCTTTCGAAAATGGTTTTAGGCGCAGATAGCACATTTTCTTAATTAACTTGGGATAGTACAACGACCTTGTATACAGATTTACATGCTTGTTTTTACATATGAGACCCGGTACAGAAACCGAGACATGATCGACTGACACACCACTCTGAACTTTCACAAAGAAAGCAGATAGCAATTACCCAGTGTATGCCTACATGCCATGCTATATTGTCATGGCCACTACCAATTTAGTGAGCCAAGGATATCCCAGACACGGTCAAGCCCACCCCCAATGTTTTAGTTTCAGTCAAAATAGATCAAAATCGGGTTATGTGAGATTTCAGTTAATTATCACAACTGGATAAAACATTATCCCATACCCGACCAAGTGGTAGTAATCTACCGTACCCCAAGCCCGTATAGGGAAAATAAGTTAAGAGTATTTACCTGAATTGAAGTTCGCAAGTAATCCAAATTCAGTCATATTCCAGAGCAAGTATAGGAGCAATCTACCGTGAGGCATTCAGTCTGGAGTGATGGTAATTAATAACCAATATTAGAATGCTAACGGGCCCTTAGTTAAGTCCTAGACTTGGATAGGTTAGTCATTGTGATACGGTACGATACGCTAAATTAAGCGGTGACCGGAATAGAATGTTAATTGGGTCCGACAAGTACATAGACTTGTATAATATGGGAAGACCAATAACATTCTGGATTTTGATAAGGAATGGATAAAGTTAAACTCCTCTTGGTTAAATGCGTAAACTAGCTACGTATGCTTAACCGAACGCGTATAAGCGAAAGCGGGTAACCGTAAGAGTCGTATATAAGTTCCATAATGAGATATGTTAAAAATATATTATAAAATCGGTAGCTTTGCAAAGATAGGCCTGAAGTGTTTTTAAATCCGTTTTATGCCTTTTAAGGGCATTTGGTCACTCTTGTGTTTATAAAAGATGTAAATTAAGAATCTGATGTTATGACCTTAGATATCCTGTAAAAATATGTAATTTATCATGTTATAACAGTAAGATATCAAATATATGTGTGTTTGATGATTTTGAAGCATACTATGTCCCGCAGGGGCATTTTATAATTTCACACATAGCTTTGAGGCCGAATTTGGGATTCTGAGTTTGGGACTTGTACTTACTGTTGTTATATTAAAAATATATAAATCAGTAGGTAACAAGTCTCGGCTCATGGTTATGGTTTTTAAACCATACTTATGTGCCGAAAAGGCGTAAAAGTCGCTAAATTGCCGTTAAATCGATATTAAATATAAACTGAAGTTAAGACCTATTTTAAATGGCCAAAAATATGGCATTTAACTTATAACGTCAGTAAGTTAAGGTTCTGATTATAAAAAGTTTGATTTTTGCTATTTTTTGTAAAAAGGGTAGTTTAGTCTTTTATCGGCGATTAGCGATTCTTAAGCATGCATTCAAGCCATAAACTGAACAAACATCCCAAATGGTCCTACTTATCATAACATATCAGTAATTATACCATCCATATGCTCATATGTGCTAAAATCTCATTTTGCTCAAAAAGGACCTATTTGCAAGCTTTTTAAGGATTTTAACGGAACTCATGTAATAATTTGGATTTCTTAGGAATCGAGTCATGAAACTTTATAACAATATTTTAAACATAAACATGAACATAAAATGACCAAAACTCAGCAGCAAGAATGGCTCAAAACGGGTCAGAACCGAAAGTCAACAAAAGTCAACTGTTTGAGACTTTCTGTTACAAACCGAGCCTAGAACAAAATTTGATGAGCCGAATCTGTTGACACAAGTTCTAATACTTATTTTAAGGTTATTAATGCTTCAAAACATATTTTATAACATCTAGATTATTAGTTATGATTTTTATAAAAGTTGCTCAGTTTGACTTAATTTGACTTTTCGGTTGACTCGTCAATTGGCCATGAATCCGTGAAAATCTGAAGATGCCCTCTTGAGGGTTTATTACCTCCGTCATTATGAGCACCTAGGATCTTTCGTTACGCACAATGGCAGAGTATACACAAACAAAGTCAAGCCGTTTTTAAGACGAGTCTTTGTTTGGAGCAAATAGCTATAATTAATCAACTTAGCACAGATTAAAAACTTACAAATGGTCCAAGTGATTGCTAAGGATGATTTGTGTCACACCCCTAATTTCCACGTGTAACCCGGTGGGCCCGGTTGGGGAATATCGTAACGTAAGTTGATATCATCATTACCAAACAATACAATAATACACAGCGGAAGTCTGGATAGTTACTATTACAAACGTTTGAATGTTCAAAGTTCAAAAATAATAAATACAACGCTTGTAACTAGATCCACAGGTGGATCGAAAATGTGAATACAAAATGAAACTTGACAAACTAAGGCCTTCTGAGCAAAGGGTTGCAATTCCTCTTAAGCTTCACCGATCACTTCCAGCCTAATTATGTATACTTGTCACCTGCGCTTAGTCTTTTGAAAATACGTCAGTTTTCACTGGTAAATACATTAAACCGACTCATTTTGAAAATATTTTGAAAACATTTAGTGTACACAATGGTACTTTGTTTTATAAATAACTTGGGATAAATAATTTCATGTTATCAGTTTTACATGCTAATAATACATTTAGAGCCCGAAAACTATGTCGGGATCATGATTAATCGATACACCACTTTAACACCTTTAATAGGTGCACCCCTATTGGGTAATATTTTATTTTAGCATCTGACGGGTGTGTGCCTACACCCCGTGCTTAGGTCGTGGCCATTTGCAATTAAATGAGCAGTGGATATCCAGGACACGTTCGTTTTAACCCCCAAATGTTTAATATTAAGCAATACGAATTAAAATGGATTATTTGAATTCCCGACTCATTGGTCTTTAATCCCATATCCAACCATGCGGTTATTATACCGTATCCCAAGCCCGTATAAGGGAAAATAAGTTAAAGTATTTACCTGGCTTGTAAAAGTCTCTAGTAATAAGAAAATAAGCAAAGCACAGCCGTAATCAAAATAAACTAGCTCGGCGACAATCTACCGAAAGTCTCTAGTCTGGATTGGATGGTATTATTAACCGATTAGTTAGTTAGCGGGTCTTTATTTAGTAATTGACTTAGATCGGCTAACTTAAAATAAAAATAACGGTACGAAATGCTAGATTAAGCGGTGACCGGAAAAGAATGTATTTTGGACCCAACAAGTACTAGGACTTGTATAATATGGGTTACCATTTTACATTCTGGAATATGAGAGTATTTTGATATGGTTAAACATGTTTTGATCAAATTACGTAAACTAGTCACGTAGGCTTAACCGTACGTATATAAGCGAAACCGGGTAACCGGGTGAATCCTATACAAGTTCCATATGCCATTATGTTTAAAATATGTTATTATAACAGTAGGTTATTGATATGATGGCCCGTTATGGTTTTAAAAGTAAATTATGCCTTAAAAAGTGCACTTTCGTCATTTTAAAATATAATAAACGAGCTTATATTAAAACTGATGTTATTAATATAAACATTCTGTAAACTATTTTATGATGTTATATCAATAGGGCATCAATTATATGCGTGCTTTATAGTATAAGACCAAAGTATGTCCAGAAAGGGTAATTTGGTCATTTCACATATACTTGATAACTGATTTGGGAATCTGAGTTTGGGACATGTACCTACTATTAGTAATTTAAAAATATGTTTTGAATCAGTAGGTATCAAGTCTCAATGCTCCAATATGGTTTTAAACCACATTATGCGCCGAAACGACAATTAAGACGCTAAATGACGATTTAAACGGTATTTAGGTAAAACTGTTGTTTAGACCAGGTTTGTATAACCAAAATACGTTAATACATATATTATATCAGTAAGCATAAGGTTTTGGTTCATAAAAATGTTTTAAACTCATTTTAAGTGCTGAAAGGGCGGTATCGTCATTTAAGGACATAATGTGTAAACTAGAGATTAAACTCAGTTTGCAACCTGAATAAATATCCCAAATAACCTTAATAATGATATTACATTAGTAGGAATAGAGTTTTGATGTCAAAATTATGTTTAAACCATTTTATGTGTAAAAAGGGCGTTTTAGGCATATCTAACGGATACTTGCATAATGACTCGGATTTCTACATGACTATGTCCCATAACTCCAGAGGGTTATAGTACATTATAACATGGTCATAAGTAACTTAGGGACAATAGGTAATGTTGCTAAATCGGGTCAGAACTAAAAGTTAAAGCAGAAGTCAAACTTTGCGACTTTCGGTTGCGAACCGACCTTGACCTGGAATTGACGAGCCGAACATGTTCCTACATGTCCTTATGATTATTAACAAGTTATTAGAGTGTCAAAATAGGTTTTATAACATCTACATTGCTAATTATGTTTGTATTTCAAAACTGACCCGTTTGACTTTTTATTAACATAACTTTGAGCCGTCAATTGACCAAGCAAACGTGGTAATAAGGAGGTGCCCTCTTGAGGAATTAACACCTACCTTATTACGATCATATAGCCATGTTCGTTACAAACATTGACTGGACCATAATGGTCTTAGCACAAAGTCAAGCGTTTTTACGTCAACACTTTAACATTGGCTTAAAACCTACTAAAAAGGAAAGAACTGAGTTGGAACACTTACTAGTGAACCAAAGAAGGACTTAGACCTCAGGGGAATGCTCCAAGATAAGCAGGAGCTTTCCAAGTGATCAAGATAGGTGAAAGAGATGAATGAGCAAGTTGTGATGAGGTTGGAGGCGCTATTTATAGCCAAGGATGAAGCATAGGATCACTCCAGGTGTTAGGAGCTGTTCTAGAACGAGTACAAGTGGCTAGGGTCGTGGCACTAGCAGGAGGAGGGTGGCAATGGCGAGCAAGGTGGCAAGCATAGCAGGCTGCCATGTTTCTGTCGCTGGCACCCCCTTACGGGCCGTAAGGGTTATGTCTTGCGGTCCGTAAGGACCTCTGGCGCCCACATATTTGAACTGGTTACGGACCGTAACCATAAAGGCTTGTGGTCTGCAACCGCCTTACTGAAACCAAGGTTTATTTAACCTTACGGTCCGTAACCCGAAGTGGTGACAGTCCGTAAGGACCTCCAGACTATTGAAGTTTGGCATTTTCACCACTTAGGTCCCCCTGACTTTCCTCGATGCTCGTTCAGAGGTTATTAAAATAACATGACGGCGTCATTGGTCCCTCTCGGCTACATGTGGAAACCAAGAATTTTCGGGACACGTGTCGGATTTTTATTGGACGAAATTTTCGAGGTGTCACATCTTCACCCCTTAATAAAAATCTCAACCTCGAGATTTATTTAAATAGATAAGGGTACTTTTGTCGCATATTGGACTCGACCTCCCAAGTATATTCGGGACCTCGACGGGCATCCCATTTGACCTTCACAATAGGTACATGCTTCCTACGAAGCTTCTTAACTTGCCGATCCTCGATCGCAATTGGTTTCTCTATGAAACGCAAGTTTTCATCGATCTGTATATGTTCATGAGGCATTGCTAATGACTCGTCCACGAGGCATTTCTTCAAATTGCTGACATGGAACACATCATGGATTCCACTGAGCTTTTCTGGTAGCTTAAGCAGATAAGCTACGGGTCCGACAAATTCGATTATTTCGAATGGTCCAATGTACCTCGGGCTTAACTTGCCCTTTCCCAAAACGCATTATACCTTTCCAAGGTGACACTTTTAACATAACTTTGTCCCTAACTTGGAACTGTAAAGGTTTACGCCTTTTGTCGGCATAACTCTTTTGTCTATCACAAGCTGCCTTAAGTCGATCACGGATTTACACAATCTTTTCCGTGGTTTCAAGGACAATTTCAGGTCCAGATAGTTGGGCTTCTCCAACTTCGGCCCAACATACAGGTGTTCTACATTTTCTTCCATATAAGGCTTCAAAAGGAGCGGCCTTAATACTTGTGTGATAACTATTATTATAAGAGAACTCGATTAGGGGTAAGTGATCATCCCAACTTCCGCCTAAATCGATCACACAAGCTCGAAGCATGTCCTCCAAGGTTTGAATGGTACGCTCACTTTGTCCGTCCGTCTGCGGATGGTAAGCCGTACTGAAGTTTAATCTCGTACCCAGAGATTGTTGGAAGCTTTTCCAAAAGTGAGATGTGTATCTTGTATCTCTATCAGATACAATGGATATCAGCACACCGTGCAAGGACACAATCTCATCAACATAAAGCTTAGCCAGCTTGTCAGAGTCGTATGTTTCCTTAATTGGCAAGAAGTGAGCAGATTTGGTTAGTCTATCCATAATAACCCAAATCGTGTCATTGCCATGCTTGGTCTTGGGTAACTTAGTGATGAAGTCCATTGTTATCATCTCCCATTTCCATACTGGGATTTCAAGCTGTTGTAGAAGTCCTGACGGTTTCTGGTGTTCTGCCTTAATTTGAGAACACGCCAAGCACTTTGCTACATGATAAGCTCTACCTTTCTCCGTACCCATCCACCAATAATTGGGTTTTAGATCTTGGTACATCTTGTCGCTTCCTGGGTGAACCGAATATTTAGAACTATGTGCTTCTTGGAGGATTATATCTCTAAGTCCTCAACATTTCGTCCTTTCCAGATGCTAATAGATCGATAGTTGCACCTAATCCTTCCTTGGCAATGTTGTCCTCAGACATGGCTTGCTTTTGTGCATTTAGCAGCTTTTCATTTAAGTTATTCTTCAATTCGATGCTTTTAGCATTGATCCTTAAAGGCTTGACTCTTTCCTTGCGACTAAGCGCATCAGCAACTACATTTGCCTTTCATGGATGATACCGAAACTAACAGTCATAGTCGTTGAGCGTTCCATCCAACGACGTTGCCTCATGTTCAAATCCTTCTGATTGAATAAGTGCTGAAGGCTTTTATGGTCAGTGTAGATGATACACTTTGTTCCATATAGATAATGCCTCCAAAGTTTAAGTGTGAATACTACCGCACCCAATTCTAAATCATGGGTGGTGTAGTTTCTCTCGTGCACCTTTAGTTGTCGTGATGCATAGGCAATCACTTTGCCTCTCTGCATAAGCACACATCCCATGCCAGTGTGCGATGAATCACAATAAACTACAAATTCTTCAATTCCTTCTGGCAGAGTTAACACCGGGGCATTGCTCAACTTATGCTTTAACGTCTCAAAGGATTCTTGTTGTTTTGGGCCCTAGTTAAACTTAACATCCTTACGAGTTAGGATTGTCAAAGGAGCGGCTATTCGAGAGAAGTTCTCGATGAACCTTCGATAATAACCAGCCAATCCTAAGAAACTACGTATCTCAGAAGGTGCTTTGGGGCTTCCCAATTCATTATTGCTTCTATCTTTGTTGGGTCTACTTGAATACCGTGTTCAGTTACTATGTGACCAAGGAACTGAACCTCACGTAGCCAGAATTTGCATTTGGAAAATTTTGCATACAACTTTTCCTAGCGTAGAATTTCAAGAATGCACCGCAAGTGTTTCTCGTGATCCGATTGATTTCAAGAGTAGATGAGTATGTCGTCTATGAAGACAATGACAAACTTATCTAAGTATGGCTTGCAGACTCTATTCATGAGATCCATGAATGTTGCGGGTGCATTAGTGAGTCCGAAAGGCATCACTAGAAACTCGTAATGTCCATATCTTGTCCTGAAAGCAGTTTTCGGAACATCTTCATTTCTAACTTTAAGCTGGTGATATCCTGACCTTAAATCAATCTTCGAGAAATAACTTGCACCTTGTAATTGATCAAACAAGTCGTCAATCCTGGGCAAGGGATAACGATTCTTGATTGTTATCTTATTGAGCTCACGGTAATCAATGCACATCCGCATTGATCCGTCTTTCTTTTTGACAAAAATGATAGGAGCTCCCCAAGGTGAAGAGCTAGGTTGAATAAAACCTTTCTCTAAGAGTTCATCCAGTTGGGTCCTTAATTCTTTCATCTCGGTTGGCGCTAAACGGTACGGAGCTTTAGCTATGGGAGCTGCTCCAGGTATGATGTCAATTCAAAACTCTACCTGCCTATCAGGTGGTAAGCCAGGTAATTCTTCTGGGAACACGTCTGGATATTCGGAAATGATAGGTATATCTTCAATCCTTGGTTTGGGTTCATCAACGGTGACTTGTGCCATGTAGATGACACATCCCTTCGTCATACATTTAGATGCCTTAAGCAAAACTGCTTTATCCGGCAATCCAAAGTGTTTGTCTCCATGAATGGTGAGGATTTTACCAGACGGGGATTTGATCTCGATGAGTTTCTTATCGCAGGCAATGCATGCTTGGTTATGCGATAACCAATCCATGCCTAAGACTACATCGAATCCCGCCAGTTTCATGGACAAAAGAGAGACAGGGATAGAATGATTCTTGCTGGATATGAAGCACCCATCAAGAATGGAAGAAGCGGTTTCTATAGTTCCATCAGCGAGCTCTACTTCATAGGTTATGTCTAGAGTTCTTACGGGCAAGTTTAATAGTTCACTAAATTTATGATCTACAAACGATTTATCGGCGCCCGAATCGAAAAGAACTCTAGCAAAAGCGTCGTTGATAAGGAACGTACCCGTTATAACATTTTTATCCTTTACTGCTTCCCTAGCATTCATTTGAAAGGCTCTGGCGGTGGCTTTCTTTGCCTCTGAAGTTTTGGGTTTACCCTCGGTATTTGCCTTTGGGCAACTTGTTTTGATGTGGCCCTTCTCACCACATATGAAGCAAGTAGCATCCTTAATATTGCGGCATTAATGAGACCGATGCCCAGTTTTCTTACAGATGTTGCATTGCTTTGGTTTTTGTTCTAAGCGACATTGTCCGTACTGTTGCTTTCCACACGTCTTGGACGTGGGTATGTCGCTCGACTTTTGGTTATCCTTACTAAACCCATATTTTCCCTTCTTGTTAAACCTCTGGGAGTTATTATCCTCACTTTTCCTCTTTCCTTCAGTGTCAGTCTTAGCTGACAGTTGCCTCACATAATCCTGTGTGAGGGAGAGGGATAACTCTACAGCAGAGTTGTAAGTGCCAGGCTGCACCGCTTTAACCATACTCCTGATTTCAGGAGCTAGCCCATTGATGAAACGCACAATGCGTTTGGGCTCTGGAGTAACTAAATACGGGACTAGCCTGGAGAGAGAGTTGTAGTCGATGATGAACTTTCGACAGTCCCTGTTCTTCATTGTCAGATTTAGGAAATTTGACTCAATTTTCTCCACCTCATGAGGTGGGTAGTAGGTATCCTTTACCAAGTCCACAAACTTTGACTAATTCAGGTTGTAGAGATGAACCTTGCCTGTAGATTGAACTAAGGCTTTCCACCAGATAAGGGCATCGCCCTTGAACGATTGAGATACATACTTAACAACATTCTTATCAGCGTATCCGCTGATGTCCACCACCGTTTCCATCTCGTCCAACCATCTCAAACATTCCACTGCTCCTTTTCCCCATTGAAATCGCGGGGTCTACAAGACACGAAGTACTTGTAGGAGCATCTGTCGCCATCGACATTCGGTTTCTTGGGATGCGCATTGCTTTTTGTTATACTCTTCACATTTGAAGAGTGTGCCTCACTCTTTTTCGGTTCGGAGGTGTTAGGCTGAGATTTGGGTTTAGAAACAGCCTTAGAGCGAGTAGCACTCGACTCTGGTTCTTTAAGGCCTTGCCAACTTCTGCGGCAATAAGTTCTCTTAAATCATTCTTACTAATAAGGATGTTCTCGTTGGCATCATCGTCATTGCGCTTGCTGTTTACTTCATTTGAATCAGCCATTGCTGTAGTTTACTTCAATATTTTGAGATGGATTCAGTTAGTTGCTATGGTGTACCCTTATTCACGACATGGTTCTATGACCACATATGATTTGAATGTTAAATGTAGTATATTTATATTTATATATATATATATATATATAAAACCTAGGTCTTGAAAGACCAACATAGGCACTTATAGATTGGACATAGTCCAGAATATATCAGTTAGTGCATCAAGTGATACTACTGTATTTTGCACATTGGCTTTACACTACCATTGAGTGTTTGAATACTTTTGCCAGGATCTAACTTGATCACCTAGGCGATAGGGTGTGAACATTGTCAATTACCCTTTTTAATAATGTGGCAATAATTGTCATGGGGAATTAAAGGGTAATTCCTCATTGAGAGTTAAATATAGAGAAATGATAAATTTGGGGTTGACCATTGTTCACCTTTGCTAGACAGAAGGTTACTTCCGAAATTTTCATTTGCCAATTCCTAGTTGATCATAGTCATTGGCTAATAGATCTTGGGATAATATAGCGGATCAATAAAATTTGATTATATTATGAAGATCGATTAGATGAAACATAACATGGAGAAATTCCATTAAAGAAAACATTACATAATTGCCTAATATATATAGGACTTGAAATAACAAAATGGTTCACGCAGGAACCTAACAGAAATAATAATGTCCTCGCAGAGACTGAAAAGGAAATAACATTGTCCACGCAGGGACTTTTGGAATTTAAATTACATATATGAAAATACAATACTAGTCATCCTTCCTTCCTTTTACGGCTTTGTAAAGCTTCTTGATAAATCTCGTTGTTTTCTTCTTTGATTTCTTGACCTGTTGTCGCATTTCTCGGACTTGATCCAAGGCTTCGTTAATAGCCTCAAGTGGTGCTTGTGGTTGAGGCTGAGGTGGAGGTAGTTGCGGCTAAGGCGCAACTGGATACGGATACCCGTAAGGCTGATATCCGGTAGTGGCATAAGGAGGTGGGTAACTAGGGTAAGAAGAATGGTAGAGGTTATTATGAATAACTACACCATAATAAGGATCCTGCTACATTCCATGATGGATGTAATTATACAAGCCAGGAGGGTCAACAGTGTGAAACCCTGATGGTCCTGTATATGCAGATATTGGATTGGCAAAATCCGGTGGTTACGGCAGGGGTTCTGCCACTGGCGAGGTGTTTGAGGGTCCACCCATTTGTGGGTCCTCAGGGATGATGGGGTAAGAGGGTGGTAAAGGTGGTAGCGAACCCGACCTTTGACCAGCACGTACCGACATATGTGCCCCACGCTTTCGGCGTGGTTGTGATGATGATTCAGGTGGTGGCTGAGGTTGGTTCACCTGTTGCATTTCTACATCCTCGGCTTGAGGATGTGGTGATGGGAGATGGTGATGGGGAGTGCTGTGGTAGGAGGGCGTGTTTACAAACACATATTGCGCCCATCGCTGCTCATAATCAACAGGACCTCGGAACGGAGATCCTGCCAGGGAGTTCGAGCCACTAGATAGCTTGATAGGGTGACCGTACGATCCGGTTTGTGGAAATTCCTCCGAGTCGGAATCTTCCTCCATATGGGTCGGTGAGTCAACTAGAGGGGTTTCGGGTGAGGGTTGGTTGACTGGGTTATCGAAATAGGAGTTGAAGTATTCTTGTTGGGAATGGGAGTGCGAATGGTGGGATTGATGGGAATGGTGTGAATTGTAGGAATGCTGAGAATGTGAATGAGGTGGGGAGTATTCATGTGAGATCGAATGTCGGTAAGGTTCAAAGGGGGATGAAGAATCTTCGGATCCTTCGTAAGGGTTGTATTCAGGTAAATTGGCTACTCCAGCTAAAGAGGGTCTGTATGGTGGTCTAAAGGATGGTCCAGTGAAAGATGGTCCAGTCATTGAGGGTCCACCCCTCATGGGTCCTTTGCCTTTTCCTCCTCGTCTGAACTTAGGCGGCAATATTCTAGCTTCAAAAATAAGTTAAATAAAATATAAAGCTAGAATAATAAGATGGAAACGATTAAACCTAGGTCAAAGTCTAGACTCGAAAGTCTAAGAGATGTGTATTATTATGTATTCCCGAGATTAAACACAAAAGGCTAGTGTTTAATTCACTCGAAAGTTGGCTCTGATACCAACCTGTCACACCCCTAATTTCCACGTGTAACCCGATGGGACCGGTTGGGGAATATCATGACATAAGTTGATATCATCATTACCAAACAATACATTAATACACAGCGGAAGTCTGGATAGTTACTATTACAAACGTTTGAATGTTCAAAGTTCAAAAATAATAAATATAATGCTTGTAACTAGATCCACAGGTGGATCGAAAATATGAATACAAAATGAAACTTGACAGACTAAGGCCTTCTGATCAAAGGGTTGCAATTCCTCTTAAGCTTCGCCGATCACTTCCAGCCTAATTATGTATACTTGTCACCTACGCTTAGTCTTTTGAAAATACGTCAGTTTTCACTGGTAAATACATTTAACCGACTCATTTTGAAAACATTTTGAAAACGTTTAGTGTACACAATGGTACTTTGTTTTATAAATAACTTGGGATAAATAATTTCATGTTATCAGTTTTACATGCTAATAATACATTTAGAGCACGAAAACTATGCCGGGATCATGATTAATCGACACACCACTTTAACACCTTCAATAGGTGCACCCCTATTGGGTAATATTTTATTTTAGCATCTGACGGGTGTATGCCTACACCCCGTGCTTAGGTCGTGGCCATTTGCAATTAAATGAGCCGTGGATATCCAGGACACGGTCGTTTTAACCCCCAAATGTTTAATATTAAACAATACGAATTAAAATGGATTATTTGAATTCCCGACTAATTGGTCTTTGATCCCATATCCAACCATGCGGTATTATTATACCGTATCCCAAGCCCGTATAAGGGAAAATAAGTTAAAGTATTTACCTGGCTTGCAAAAGTCTCTAGTAATAAGAAAATAAGCAAAGCACAACCGTAATCAAAATAAACTAGCTCGGCGACAATCTACCGGAAGTCTCTAGTCTGGGTTGGATGGTATTATTAACCGATTAGTTAGTTAGCGGGTCTTTATTTACTCATTGACTTAGACCGGCTAACTTAAAATTAAAATTACGGTACGAAACGCTAGATTAAGCGTTGACCGGAAAAGAATGTATTTTGGACCCGACAAGTACTAGGACTTTATAATATGGGTTACCATTTTACATTATGGAATATGAGAGTATTTCGATATGGTTAAACCCGTTTTGATCAAATTACCTAAACTAGTCACGTAGGTTTAACCGTACGTATATAAGCGAAACCGGGTAACCGGGTGAATCCTATACAAGTTCCATATGCCATTATGTTTAAAATATGTTATTATAACAGTAGGTTATTGATATGATGGCCCATTATGGTTTTAAAAGTAAATTATGCCTTAAAAAGGGCACTTTCGTCATTTTAAAATATAATAAACGAGCTTATATATAAACTGATTTTATTAATATAAACATTTTGTAAAAAATAATTATTTTATGATGTTATATCAATAGGGCATCAGTTATATGTGTGGTTTATAGTTTAAGACCAAACTATGTCCCGAAAGGGTAATTTGGTCATTTCACATATAATTGATAACTGCCGAAACGGTGATTAAGACGCTAAATGACGATTTAAACGGTGTTTAGGTAAACTGTTGTTTATACCAGGTTTGTATAACCAAAATATGTTAATACATATATTATATCAGTAAGCAAAAGGTTTTGGTTCATAAAATGTTTTAAACTCATTTAAGTGCTGAAAGGGCGGTATCGTCATTTAAGGACATAATGTGTAAACTAGAGATTAAACTCAGTTTGCAACCTGAATAAATATCCCAAATAACCTTAATAATGATATTACATCAGTAGGAATAGAGTTTTGATGTCAAAATTATGTTTAAACCATTTTATGTGTAAAAAGGGCGTTTTAGGCATATTTAACGGATACTTGCATAATGACTCGGATTTCTACATGACTATGTCCCATAACTCCAGAGGGTTATAGTACATTATAACATGGTCATAATGTAACTTAGGGACAGTAGGTAATGTTGCTGAATCGGGTCAGAACTAAAAGTCAAAGAAGAAGTCAAACTTTGCGACTTTCGGTTGCGAACCGACCTTGGACCTGGAATTGACGAGCCGAACATGTTCCTACATGTCCTTGTGATTATTACCAAGTTATTTGAGTGTCAAAACAGGTTTTATAACATCTACATTACTAATTATGTTTTTATTTCAAAACTAACCCGTTTGACTTTTTATTAACATAATTTTGACCCGTCAATTGACCAAGCAAACGTGGTAATCAGGAGGTGCCCTCTTGAGGAATTAACACCTACCTTATTACGATCACGTAGTCTTGTTCGTTATGAACATTGACTGGACCATAATGGTCTTAGCACAAAGTCAAAGCGTTTTTACGTCGACGCTGTGACATTGGCTTATAACCTACTAACAAGGAAAGAACTGAGTTGGAACACTTACTAGTGAACCAAAGAAGGACTTAGAACTCAGGGAATGCTCCAAGATAAGCAGGAGCTTTCCAAGTGAGCCAGAGAGGTGAAAGAGATGAATGAGCAAGTTGTGATGAGGTTGGAGGTGCTATTTATAGCCAAGGATGAAGCATGGGATCACTCCTGGTGTTAGGAGCTGGTCTAGGACGAGTACAAGTGGCTAGGGTCGTGGCACTAGTAGGAGGAGGGTGGCAATGGCGAGCAAGGTGGCAAGCATAGCAGGCTGCCATGTTTTTGTCGCTGGCACCCCCTTACGGATCGTAAGGGTTATGTCTTGCGGTCCATAAGGACCTCTGGCCCACATATTTGAACTGGTTACGGACCGTAACCATAAAGGCTTGCGGTCCGTAACCGCCTTACTGAAACCAAGGTTTATTTAACCTTACGGTCCGTAACCCGAAGTGGGTACGGTCCGTAAGGACCTCCAGACTATTGAAGTTTGGCATTTTCACCACTTAGGTCCCCCGACTTTCCTCAATGCTCATTCAGAGGTTATTAAAATAACATGACGGCGTCGTTTGTCCCTCTCGGCTACATATGGCAACCAAGAATTTCCGGGACACGTGTCGGATTTTTATTGGACGAAATTTTCGAGGTGTCACAAGTTGGAATTCCCAGAACTGATCTGAAGCTCCTTAGCATGAACTTGGTGCAAGATGGTGATGAAAATCCTAAGGATTCATCAATATAATGGCCAAGGGTTTGAACCATTACCAGGTGTTATATGTCAGATAAAAATGTCCTAGGACGTGTAAGGCATGCAAGGATCATGACAATTGTGAGAAGAGGTGGCAGAACATGGCTCTGCCATGTTTCTGCTCGCTGGCAGGGGCTTACGGACCGTATGGCTCCTGCCTTACGGTCCGTAAGGCATCCCCAGAAACCAAAACTTTTGCCTTTTTACACGTTTGACCCCTTGACTTTATTCCATCACCTTTTCGAGGATAATATAAGGTTTTTAATAATAATGGTCCCTCCGGTTTTGACATACATCATTCCCGAATTACCATAACATTGGACGTAAAACACGAGGTGTTACACTTTTGAATGATTTTACTGTTTTCTGGGGACTTGCATGTTAAAAACTGTGTTGAATACCCCAATTTGGGAGTGTGTTTCACTTCCCCGCTTTTTAACTGTTTTCCTATTTTCTGGGGACTTGCTTATTATAAACTTTGTTGAATACACCAATTTGGGAGTGAGTTTTACTCTCCCACTTGTAAACTGTTTCATTGTTGTCTGGAATGACTTGCATGTTACGAAACTGTGTTAATTGCACCAACTTATGAGATGTGAATTATCTAACACATGAACTACCTCCCCCTACAAGTGATTGGCGTAAGCCATGGGTAGTGGATAGTACTATTGGTTTGACGAACCCAGTTGCTCCAGGCAGTGTCTAGGTGACACTGTGTGTCGGTGACTAGGCAACTGCATGCGTCCTAAATTCGGTTGTGTTGATTAGGCATAACTGCAGGGGAACATTGAACTCAGTGCTGGGATGAAGTGCCTGTCTTGACACGGCCCAGTGGGAAGTGTCTGTGGTGACATGACCCAGTGCGATGATGTGTCTGTATGACACGGAATGACTATGACCATGACCCTAACTGTGACTGTGACTGTGACTATGACCGTGATAGTGACTGCGACTATGATCGTGACGGTAACTGTGATTAGTGCAATTAAACTTGTTAATATATACTGTTTCTCAACAACTAAACCAGTGGGACTCACGCAGCATTTAGCTGATCTTTTTAAAAACTAACATGCATTTCAGGTAAAACTAAAGAGGAGTAAGGATCGTGTGTGTGGATGGCTGTAGTAGTAAACTGTAGCAGAATAAGAACTGTGATAGCTCGTAGTACTATACTGAACTTATGGTGTGTAATATGATACTGATAGTATGTGGTAACCGAGGTTCTCTCTGTTTATGATATCATGTTTTTAAACTATGGAGAATTACCCCGTGTTTGCCGCACCCTGCATTTGTCTTCCGATGCGAGTCGGGGTGTGACAGAAGATGGTATCAGATCCTTCGGTTATAGCGAACTAGGTATCTCTAAAAGAACCTAGAATATAATCCTAAGTTAGTCTCCACACGCTGAGAACCATTAGATACTGAGTAGTATGACCTATTACCAGGAAGCCCTGGTGGGCAAATAAATTATTGTGGTCCGGAACACCATAATTTATCTGCTCATACTTGGGGGTTCTGGGAACGTCATTGACATAGGATGGGCATCCGTCTACTAACGTCACCAACCGCAAGTAATTTTTTTATAAATTGTAAAAATCAAAACTGCATGCAATACGTGCTTATGTGTATATTTGTGGAATGTTGAGTTCAGTATTTTGGTCGGTCAAATCAGCGTTGTGTGGGGTTTTCTTTTTTAGGTAGCATGTCGCATCGTTCGAGTCACCAGTCGACTTCGCATATGGAGACTGATCCTGAGGAGGATCCGTTGACACCCCTTCTGACATCGAGCTACTCGCCAGATCCTTCTGGTTATTGTTGTGGTCCGTACCCACCCAGACCTCGTACTAGGCATGAGGGGGAGGCCTCGAGCGCCTACCGTTCGCCATCACACACCACCCGACTAGCTCCTCGAAGCATAGTCGTACCCCAGATATTGCCATACCAGTAGGACCTATTCCTAGGAGCCCTACTCCCGCCACGGGGCATTGGGAGTGGGAGTCGGTGGCACCCCGCTTACCGTCACCTGAGACACCGCCTGACCCTTACACTCCTTCCACTCCGAGTACTTATTCACCCTCCTCATCTAGCCCTCTTGAGATACCCACATTTGGCCTCCGACAGACGGCTCGTTGGAGGGTGCTTACACCTGTACCTGTGTTTACCCCACCCAGGTCCCCTATTCGTCCGACACCCGTACCTATAGGGACCCAGCAGCATTTTACTGCTTGTTTTCTAACCCCACCTCGGGAGGACCCTTCCCCGTTTCACACATACGAGTGAGGTGGCCCTTCCCAGCCGTTTAGGGAGCCTTCTCCACCTGTCTGGTGTATACATGTTCCTCCTCAGGAGGTGCCTGCTCCCATCACCGAGAGCAGCTTGATGGGATTTCTGTTCGAGCAGATTTCATTACTACGGATGGCACGGGATGAGGATGAGCAGCAGAGGCGGCCGATGGGAGACTACTTGATCGTCTTACAGCAGGTGATCATCGCGTTACAGCAGGGTATGGGGTATGTTCATCATGAGCAGGATCATTTCCGTGCGTTGGTATACGGATGTGTTGGTGTTATTGTAGGGTTGCTCGTAGGTTTTGGAGGATTGGCATGGTGGATGTGGCGTTCCTAGATGATGTATCTTTTGTACATCCTACCAAGCACTGGGTTATACCCATGTCGAGGTGGTGATGCTGTCATAGGATCTTCACGTTTTACTTGTTAGTACTTTTGTTGCATCGAGTTTGTACGTCACTGTGGTGACACATTTTGACAGCACATCTAAGCACTGGCCCTTATGGGTTAAGTCTATGTGCAAATTTTGACGCTTGTATGATGATGACATTACATATATATATGACGATGCTTTTGACTATATGTGCCGTGGATTCATGTGTGTGATGAACTGTGTGTTATGTTTTAACCAAATATGTGATATGTGGTAACTGGATACGTGACATTGATACCTAGACATCTATTGTTTATAATAGAATGGCCCCGAAACGCGCCCCACGGATGACTGAGGCAGATATTGCGCAAAAGATAGCGCAACAACTCCAAGCTGTTATTCCCACAATTGTGGCGCAGGTTAGCGCCGGTATTAATGTTAACCCGCAACCAAATCCGCAACCAGGACCCGTAGGTCAGCACGATAACCAGAATAATGGTCGGACGGTTTGCACATATAAGCATTTCATGGAATGCAAACCGATGGAATTCAATGGGACTGAGGGACCCAATGGGTTTGTGAAATGGGTCGAGAAGTCAGAATCGGTACTTAACATAAGAAATTGTCCTGCTAATTGCGCAGTTAAGTATACCACCTGTACCTTTATTGACCATGCTTTAAACTGGTGGAACACGATTGTTCAAACTCGCGGACATGACACGATTTTTGCTATGACTTAGGATGATCTCAAGATACTGATGAGGGAAAGGTTTTGCCCAACTCATGAAATTCAGAAGCTTGAGCATGAGTTCTGGAACCTGCAGATGCAAGGCGCTGATCATGCAGGTTATACCAATCGTTTGAAAGAACTGGCGAGTATTTTGCCAGACATGGTCCGACCAGAGTCCAAGAGGATTGAAAGGTATATCTGGGGACTGGCCCCAAAAGTGAGGAGTATCATTAACTTGGTGGAATACCGAACCATGCACGAGGTAGTTGCCAGGTCAGGTACCGTTACATATGACATGGTTAGGCGTAAGATCCTGACAATGCCGGGAGAGCCGGCCAGGAACAAGCGGGAAGCCCCGGAGAATAGCCGCGCAAGGGCAACGCACCGAAGAGGGGGAGAAATACTAGCCAGAACTATGCCATGACTACCCCCGTGGGTAACTTTGATGTCTACAAAGGAAAGGCCCCAAAGTGCAATAAATGCGCTTTCCACCACTCTGGTATATGCCGAGCAGTGATATGCTCGAAGTGTCATAACAATGGGCATTTTGCCAAAGACTGTAAGATGACCGTGGAACCAAATCCCAAACTAACTCGCTTTCAACCTGCTAGGCCTCAACCTATTCAGCAGCGACCTCAGCAACCAGCCCCACTGGTTGCCTATCCTCGTGCATGCTTTGGATGTGGCAGCACGGAGCATTTTCATAATAGTTGTCCGAAGTTAGCCCAACAGATGGCAGGAAGGAACACCCAAAACCAAGCATCTACCTCGAATGCAGCTCGAGGTCGTGCCTTTGTTATGGGACCTGGTGACGCATGCCAGGATCCCAACGTGGTTTCAGGTACGTTCCTCGTTTCCACTCAATTTGCTTAAGTATTATTTGATACGGGAGCTGATAGGAGTTATGTGTCGATTGCATTTTTGCCACTCTTAAATATGCCTGTTGTTGACCTGAAACACCCCTATACCGTCGAGCTTGCCAGTGGGAAATCGATTACCAGTCACGAACTTATTGTTAATTGCCCTATAACCTTTAACGGTTACCAGTTTACTATTGACCTTTTACCAGTAGAATTTGGTAGTTTGATATTATCATAGGAATGGACTGGTTGTCCAACTATCTTGCGGAGGTGTTATGCGAACAAAAGGATGTGAAGATTCCTTTATCCCCCACGGATGCAATTATGGTACAAGGAGAGAAGTTAGGCGCCACGTTGAACCTTATATCTCACCTTAAGGCGTTGAAGTGTATACGACAGGGTTGTGACGTGTTCTTAGCTAGCGTCACATCGAAGGAGCCAGCCGAAAATCGTATTGAGGACATCCTGGTAGTATGTGAATACCCTGATGTGTTCCCGGAAGAACTGCCCGGATTGCCGCCCAATCGGCAAGTCAAGTTTCACATCGACTTAATACCGGGAACGGCACCCGTTGCCAAGGCCCCATATCGTCTTGCACCATCCGAGATGCAAGAGCTATTGATGCAGTTGCAGGAGTTACTCGATCGTGGTTTTAATCGTCCTAGTTATTCCCTTTGGGGAGCCCCAGTTTTGTTTGTAAAGAAGAAGGACGGTAGCTTCCGAATGTGTATCGACTACAAGGAATTGAATAAAGTCACTATCAAGAATCGGTACCCTCTTACAAGAATCGATGATCTCTTTGATCAGCTGCAAGGAGCCCGATATTTTTCTAAGATAGATCTTCGGTCAGGTTACCATCAAGTGAAGGTCTAAGAGGAACTCGTTATGGCCACTACGAATTCCTAGTTATGCCTTTTGGGTTAACTAACGCACCCGCGGTGTTCATGGACCTCATGAACAGGGTATGTAAGCCATACCTTGATAAATTTGTCATCGTCTTCGTTGATGATATCTTGATCTACTCCAAGAGTAAGGACGAGCACGAGCATCATTTGCGTGCTATCTTGGACATACCACGAACCGATCAACTATACGCTAAGTTGTCTAAGTGTGACTTTTGGTTACAAGCCGTACAATTTCTAGGGCATGTGGTGGATCAGTATGGAATTCATGTAGATCCAAGCAAGATAGAAGCAATCAAGAACTGGCCAGCGCCGAAATCTCCAAAAGAAATACGCCAATTCTTGGGATTAGCAGGATATTATCGTCGCTTCATTGAAAACTTCTCTAGTATCGCCCAGTCGCTGACCGCATTGACGCAGAAGGATAGAAAGTACGAATGGAGTGAAGACCAAGAAACAGGGTTCCAGCTGTTAAAGAAAAAGTTATGTGAGGCCCCAATCTTGACGTTACCCGAAGGCAATGACGACTTTGTCGTATATTGCGACACATCGCGACAAGGGCTTGGATGTGTCCTTATGCAAAGGAATAAAGTTATCGTGTACGCTTCAGACAACTGAAGGTGCACGAGAAGAATCACACGACTCATGACCTGGAACTAGGAGCAGTTATATTCGTATTAAAGATTTGGAGACATTATTTATATGGTACCAAGTGTACTATATATACCGATCACAAAAGCCTCCAACATATTTTTGATCAAAAAGACTTAAACATGAGGCAGTGCAGATGGGTGGAATTATTAAATGATTATGATTGTGGGATAAAGTACCACCCGGGGAAAGCTAATGTGGTAGCAGATGCGCTAAGTAGGAAGGATCGAATTAAGCCCCTTCGAGTAAGAGCCTTGGGAATGATCGTGCAGACAAGTTTGATAGATCAAATTCGGAACGCGCAGATGCAAGCCCTGAAAGAAAGCCAGTTACCTGGTGAAGGATTGCACGGGAACGAGAAAAGTTTTATGAAAACGGACGAGGTGTTGTACTTTAAGAATCGAGTGTTGGTTCCTGCAAGTTCAGAGCTGAGACAATTAATAATGGACGAGGCTCATAAATCCAATATTCGATTCGTCCCGGTACATATAAGATGTACCATGACTTGAAAGAGTTTTATTGGTGGCCGGGAATGAAAAAGGACGTGGCCGAATACGTGAGCCAATGCCTGACTTGTGCGCGAGTCAAGGCCGAGTATCAGAAACCCTCGGGGATGTTGCAACAACTCGTGGTCAAATCACGATGGATTTCATGACCCATCTCCCGAAAACGCCTCGTGGTCATGATGCGATCTGGGTAATCGTAGATCGATTGACCAAATCCGCGCATTTTATTCCGATTCACACTACCTATAAGACCGTCCAGTTGGCCGAAATGTATACTAATGAGATAGTAGCTAGACATGGTGTCCCGATTGCTATTATTTCCGATCACGACAGCCACTTTACTTCGCGATATTGGCAGAAACTACAAGAGGCTTTGGGGACGCGAATTGAGTTAAGCATTGTTTATCATCCCCAAACCGATGGCCAATCGAAACGCACGCACGATTTAGACACTAGAGGACTTGCTTCGTGCTTGTGTCCTGGACTTCGGAGGTAGTTGGGACAAGCATCTCCCACTAGTGGAATTCTCGTATAATAATAGTTACCATAGTAGCATCAAGCAGCCCCGTATGAGGCCCTCTATGGTCGAATGTGCTGATCACCACTTTGTTGGGCCGAAGTGGGTGACGCGCAACTGACGGGATCTGAACTAGTTTAGGAAACGACGAGAAGGTTCATCAGATTCAAAGCGTTTACAAGCCGCTCAGAGCCGACATAGGAGCCGGGCTGATGTACGCAGAAAACCACTATCGTTCAAAATGGGTGAACGAGTTCTGTTAAAGGTATCACCGTGGAAAGGCGTTATCCGATTTGAAAAATCAGGAAAGTTAGCCCCGCGCCACATTGGGCCCTACAAGATCCTAGCCAAGGTAGGTCCTGTAGTGTATCGGTTGAAGTTACCAACCGAACTTAGTGCCATTCACGATGTCTTCCATGTATCAAACCTGAAGAAATGTTTGTCATGCGAAGCTACCCAGGTACCTTTGGAAGACATACACGTAATCGATAAACTCCATTTTGTGGAAGAGCCGGTGGAAATAGTTGATGGTAGGGTCTAACAATTAAGACATAACAAAATTTCATTGGTTAAAGTCCGGTGGAATTCTAAACAAGGACCTGAATATACCTGGGAACGGAAGGATGAATTCCGTAGAAAATACCCTCACCTCTTCCTTAGCATGACAAAGTAAATTTTGGGGACGAAATTTCCTAACCAGGGGAGACTGTGATACCCATGACGAAACCTGGTACACCTTAATTGGTCCTAAACTTAAAGCCTGACTAAAACTATAATTGTGAGTAAACCTTGTGAAATTTCATGATTTGTGTGTTGTGTGAAACGATATATGTTATATCTCGGAGGAATCTGAGAACATGTCATGGTTGACATGACACTACTAAGGACCAATGATGCGAGTTTGGTGTCCTTAGCCTTGAACAACGTGTTAAACGGAGACTTGACGTTTAACAGTGCATTAGACCTTTGACATTGATTATTAGATTATCGGTAGCCTTATTTAAGATTCTGAGTTCCAGGAATAACTTAGTTTTGTGCCATAGACTGTGACATAACGTTTGAAAATAATTAAAGCCCGAGCATGCAAAACAAAGCAGCTCCCGGTTGGGGAAACGCATTCGTTCCGGGCATAACATAAGGCAACCGAATGTGCAAGGAACGATCGATCAAGCTTAAAAACACTTAAACGAACGTCAAATGAGAATTTTATGATTAAAATGTAACTAGGTTCGGATTTTAAGACGGTTATGCATAATTTTTAGAACCGATTCTTTTGACACTAAGTACGCGCAAAACGAAGTCCGTCACGCAAATCGAGAACGCACGCAGGACCCGAAACGAACCTATACTTATCCATAAGATAAACATCATCTTTAAGCAAGTTCTACAAAGCACGAGGTGGCCCTAGGGGGCCCACCTCCAAACCGCCAACCCCCCCCCCCCATGGTTATAAATATAATTTTTTTTCTTTTTCTTTTAATTTTAATCACAAAATTCACAAAAAAAACTCTCAAAATCTGCTCTCAACTCTTCTTCTCAGCTAAGTTCTTCATTAAACAAGTCCTAATTCAAAGGTATTAGCCTTGATACTTATAATTCTATGTCCGTTTCTTCGATTATTTCTAGCCGAAAAACGCTTTTTAATCCATGAATTTTGGGGTTTTAAACAAGTTTTAGGGCTGAATATGAATGCCACATATATCCCTGGTGTTATATGGCAGTCATGGTTTCTAATCAATGGGGTTTGATACCCTAATGAACTCTTATTCGACAAAAATCGCTTAACTATTTGATTAACCGAAAAACAATGAATTAAAGCTTGATTGATCTAAGTTCAAGCATATTTGGGTTGTACTTGGTGTGTAGGTACTGAATATAGCCTTTACACACATCTGGGATCAAGATAAACGCTTGGAAACGGAAGAATCGCTAGGTATATGATCCGAAAACCGAATCTAGGCTAGACAGAAAATTGTTTTGTCTATAACTTGGTCTGTCTAACTTGGATTGAGCTGAAATTTGGTGTGATGATGTAGGGTATTGTCAGAAAGGTCCATGTAAAATGTTAGAATTTTTGGAATTTTCTATGATGTTTGGTGAATGTTTAACTGTTTTACTTAAAGAATTTCAGACTAAATATCAAACGGATTCAATAAATCACCAAACTTTACAGAGAAACTAAGGAACATATGGGGAATGATCTGGGAAAATTCGGAGTTCATTGGTTGAGTTTTGATTTGGGTTAAAAGACCACGTTTTTACGAGTTTTCGGTAGCCGGGAACACACCGAAACAAATCGGAAAAATCTCAAAATTTTCTGAGAAGTTCCTGGACATGTATAAGGTGTTCTGGATATTGTTTGGATTTTTTTAACTACTGATGGTATTTAATTGGAATTATGTGGTTAAAAATAGTCTTATAAATAATTTATTTAAATAAGTAAATTAACAAAATAAATTCCCAGAAATGTTTCCAATAATCTATAGATTCTTACTGATTTATATAAAAATTTACAGATTTTTATATAAAAAATAGATTAAATGGGAATTATGGAATTAAAAATAGATTATTTTAAAGCAATTTTAGTAGTTTACCATATAACGAACCTGCCGGTACTGGGAACTGACCTAACCCGAAAAATACTATAATTGGAACACCGGGAGTATTCCGGGAGATTCCTGGGCAAATTGGGCACCCTGTGTGTGTCCTAAGACAATCCGGGAGAATTCCGGACGATGAAAATTGAAACTCAGATTTGGGCAACTTAGACCCTCCAAACACTCAAACTCCCTAAATGGAAAGTTAATCATTCTTGAATAACCACGTGTTAGCACTACAGGTATTCCCGTACCATTATCTAAACACATTAAACTACTGACTTTGGCTGGCACGCGAATCGGTGCCCGGAAGCCAAACGGAAAACTAATACTACCCTGACGTCCATCACCATACCAGTATCCTATAGACTCGATCCGGAGTAAAAAATCCTAACCAGATCCAAGTTATAACCGTTACCAACTTAGATACTGTTTTGAGTCCATGCTTGCATGTGTGTCATTAAAGTTGATCCAGCTATTCGACGACTCTTGTGTTAAGACCCCTATTGGCACTGTGAGTTTCACTTCCCCACTTTTGAATGATTTTACTATTTTCTGGGGACTTGCATGTTAAAAACTGTGTTGAATACCCCAATTTGGGAGTGAGTTTCACTTCCCTGCTTTTTAACTGTTTTCCTGTTTCCTGGGGACTTGCATGTTATAAACTGTGTTGAATACACCAATTTGGGAGTGAGTTTTACTCTCCCACTTGTAAACTGTTTCACTGTTGTCTGGAATGACTTGCATGTTACGAGACTGTGTTAATTGCACCAACTTATGAGATGTGAATTATCTAACACATGAACTACCTCCCCATACAAGTGGTTGGCGTAAGCCATGGGCAGTGGATAGTACTATTGGTTTGACGAACCCAGTTGCTCCAGGCAGTGTCTAGGTGACACTGTGTGTCGGTGACTAGGCAACTGCACGCGTCCTAAATTCGGTTGTGTTGATTAGGCATAACTGCAGGGGAACATTGAACTCAGTGCTGGGATGAAGTGCCTGTCTTGACACGGCCCAGTGGGAAGTGTCTGTGGTGACACGACCCGGTGCGATGATGTGTCTGTATGACACGGAATGACTATGACCATGACCCTAACTGTGACTGTGACTATGACCGTGACAGTGACTGTGACTATGACCGTGACGGTGACTGTGACTAGTGCAATTAAACTTGTTAATATATATTGTTTCTCAACAACTAAACCAGTCGGACTCACGCAGCGTTTAGTTGACCTTTTTAAAAACTAACATGCATTTCAGGTAAAACTGAAGAGGAGTATGGAACGTGCGTGTGGATGGCTGTAGTAGTAAACTGTAGTAGAATAAGAGTTGTGATAGCTTGTAGTACTGTACTGAACTTATGGTGTGTAATATGATACTGATAGTATGTTGTAACCGAGGTTCTCTCTGTTTATGATATCATGTTTTTAAACTATGGAGAATTACCACGTGTCTGCCGCACCCTGCATTTGTCTTCCGCTGCGAGTCGGGGTGTGACAGATAATAAGGTCGAAACAATAAGTAAATTAGATAAGCATCATCATAACACATCATTGAAATCAAACATACATCGTCGCAACAATAACTATTGAATTTAGGTGTGTTTCATACTAGTAATGATAAAACTACTTGTTTTGCATTCAACAAAACTAGTAGCAGGTATTTCATTCTAGTACGAATATTAATATATGTTCACACTAACCATACTGGTAGTATGCATCATATACTAAGCATAAATTGTCATAAACAATGTAACTATGGCGTGAAAATGTTTTGAAATCATGTCCTAGGAATGCTAAGTCAACATACTAAGCAATAGTGTATTTGTAATCATGTACAATACATAATAGATTAACAAGCCATGTATGTAAATAACATGAAGAACAAAAGAAGTAGTGATAGGCACATAGTATTTGTAGTGTTTGTTTTGCAGTGATTGTATGAATGCACTAATGTGCAAATCATAATATGTTATTCTTGGCGAGATTTAGTTCCTAATAATAAAGAACAGAATCCTCAAAGTCGATATGTAGTTGTAAATTACACACAGTGTAATCATATTGGAATTTGTAGCTGAAATGCGAATAAATGAAGCAAAATTTCTTGAAATTTATATTGTCATTACAAATATAGTTGAAATAATGTTCATAGTTCTTGGATAATAAAAAGAAAAAGTAGAGGTTCAAATGATCATGAGTGCTTGATCATCAGCTTGAACCTCATTGACATTGTACATTCGTCCATTAGCATTAGCAAGCTTAGGGCAGTTTTGCTTGAAATGATTTAAATCACCGCAATTGAAACATGCTCCAACTGGATTGCGAGGGCGTGTTTCAGTAGGGGCTGCTTGGTTATGGATGCGACAGGTCGCTCCTAGATGTCCAAAAAGACCACAGATTGTACACTGGCAGCACGGAGAATTTGCTGGGTGGTGATAGTTGGAACGATTGCACCGAGGATGTTTCCCATGATAAGACCCCCTAATGGGTACTGAGTTAAGTGGGATTGGTGCAGCGATCGTATAATTTTTTGAAGTTTTACGCTTCTTAGAATTTTTAGAAGGTTCACCATTTGTTTCTTTTGTAGTTCGTTTCTTGTCTCCCTTTTGAAAAAGTTTCCCTTTTCTAACTTGGGAGTCAGTTAGGCTGGCGGCTAATTCCTTAGCCTCCCTAAGCGTTGCAGGTTTGCTGCCAGTGACAATATCTTGGACTGGATCAGGTAGACCATCAATGTATTTTTCAATGGCTCGATCCAAGGGTGTGACCATAGTGGGGCAGAGTAGATTTAACTGTTCAAACTGGTCAGTGTAGGCACGGTTTTCCCCACTATCTTGTTTTAGATAATAAAATTCATTTTCGAGTGCCCTTATTTCATGTCGTGGACAAAATTCTCTCATCATAAGATTCCTGAATTCTTCCCATGTTTGTGTCATAGCTACTTCTGCACCTCTGTCCATCATGATCCCGTTCCACCAAGTGAGTGCTCTCTTTTGAAAAGCACTCGTAGAGAACTCTACCTTGCGCTCGTTAGGACACTGAACATAACGGAATATGCTTTCTATACTCTCAAACCATTGTAGGAGCCAAGTTGCTCCTTCAGACCCATTAAACTGTAGTGGTTTAGCCGAAGTAAACTGTTTGTAATTACAAGGCGTGGAAACATTGTTGTTGTTGTTGTTCTTACTGTTGTAGATTTGATTAAGTTGCATCACAAGGTTTAGGAGTACAATAGCTATCTATTGAGCGATCATTGCCGCCATTTCAGTATCTTAGGTGGTGTCACTGTGAGGAGGCATCCTGTAAAAGTAGGTACAGTCAATAATAACATAAATGAGATTTTATAAGATTATTATAAGTTTTAAAGCATCATAGTGAATTGAAAATTTGGACTTGGCATTTGTTCAAAAACTTTGTTCTTGTACTTAGAAAAATAGTGTTGTAGATTTTTTCTTGAAAATTGCTTTGAGAATAGACTTTTGTTATATTTTTGGATGAGAAAATACAAACCAAGTTAATGGTTTGTGTTATAAATTCTTTACCATTTAAATTTTTTTAAGGTAAAAAAATATTTTTATTTAATTTTTTGTTTTTGAAATGAAGAAATTTTGTGGATAAAAGACGATAAATAATATTTAAAAATTTAAATAGGATTACAAAGTGTCGTAAGCTAAAATGAATTTTGTTCCGAATGTGTTGAATATAGTCGTAACATATTACCGAAGGTAACATGTCGGAGTAGTGTCATACAGGTAGCAGTAAATCGTTCGACTGATCAAGGTAGATGGGTTTTCATAATGTCTCGAGAAGACATGCTTTAGCCTGTAGGTGAACACTCACCCTATGAGTTCCTAGGTAAGAGTGACTGGTCCGAAAACGCGGATTTGTACGAACACTCTAGCCTTAGACAGAAAACTCGGGGTACAGGCATTCACCCTTCCAGATTGCATGACTTCACATTAATAAAACCCAAGATTTCGACGGAACATGTTTGAGAGTAAAACATTTTGAGAAATATTTTTGATAAGTTGTTTGAGATAAATGAGTCGAAAAGCATTCTGATGAAAACTTTTTGACAAAGTATTTCGAGAAACCTTTTGATAAAATTTTTGAGGTAAATAGGTTGAGAAACATTTTGTTGAGAGCGTTTGAGAAAACATTTTTGAGAAACCTTTTTTAATATAATGCTTGAGATGAATATGTCGAGAAATATTTTGGCGAAAAAGTTTGTGAAAATAATTGAGAAACATTCCAATGAAAGTATTTTGAAAGAAAAACCTTTTGAGAAATTCCTTAAGGCATAAAGCCTAAGGATTTAGGATAAACCATCTAAGGATAGATGATTTGTGAATCATAGAGTAGTTTTGGCACGAGTAAGGATGAGGATTAGGATAGAAATCCTAAGTCTACTCATGTTCGGGTCCCTAGAAGGGTTATAGACTAGGTTAAAGGCATTCTAATAACCTAATTCCCTATAACCAGTGCTCTGATACCAATTTGTAACACCCCAATAGCGTAATACAACAAGACGCGACGGAAATATCAGGGAGTCACGTTACAAATTGCTCAGCCACAACTAGAACTAAATTGTTTCATTATTATTGCATTGTTTTACCATACAATCAATACAACAAATTGTCTTTTGTTTTAAGAAGTCTAAAGCCCGGATGCATTCCTATGTGTAGCATACTTGAATAATCATCAACCTGAAACATATGTGAAAAGAGACGTCAACAAACAATGTTGGCGAGCACATAGTTTTGTTGGCCACATAAATGGCAAAAAGTTTGATATTGCAACACTTTGACAACCACGAGAGTTGCTAATTGTAAATCGACTCATTGAAGCCAAAAAATATGGCAAAAGGGTTAGTATTGCAATACATTAACTTGATCATAAAACTTGCGACAAAAGAGTTTTGTATATCATGATCATTACTAAGTAATTTTCATGCCTTTGAAAATTGTACTTTGTTCTTTGTAAACATATTAAAATCGGTAATAAACTTGTGGGTATGTTATTAGAAATCCAATCAAGGATTAGCAATAACTATACTGAAATCGGTCTTGTCAAACACGTATTAACGTACACAGAATCCAATAAGGATTACCAATTAGTACTTTAAACATTCCACAAATATCTAACTATAAAGATAAATAGATGTAATGGGAATTAAGTCTTGTCACATTGTCTTGTCAAATTGTCTCGTCAAATACGTATTAAAGTACACAGAATCCGGTAAGGGACTACCAATTAGTACTTTAAACATTACACAAATATCTAACTATAAATATAGGTAGATGTAATGGGAATTAAGTCTAGTCACATTGTCTTGTCAAATTGTATCACAAAATCATAACCCTAATGGTGATTCGGATAAGGCTACGAAGGGTAATACAATAAGCACACTTATATATAGGAAGTACCAGCGGCGTATCCACCATGTTCTTATGGAATTACACTAGTTTCGTTATCTAAATCACCATAAATTCTACACATAAACCATAACTTTCGTTCCTCGTAAAGTACTTCCTAGAAATTTCACTATAAAGATAGGAAGAATTAAGAGTGCACTTCAAACATCCTTTGAGAATCTAACTATGAAGATAGAAAGATCCTACAAGGATATAGGCCCTGAAAGACCTCTTTAACTATCATGCCAACAATCATCGTGTTGCATAATTTGAAATAACACACAAAAAACACTTATTAAACACATACATGCCATACATTTGAGAAAATCGGTTACACATATGAATCACCCAAAAGCATTTAGAAAACGTAAAAGAAGGGGAGCAATGTACTCGCCTGGGATTGTGTAGAGATCTTGTTCAAATGATATAACAAAGCTCAAAGGATCAAGAGTGCAAGTGTTGAATTTGGTTCCTAGTGTATCGGATAATTACATGTTAGTGTTGAAACTTAAAAACAAGAAAACAGATAGAATGAGTTATATAAACCAAACAAGAGTTGGATCTTGTATAATATGGTTCATATTACATAACATTCTGAATTGGAAGCATTTCAAAAAGTTTTGACTTGATACGGCTCGCTAAAGTGGTTTACGCCACTTTAACGAGTCATAATCATAAGTATGGGTTCAGATGGTAAAATATGTCCTATGACAAGTCTAATATGTCAAAACCAGTTTATTTAAGTTGTATAATCAGTTTAGATGTCAAATAACATTCTTATATGTTTAAAACTAATTTATGTGCAAAAAGGGCATTTTCGGCATTTTGAGGAATACATAATCGACTTGTCATTTAACTAACCAAACTGTATGATCATAAGGTATAACCTCAGAGGGTTATTCCGTATAATACTGTGGTCATGATAATGGGCTTGGTCTGATCCTAAGGTTGACCAAACGGGTCAGATTCGAAAGTCAAAGCAGTGGTCAAGACCGCTCGACTTACAACCCTAAACTAGCGCTAAACAAAAAGTGACGAGTTGGACATGTTACACATGTCTAACTAAGTTTATAAAACTAATTTGGTATCTAAACAAAGTGTTTTGATACCCGAAAATAGTTCCGTCCTATAATGCGCATTTATCGCATTATTAACCGAAACTTTGACTCGCCACAATGACTAAATAACGTGGTAATCAGTAGGCATGATCACTAAGGACCATAACCATCATGATCACAATCACGTTACAATGTTCAATTGAACTTTGTATTGATCAATTTGGCAAGAACTGAAAGTCAAACATAAAGTCAAACTGTTTGATTTTTAGCCCAATTAAACTAAGAGAATTGAACAAAACATGAATGAAAGCACTTACAAACACTAAGGATAGCCAAGAAATCATAGAGAATGATCACCAACATGTTGCAACTTTAGATTGCAAGGAAGAATGGATTGATCAAAAGTTCAAATGGTTAAACTCATTGCTATTTATACTTGAATTGAAGTTATATGATCAAGACAAGTGTCCATGAATCATCACTGAACTTGATTAGTGTCCTAACACATGTTGGAAGCAGGGAGAAAGATGGCAAGTTTGTTTGGTGAATAAATAAGAGAATTAACCAGCTACTGCCACATTTCTGGTGAGCTGGGCACCTCTTACGGACCATATGGGGTTTTGCCTTATGGTCCGTAAGGCCCTTGTAGGGGCCGAAGTTTCAAAAGTTGGTAGAAATGGCCCCTGAACTTGTTTTTTGACGCATTTTGGCACTATTAACACTCGTTAACCCCATTTTTAAGCTCTATAAAGACGTTAAAGCATAGGGAACTTGAAATGTGTCCAAAATGTTTCAGAAGTCGGTTCGTTTGGTCGTACGCTTGCGGTTTTCGGTTAATTACGACGAAAAGTGTAACGAACGCGCATATGATCGTAAATACGTAACGAATGGCATTTTTGCTTTAAAATCATTAAAATACAATATTTTAATGATCACATAAATTTTTGGGTGTCCGTACATGTTCCGGATAGCGAAAAACGCGAAAAGGCATAGTTTCGCAAAGTTTGCAAAATAGCCCCTGAAGTTACAAAAGTGTGTTTTTGCCATCCGAACCCTTCAAAACTTCTTTCTAAGTTATGTAAAGGTTATTTAAGGTATGTTTAGCTTGTCTCATTGTTCCAGAGCATACGTCGCGTTTAACTGGTTTTGTTTGCGTATGGGTTTACGGTTTTACTTTTAGAAGAGACTTAAGGGTTTGAAATCGAACAAGGACTGAATATGCGAAATTGTTTTTGAATATAAACTCTTTTTGAATTTTTTAAAATGATTAAAATGTCTCAGATTTCACACATTACAAGTTCGGGCAAACTTGGTCTCTAAAAACCAGCCTTTTTCACATTTTTCGATCCGATATCCTTATTTCTTTGAATTTCGAGATGATTCCACCATAGATCTGGTTCTAAAATGTTTTTTAACAATCCTATCCATTCAATTTTACTTTTTTTCCGTGAATTGTATGTTTATTTCATGTTTTACGTCCAAACCCTCCTAATGTCCATAAATGTCCAAATTCATGGACGTAGTGATAACCGTAGCTCTGATACCAATTGTAGGTCCGTGATCAGGCGGTTCCGGATGGAAGTTAGTGCGTAAACGTAACCGATTCGGTTGAATGTTATTAAGAATGGAGTAAAAGTAGAGTGTAGCAGACGTCATATCTTCATTCATACCGAAAGAGTATACATCTTGTCCAGCTGCCGGAGTTCCTGGAAAGAATCCGACAGCACCTCCCCGTAGGGATTGCAAAAACTTAAACAACAAATGAACACACACCACCTATTTATAGTGGAACAAGTTCGGACCAAAATCACTAGGTCAAGTTCATCTGAACTTGACTTCGAGCTAACTTGTCCCTTTACATGACAAGTTCGACCGAACTTGATTTCATCCGAACTTGTCCTAGACATGACAAGTTCGTCTGAACTTGGTCGTGTGTTCGATTCTAATCTATAAAATATTCAACACATGCTCTATCTAGCCTATTCAACAAATGACGAACATAAAATGCATAAACACTAGCTCTAACACTTAATAGAGCTAGTTGGTGCAAAATGTCCATCTTTACCAAATCAGATGGTTCAAAATGTTGCAAATCATTTATCTCAAAAGAGAGATTGTCAAAGGTTTGGCTTTCCCCACTTGCAGTGAATGCATAGTTGGGTGAGTAAGAATCAGAGTTAAAGTTTCCTCCAGAAGTTATATCAATAAAATGATCATAACCCTGATCATTTCCACTGCCAGAACCCTCTTCTTGACTATAAAGAACTGTGTTACCCAAAGTGTAATCATCAGTCATTTTACCAGACACTTTCAACTTCTTTTTCTGGTTCAACTCTCTCTCATAAGTGAGAAGTCGACCATGAAGTTGTGTGAGGGTCATTTCTTTATAACCAACAGATGTTCGTGTAACGTAAGCTACAGTTGCCCATTTCTCTGGTAACGATCTAAGGAAACGACTATTGACAGTCAAATTAGGAAATTCTACGTTCACCAACTTGAGTTCACTTATGAGACAGCTAAAATATTCGAACTGTTGGGTTAGAGACTCTCTTTTGACATGACAAAAGGTTTCGTACTGTTGATTCAGAACTTCTCTATTGTTTTCATTCACTTCCTCAGTGCCACCGAATTGCTCTTTTAGTACGTCCCACAACTTCTTTGCACTACTGCAATGGAGTAGTCCAGCATAGATTTCATTGGGTAGCGCAAAAGCAACAATGCTAAATGCTTTTGCATCCAACTCTAATTTTTGGAAATCCTGCTTGGAGTAGTTATCAGGATTTTTCGGCACTTGAGTGTTGGGATCCTCTGTACATGAACCATTGGTACATGTGGTCCAAATACAACAGATCGCCAACATCCGGTGTTTTGCTGAGCTAAAATGTGACCCATCCGACGCTGCCATATAAAATATTCATTTCTTTTCAGCATCAGTGGTTTAAACATTGATCCCGCATTGGAATTGGATGTGTTTTGAGACATTTCTAATGGTTTCCAGAAGATTTTTGTTTTAAAAGCTTTAAATGCAATAAAACTCTGTTTTCCACAAACTATCAAACGAATTAGCAGGGAGGGCTGATCTTTCAAATCAAATTGATTGTTAAATCAAATTTTGATTGACCTCTAAGTTTGGATTAGTTGTGATTTTTGTTTCAAAAATGGAAAGTGAATGTAGAAATCAAAGTAAAATGCACCGGAAATGTATGGAAACTTTTATCACAACTAATGGTCGTTTGTTTTGCTCATCATACTCTCAAACTTATAGTTTTTGCATATGAATCACAAACTCCCCCTTAGACCAATAAGAACGATGATAGTACGTAATTGTAGAGAAGATGATAGACGAATGATCTTTTAGATATATAGATAAAACAGTACAAGTGATGGAATATTTATACTACACTTCTAACCTCTGAGCATCTTTGATGACGTCAGGGTTGATAGTGACATGTATCAAATAAAACTAACTCTAAGCGCTGCTAGCCTAACCTCTGATCAGTGCCAAGCACTGTTACTTTGAATATAAAACTAATAAAAGCTAAACACTGATCTCTATTCTCTGCTTGTGTCTTCTGGCAGACCTTGATCTTTGTCGTTTAGTGTTGGTAGATGATAGAAGGCAGAGCTTAGGCATAGCAGAGATTATTGAACAGAGCTTGTAAACTCTGTTAATAGGATCAAACAACTTATGTGTATTTGGCTTTATATGATATGTTCCTTTTTGCAGGGTTCAATCCCAATAAGGTCATACTTTAGGAAAGCAGTAGTTAGAGCTATAAAGTATGATTTAACTCTTAAGACATTCTTTCAGTTATTAGTTATCGTTCCATATTCTATTTACATGATGGTTTCCATATTCTTTCGGTAATTAATTGCTTGAAGGCTGATGTACGCCTAACTTGGTTGTTTGGGTTGGATCTTCTGATTAAATAGATTCTGTTTGGATGTTGTAGACGGCTTTGTTGCTGTAGTTGTCAACCTGCCCGTTTTGGCATGTTCCCCTTTTAGATATTTTATCAAAAGAGAATTGAAATTCTTATGTTGTAATGTTTTAACTTACATTGTTTATTTGATACGTCTTATATGATACAAATGTTGTTTTAACTTATGTTATAGATTTTTTTGAAGTGCAAATATTTGCTTGACTACTACTGCACCTGAACAACTCACGTTTGCTCTATAATGGTCTATGAAGCCTTTGGCATATGTTGGTGTCCTAGTGGCTGGCTGAAGTTATTCTTACTCTCCTATTGTTATTAAGATTTATCAACCTTGTATTTTATTAGGTGAGTGGACTGGTTCCTTGCTGTTAGATGTAGCCATGTAGGTGGATTTGAACAAAGGTATTATTACTCATGTTAATACTAAATTGTTAATTACCAATTCTTTTAAGCCATCATACCTAAACAAAATAATCGACAAACTAACAGAAAACAAGGATAACCCTGCAAATCGTCAACTCCGCCACAACGTGCGGGTCCCTACTCACCAACCTAAGTGATATGTTTCAAACCAAACTGCCACGTACATAGCCCTAAACTCACCAACCTAAGTGATATGTTTCCCGTAGCATCCGCGGGTAAATGACTAGTATATATATAGGGTTAGGTTCATGAGTGAACAACATCCTTGTTTGTGAACCTACTGAACTAATCCTAACCATTGATATCCTTTTTAGTTGTTAAGGGTAGGATTGTAATTTTATAATAATTTAGTTTTGAATATTTATTTTAATAATTGTATTTAAGTTACATAATCCCTATTTTCTAGTGATTGTAATCTAAATATCTTTATATTTTTCGAAGATCATTATAACAATTTACGTAATTCTCAAATATCATAAATCCCATAATTTATAAATATTGTAACTTTCAAAGATCAGTACACCAGTATATGAATTTCACTCATTCATTCGTTCAATAATACCAAGATTTTGATTTCAATTCATTCAAACATGGCAGACCCAGAAAGCAATACCCATAATTCCTACGAAAAACCGAAAAAACGCTGATGAAACCTTCGTTCTGACTAACGAAAACGTTTTCGTTATAACTATGGATCGACCAAGTTTGTTATGTATGATCGTTAATATGAATATACGTATACCTATGTTAGTGCATGATGTATATTGTCTATGTCTTGGATCTAGTCTAAGTGTTTTGAGTATGTAACGTTAAAGTTTAAAGTTAAATGTGTATACTAGAGGACTAGTTCGCACGAATTGGTGATGTAATGTACTAGTTCATACGAGTAGTACTTCGTAAGAACTAGGTACTTGTTGTTTTGGTGCGAACTAGCTCACCTGTAAATAGTCGTCTAGGTTCTTTCATTTGTACAACTTTTGCATTAGAGATGGTGAAGCTCTGTCAGTTTGGATTCTCGATGTACATCTTTGAACATTAATAAACTGACGTTTAAACTTTGTGTATATTGTCACCTAATTCATGTAAATTTTGCATACATGGATTAGATACATCTTAGGCACCTTTGTTAAGGGATTAAACGGTCCTACAAGTGGTATCAGAGCTATGGAGGCCTGATTTTTGGACATCTACGCAAGATCTACTTCTACGTCTACTCATTTCTTCTTATTTTTCAATTTTTAAAGAATTCATGGTTAAAATGGACTCTTTCAGTATGTCATGTAAAATCATCTAATGATAAACCCTTGAAAGTTTCAGACCTAAAATCAAACGATTCATGTCGAAAATTGCAAAACATCACATTTTGGTGAACTATTATGTGCGAACTGGAAACTGGTAATTCGTACGAAGTGCAAGTAAAAAATCTTTCAAAATTTACTTAACCTACTTCGCACGAATTACACACTTGAAATTTTTCAGAAATTTTAACCCTAGTTCGTACGAACTAGGTATACTCCAATTCGTACGATTTAGCCCCCTTTTATAACTGATAATTTCAAGTTTGAGTGTGTTTCAGGTATTTTCAGCGTATCAAAATGGATTCTGAGTTTTATAATGCGTTCGCAACCAGTGCTGCAAAAACAACAAATGCAGTTGCTCAAATGAACCTCGAAATGAGATGGGAACGACTGTGAAACCCCCGAAACTGATGAATCTCGAAGACTACGAAAGTTGGAGAGAAAAACTCGAGAACTGGGTTCAGGCGAATCATTTCAATTGCTGGCTGGCAATCGGAACCAAATACAAGTTGCCAAGAGATGAAAATAACTTGGAGAAAATCCCAAAGAACTTTACTCCAAAAGAAAAGAAAGATTTCGTTAATGAAAAGAAAATGATGAGTCTTCTGTTACAATCGGTCAAAGAGGACATCCTGATGTTGTTGCAACATGATAATCATTCACAAACATTGTGGAACGCTTTGCGTATGAAGTATCATGGAAGAACCGAGATGAGGAAAAGTAAGAAAGCGCTACTGAGAAAGGAATTTGATATATTCAGTCTCATGAAAGGAGAATCAATGAAACAATTGGTCTGGCGCTATTGCCACTTAGTACATCATATGAAGACGCATGGGATACTCAAAACCGATGAAGAACTGGTTGATAAACTTGCAGACGCATTACCAGAGGGTGAATGGTCAATGTATTTGATGGTGTTAAGGAACGGGATCGAATACAGTGGGTATAATTTACCAACATTCATTGAAAAACTCGAAGGTCATGAGATGGAACTCTAGAAGATTGCTAGATCAAAAAGTGCACAAGTGGTACAAGATGTCGGTCTGTACTACAAAACAGGGTCTATAGAAACTCAGAGCCCTAAAATACAAGCTGCTTTCGGTGCAAATAATTCTGGAAGTTCAAATTCTAGCCCATCAAGTTCTCAATCATTTCCAAGGTACAATCCGAATACACCTCAAACACCTCAGACATCACAAGATACAAATCCATTTTGTTATCAATCAAACCAATACAGCAATGCAAGTTCAAGCCCGAATGTCATCCAATGCAACATTGTTGTTAATCTGAAAAATGCTCAAAATTTCAACGAGCAAACAGCAAAGCAACACATGGCACTACTTGCAACTGTCTTAGAGTCCTATGAAAGCATGGTCGCTGGTAGGATTGGAAATCCAGAAATGACAGTTGAAGATTATGATCAAATCGACCAAGAGGAATTAGAGCTGATGGACATAAGATGGTGTATGACTTCTATCATCCGAAGAGAAACCAGATTTATGGAACTAACTGGAAGAGATATCGGAGATGGAAAAAGCAAATGAGGTTTGCTAAGTCAAAGGTTACTTGCTTTAAATGCTAAGAAAAGGGTCATTTTAAGCGTGAATGTCTAAATCATGAGGTAAGCGGTAATCAAAATCCTTTTAGGAACAGCAATGATTACTATTAGAGAGCTATTTACCGTTGACCTTCTCAGCAAACAAGAGTCGTTCAAATTGAAGATGGACCATCACTATCAAGGGAAAAGGCTTTAGTAGTAGCACAAGAAGATGAGGGCTTTAACTGGAACAAATATCTTTCCAAGAATGAATGCTTAGCTTTACTGCCCGAAATCATCGAAGAGCCAGAGCCAGAACCTGAAATGGAAGATTCAAGCGCTGTTTTCGATGAAGAAGAATCTTTGGAAGATGCAATATTAGGGGAATATCTTCAACACACTGAGGAAAAAAACATTCTACACAATGCATTTAAAAACATTATTCCGCCAAATTTGATGCCTTCTTTTGTAGGATTCTTGGGTACAGGTTGTCATTGATAGACAGTGGAGACGGTAAAGCCGAAAACTGAAGAAGTGACTGATGTTGAAAAGGAGATGACTGCTGAATTTGACTGAAATTGCTAACAAAGCAATGATGGCAAATTTGAAAGAGGTAAAGCTTGATTCCGAAAAGGAAGTGGTTAAAGTGCAAATTGTTGAGGTTGAGAAACCGTGCGCAAAATGCATTAAACCATGTGAAAAATGTTTCAAAAAAGATGAGATAATCAAAGATCTAAACAAACATAATGAAAATTTCAGATATGATTATCGAACAATGAAGGAATCATATGATAAAATGAGAAGACATATAAAATGGTCGACCAAGCAAATCTTGAACAAAGTAAAATGATGGATATGTTAAAAGCCACTTTAATGGAAAAACAAACGGCTATTAACATTCATATAAACAAGATTGCTGAGCTTAAAATGGAACTTGAAACTGAAAAAATCAAAACTGAAAGAGTAAATAAACTATTAGTCAGTTACTCGAAAAGTTCATATGTCATCGACCATATTCTTCCTACTGGAAAGATAGGAGAGGATGGTGAAATTGAGGAGAAAAGTGTGGATTATAGACATCTTCCTCCACCTTGGAGACAAAGTTATGTGAAAAAGAAACATGAAGGAATGGAGGAGGTGCTCAATTTGAAACTTAAAACCGAAACTAAAGATGAGCTGCCTGAGAACATTGATATAATCTACACTAAAACAGAAAACGACACTGAAAATGAAATTATATAAATTGTGGTTGAAAAGGTTGTTGAAAATGATTGTGATGTTTCAAATTTTGAAAGTGTTGAGTCAAGCTTAAACAGTTTAGAATATGATTCACAATCTGAAAATGATGATAAAGTTTTTTCAGAAGAAAGTTTAAGTGATGATCCTAATGTTGTTTTATAAAAAGTTAAGGATTCTGATAAACTATACTTTGATGAGACCTTTCCAATTCAGAATGTGAAAGAAGATCACATTGATAAACTTTTCAAGCTGGTAGAAGTAAAATCAGAAGATCTTGATAAAAGTCTGACAAAGTTTTATGCAAAATCCAAAAAAATTTCAACAATTATCGAAGGAAAGGTGGGGATGTTCCTGAGACAAAAAGAAAAGGGTTGGGTTTTGAAACAAAGAAAAAGAACAAAAAGCTTCCAAATCGTTAGTTAAAGTTGCAAAGAAAGAATCAAAATATTATACTAAAAAGGCAAACTTGAATCAACAAAGATGGGTGGTAAGGGCAAAATCATCTTTTGTGAATTCCAAGCAAGCTGATTCAACCAAAGGAAAGGAATAGGTTGAACATGCAAGCACGAGTGTTAGTGTAAAACTTGAGAAAGATGAAAAACAGGTAAAAGTTGACAATGCAAAAGATTTTCCTAAACTCACAAAGATGAAAAAGAAAGTCAATTTTGCAAAAGTTGATGAGTATTTTGATGAAGAGAATGAATATGAATTTGAGTGTGATTACGAAGATGTTTATCCAATCTCCAAGACCAAAAAGGCTTGGATTTCTCTCTTTAACTAGATTTTTTTATTGTGTGTGTAGGGACTTCCACGGTCGATTCTTTCTAAATGGATCATTGACAGTGGAGCTTCCAGACACATGACGGGAATGATAGCTTTGCTCTATGATGTCAAATCTATCAGAGGAGGTTATGTGGGCTTTGCGGGAAATCAAGGCGGTCGGATTATCGTTGAAGGAAAGTTTTCAAATGGAGTGGTATCTTTTGATCGAGTGAACTACATTGCAGAGTTAGAAAACAACTTGCTGAGTATCTCCCAGATATGTGATAAGAAGTTCACCACACATTTTAATGACAAACAATGCATGATGTTGAAACTAGGATTTAAGATTCCAGAGGAGTGGATTTTGATGAGAGCTCCAAGGGAAAACGATTTGTACATGCTTGATATGGGAATTGCCACAACAACATCAATATCTGCACAATGTTTTGTCACCAAAGCTACAGAAAAGGAATCAGTATTATGGCACAGAAAGATGGGTCACATACATTTGAGAAAGATGAATTTTCTGGTTCACAACAACTTAGTTGATGGGGTAAATCTGAAAAGTTTTCATTTGAATGATGATTGTGTTAGTTGCAAGAAAGGGAAGTAGCACACCAAATCTCATCCGGAAAAGATGTTAAATTCAATCAAACTACCTTTAGAACGATTAATATGAAAAGCATTTCTAGAAATCTAAACTGCTTGGTGGTTACGGGTGATTATTCAAGGTTTTCGTGGGTATTCTTTCAAGAGAACAAGGATGAAACTTTCAAAATCTGATGATTCTCTTTCGAAAACTTGAGAATTTTGCAACAATAAAGGCATTCTTCACGAATTCAGCGCCCCCGATACTCCTCAACAAAATGGAGTAGCTGAACTTAAGAATGGCACACTTATTGAAACGGCAACAACGATGCTGGCTGATTCTAAATTGTCGATGAGTTCTAGAGTGAGGTTGTTATTTCGGCATGTTATACTTTGAACTAGGTGTTAATAGTTAAACCATTTAAGAAGAACTCCTTAATCAAAGAAAGCCTAACTTGGAGTTTCTTGAACCTTTCGGATCTCCTTGTATGGTAATTGATCCTGATGGAAAATTTGGAGCAAAGTTGCTTGAAGGTTTCTTTGTTGGATATGCAAGTCCACTGCGGAGGGTATATTTGCCAAGTTTAAATCAAGTGGTTCTTGCACAACATGTTGATTGTTGAACATACACATTGCCAACACAAAAACCTGGAGATTCTTGGATGTTTAACTACAACAATTTGTGGGATTCTTTTGAATTACCCGAAGAACCAAATGAAGAAGAACTTGCAGTGTTATATCAAATGCAACAAGCAGCAAATCAACAACATGTCTCGAGACCAATAGTGGTAACCTGTTGGTACTTCAAGTGCTGAAAATGTTCAAACAAATGCTACAATTGAACCAGTTGTTGCAACATATTCAAATTCATCTGATCCCATTCTTTCTCCAACAAAGAGTCTGATTCTGATTCTGCACCAACGTATGATCAAGATGGTGATTCAAGTTCTGATGATGAATCTAAGCAGATCACAAGTTTATTAAATCAATCTGCTGGTCCTAGTTCAATAAATGAAGCTTCAACAAGTGGTATTGTTGCTGATTCTGTGACTGAACAGAATATTACTAATCCGCAGAACGAAGTAGTTGTATCTGATGAAGTGGTTCCTCGAAATCTATCATACCATCCCTCGGATAACATCATTGGTGAACTGCAAAAACGCCAAATCAAATTAACAAAACTCTTAGTTGTTTCTATACTAAAGTAGCTCCTGTTCAGGAATATTGTTCTTTTCACTGTTTTATCTCGCAGGTTGAACCAAAGCATTGGAAGGAAGCAATTGCTGATGAAAGTTGGGTCAACGTTATGCAGAAGGAACTTCTACAATTCGAGAAGTTAGGTGTTTGGAAGCTTGTGGATCCTCCAGCAAATCAAAATGCAATTGATACTAAATGGGTCTTTAAGTGCAAGCGTGATGATCGAGCAGTAATTGTGCGAAACAAAGCTCGGCTCGTTGTCAAAGGTTTTCATCAACAAGAAGGGATTGATTACACAGAAGTGTAAGCTCTGGTTGCGAGACTGGAAGCAATCAGAATTTTCTTAGCGTTTGTGTCGTGGAAGGGCTTCAAGGTATATCAGCTAGATGTGAAATCGGCTTTTCTCTACGGACAAGTGAAGGAATGTGTGTTTGTTGGACAAACACCAGGGTTTTTCGATCCGTAGAACAAAGCCAAAGACCTATTGGATAAAGCACTTTACGGGTTGCAGCAGGCCCCGAGAGCCTAGTACGAGACGTTGTCTCAGCACTTGTTAAGCAATGGCTTTATCATAGTCATTGTGGATAACACACTCTTCATCAGAGAAGTTGGTGGACATTTACTGATTGTACAGATTTATGTGGACGACATAATCTTTGGTTCTATGAATGATGATTTGTGCAAAGAGTTTGAAGATATCATGAAGAAAGAGTTTGAGATGAGTTCAATGGGTGAGATGAAATTCTTTCTAGGATTACAGGTTGATCAATTATCCGATGTTATATTCATTCATCAAACAAAGTACGTTCATGACAGTATGCATAAATTTGAGATGACAAGTGCAAAACCGATATCAACACCATTGGCGATCAACCATGGTCTCTGCCCGTATAAACACGGAACCAAAGTGGGTGAAACGCTGTATCGGTCGATGATAGGATCACTAATGTATCTGACAGCTTCGAGGCCAGACAATATGTATCCTACTTGCCTATGCGCCCGATATCAATCATGTCCAAGAGTATCACACTTGATGGTTGTGAAGAGAATTTTCCGATACCTGAAGGGTTGCTCAAGCACCGGGTGGTATCCTAAAAACAACAGTTTTGATCTCATTGGATACGCAGATTCTAATTTTGGGTGTGATAAACTTAACGCTAAATCTATGATGGCCGGTTGCCAGTTCTTTGGGACTCGTATCATTACTTGGCAGTGCAAGAAACAGACCACAGTCGCTCCCTCGACTTGTGAGGCTGAGTACATTTCAGCTTCCAATTGTTCCCAACTCTTGTGGATACAACAATAGATGAGAGACTTTGGTTTGCAATTTCTTGACACGCCGTTGTATGTAGATAACATGGCAGCAATCGAAATAACAAAAAATCTTGTTCAACATTCTAAAACGAAACATATTGAAATTTGATATCACTTTATCCGTGATTGTCACAAGAAAAAGTTGATTTGAATTGAAAAAATCCACACTGATGAATAGAAGGCAGATTTTTGTACGAAAGCTTTTACACTAAAAGATTCCATATTGGAACAATTCCTTAAAGTCGAGCCTTCATCTCTTTGTCGATATAGTGGTATTAACCTGAGCTCTCAAGGTCTCGCACAACCCCAATACAGATATCAGTTAAGCTATATTCACATGTAAGATGAAATCTAGGGAATCTTGATACGGGAGTATAGTCTGAGATGGGAAACACAGTTAGGTCAAGTTCTTAATTCTACCTAACATATCTTGGATCAATTGAAAAATGTGTTAAAGTTTAAAAGGACGAACATACTGACAATCTAGGTGAAATTGGTTTTTAAAATTTAAAGTCTTATAAAGGTCAATGGCACTGGTGATTTGTCTCAAAAACTTATTGATCCTCAAACACGAACTCACAAAAATGTCTGTAAATATGTTTGTACATAGTGCTTTACATTTCATTTTCATAAGACCCCATAAATATTTTCGATGTGTTTTAACATAAATTTTGGAAAATTCAAAAAGATTTTGTTTCTATCTTAGTTTCAACTACCAATGATGGAAAGCGGATCTTTAAAGTCCAAAGAAGGAGTGTGTTGATGAAAATCTTGATGCAACAGGCTGGGAGCTAATGAAAATTGATGAAAAACTTTGAATGATTTAAAAGTTCATTAATTTGAAACTTTAAAACTGCCGAAAACTTTAGTTTGTTCATAAAGCGTCAAACCAAGGTCATCAAGTTGAACTTGGCAGACAAATTGGTTAACAAAGGTCATTAACTTGGACTTGGTCAACTGAGTGGATTTCTAAAATTGACAATCTGATAAAATAAGAGGGTTTAAAATGTAAAATTTGAAAAGTGTTGAATTGATTTGTCACAGTTCGTACGAATTAGGAGAAATATTTAGTGGGAGTACTTCGTACGAAGTACAATTGGAGTGAGTATAGATACCCTACTTCGGAAGAAGCAGTCTTTCTATCTGTGTGTTTTCTCTGATTCTCTCTTTGTGCAAATTAGTGTTTTTTGCAAAAAAAAAATAAGTCGTTATTCTGCCCAAATTTCAGTTGTTTAAGATGATTAGCACAACTTATACAATGGCACAGGTAATAATCCTTGTTTGAACGGTTAATTTTGAGGTTTTGATCATGTCGGACTTAATCAAGCTTAGATCTTATAGGTTTTACCGGTTAAAAATGGAAATTAATCATATAAAACCTTTAATCGGCACATATAACACTAGATTGAACCATCAATTTAAAGGTTTGCACAGTTTTGATGTTGTTGTTTTGTTGGAGAAGATGACCTAGTTCGTACAAACTAGGTGGTCAAAGTTTCAAAATGATTTTAAGACTAGTTCATACGAAGTACTAGAAAATTAAATTAAATTGTTGTTATGACTTGATTCGTACGAAGTAATACACTTATATGTGAAAAACGTTTTGAAGTTGTTTCAATTCGTGCGAAGTACATATTAAATGTTCAAATAATCTATAAATGAGCCAGTTCGTGCAAAGTAGAGAATTATGTGTATATTAAAAGAGTTTAACATTCTTTGTGTGAATTACACTAAATTGTTAAATTTTGGTAAAATTCTCTAAGTGTTTGATTTTGTCGTTGTTCTTATGCAGTTAGGATATTCGAAGTTTCATAATACGTGCGTTGTGTTGGATAAGAAGGCGTTTCCAGGATTAGAGTCTTTTTCTGAGATCTTAGAGTTTATGGAATGTCTGTCAATGACGAAGGCCTTAACAGATCAACATACAACGTATCGTTCACATGTTTCATATTTTTGGAATGCGGCGTCTTATAGTGAAACTGACAAGACGATTACATCTGCAGTAAAGATTGGAAATGAAGACAAAGAACTAAAAGTCACAGAAGCAGACATTCGCAGGGTATTGGAACTCAATGAGGATGCATCAGATCCTACTGGTTTTTCTGAACGAATGGTTAAAGGATGCTTTTATTGAATGGGATATCGTGGATACGTTAACGCTATAACTTTCAAGAAGGGAGGTCTTGGTTTAACTTACAAGTTTTTCTTACACAGTTTGATTCATGCATTTAGTCATCGTAAAGGAGGATTTGACGATATGCAAGACTACATCATGAACATGGCTACAACGTTGGTACTGAACAAGAAATTCATGAAAAGACAAGATCATGTTATATCCGAGATTTGTTCAAATGCTGATCGATGAGAAGTTTAAAGATATTGAAAAGAAAGCTAACAATGTGTTATACTTACATCATATGGATGATGAGATGTTGAGGAAATTAAAGCTTTATTTGAGACAAGATACAGCTCCGATAGAAAATCCGATGTTTGGAGCAATTGTCAAAGCTGATTATGTGTCGCCACCTGACGGTAAATGAAGAAATGCATGAAGTGGTGATGAAAGTGCTGAAGCTGAAAAATTGGAAGAGTTTATAGCAAAGAGAAGTCCCTATGATAGGAGTAGTTCACACGAATTGGGTATGTAATGTACTAATTCGTAAGAAGTAGTACTTCATACGAACTAGACAATTGTTGTTTTGGTGCGAACTAGCTCACCTATAAATAGAGGTCTAGGTTCTTTCATTTGTTAACTTTTGCAGTTTGGATTCTCAATGTATACCTTTGCACATTAATAAACTGGCGTTTAAACTGAATATTGTGTGTATATTGTCACCCAATTCACGTAAATTCCGCACACATGGATTAGATACATCTTAGGCACCTTTTCTAAGGGATTAAACGGTCCTACATATGTTAAACCTCATAACACAACCTCAAACAATAAACAAATCAACTGTAATGATTCAAATGAATGTATGCATGTTGCACGGTATTATGGTGTGCTGCAAGGTCTAAGCTCAATCAAATGGAGCTGACCTCGTATGGTTGGCAACGTCAAGTTCCGCTCATAGGTAATGGGGAACCGATGAGCCTATGAAGATGAAATGTCTGAAATGAATGATATGCACCGAGTGATAAACAAACAATTAACACTTAACACATATACTTCACATAATGGTTATTGCACGTATTTAAATTTTGTAAAACCTATTAAAGATATGTGACACATGATACACCCCAAAAACGTATAATAGAGAAAAGGGGAGTTGTAAGATTCACTCATAGTTTGTGTTCCATTAATCCTTAGTGAAAACCCGCATAAGAATAAGGAGCAAATCCAAATGACCGACAAGCGTGATTTAAAACGTAGACAAATGAGTTTGACAAGGAAAGGGTAAACATTATGCTAGGCATAACTAAATGAACGAAGACGATATGATGGACTTGTTGAGCCTAAAGAACCTCTATATATTAGTACATAATGTCTATGTCTTAGTCTTGGATCGAGTCTGTTTAGTTTGGGCTAGATTATGTCAAATATGAGGGTTATTTATGTACATAGACATCAAGTTCACCTGGAACATTGAAGTTAGAACAAGTTCGGTTGAACTTGTTCAAGACAAGTTCACCCGAATAGTGGTCCTTAGTTTGTCATTTGTAACTTTTGCAACTTTGTCACAACAGAGGCGAAGCTCTGCTCGATCCGGATCTTACATGTAATTGGACTTAGTGATCAATAAACAACAGTTAAATGAGTTAATATATTTGATTAACACGTCATCTAGTTTCCGCCTATATGAACGTTAGATATCAAATTAGGTTCCTGTGCTAATCATGGAGCGATCTAACAATTGGTATCAGAGCCACGGATACCTGATTTGGTGAAATCATTGCAAGATCTACTCTATTTCATCTCATTTCTACCATTTTTCTTAACTTTTTCATGGAAAACAATGAACCTAGGGATAAAAGTTGCTAAATTTTGATTAAGTCACGTAAAATACACTAAAGATAAACCCCTGAGAGTTTCAAGACCTAATTCAAACGAATTGATCTCTAAAAAGTTGAAAAAAACATGTTTTGCAAAACTCAATTTGGTCGAATTTGTAATCAAGTCCGCTCGAACTTGATTAAAAATTCACAATTTTTAATCAAGTCAGCCCGAACTTGATTGATTTTCAAGGTTTTTAGCTCAAGTTCGCTCGAACTTGCTTAGAATTTCCTCAAAAGTTTCATCAAGTTCGCCCGAACTTGATCAAACTCTGTTGAAATTTTATTACAAGTTCGCCCGAACTTGCTTGTTATGTTGAATATCATACAAGTCCGCCCGAACTTCATCAGGGTGAAATTTTTCAAAACGTCAACACAAGTTCGCCCGAACTTGTGTAAAGCAAAATCTGATCTTTTCAACTGCACAAGTTCGCCCAAACTTGTCAGTGTGCTAATCATTTTCTGAAGTTTGTGAACGTGTTTTCAGCTATTCTCGTCAGTTTTTCCACGATGGAAGATATTCACAGTGCGTTTATGACGGCTTCAGCATCGAATGCTCAAATGGTGAATCAAGTTAACATTGATAACGAGATGGGTACGTCTGTGAAACCACCGAAACTCATGTGTATAGATGAATACGAGGGGTGGAAAGAAAAGTTTACGAACTGGGTTCAGTCTACATTCTTTCACAGCTGGGTTGTAGTTGAGACTGGTTACACATGGCCAAGAGATGAACATGAAAATGTTATCGATATAAGCAAGTTTTCTACTGCACAGAAGGATGCGTATGTAGCTGAAAAGAAAATGATCAGCTTGATTCAGCAGTCTGTGAAGGAAGATATCTTGGTGTTATTGCCATAGTACAAAACTGCACAAGATCTTTGGAAATCTCTAAAGGCAAAATATCAGGGAAGTGCAGAAATGGTCAAAAGAAAAAAGGCGTTAATCATGAAAGGATTTGATATATTCAATATTGAATACAACTTCGTTTTTAACAAAACTTATACCATAACGGCGAGGGAAAAAATTAACGAATGGAAGTTACTAAGGAGATACCAAATTAATTGATAAAGGAAATATAATTTAAAAAAAATAGAAAAAGAATTATTTAAAACCAATGAAAAGGAAATATGATTTTTAAAAAGGAAAAAAGTATGTTAAAACTTAAAATAAATATAATATAATAATAAACTATTATAATATTTTTACAATGATAAAAGGCGAATCGATGAAACAAATGATCGAACGTTTTTGTCATTTGAAGGTGATTATGAGGAGACATGGTCTTGAGAAGACGGAAGAAGAATACATTGATAAATTGGTTGACGCTTTACCAGAGGGTGAGTGGACGACATATCTCATGGTTCTCAAAGAAAGTCCAAGCTGGGAATTCTTCAAGTTATCCACTTTCATTGATAAGTTGGAGGGGCACGAGATGGAGTTGTTAAAAATTGCCAAGTCAAAGAATTCAAATGTTGCTCAAGATGTAGGGCTTTACTACAAGACAGGAGCTCAAGAGAATATCTCAAGTCCAAAGATCCAAACTGCATTCAGCGCGAATCTAAATTCCTTGAATCATTTGCCAAAGAGTCAAACTCAATCATATCCTAACTATGATCAGAGTCCTTAGAATTTTTTATATTCGAGCACGGGTTCTAATTCTTCATTTCAGAATCAGTCAAATCAGAATAATCAATCAAATTCTGATCCAAATGTGTTTAAATGCAACATTGCAGTCAATTTAAGCAACGTCGTTTCTGAAAAAGTGGCCAAACAACATATGGCACTACTTGCCACAGTGTTGGAATCCTACGAGAGTTTAGTGGCCGGAAAGATCGGTAATCCTGAAATGACTGCAGAGGATTATGATCAAGTGGATGAGGAAGAGCTTGAGCTGATGGACATCAAATGGTCCTTAGCCTCGATTATTCGAAGGGTTACTAAATTTGTTGCTCTAACCGACAGAGACATCGGGAATTCAAGCAACAAATTAGGTTTCGATAAGACGAAAGTTACTTGCTTCAGATGCCGACAAAAAGGGCACTTCAAAAGAGAATGCAAGAATCCAGAAGCGAGTGGCAACCAAAGTCCATTTGGAGGTGCCAGTGATTACTACAAGCAGTCGCTACAATACAAGCCATTCCCAAAGAAGAATCAAATCGAAGTTCAAGAGAAACCATCTAACAACACAGAGAAAGCTATGGTTGCTTCGAATGAAGATGATGGTTTTGACTGGAATTCATACATTGCCAAAAAGACCGGAGTTGCTCTAATGGCTGAGATCATGGAAGACACATCTGCTGAGGATGCAGCCATGGAAAGCGCAATGCTAGAAGAATATTTACAACAAGCAGAAGAAGAGGAGATCTATCATCACACTAGGATGCAAAGTGTTCTTTCTCCTAACATGACTTCTAGTTTTGCAGGTTGTTTTGGTGATACAACATCTTCGGAGCATGTTGCTGAGGAGAAACCAGAAGTTGAAGAAGTCATCATCGTGTCCAAGGAGATAAATGAAGAAAACATCACGGAGATTGCCAACAAAGCTATGATGGCAAATTTGACAAAGGTAGGTCCGGAGATAAAAGTTGTAGAAAAAGAAGTTATTAAAGTGCAAATCGTTGAGGTTGAAAAACCATGCACAAAATGTGCTAAGTCATGTGTTCAATGTGCTGAAAATACTCAAATCATAGTTGAACTCAAAGTGCATAATAACAATTTCAAATATGATTATCACACAATGAAGGAAGCATATGATAAAATGAAAGATGATTATGGCAGGCTTGATAGAAATAACATTGAACAAGATGATATAATAAGAATGTTAAAAGCCACTTTAATGGAAAAACAAAAATCTATTAACATTTACATAAACAACATTGCTGAAGTAAAACAAGAGCTTCAAGACATGAAAATTGAAACCGAAAGGGTAAGACAACTTTTGAAAAGCTATACCACGAATGCTTATGTCATCGATCATATTCTTCCAACGATTCTGTCGGAAGAAGATGTTCAGAAATCAAAAGGTAAAAAATGTGGGGATTATAGCAATGTTCCACCACCCTTGTGCGAAAAGTATTGTCGCAAGAAAGCTGAAGGGATGGAAAAGGCGCTTAACATTGAACTTTTGACTGAAAAGAAAAATGAGCTGCCTGAGAACATTGATATAACCTACACAAGCGATGATGGCGAAGCAGTGGTTAAAAATGTTGTTGAAAATGTTTTGAGTGAATCTGATGATGGTAGCTTTGAGAGCGCCAACTCGAGTTCGAACAATTCTGAATCACAATCTGAAGATGACGATACATCATCGGAAGATAGTCTAAGTGATGATCCTAACGTTGTCATGTACAAAGTTAAGAAATCTGATAGACTATATTTCAATGACGTTTTCCGATTCAAAATGTGAAAGAAGACCAAATTGATAAATTGTTCAAACTTGTAGAAGTATCATCAGAAGATTTGGAAAGAAATGAAAAGAAGTTTGATTCTAAACCTAAGAGAAACTATAACAACTACCGAAGGACTTGTGGTGACTTTCCTGAAAACAGGAAAGCGGGTTTGGTTTTGGAGGTTGAAGATGAACCGTATAAGAAACAGGAGTCACCATTTCATGAATACAAGAATAAAAACATGGCTTTTATGTATGGGACTAGTACAGTTCATGAAGAGCATTTGATTGGAAAGCAATCAAATGATGAGTTCAAAAAGGAAAAAGAACTTTGGGATAAGGCTAAATCCACAAGTGGAGTAAAACCCACTAGTGGACATTCTCATGACACTCGGACTTGCTTCAAATGCAATGAAGTTGGTCACATTGCTCGCAAGTGTCCGAAATCTAAGCATGTTTATCCTCGAAGAAAAACAAGTTCAGATGTTGAGAAATCTAAGCAACCAGAGTTTGTAAAACCGATCACAATTCTAAAATGAAATAATGAATCTAAAATTGAAGTTAAGCCTAAAACTAAATCAAAGTTTGAGAAATCAACTTTTGAAAAAGGTGAAACTTCCAAATCGAACGAAAACAAAGATTCAAGGTTTTACATAAAGAAAGCAAGAGTTAAATCACAATCCTGGGTTGCCAAAAAGAAAACAACAACATCTGAAGTTGCAAAGTCTGAGTCATTTGAAACCAAAGTCGACAAAGTGTCTGATTCAAAAAATAAAACTGAACTGTCAAAGTTTGTCCAAAACTTTCAAAAGATAAGAAAAAGGTAAAGTTTGAAAATGATAATGTCGATGAAGTGTTAGCTGGTGAATTTGAGGATGTCTATGAAGATTATTATCCCAAACCCAAGACCAAAAAGGCTTGGGTTGCCCTTTTCTACTGAATGTTAATGTGTGCAGGGGCTCCAGAGATCCATATTATCGAAGTGGATTCTGGATAGCAGAGCATCGAGGCACATGACCGGGATGAAAGCACTACTCTTAGATATCAAAGCGATAAATGGAGGATATGTAGGCTTCGCTGGAAATCAAGGAGGTCGGATTGTAGCTGAAGGAAAACTTTTGAATGGTGTGGTGTCATTTGATCGTGTTAACTATATCGCCGAGCTGGAGAACAATCTTCTCAGCATTTCATAGATTTGCCACAAGCAGTTCACAGTTCATTTCAATGATAAGGAGTGCATGATACTGAAGCAGGGCTTCAAGATTCCAGATGATTGGATTCTCATGCGCGCTCCACGCGAAAATGATCTCTACGTGCTAGACATGGGTGTTGCTACTACATCGTCGAAATCAGCTCAATGTTCTGTCAAAAAAGCCACAGAGAAGGATTTGATTCTATGGCATAGGAAGATGGGGCATATTCATCTGAGGAAAATGAACTTTCTGGTTCAAAATGACTTGGTTGAAGGAGTAAATCTTCGAAGCTCCACATGACATATCATTGTCTTGAATGTAAAAAAGGGAAGCAGATTAAGAAGTCACATCCTAAGAAGATTCTTAACTCCATAAAGTTGCCGCTTGAACGTCTACATATGGATCTTTTCGGACCGGTGAATGTTCGAAGTATATCCGGAGATTTGTATTGTTTAGTTGTCACTGATGATTATTCTCGATATTCATGGGTTTTATTTCAAGAGTCTAAAGATGAAACGTTCGACAATCTTGTGATTCTATTCAAGAAGCTCGAAAATCTATATCATCTCCCTATTAGACGTATTCAAAGCGATAATGGAACGGAGTTCAAAAATAACAAGATGAAAGATTTTTGCAACGCCAAAGGAATTTTGCACGAGTTCAGTGCACCTTACACTCCGCAACAAATGGCGTAGCAGAGAGGAAGAACAGAACGTTGATTGAAATGGCAAGAACTATGCTTGCTGACTCAAAACTTTCTGTTAGCTTTTGGAGTGAGGCAGTTGCAGCGGCATGCTACACTTTGAATAGGGTCTTAACTGTCAAACCGACTAAAAAGACATGCTTCGAGATGATCAACCGAAGGAAACCAAATCTCAAATATCTAGAACCGTTTGGTGCACCACGCATAGTGATTAATCAAGATGGAAAATTTGGTGCTAAAACGCTAGAAGGTTTCTTCGTTGGTTACGCTAGTCCGCTCAGGAGAGTTTACGTTCCTATTTTAAGAAGAGTGATCGAAGCACAACACGTAGATTGCTTTCAGTACACAACTCTTATTCAAAGGAAAGGCGACGCGTGGTTGTTCAATTACCAAGATTTGTGGAAGTCATTCGACTTGCCAGAAGAACCGTCTGAAGAAGAACTTGCAGCTCTTTATTATCTTCAATAGTCGGCTAGTCAAGAACAGATTATAAGGCCAACTGTGGTTAATCAACCCATTGTTGGTTCTACATCGTCTTCTGGTACAGGTCCGAGTAATAGTGGTGTTCCAAATGAAGAAGTTTCTGAAGCAGCACCTACTACAACTCCAGCAAATGTTTCCACTAAACCAGGAAATGCAACTACAGAGCCCATTATTTCTCAGAATTATAATTCCGACTCTGATGAAGCTCCAACTTTCGACGATGATGGAGAATCTTCCTCATAATGAAGAATCCGAGCAGATATCCAATATGTTAAACCAATCTGCTGGCCCTAGCACTCAAAACGAAGCAACATCGAGTGCTCCTGAAGTTGATTTGATCGTTGATCTGAATATTTTAAATCAAGATAGCTCAGTAGATGTTCCTAGCGAGGAGATGCCACGATCTTATTCATATCACCCTTCAACAAACATTATTGGAGAGCTACAGACTGGTGCGAGAACGAGAAACCAAATCAACAAAGCTTTAAGTTGTTTCTATACTCGAGTGGCTCCTACTCAAGATTATTGTTATTATTCATGTTTCATATCTCAAATCGAGCCGAAGACTGTGAATGAAGCTTTGGGTGATGAGAACTGGGTAATTGCGATGCAGGAAGAGTTGTTATAGTTCGATAAACTGGGAGTCTGGAGACTTGTTGACTTACCACCAAAGCAGAAAGTGATAGATACGAAGTGGGTCTTCAAGTGTAAAAGGGATGATCGAGGTGTGATTGTTAGAAACAAAGCTCGGTTGGTTGTCAAAGGTTTCCACCAGCAAGAAGGAATTGACTACACGGAAGTATATGCACCTGTTGCACGCTTAGAGTCAATCCGCATTTTCCTTGCATTCGTTGCTTGGAAAGGTTTTAAAGTGTACCAGTTAGATGTGAAATCCACATTTCTCTATGATAAGCTACGCAAACAAGTGTACGTCGGCCAACCACCGGGGTTCGTCAATCCGCTGAACAAGAACAAAGCTTATCTCCTGGACAAATCCTTATACAGATTACACCAAGCCACGAGAGCTTGGTACGAGACGTTATCTCAACATCTCGTTGGAAACGGCTTTACAAGAGGCACAGTGGATAGTACATTATTTACCAAAGAAATCGGAAATCATCTAATCATCGTACAAATCTATGTGGATGATATCATTTTTGGTTCAACGGATGATAGTCTTTGCAAAGAATTCGAGAAGATTATGAAGAAGAAGTTTGAAATGTCTTCTATGGGCGAAATGAAGTTCTTTTGATCAGTTACCATATTCATTCATCAAATGAAGTATGTTCACGATATTTTGAAGAAGTTTGAAATGGATAGCTCGAAGCCGCTTTCAACTCCTCTGGCGCTGAATCACGGAATTTGCATTGACGAAACAGGAACAAAAGTGGATGATACGCTCTATCAGTCGATGATAGGATCTCTTATGTATCTGATGGCATGTCACCCAGATATCATGTATCCTACCTGTCTTTGTGCGAGATATCAGTCCAGTCCCAGAGTATCACACATGCAGATAGTGAAGCGAATATTCTGTTACCTAAAGGGATGTCCAAGCACCGTCGTGTGGTATCCAAAGAACGATAACTTTGATCTGACGGGATACGCTGTTTCGGACTTTGGGGTGGACAACCTGAAATCAAAGTCTACGACGGCTGGTTGCCAGTTCTTCGGAACTCGATTAGTAACGTGGCAATGCAAGAAACAAACCACGGTCTCTCTCAACATGTGAGGCAGAATACATTTCTGCTTCCAACTGTTGTTCACAAATCCTATGGATTCAACAACAGATGAGGGACTATGGATTGCATTTCTTAATACGCCTTTATATGTAGATAATAAGGCAGCAATCGACATCACTAAAAATCTTGTTAATCACTCTCGAACTAAACACATAGAAATTTGTTATCACTTCATTCATGACTGCTACGAATAGAAGTTGGTACGAATAGAAAAAATCCACACCGAAGAACAAAAAGCTGATTTTTATACCAAAGCTTTTCATTTAACAAGATTTAAATATCTAATGAGGCTTAACGGTATTAAAAATTTGTTGACAGGTGCGGAGGCAGAGGTTAAATATGGATCGGACGACGAGTTCACGTGATCCACATTGGTTTGTCTATCTTTTAGATTAGTATTTCTTAAAAACTAAAATACAAAAGTATGTTTTTGATTTTAAGGGGAGAAAATTTCGAGAAAATACAAAAACATATGAAAAATCAAAAAGTACAAAAACATTGAAAAAGACAAAAAGAATTTTGTGTCACAAAGGAAATGATAGTACATCAGTAGACTATCACAGTATGCTAAAGAATTGTAAAGTTTAAAAGTGATAAACAAGTCTTACTGTGGATGTGTCGATAGGCTTTACACGTTCAGTAAATTGTTTCCGGGATATAAACTAAATTTTACAACTGCTTAAACTTGTGGCTTAACATCTATTGGATATATGGACTTAGTACTCCGAAATTTCATTTGGGAGGTTGCCTGATTCTGAGATACGAGGTCTTTATAGATGATTGATATCTGGGGTATTATACAAGTTCTTCTGATTTTGCGGAAGCAGTAGCCTAGAACTTCTATAATACTTTTGCTAAAAACCCCTAAACTGCATGCAAACTTGAAAAGGATCGAAAGATCTAATCATTTGCAGTGCTTAAAGATTCCTTAATTGGAACACACCTTTAAAGTCGAGCCTTCATCTCTTTGTTGATACGGTGGTTTTAACCTGAGCTCTCAAGGCCTCGCAAAACCCATATACAGATATCAATTACGCTATATTCACATGTAAGATGAAATCTAGGGAATCTTGATACGGGAGTATATTCTGAGATGGGAACCATAGTTAAGTCAAGTTTCATAATTCTAACTAAGATATCTTGGAACAATTATGAAATGTGTCGAAGTTTAAGTAGACAAACATATCGACAATCTAGGTAAATGAGTTTAAAACTTAAAGTCATCAAAAGGTCAACGATACTGGTGATATGTCTCAAACAATTGATATGATCCTTAGACACGAATTCACAAAAATATGTCTGTAAAAATGTATGTACATAATTTACTTGTTATAAGTTTTATAAATAGTTCTATACATACTTTACTTGCTTTACAGATTAAAACCAAAAAGATTTCATGTGTTTTAGCATAAACTTACAAAAATATAAAAAGATTTTATTTCTACATTAGTTTCTACAAGCTAATGTTGGAGAAGGAATCTTTGAAGTCTGGTAAGGTGCTAAACTGGTGGGAATCTAAGTTTCATTCATTTGAAACTTGAATTTGAGAAAAACCAATAGTTTGTTCATAACGGGTCGAACCGAGGTCATTAACTTAGACTCGGCAGACAAATCGGTTAACTAAGGTCATTAGCTTGGACTTGGCCAACTGAGTGGATTGTTAAAACTGGTAAAATCTAAAAAGTTCAGGGTCAAAATTGAAAATTTTGAAAAATTTTGATTCTGGGATAATCAAGTTCGCCCAGACTTGTTACCAAGTTCGACCGGACTTGTCTGAGCTTTATAAGCTTTATTAAATGACAAGTTCGCCCAGACTTATAACTGATCTTAGTTGATTGGTTTGACAAGTTCGCCTGGACTTCATTATCTGTTTTCACATACTCTGAGCGAACTTGTGCGATTTTGAGCGAACATCAAATTTGTTACATTTAAGTCGAATTGTTGCCCGAGTTTAGATTGAATCTTAGTGATTTACACACTAAGAATCATGGCTATGGTAAGAATTTGGACTTTGGACCGTGAATTGATAGAGTTTGAACCTTATAGATCTGTGTTGGACAATTGGACTTAAATATGAATTTTTAAGACAAATTGAACATTAAAATATGATAAACAACATTAATTGATCCTAAACATGTCATAAATTTGAATCTAGAACCTCTGGATATGATGTTGCAGGTTTTTGTCATGAAAGAGATGACAAGTTCGCCCGAACTTGTCAACTGGTTCTTTGAACCAAGTTCGGCCGAACTTGTCCTCAACTGTAAGAGAATGATCATCTCTCAAGTCCACCCGAACTTGTCCTCAAGTTTAAAACAATGAATGTTTTACAAGTTCGCCCGAACTTGTTTGAGAGTTTCAAAAATCATGTACTTTGACAAGTTCGCCCGGACTTGTCTGAACCTGTTTAAATTGTAAAAACTTTACAAGTTCGCCCGAACTTGTTTAAGTTTTGGTCAAAATGTTTAGGCAAGTTCGCCCGGACTCGATAGAAATGTAATGTTTATATACCAATCAAGTTCGCCCGAACTTTATATCAGGGTTTGTGAAAATTGTTAAAATTTGCTAATTTTGTCTCGATTTTCGTGCTTGTAGAATATCCAGCTCTCGTTTAATAAGTTCCACAATACGTGTATTACGCTCGACAAGACTGTTTGCCCATCACTTGCAGCATATGACAGTATAAGGGACTTTATGACGTGTATTCCTATTCATAAGGCGATCACCGAAAGAACAATGGTATATCGATCGCATGTCTACAGATTTTGGAATGCCGCATCCCTAAATGAAGACGGCACAGTGATTAAATCAGTGGTTCGTGAAGGGAATGAAGGTATAGAAATAACAGTGACTGAAACAGACATCTGAAAAGTTCTAAATTTCAACGACAGTGCTGAAGATCCAATGATGCTCGATGAAAGGATGGTATGAGGTTGTTTTTGCCGTATTGGGATGTGGAAGAATTGGTGCAGACGAGGAATGTTACTTATCACATGAAGTTTATTGATCAATTATTGTGGAAGATAATTAAATTCGAAGCAACGCAAGGATTTAAATTCTGGAAACCGTTTATACCGAAGCGCAGAATCAAAATAGACAAGAAAACGGGAATAAAATACATAACGTTGGTTATGAAGCGTCCGCGAGCAATGAGAAACATGCCCCTGATGCCTATTGAACAGGATTTCTATCCTTTGTTTAAGTGGTGGCAAGTTGATCCTACAACGTGTGAAACAGTGATAGTGTTGAAATTTGAAGATCATCTGGATATCACTAAAGAATGAGTTAAAATGTTTCAGACAGAAGGATTAAGAGGGTTATGGAGGATGATACGCATACTAGACCCGATGTGGCTAGGAATTGCTCGAAGGAGATGTTTATTCTTTAGTAAGATATGTTATGAGGAGCGTGAGAAGGAACAAGCGATGCAGTTTCAGAGGATCATTAATGTTTGCTATGATCATGGAGTTAATTCAGGAAGAATGTGGGAATCCAGTTGGAGAGAACTAGAGCGTAAAGAGTTTTTGAAGGAAGAAAGGCGAATAGAACGTATTCACGAAAGGGGTAGAGAGGCAAGACTCAGACGTTTTCGGTTTATGATAAAAGTACCGCCTACTGACCAAACGCCAATTCCAAAGAAAGAACGTAGAAAGAAGCCTTACAAAAACTTCTTTGGACGCTGCAGATAAAGACAGAGCTTTGAAGACTGATCAAGACGAAGATGATATCCAAGGGGAGTCTGTTAGTACATAATGTCTATGTCTTAGTCTTGGATCGAGTCTGTTTAGTTTGGGCTAGATTATGTCAAATATGAGGGTTATTTATGTACATAGACATCAAGTTCACCCGGAACATTGAAGTTAGAACAAGTTCGGCCGAACTTGTTCAAGACAAGTTCGCCCGAACTTGTTAACTCCCCAGCGAACTTGATGTGCTATAAATAGTGGTCCTTAGTTTGCCATTTGTAACTTTTGCAACTTTGTCACAACAGAGGCGAAGCTCTGCCCGATCCGGATCTTACATGTAATCGGACTTAGGGATCAATAAACAACAGTTAAACGAGTAAATCTTACATATTTGATTAACACGTCATCTAGTTTCCACCTATATGAACGTTAGATATCAAATGACGTTCCTGTGCTAATCACGGAGCGATCTAACACTACAAAGATGTGCCAAGCCTAAAGGCGAGCCTAAACAAGGCTACCTAAACAAGCCTAATGCTTCTTAACTAAGAACCTAAACTAAACTAATTCAACCAAGAAAGCAATAAATAAATGAACAATGAAAAGGGAAGGAAGGTTACCTCAAAGAAAACTTTATAAAATGAGAAGAGCTTGAATGCCGCATCTCTTCGTCGAGAGCAGAAATAAAAACTACTACACACAACACCTCAAAGGAGTATTGCACTTGTGGAACCACAAAATTTGGTTATTCCACTTGTTTATACTCGAACTAGGTGTTGCAAGCTATAAGGAACCAAGAAATGGTATTTATAGGTGTGAAAGGGAGCACAAAATGGTATTTGGGGCGACGTGGGACGAATTTAAAATGGGTTTTTGCGTCTTGCAAATCAGCAACAAACACCAAATTTGTTTTCGCGATTCCTGCTTCGTTATATCTCTGTTTCACGCATGGTTTTCACCTAAGTTCATTATTTTCATAGTACTATCATATGGAGGAAAGTAATCCAACATTCATGGTGTCGATAATTAGCCTTAAACCTTGGATCTTGATACGGGTCAAGGGTTATGTTCTCAAACTTGTGTTTGTGATTCACGTTACGTTTGGGCTCAGTTTTATGCCCCATTTGAACCTACTTTCTCCTTAGTATACCAAGTATATCTGTAGGACCGTTCAATCCTTTAGCAAAGGTGCCTAAGATGTATCTAATCCATATATGCGGAAATTACGTGAATTAGTGACAATATACACAAGATATTCAGTTTATTAATGTCCAAAGTAGTACATTAGGAATCCAATCTGACAGAGCTCCGCCGTCACAATTGCAAAAACTATTACAAATGAAATCCCAAGACAACTATTTATGGAGGATCAAGTTCGCACCACACTTCTTATGGTCTAGTTCGTAAGAACTACTAATTCGTACAAACTAGACATATCACATGTTCTCATTCGTTCGAACTAGTCCTTTAACAAACATAAATTTAACCTTAAACATTAAAACCCTACACAATTAGACTAGATCCAAGACATAGACAATATACATCGTGCTCTAACAGACTCCCCCTTGAATGTTGTCATCATCTTGATCAGTCTTCAAAATCTTCATCCACGACCAAAGAAATTCTTGTAAGGCTTCTTACGTCTTTCTTGTGATGGAATGGGTGTTTGATCAGTAGGAGGTGCCCATTTCATGAATTGAAATCTTCTAAGACTTGCATGTCTTCCTTTCTCGTGTATTTCTTCTAAATGCTTTTCTTCTTTCAAAAATTCTTCACGTTCAAGCTCATGCCATCTAGACTCCCACATATGACCAGAATTAAAACCACGTGCATAGCAAACATTGATCACACCTTGGTATTGCTTCGCTTGAGTCTCTTCGCGTTTGTCATAGCATATCTTGTTAAAAAAAACAAGCATTTAACATCTTCTTTCGAGTAATTAACTAGCCACATCAGGTCTAGTATTCTTATCGTCCTCCATAAACCCCAAATTCTTCGACGTTCAATCTATTCTGGAGTTTCTTCTTTAGTGGCATCCCAATTACCTTCAGCTCTAAGTACAATCACGGCTTCACATGTTTCAGGATCTGTTTGCCACAACAAAAATTAAGGATGGAAATTTTGTTCAATTGGTTTAAGAGGCATATTTTTCATAACTTTGGGCCTCTTCATTATCAACGTAACATCTTTCTCTTTAGTAACCTTGTTGATCTTCACTCTTCGTTTAGGAATAAATGGTTTCCAGTGATTGAAACCATGCATCGCTTCAAACTTTATAACCTTCCATAAACGTTGATCGTTAAACTTCATCTGGTAATTTGTTAGGACCGATCCTCCACTGTCAAGGAACCTAGTTTGTATCTAATGTCCAATATAAGCGGAAATTATATGACATGTTAATCAAATACACAAGTTTACTATTTAATTATCGGTTTATTCATGTCTAAATCTATTACATTCAGATTCCAAACAGACAGAGCTTCGCCGTCGATGTCGCAAAGTTCTTCGAATCTTTCAAATGAAAACACACGACATATAAATATAGGAGATCAAGTTCGCTCGAAGTGTGGCATCGGGCGAACTTGTCCTAGCCATGACAAGTTCGGGCGAACTTGTCCTATCCACTCACAAGTTCGGGTGAACTTGTTCCCAGACATATATAATCTTCGACATTTCACTCCTAAATACAGACTCGACTTTATATGATGACGTGGGCAACCGACATATGCATCAACAAAACTCCCCCTTGGATGTTGTCGTAGTCATCAGTCTTTAATTAAGTTTTAGAGTCTTTAATATTCTCTTGATCTTTATTTCTTTAATAACTTTAACTTCCTTGATCTTCATATCTTCTTTAATCCTATTCTCTTTTCTTGAGCTTGTCTTGATAAAACTTTAATCACCATGCTCCCCCTTGCTTTGAGCTTTCTGGTATCTTCAATCAATGTTTTTATCTAGCTCACTCTTAAAATCTACTTACTGTTTCAAAGTTCTTCAAACATTCAAAGTAAACATTTCAGATTCAAACTTTGAAATTTCATAACACAAACTTTCAAATTTTAATCTTCTATCAGTTTTTAAACCCTCTCAGTTAATCAAGTCCAAATTAATGACCTTGAACATCTGATTTATGTATCAAGTTCAAATTAATGGGCTTGATTAAACATTTTGGAACTAAACTGATGCATTTACTCAAATGTAAGTTTCAAATTAATGAACTTTTAAACTTTTCAAATCAATTTACAAAAGTTTTAGATTTTGTTCAGCAACTCTAGACTTTGAAAATCAGCTTTTCATCATCAGTGGTCGAAACTAAAAGATAATATAATTTTTTTTGTTTTATGAAAATACTATCAAACTCTCAGTATGAACAAACATATTTTTGTTGCGTTTGTGTTAAAGGATCATATCAGTTTTTGAGACATATCATCAGTACTATTGACCTTTTCATGACACTAAGTTTTAAACAAATTTACCTAGATTATCGATATTTTTGTCCACTTAAACTTCACCACATTTCTCAATTGTTCCAAGATATGTTAGTTAGAATTATGAAACTTGACTCAACTACGGTTCCCATCTCAGAATATACTCCCGTATCAAGATTCCCTAGATTTCATCTTATATGTGAATATGGCATAATTGATATCTGTATCTTGGTTGTGCGAGGCCTTGAGAGCTCAGGTTAGTACTACCGTATAGACAAAGAGATGAAGGCTCGACTTTAAAGTGTTGTTCCAATTATGGAATCTTTTTTACTGCAATTGATTAGATCTTTCGATTCTTTCAATTTAGCTGCAGTTTTAGGGGATGTTAATAAAAGCATTATAAAAGTTCTAGGCCATTGCTTACGAAAAATCAGAAGAACTTGTATAAGACCCCAGATATCAATCATCTATAAAGACCTCGTATCTCAGAATCAGGCAATATCTCAAATGAAATTTCGGAGTACTAAGTACATATATCCGAGAGATATTAATCCACAAGTTAAGCAGTTGTAAAATTTAGTTTATATCCCGGCAACAATCTACTGAACGTCTAAGGCCTATCGACACATACACAGTAAGACTTGTTTAAACTTTTTAAACTTTACAAATCCTTAGCATACTGTGATAGTCCACTGATGTACTATCATTTCCTTTTATCCACAAAACTCTTTTTGCATGTTTCAATGTTTTTGTACATTTCGTATTTTCTATGTTTTTGGATTTTCTGAAATTTTTTCTCCCCCTAAAATTCAAAAACATATTTTTGGAATTTTTTTTAATAACATTGACCAACCGATAAAAATCACTTCAATACGCCATCCATTACTGCTTCACAAATTTTCTTTTAAACCTCTCCCCCTCATGATGACAAAAACCTTGACACCTTTGTGTTTATAAAACATTTATATCCATTAATTTTGTCTTTTCAACATTGAGGGTTATGTGAATTTTTTTTTCAAATTTTTCGTCAAAAAATTTTGTAAAAATTTTCAAGTTAACGTTATTGGAACATGTTTTCGAAAAATTTTCTCCAAACTTTTTCAAAAAGTTGTAAAGTAAACATTATTTGAATTTCAAAATTTATGTAAAATGGCCTTTATATAAAACTTGATAACCCAGCCCGTCTTCAATGTGTGGCACAGAACTCCATTCTCAGTAATTTGCGTTCATCTTAGAAGCTCCTGCATAAAAAATTCAAACAATTAGTTGAATAATGACACCCATTCCTTTTCAGTCTTAGGTGATGTTTCTTTAACCTTAATTTTGATTTTCTTTACACAATCAGGTTTATTTAGGACTTTCTCAAGTTTCGGAAAGTTCTCTAAACTTTAAATCTTCACTAATTATGTAACTTCTTTTTCTTTTACCAACCATGTCTGATTTTTCTGAAAAGCTTTCTTGAAATACAATATAGAAACTTTTTGTTCATTGCTATTCGAGGATTCACCAGTTTCAAAATTTGAAAACTTAGTAATAACTGGTTTCACCTTGTTTGTGTTTTCTATACATTGTTTCAAAACCTGAGTTGGTATTTTCAAATCTTCAGAATTTTTCTTATCAATATGAACAGGTTTAGGATTAATTTGTAAACATTTTCTAGCAATGTGTCCCTTTATCCCACATTTGTGACACAACCTGTTATCATATCGATCTTTTCTATCAAACCATACACTCAAATCGTAACATTGATTTGATGTGTGGTAACCATCTTTCTTGTTTCTTCTATAAACATGATTTGACGTTGAAGCACTGCGGTCCGACCTGCACAACTTATTTTCAAATTTTTGTATGTTTTGATTTTCAAATTGTTTTGAATTTTTATAATGATTGGATGATCGTACCGATGAGCTTTTATTTTTCTTTTGAAAATTTTTAGAATTTTTTAAATTTTGTATTTCCTTTTATTTTCGTTCTCCATTCTGCTTAGAAGATTTTTGCGTTGAGCATTCACCTTTTTCAGTAGATGTAGAACACTTTCTTGAAATTTTTCTTTTAGTTTTAAAAATATTTCATTTTTATCCTTTTTAACACTTTCATTATCGGTATCATCATCACAATCCTCAATCCTGACATTGTCATAATTTGTAACAATGTTACTTATTGGAATTTTCTTTTTATTTTCGTTGATCGGTTTTGGACATATATGATCTAACATTAATGACAAGGTCACAAAACCTTTCAACTTCTTTTCTAAATCAACAGCTTTATTTTAATCATTCTCAACATCTTGTTTAAGTTTCCTGATTTTTTCAAGATGCGAGTTTATTATAATTTTTTTTTCAAATTCATTTTTATTTAAAACAGATTTTTCATTTTCTAAATTTTTTATTTTATTTTCAAAAACTTTTTATTTTCTTTTAACGTTTTATTCTCTAATGTCAAACTTTCCACATCTCTCATAAGTTTGACATTATCAGATCTGGATTTTTCACAATTTGAACACACAGGTTCAGAACTTGAAGTTTCATTTGTTGATGTACTTGAAACTTTTTCTTCATAGTTCTTTGCCATTATACTCCCTTCTCTCTTTATCTGATCCTTTAAACTTTGTGCTTCCCGATCATTTCCTTCACTGATTATACCTGCAAAAGATTAACAAACTTCAGAATTTTCCATTTTAATCACAAACTTTTTTTCATTTTTTGAATCTTTCATCTTTTCAATAACAGGAACGTGATCACAAATATCGCTTATAAATTCATAAAGATAATTGATGTCAAATCTAAATTTCTTTCTTGATTCTCTCATGAAATCATCCGATTCTGATGGTAATGCATCTTCCAATTTTGAAAACTTAGCTTCAAGACTAAGATAACACCCATTATAACGAGTTAAAACCCTATTCATGACAGAAAAACGTTGTACTAGTTCAAGTATAGATTCATTCTTTTTGCATTTAAACATTTCAAATCTTTCTTCCCAAATGGCCATACGTTTATCATGATTCAAATCAGAAGACAATTCTTCCCAATCATTCATGTTTTCAAGATTAATATTTCTCATTTCCAACGAAAAATTTAGTTTTCAAAGACTTTATGCAAAATTTGACTTTTTAATCGACAATTTTAACGTGTCGGTTCGCTAAAAATGTTTAAAATTTTTTCGAAAACTGTTTTTTACCTGATTATAGTTTTAAAATCGTCTCGTCGATACGAATCTAACGATATATAAATTGTTTTTTTATAAACCCTTAGACAACTTCGGGTGAAGTTGTAACAGCTTGTGAGACAAGTTCGGGCGAACTTGTGTAGAAAACACTATCAGATTCAAGTTTGACAAGTTCGGGCGAACTTGTGAGAAAATTTCACTTTATAACAAGTTCAAGCGAACTTGTGATGAATTTCAGAAAACTTTTCAACTTTTATCAAGTTCGGGCGAACTTGTGAGAAAATTTCAGCAAAATTGACAAGTTCGGGCGAACTTGTAGTATAAGTTCGAGCGAACTTGTGTTCTCAAACATGGTTTTTTGACATTTTCAACATGAAATCGATTGTTTTTAGCTCTGATCTTTTCAAGGGTTTTACTATTATGGATTTTACGTATTATACTTGAAAATCAGTCCATTTTGTCCGTGTAATGTCCAAGAAAAGTTTAAAAAGAAAGAAATAAGTAGAAAGTGAGATGTTCTATGTCCAATGTCCTCAAATTAGTCCAATGTTGAATACAGACTCGACTTATACAATGACGTAGGCAACAGACATATGCATCAACATAATTGATATTCTTTGTTTGCACCAGTTCTTCAACATCCCAGAATGGTAAACTCTTCAGATCATTCAAATATCAAAAGTATTGAACACCGAACTCCCTTTTGATAGCATAAACATTCAGCTCTCTAATCCATCCCTAGCTTAGAATATCTCCAAATGATTTGTCTTTGTCTTGTGTAAGAATGCCAATGGACGACTAAACTTTCTTTCTTTTGGCATTTCTTTAAACCAAGACTTATTCGCTTCAACTATCTCCTCTTTTGATAAACGTTTTGAAATGCTTCCGTCTTTAACAACTTCACAATCTTTCTTTTCAACAGCTCAAGATCAACTTCTTCCATGATTTTCTCAAACATTGGAAAACTATCGGTGTCAGTTCCAGAGTATTTCTCAACTTCGTCATCTGATGCATCTTCAATAATAACACGATCATAATCATCTGCTTCAGGCACTTTCTTGTACACATAATTGTTTGGCTCAAATGTGCTAATATTCACCAACTCTTCTTCGAAGTCGAAATCAATTGATTCTTCATCAACCTCTAGAAGCTTAGCAAGTTCTTCCTTCGAATAGTTATGCACAAACTCACCTTCTTCAACGTTATGCTCCAATATTAACATTATTGGTTTGTAGCTATCAGGAACAGCTGTAACGGGATTAGCTGTGAAGATTCCTGATGCTTCAGTCATAGATGGCCCTGTTTGCTCCCCTTGAGTTTTTGTATCCTTAGCATTTACTTCGTCGTTCAACACAGAATCATAATAAAACTCATCATGTATCTTTGCAGATTCAACAGTAAGACCAATACCACCCTGACCATCATCATCGTCGTCATTATCATCGTTTTTTTTTAGGATCATCTCATCATCGTTTTTATCATCATCTTCGTCCTTATCTTCATCAGTTACCACTCTCTCAACCCTTAGACGTCTGAATTCTGTGATTCTCTAAAGAATAGAATTGTCAACAACATCAACAACCTGGCCCACTGCAACTAACCCTCTTTCAACAACCTCTTCAATGATAGGTTCAGCAGATCCTTCAGTAACACCTTTACCATTTCCTTGAGCTTCTGATTCAGCAGCTACTTGTTTTTCACGCTCAGCAACTTTTTGTCTCACTTCTTGTACTTCCAGACGGTCGTACTCAGAGGCAAAATCAATTCCGAGGTTGTTTGCTAGAACTTTCTGAAGCATAGCTTAGTGCTCGTTCGTTCTCTAAATCATTCACCACTTTTCTCAATCATTCGTTATCAGTGTTAAACTTTCAATTACAGCTTTCATAAATTCTCGATCATTTTCCATAAACTTCATTCTCCCCTTTAACACTTCTTTCTCCTCTTCATTAGCTTTCATTTGTTTTCTAACTCTTTAGTTCTGTTCTCCAACTCTACAAGCTTTGATTCGTTAAACATATCAACCAAAGAATCAGTAGTAATTCCTTGATCAAAATCCCGTGGAGGAAGAGGAATATCTCTGAAAGCATCATCAAAATCACGTTCTCGTTCATGATCAGAAGTTTGACTTTGAGGAGTTTTCTGCTTCGGAACTGATTTTGGTGTTGCTTGCTTCGGAGTTGATTGTTGTTGCGGAGGAATTGGTTGATCAGTAGATGGTGGTGTTTGGACATGAGTAGGAGATATAGTGACATGAATTGGTGATGTTGGTGGAGCAGTAGAAGTTACTTCTTTCACAGGCTTTGATACTTTCAAATACTTACAATATTCAACACATGCTCTATCTAACCTAGTCGAACAGTGACGGACACAAAGTGCATCAACAAATTCCCCCTTGTCTGTTACTGTCGAAGCTTGATCTTGAACTTGAAATCTCTGAGATGTGTTTAAATATTCTGCAACTTCAATCAAGGTATATGTCGATGTCGTAGCACGCGTCAACAAATTCCCCCTTAATTGATGATCCGGATTTGCATTATCAACATTAAATTCCCCTGAAAACTCTAGTTCAGAACTTTGTTTGCACGGTTTCCGACCTCCTCTGATTTGCTTGACCGACAAATTTTCTTGAATAAACACCAACTTGAAGCTAATCAATGCAGCTTCTTCTCTGTTTCAATGATAACTGCATCCGAGTTTAGTTTTTGAATAAGCAATGTAGCACTGAGAGTCTATTCCGCAAACTCCTAATTTTTCAAAAACTCAACCGGCAATTGATAGAAACTTCGAATCATCACACCGGAAAACTTCAAATGAATGAATACCCGTGAAAATCTGAAATCCCAATTTCCGTAATCGCAGTTAAGCATACTCCTAAAAGATTGATTAGCAAATCGGTAATCTGCACAGTCAACAAATCTTCATCGGAAACAAATCATCTGGAAACACTTCGAATCTGAGAAACACACGTCCGCGATCAAGATCTCATTCTTCCTCTTCAGTCACAATAACAGATGTATGGCTATCTCCGCTGAAGCGGGCGCCTTGAAACTACAAAACATCCCTATTTCTGGATTACCCGACCGAAACAGTACATTTGCTTTGCATAGTTAAAGATAAGCAGTCGTGTATGCACCAACCCCACATCGAAGATCAGGATTCTAAACCTATATTCCTTAAGCATCAATCTATATCACGATTTGAAAATTCTGAACTTCCTATGATCATACCCAGGTATAATCTATTTCGTGAGAAACTGGTACACACCTTTGTCTGAAAGATTCATCATATCGTCTTCTTTAGTCATGATTCCTCGTACAGCCCAGAGCAACGGAAACTATAAGACATCCCTATTTTCTGGCGGTTAGTCTGGACAATAGCTCAAATGCAATGGGAGTTAATGATACGCAGTCGTGTGTGCTTCCACCACCATACGAAGACTTTGGTGTCAATCCACGATCACGACCTTAGAGTCCGATAAACAAACCCGGCAAAACTCAGTTGTGTAACCCTCTGCTTCAACGAAAAGTAGACATCAACTTGATCTCTTTACAAATGAATCTAGATCCTCTACATTTCCGGATAATCTGCAGTCGGTAACCACCCGGATACTGTTGCAGCGTCACGAATTTCAAAAATGTTGGAATTGTCAAATATACTTTGAAATTTTTATTCCCTCTCATTTTTGTAAATTCTGATCATACCAAATTTTCCACTGAAAATTCCTCCTCAAATCTGGAAAATTCAGTTTTCATCAAATCCGGATTTAGCGTTTAGGCCCATTAATAGTCACGACACCAAATGATCAACATTCTGCACAGGTATCAAAGACTCTCACGTTATCTTCAAAATTTTGTGACCGTTTCACCAAATAAGTACTCTGAAGCTCTAGACGGTGTCCCCGAACATCCCGTTTCGATCATTGAAAACTCGAAAAAATTTCTATCACCATTTTTTTTCTGGACACTCATCACATCAATACGATCAACAATTTTTTTCCATGGACACTCATCCCATCAATTTCTATCACAAAAATTTTTTCTGGACATTCATCCCATCAAATTCTATCACCAACTTTTTTTTGAGGCACTAGTCTCACTTCGTACGAACTGGACCCCTACTTCATACGAATTAGCTCCCTAGTTCGTACGAATTAGGTCTTTACTTTGTAAGAATTACAGCTCACACAAAGTGATTCTAGTTACGTTTTTCGATCCAGAATCTTTATATCTTCAAATTTCGAGATGATTCCACCATAGATCTGGTCGAAAATGGTTTTCTATCAATCCTATCCATTCAATTTTACTTGTTGTCCATGGATTGTCCTTTATTTGATGTTTTACGTCTAAAACCCTCCTAAGTCCAGAAATATCCAAAATTCATGAGCGTAGATGATAACCGTAGCTCTGATACCAATTGAAGGTGTTGGTGCACATATGTCTATTGCCTACGTCTAGGATGAGTCTGATGTATAGATAGGGTTTCGCAGCGTCATAACTGAAAGTTTTGTATAAATAGCAAAATTTTCACACAAAAAATTATAAGAAATTTCATACGAAAATTCCTTGTCCTAGTCCCTAGTTGCTGTCAAGTCTTGCGTATAAATATGTGACTTAGGATGTTTGTCTAGCATTGGTGATCAGTGGCGAAGCCCTGCTCGAGTCTGTAATCGTTACGAAGTTTATCAATATACGTAGCAGACGGTTAAACAGTAATCATCACTCGTGTTCTCTTGTTTGTTCAATCAACTAACAATGAATTCCGCCTCTGTTAGCTGAGCAAGTCTGACTGGAAGCTCACCAGTTGGGTCCGATCCTAGCACTCACAAGTGGTATCAGAGCCTTGATGTCTGATTTGTGAACAAACAACCAAGTTTCAGCTGGATTCAACCTTCAAAGTTCAAGATTCATCCATTGGAAACTCTTCTTCTACTCCTTCTTGGAACTTTATCTAGATCTGAAGGATTTAATGGACAATTTGGACTAGGTTATTAGTATAACGTGTTAAAATCAACTCTAATCAGTTCACTGAAACATACAAACCTAAAATCCATCAAAATCATGCTTGAAATTGCCAAAAACATGAAATTGTGAACAAGTGTTCGAAGCAGACAGGAATTTTCGCACGAAATACTAGATTTCGCACGAAAATCAGAAACTTAACATCTGAAAAGTTTGAACTAACAGAGAATACAATTTTTCGCACCAAATTAAAATTTTCGCACGAAAATTAAGTTTTCGCACGAAATCCAAGGTATCTTTTCGTACGAAAAATTTTTCTATTCCGTCCAAATTTTTAGTCAGTTTCAAGTTAACCTGTTCTAATCCGTTTTTGTTATAAATATTTTTATGATGTCAGGTGATGAAGAATTTCATAATGCGTTTGCCACACAAGCAGTTACAACTTCCGTGGCAGCTCAGAATATGAATCTCGAGAATGAAATGGGAACCACTACAAAGCCTCTGAAACTCATGAACATTAAAGACAACGAGAGTTGGAGTGAGCGATTCAAAAACTGGGTTCAAGCAACAAACTTAACCGTTTGGTTTGCACTTGAAAACAAATATCAAGCACCACTTAATGAACTGGGTATTGAGAAAATATTAGCTCATCGGTCCGATGATGAACGAGAAAAATACGTTAATGTAAAGAGATGATGAATCTTCTACAACAAGCGATAAAGGAAGATATCTTGGTTCTTTAACAGCATGACGACGATGCTCAATCTTTGTAGCTCGCCTTACAGTTAAGAGCACAAGGGAGTACACATGTCAGAAAGGGAAAGAAAGCGTTATTAAACAAAGAATTTGAAGTGTTCAATGTTCTTCCGAGAGAAAACATGAAGCAGCTCATAGAAAAATACTACCACCTGGTAGTACAAATGAAGCGTATGGGAATTTTCAAAACCAATGAAGAATTAGTTGACAAACTGGCTAAATTCACTGCCTGAAGGAGATTGGGCAACATATCTGACCATCCTGAAGAATGGAGCCGAGTATGATAGCCTCAGTTTGCCAAGATTCATCGAAAAATTGGAAGGGCATGAACTAGAAATTCAGAAAATGGCTAAGAGCAAGAAATCAAACTCGCAACAGGACGTGAGTCTATACTACATAGGAAACCCAAACAATCCTATTCAGAGTCCCAAGATCCAAACTGCCTTTAGTGCTAACTCGAATGCTAGTCCAGCCTCCAACCAATCTAGTGGATTCCAAACGTTTGCTTCCTTCAATCCAAACAATCACCAAGGACAATAATCGTCTCAGAGCTCCAATCAACCGAAAAGCAATCAGCAAAATCAATCCAATTCTAACCAGAGAATCCTGCAATGTAACATCGCAGTGAATCTCCAGAACGCTCAAGACTTCAATGAGAAGACAGCTAAGCAACACATGGTACTACTTGCAGCAGTTCTGGAATCCTATAAAAGTCTTGTAGCTGGAAGAATCGGAAATCCGGAAATGACCAAAGAAGATTACGACCAAATCGATCTGGAAGAGATGGAATTGATTGACATTATATGGTGCATGGCATCAGTGGTTCGAAGAGCACAACAGTTCATTGAAATTACAGGAAGAGATGATTTGAGAGGCCTTGACGGAAAATTAGTATTTGACAAATCCAAAGTCACTTGCTTCAAATGCAGAGAGAAAGGGCACTTCAAGCGTGAATGTCCAAACCGAGAAGTTAAGGGCAATCATAATCCGTTCGGGGATGATTATTACAAGAAGGTGATTTATCATCGACCTCAGCCAAAGAAACAAATGGTACAGATCGAAGATGGACCTTCGAACTCAAAAGACAAAGCTCTTGTTGTCACACAAGAAGATGAGGGGTTCAATTGGAACAACTTCATTTCCAAAAATGAAAGTCTTGCTCTTGTCGCTGAAATTATAAAAGAACCTGAATCATCTGAAGAAGTCACAGAAGAAGAAATGGAAGAGGTTTTAGCAGACCACTTCAGATCTTCAGCGGAAGAAGAAGAATGTCTTAGAGGTACCCCTAAACCTTGTTTATTTGACACAATTCTGAAAACCTTTGTAGGTAGCTTCGATTCTGGTCATAAAGAAGAAAGTCACGAGGAGATGAAGACAGAGAGTATGGAGGTGATTGAGGTAACCAAGCCTGTAACACTGGAGAACTTAACCGACATTGCCAACAAAGCACTTATGACCAAAACAAACGAGGTAGTCAGTGTGGAAACACAGGTAGAAAAGGTTGAAATAACTAAAGAAACAATCAAAACTTAAACTGTCGAATTGGTCAGCTCATGCTTAAAATGTGCCGAAGCATGTGAGCAATGTGCTAAGAAAGAGAAAGCTTTTAAAGAACTTAAAACATACAATGATAAGTTGTCATACGATTATAACACCGTAAAAGAATCATATGATAAACTCAGCAGAACCATTCGACAGTATGATAAAACAGTCAAAGAAGATGATAAAACACTTCCAATGCTCAAAGAAACTGTGATGGACAAACAAATGGCAATTAATCTTCATATTAACACAATTGCTGAGCTGAAAAGTGAGCTGGAGAAAACTAGAATTGAAACAGAAAGGTTAACAAATTGTTAATCAGTTGCTCTACCAGCATGTATGTCCTCGATCACATTCTTCCAAAACCAGTAAGCAGCAAAGAAGGTAAGAAGAGTGATAAAAGCCTTGGAAATGTTACGATCATGTTCCACCTCCTATGTGGAATAACTATGCTAAGAAACATCCTGACGGAGTGGATAAGGCGCTGAATTTAAATCTACTCAATGAAAAGAGTAACGAGCTGCTTGAAAATCTTGACGTAACATATTCCAAAACAGAAAAGGAATGTGAATCAGAGGTGGTAAACAAAGTTTTTGAAAATGAGTCTGGTAGCACAATTTACGAGAGTGCTTAGTCAAACAATGAGAAATCAGAGTCAAGTTCACCTTCTCGAAATGAGAAAAGTTTTCATGAAAATTTTATCACAACATCAGATAATGATTTAAATGATGATCCTAATGTAGTTATCTACAAACTGAAAGGATCAGATTTCCAGTCAAGAATGTTAACGTTGACCGTGTCGATAAATTTTTTAAACTCATTGAAGTTGAAACATCTGATCTTGAGAAGAATGTTGCTTGTTTCTACTCAAAGCCAATCTAACAAAATCATTCTTCCCAGAGGAAGAGGTTATCCTGAAAACAAGAGGGATGGGTTAGGGTTTGAAAAGAAATGAAATAACAAATCACGAAAACCCATTTTCACAAAGAAAGTTGAGTTTGTTTTTGGAACAAATACTGTTGAAGAAAAAGAAGTCATTAACAAACAAACCAACAAAGAGTTTAAGAAAGAAAAGGAGCTTCATGAATAGAGTTTGGAACACACAGTCGGAAACGACAATAGAACTTGTTACAGATGTAACAAAGCTGAGCATATTGCGAGACAATGTTCTCAAAATCATCCAAAACCTGTTCATGAACATAGAAAGTACAAGTAGATGAAAAGAAAAAGGGTCCAGAGTTTGTGCCGACAAAAATTTTAAAGAGAAAAGATACTTCCAATTCTAATAATGAACCAACGACTGAAATCATTTCAAAATATGAAGTTGGAGAAACGTCAGAGAAAAATGAAAAGAAAGAATATAATCTCTACATCAAAAAGGCATTTTCGAAGGCACAAACCTGGATTGCCAAAACAAAAACATCTTCTGTGACCACAAAATCAACCAATCTCCCAGCCAAATCAAAAGAAAAGACTGAATCAAAGACTGGACTATGGGTTGAGATTAAGAAAGATGCCAAAGTTGCCAAAGTTCCAAAGGTCGACATTGTCATCCCACCCAAGACCGAAAGGGCTTGGGTCTCTCTGTTTAAGTAATATGTTTTTCATGTGTGCAGGGGCTTCCAAGGTCAATTATTTCAAAGTGAATCATGGACAGTGGAGCTTCAAGACACATGACAGGGATGTTGGCTTTGCTATACAATGTAAAAGCTACCAGGGGTGGATATGTTGGGTTTGCCGGAACACATTGCGGCAGGATCGTGGGAGAAGGAATTCTGACAAATGGAGTTGTATCTTTCGACAAAGTAAACTACATCGCTGAGCTTGAGAACAATTTGTTGAGCATTTCACAGATTTGTGATAAGAAGTTCACAACTCACTTCAATGACAAGGAATGTCTCATTCTCAAACCGGGTTTCGTAATCCCTGAGGAGTGGATCCTCATGCGCGCTCCGCGAGAAAATGATTTATATGTCTTAGACATGAGCGTCGCATCCACTACTTCAAAGGAAGGGCAAGGTTTTGTATCAAAGGCCACTGAAAAAGAATCAATTCTATGGCACAGGAAGATGGGTCACATTCACCTAAGAAAGATGAATTATCTGGTGCACAACAATCTAGTGGAAGGGGTGAATCTCAAAAATTACATTTGTCGGATGACTGTCTTAGCTGCAAAAAGGGGAAGCAGCATAAGAAGTCACACCCCAGAAAGCTTCTTAATTCTATCAAGCTTCCACTAGAAAGGCTACACATGGATCTTTTTGGGGCTGTCAATGTGAAAAGTATTACAGGAGATCTATGCTGCCTGGTCGTAACCGATGACTTCTCAAGAATCTCATGGGTTTTCTTTCAAGAAAGCAAGAATGAAACGTTCGAAAATCTAATGATCTTGTTTCGAAAGATTGAAAACCTTTACCATTTCCCTATCAAGAGAATAAGAAGTGACAACGGTACTGAGTTTAAGAACAACAAGATGCTTGAATTCTGCAATGCTAAGGATATTCATCATGAGTTAAGTGCCCCTATACTCCTTAACAAAATGGAGTAGCTGAACGAAAGACAGAACGCTTATCGAGACTGCACGCACAATGCTTGCTGATTCAAAGTTGCCCATTAGTTTTTGGAGCGAAGCTGTTGCATCTGCATGTTACACCCTTAACCACGTATTGACTGTCAAGAAACACAAGAAAACATGCTTTGAACTTCTTAACCAACGAAAACCTAATCTAGAGTTTTTGGAGCCCTTTGGATCACCGTGTACCGTATTGGACCCGGATGGAAAATTTGGAGCCAGATCTTTGGAAGGATTCTTCGTAGGATATGCAAGTCCACAAAAGAGAGTTTATCTACCAAGCATGAATCAGGTTATCGTTGCTCAACACATTGAATGCCAAAGATACACAACGCCCATGCAAAAACCTGGAGATCCTTGGCTGTTCAATTACGAAGGGTTGTGGAATTCATTCGATCTGCCTGAAGAACCATCCGAGGAAGAGCTCATCTTGCTATTTCAACAACATTAGATATATCATCAAGAGCAAGTAACAAGGCTGTTGGTTATTTCCCCAATAGCAACACCTTCCTCAGGAGCAGGTCCGAGCAATACTCAGCCAGAACAGTTGTTGCTCCAGTTCAGCATACTACAGCAGAACCATCTTCCTCTCAACCAGTAGATGCAGAACCTGAACAAGACCCTACCTTTGATGATGGAGGATCTAGTTCCGATGAAGGATCAGAAGAGATTTCAAGTTATCTTAACAATCAAGCTACTGAGACCAGTGCGAGAAATGAGGCTACTTCTTCAGAACAAGTTGCAGATCAGAACATCACAAATTTAGAAAGCTTGGTAAATGTTCCAGGGGAAGTGATGCCTAGATCAGTCTTCTACGATCCAACAGATAACATCATTGGAGAACTACAAGCTGGCGTGAAAACGCAAAATCAGATCAATAAGGATATAAGTTATTTTTATTCAAAAGTTGCTCCACTTCAAAATAGATTTTCTCATACTTGTTTTGTTTCTGACGTAGAACCAGGAAACTTCCGAGATGCTCTTAAAGATGAAAGTTGGGTGGAAGCAATGCAGGAAGAATTATTGCAGTTCCAGAAACTTGGAGTCTGGGAACTTGTTGATCTACCACCAAAGCGGAAAAAGATAAGCATTCGGTGGGTTTACAAGTGCAAAGAGATGATAGAGGAGTGGTTGTACGCAACAAAGCTCGGCTCATAGTTCAAGGTTTTCATCAGTTGGAAGGGATAGACTACAACGAGATCTATGCCCCAGTCGCACGTCTAGAAGCTATCCGCATTTTCCTGGCTTTAGCCTCATGGAAAGGTTTTAAAGTGTACTAGTTGGATGTAAAGTCTGCTTTCCTTTACGGTAAGGTAAAAGAGAAGGTATATGTCGGCCAAACACCGGGGTTTGTCGATCCAATTCATAAAGAGAAGGTCTACTTGCTAAACAAAGCTCTTTACGGTTTACACCAGGCCCCAAGAGCCTGGTACGAAACACTTTCCAAGCACCTTCTGCCTAACCGATTCACCAGAGGAATAGTAGACAGCACTCTCATTACCAAGGAAGTAAATGGACATCTGATTATTGTGCAAATCTATGTGGACGATATCATCTTTGGATCGACAAATGAACAGCTGTGTAAGGACTTCGAGAAAGTCATGAAAGAGAAATTCAAAATGAGTTCTATGGGAGAGATGAAATTCTTTTTGGGGCTTCAGGTTGAACAACTGCTAGATGGTATCTTCATTCACCAGACGAAGTATGTTCATGATGTGTTGGAGAAATTTGACATGACAGGAACTAAACCCGCATCTACTCCTTTAGCCACAAACCACGGCATTTGTCTAGACGATTATGGAGAAAAAGTTGATGAAACATTATATCGCTCCATGATCGGATCCTTGATGTATCTCACAGCTTCAAGACCAGATATCATGTACCCCACATGCCTTTGCGCCAGATATCAGTCAAATCCGAAGGAATCACATATGTTAACGTCAAGAGGATCATGCGCTACCTAGAAGGATGCCAAAGCACCGGCTTGTGTATCCACATCACGACGATTTCATTCTTACGGGTTACTCGGACTCTGATTTTGGTTGTTGCAAGCAGAACGCTAAATCTATAAAGGCCGGCTGCCAGTTCTTCGGAACACGTTTGGTAACATGGCAATGCAAGAAACAGACCGCGGTCGTTCTCTCTACTTGTGAAGCTATATACGTTTTAGCATCCAGTTGTTGTTCCCAGATACTATGGATATAACAACAGATGAGAGACTACGGTCTGCAATTTCTTGATACGCCCATATTCGTAGATAACAAGGCGGCTATTGATATCACAGTCAATCCTTGTCAACACTCATGCACTAAACATATTGAGATTCGATACCACTTTACCCGTGACTGTCACAAGAAAAAGTTGGTACGAATTGAGAAAATCCACACTGATGACCAAAAATCAGATTTTTATACCAAAGCTTTTGACAGAGCAAGATTTCGAAATCTTTCAAAATTAAATGGTTTAAAGAATCTGACATCAGAGGATATTTATGAGGTTGAGTTTGAGGATGACGATGTTGGGACGTGATCCTCACTGGTAAGTCAAAATGTTTTTCTATAAATAGTTTACTTGCTTTCTTGAAAACAAAATTACAAAAATATGTTTTTGATTTTAGGGGGATAAAAAGTTGTGAAAATACAAAAATATTGAAAAATTCATGAAAATACAAAAACATTAAAAAATACAAAAAAGAGTTTGTGTATAAGCGGCGATGATAGTACATCAGTGGACCATTACAGTACGCTAAAGAAATGTATTGTTTAAAAGTGTCTAAACAGGTCCTTCTAAGGATGTGCCAGTAGGCTTCGCACGTTTAGTAAACTGCTTTCAGGATATAAACCTAAATAGATAAACTTGTAAATCTGTGGCTTAACATCTCTCGGATATATGGGCTTGGTACCTTGAAATTTCGTTTTAAAGAATGCCATATTCTGAGATACTAGGTCTTTATATTTAGTTGATATCTGGGGTATTATATAAGTTCTTCTGATTTTGCGTCAGCAGTGGCCTAGAACTTGTATAACACTTTCGCATTATTCACCCCCAAAAGCGGCATAAAAATGAAGAAAAATGTCATAAAAAGATACGACATTCTGCAGTACAAAGATTAAAAGATTCCCAAGAGGAACACCACCTAAAGTCTAGCCTTCATCTCTCTCTCTCTCTGTACGGAAGTACTAACCTGAGCTCTCAAGGTTTCGCATTTCACCCCTACACAGATATCAGTTAGATATACTCACCTGTGAGATGAAATCTAGGGAATCTAGATGCGGGAGTATATTCTGAGGTCGAAAACACAGATTAGGCCATGTTGTTAAAAATTACCTAACATATCTTCAAGCAATTGAGAAAGGTGTAGAGGTTTAAGTGGATCAGTATACTGACAATCTGAAGAAAATATGTTTAAGAACTTATAGTTTTATCTAGAGCAACAGTACTGGTAATGTGTCTCAATAAACTGATATGATCGGCTAACACAAACTCACAAAAATATGTATGTAAATATGTTTGTACATATTACTTTAAGTGTTTCTAGTTAAGAAATATCCAAAAATTCAAAAAAAAAAAAAAGAGATTTTCTGTTTGTTCTTTAAGATTTGACTACCGGTGATGGAAAACTGATCTTCAAAGTCAAAGCGACGGCATGCGGAGGGAAATCTTTTGAAATACGGGCTGGGAGCTAATCTGGAAACAAAGTCTGGTTGGAAATATAGAAAAGTTCATTCATTTGAAACTTAAAATCAAAGGACAATGTCAGTTTCGGTCAAAAAGTGGTCATCCAAGGTCATTAACTTGGACTTGGTAGCCAAAACAGTTAAACAAGGTCATTAACTTGGACTTGGACAACTGTGTGGTTAATTAAAACTGAAAACAAACGAAAAAGTTGGAAAGTTGGAAAGTTGAGAATATTTCAAAAGGTCAAACAATTTTCGCACGAAAATTTCAATTTTCACATGAAAATTTGGCATGTATTCGTAGCCAATTTTCATACGAAAATTTCAGGCCTATATATAGGAGAGAGTTAAACAGATTCCGAACGAAAATCTGTTGGAATTTTGGTGCGGATTCTCTGAGGCGATTTGAGCTCTATCTCTCGATTCACTCGTTTTCTGACTTATTTGATACATTAGGGAGGTTAATTTGCACACCTCTTGTAATGGCGAAGGTATTACACCAAGATCGAACCGTGAATTTGGACTATTCGGACCTTAAACAGACTAAAACGTAGATCTAGGATAAACTAGCCGGTGAAACTTAAAATTGAACTCTCCAACATTAATAACGGCAAGTTTAACTAAGGTTTATCGTTTCAATTTCGAGAAAATGTCAAAAATTGCAAGTGTTTTGAGTCGGTTCAATTTGAGAAAACTGTTGGGGAAGAGACGAATTTTCGCACGAAAATAGACATTTTTCGCAAGAAAATAGACAATTTTGGCACGAAAATTGTTGAGATGAAATGTTTTATCTGGCTTCTACAATTTTCGCAGGAAAATTTTGAAAAACTATGAAGAGTTATTTTCGTACAAAAATTTTGAGGAATTTGTGTTTATGAAAATTTCTAATTTTTTCATGTCTCTTTGTTTCACAGAAAACCGCATATGAGTTCCACCCAATGCCACAACTCCTGCTACTTAATCGATAAGGATGCACCAGAGTTTGCTCCATTTTCTCAGTATATAGATTTTCTGGAGAGGCTGCTGGTGTATTATGCCCTCACACATAAACATGGCGTTTATGCATCGCACGTCGACCGTTTTTGGGTCGCAGCAGAGTTACAAGCCGATTCAAGGGCGATTACGTCAGCGGTTAGAGTTGGAGAGAATGATGTGGAGATTACAATTACTGAAGATCTTATACGAACAGTATTACATTTTCGGGATGAAAGCGATTTTCCTACAGGGTTTACAGAGAAGTTCGTCAAAGGATGCTTCTAAGAATGGCTACAATGTTAGTGAACTCTGCTCCTTACAAGATCAACCGCTAGGCTGCCCTACAGATTTCTAGCTCACTGCTCAACATTCATTAAGCCACCGAAAGGGGTTGGGATGATTTAGTAGATTATCACATGTGTATGATTGTAGCTGTGATCCTGAACAAGCCGTACAACTTCAGCAAGTTGATTTTTGATAAGATGGTGATGAATTTGGTAAGGGTCGATTTTTGCAGTATCCTAGATTTGTTCAGATGATCCTCGACCACCGACACCCCAATCTAGAGAAAAAGAAAGAAGATATATTAAAGTTAGAACACATGTCTTCGTTGACCTCCACAACATCAGCAACCACCGTAAAGGGGGAAAGGCTCCAGCTTTTAAGCCTATTTTTGGTAAGTTCGTCAAGGCTGATTATGTTGCTTCACCCGAAGGTAAATGGAGGAATGAGGGAAGTGGTGACGAGAGCGAAGAATGGAGTATGATGGAAGATTTTGTTGAGAAACGAAGTATATGGTACATCAAGGGCGAGGGAGTGAAAGGTCATTATGGAGTAAGAAAGCTGGTTCTTCTTCCTCTACCGCAAAAAGGAAGAAATCATCAGCGACTTCCTCCTCGGCCCCCAAGCGCCAAAAGAAACAACCAAGTGTTGGTACAGGTTTGATTGATGAACCTGATGTCGAGCAAGTTCTTGTTGAAGAAACTGTGCGCACCGAGGAAGCAACTCATGAAGAATTTGTCAGAGAAACTGCTGAAGAAATTGAAGGTATGGTTGGTGTTGAAACAGCAGTCGGTGGTGGTGATGATGAAGGGCGACCATCGAGTACTGATTCTGAGGAAAGGAGGGAAGGTGAAAAGAATGATAGAGAAAGAAAGGAACAAGAGAGGATAGAGAGAGAAAGAAAGTTGGCCGAAGAAAAGCAGCGCAAGGCTACGGGTGATGATGACACTACATACGAGCCATCTGAGGCTGAAGAGGATATCACAGTTGTCAAGCCTGCAAGAAAGAAAACTGGTAAAAGGGTCAAACATGTTGCAGCTCGAAAGCCTGAGTCGACTGCTAAGAAGCTAAGAATCAAGCTGAGAACAAAGACTACTGAGGCTCCAGTTGCTCCAACTGTTGAAACAACTTCTGAACATCCTCCATCTCCTCCTCCATCATCTCAGCTACCTCCAACAGTAGAACCACCAGTTGTATCTCCTCAACAGGCTCCATCACCTCCTCCGGTAGTTGAGCCTCCTGTTGTATCTCCTTCTCAACACACTGCTACAGAAATCCCAGTTGCATCTCCTTCACGTCCTCCCGTTGGCACTCCTCCTGTTGTCTCTCAGGCACAAGCAACATCGTCAGCTCATCCTTCACAACAACATCCTCCATCTAACACAACCTTTGATGACTATTTCTTTGATTATGAAGCCATCCCAGGGGGAGATAAACTCACAGCTGACGACATTTATGTTGGAAGACTCAATGAGTTGGAAGAAAAGTTAAAGAGTGCTGATGAAAAGATTAAGATCCTTGAGTCAGATAGGGATAGTATCGGGGAGATTCTGAGGTTGGTCATTGATGATAGCGAGAGATATTTTCAAGCTGCACAAAAAGTTACTATTTTCGAAGAAAGGATCAAAGTACTGGAAAATGAAAGAGAGATTCTGAAGGCAACTCTCCAGAGCTATGAAACTGAAAATCAGAGGATAATCAAGAAAATGGAAGAGTATGAGGCAGAGCGAGAATCGAACAACAGGCAGGTTGAGCTCATGAAGAAAATTCTCATTCGAACTCTGGGCATCTCTCTCGCTGATGAGATTGAGAAGATTGAGAGAGAGGAAGCAAGACAAAGAGTTGCAGATAGAGAACAGGCTTCGAAAGCTCTATCAGATGCAGAAGGCAGAAGAAAAGAAAAGATTGATGATATTCCTGCCTCTAGCCCATATGTGCAGGAAGCTGTGGTTTCATCGGATCCTGTGATTGAACAATCTGCGCCGGAAGCTGAATCCGTGCCAGTATCTTCTGAGATAGTCGTCTATGATCCAACCATTGATATAAGCAAGAGGTTTGTGCTTCTGGGGGGAAGGGATCTTAGAGTGGATGACAAAAGAGAAAGCAATAGCACAGAGGGAATTAGAGAAGGAGATTGATGAAATGGTAGATGGAACGTATGATCATTTAGAGAAGGAAGGATTCGAATCTGTAACAAACTTATTTGATAATGAAAATATGATCATTGATGCGTACATGAATGACTCTGTTTTTGAGCAACAGATGAACAGGTTCAGGGGGAGTCGTCGATCAAAGTTGATGAGACAGTGCCGAAGCGCAAAGTCATTTATCTTGAGCACGATGTCGAAGAAGGAGAGTATGTTCATAACTATCCAAAGGCTGAACTTGCTAAGCTGATGGGAATCGATGAAGAATCATTTGAGTTCGATTTTGAGAAAGAACTAAAGAATACAAGTTCTGAACCGAATGACTATATTTTTGAAGACATCCCGCAAGCAAACAATTATGACAGAGTCATCATTGAAGATTGGGATTCAGATGATGAAAATGAAGCGGCAAGGTATACAGGTGAAGGAACAGATGTGTTTCCTACCCTTGACGAAATGACTGCTGAAATGAACGTTGATATGCTAAAGCAAAAGGTAGCA